>CM046301.1:21671176-22871176 GCA_025267735.1 Mactra quadrangularis | reverse complement strand
CTTTCTGACATTGAACTGCAAAATTTATGAAATTGACTTACGATAACTATTTTCGTAAGAATATTTGTGAAAAGGTGCACTGAATAGCACATTTCAATTTTTTTTAAAGTCAGAGGTAAATATTTAAATTATAAAAATATTTTTCTTTTTATATGTTATTCTTATCAATATTGATGAAAAGATCAATTATATGACAAATAACTTATAATATTACATATTGATATAAAACAATATTAAATAGAAACTTATTGTGACTAATATTTCATACAGGCTTTTTACATTGAATATTGGAAATTCTATTTTAAAGATTCTTAACTTTAATCAATGAATCATTTTCAGGTTTCAGCATTGGATGTCATTTTAATATAACAAGTTAACATTAAGACTAGGAAATTCTCAGATAATTGGATTGAGAAGTCTCTTTTGTGGATAAACACTAAAAGTAACAAATGATAATGCCTATTAATTGACAAAACAAATCTATTTAAACAGTTAAAAATCCAGACGTCCATTTTCTGAATTATTGCCTTATCACTTGTAATTACATTTTTTTTGTCTACCGAACTTTCATTGACCGTCTCCTAGCTTTTGATAAACAATTACATGCTCTTTCGGTCTACATACAGACACATAAATGTCATTGACAAACAATTTTTGAACTCTGCCCTATCAGGATGCCGTTAACGTTGACAATGAAAACTTTCAGCAATTTGCATTGGCTTTTATGGAAAAAAACGAGGTATTTTTTATTTTAATTATCTCATCAGTACTGTCAGTACTTTGATTCTTCTTAACATAAAGAAGCCTTGGTCATAAATTGTACACACCAAATTTTCGACCATAAACCAAGTCTAGTGTTGACTAAAGTTTACATATGTTAATTCCTTACCTTCGGGTTTTCAAAATAGCAACATTTAATTCTTCAAATAGTTCATAAAGCTATGAAATAGGTCCCTACAAAGTGCAAACGATTGTTTTTTCCATTATCGTATATTTAGACGCTGAAAATCTGACAACCAATATCTCGTGGCCCAATAACTATTATCTATGACATCATTTGTACTATACGGCTACTCGATTTTGCTGCTGATTTTGTTATCAACTTAAATAAAGTAAACAAATGATAAAACCGATACAGTATAATCTCTGCCAACGGTCCCTCTAACGAACGGCAACCTCCCACGAGCGGCATATTAGAATTCCCCCGATGATTTTGCACGAGTTACAGACGTTTCGACCCCAAGACGTTTCGACCCCAGGTTTGACGGAGACATTTCGACCCCAAGACGTTTCGACCCCACGACGTTTCGACCCCAGATGGTATTTTAGGTTAATTTTCGTATTTGTATTGTATTTATGTACTTTTTGTATATTTTTGATAAAAGGTAGTTTGATTATCACATCTTAGAATTTGAATGTAATATTTTAGAAGATTTTAAAATGAAAAAAAAAACGGTTTATTAGGAAGAAAACAGACGTGAGAAAACGGAAGAGAAAGGAGAGTGATCTGCTGCACCAAATTATAACTACTTATTAGAACACACAGATTAATATTTTTAGGTACTTGATTAATAATAAACAACAAACTTGATATTGTGAAAATTCATAATTTTATTATATGTTTAAATACTCATGAGAGTACATACTATTTATATATACATATCCTGGAAAAGAAGTTTTTTATTATCATATTATACATATTCACAAATACACAAGATATGTAATTCATTTTGTGTACATACATTATCAGTTTTTGTTTTAAAATTTACCATTGATTAATATATATAACTGTAGAAAACAAAGATTTCATGCAGTATTAATTAATCTTTTGTTTAAGTAGATAATTTTTAAAGGTTATCGAAAACAAATAATGTTTAAAGGCATTCTTCAATTCACTTAATAATCACATATACACTTTCATTTTCACAGTTTGTTTCTGTTCTATAGGGATAGTTGGAGGTAATTATCGCTTATAACGTATACAAAAATATTCTATTGTAACTAAATTCGGGCTAAATAATATCATGCTTTACAAAACATCCCCTTTTAAAGTTTAAATACTTACCGCTTTGTATAATTGTTAAAATAGATTTATTGATCGATTTAACCTTTTTATATAATATTAGACCGATGTACGCTTATTACATAATATCGAAGTATAATTCAAATCAACGTACTGAGTACTACTCATCTTTACATTCATACATCATACATCAGGTCTTGAAATTATTGAACAATTTCCATCTGAAAACACATTCATAGTTACTGTAAAAACATATCAACAAGCAACATATTGATTCATCAACTTTAATAATTTATCATATATGTAAAATAATGATATAATGATAATATAAAGTTCTAGATCTTGATGTGTTTTTAAGTTTACATGAATATACATATTTATGATCTTGGGTTGAAATACATCTACAACATCATGCTGCATATGTCGATCACAAACGCTGCAAAATAAAATTAAATGATGTAATGTCATAATTTCAATAATATAACGATTCATAATTTATTTCGTATATAATTTTATTTATCACATATAATATTATCTATAAACTGGGGTCGAAACGTCTCAAATCTGGGGTCGAAACGTCTCAACTCTGGGGTCGAAACGTCGTGGGGTCGAAATGTCTCCATAAATGGCTTGGGGTCGAAACGTCTTGGGGTCGAAATGTCTTGCACCCATTTTGCACTATGATTTACCTCTAATGAACGACACCTCCAAAGAGCGGTAAACTGCCGTTGAGATAAATTCCCTTTGATCAACCTTTACCTCCGTACAACGACACTAATCTGGCAAGGTTTATATCAGTAATCGATAATTGTCTATAACGGGAAGATTTAAACAATACGCGATACCCTTAATCGTATAATACTACCCTTAGGTGTCATATTGTTAAATCATTTGACTAACATGGGTTAATAAACAAGTGACATATGGTTTTCATGACACCAACGAACGGATTTAAAATGAAGAGCGTTATGTTTGTAGGCTGACGCCATTAAATATAAATCGTACACACGCCCAGCTAGTAAATGAAAACTTATTTGTTATTGTACCAATTATAACAGCTTCGATGGAATAAATTCTGTTTTAAGGTTAATTTGAGTTTTAGGAGCCGAATCAGACATTTACTCCCGAAAAGACATTGATAATTCATGCTAAATATTATTCGCATTTAGACAGGTATAAAGAACAAATTTTACGGTACCAGAAACGATTTCCCTAGTGTATTGCTTTCTTCTGCGTAAAACTAACTGTCATGCTAGGAATTTTGAACGCTTATAATGATTTATCTTAAAAACTTTGTAATCATATTAAAGCTTTTAACTTTTGTCGATCAGCATCCGCTAATAACTGTATTTACACTACTGAACGGATAACGACCAGTTTTCCGTACCGAAAACGGTCGTTTTTCGTGGTTGGTAGATAAGGTCTACCTCTGCAGAGCAACACCTCTGCAGAGCGACATTTTTTTCATACTTCACCGTCGCTCTGCAGAGGTTACACTGTATAACTTTATTACATGTTAAAGTCGAACAAAAACGCATATTGTATTCATGCACGAGCGAGGGTATGCCCTTATGTTACATGTATATTGGTGTAAACTACATCACGGGAAACAGGTTGAAATATATGCCTAATGGACTCTACTTGAGATATCATTTCTTATTTATCGACATGTTTATCATAATTATCACGTTGAAATCACGATAATTTTGTAAATATGGAACACCACAGATGCCTTTACATGAAAAGAATGTTTTTGTATTTAAGAATATATCATATAACAAGAAAACTGACATCATTAAATCCCAAATGGACATCACATAAGCAAAAGAAACATTATGAAATGGCTCATGAGCATCGTATAATGGTAAATAGTAATCGTATAATGACACATGACCATTGTTAATGATAAAAATTAATCGTATAATGACAAATGTCCATTGTATAATGATAAATAGTCAATCTATAATAACACATGTCCATTGTATAATGGTAAATATTCATCGTATAATAACACATGTCCATTGTATAATGGTAAATAGACATCGTATAATAACACATGTCCATTGTATAATGGTAAATAGACATCGTATAATAACACATGTCCATTGTATAATGGTAAATAGACATCCTATAATAACACATGTCCATTGTATAATGATAAATAGTCATCCTATAATAACACATGTCCATTGTATAATGGTAAATAGACATCGTATAATAACACATGTCCATTGTATAATGGTAAATAGACATCGTATACAGTAATTCTCCCAAAATTGTTGTCATTTTGAAAAGTGAAATGTCGAAAAATCAACCAATTGTAAACATTTAGTTTTCCGCATAATTGCAAAGTTTAAATCTTTGTGGCCTTGAAACAAAAATATAACGCACACTATTCTTAAACTGAGAAAGATATACGAGTTAAAAAACTATTTGCCAACTCCTACGTTACGGAACATAGAGTCACGGGTACAATTAATTAATAACTAGTTTTAAAATAAAAATATGTATTTCTATCCACGTTAGTATGAAATATCATTCAATGGTGATTAGAGAGACAAATTTAAGCAAACTATTTTGCAATATATACATGCTTGTCAGAATAGTGCAAGCAGAATTCATCATTATTTTTTGTTTAGATTAGATAACGTAACACATTTATGTCAATATGTGAATTAGTGGCATACAGACATGTGGAACATTCGTGTCTACATTGATGAAATCATAACCATATTAGGTACAAAATAAAATGTCGATTAGTATGAAGCATGACACCGTATGCTCATACATAATGACATATTTGGCATGGAGTTACGGAACATAGTAAAAAATAAGAGCTTTGCAAACTAGAACAAAATTACATTTTAATATCGATTAAATAACACAAAAGTATTATTTATCAACAGCACAGCACAGAGTATTTCTAAATGTTTGAAACAAGTCTATGTTCTGCCTTTTAACAAACTTACGATACTACTGAGCTTGGAATATAACAAATGAGATATGTGAAGCAGGTATGATGGTATTAACCTAACTCAAGTACACTATTAGTGATTTATTATGTATACCATGTAGATATATAAAATAGACGACACTGATCGTGATAAACAATATAAATAATCAATAAATTAGCAATTTGTTTAAATTACTGTGCTATGCGGCGTTACGGAACATATGTTACGGGAAATATTAAGCACCACGATTGGATCAAATTATATCAACAACCCATTTATTTGGGTTTTACATAGTATTTTTGGTGACCGTGTAGACCAAATAACTACTATGCAGTAAAAAGGGAAATTTTAAAAACTCGAGGACTCGACCAGATTTTAAAAACTAGCGAGAAACATTTTTTTGAAAATGACAACGACGTTTTAGAATTAAATCAAATCCAGAAACATTTAATCAATTCTATGCATAGTGTGGCTTAAATTCAACTTCGGTCAAACGTTGTATTTGATATATACCTAAAATGAAGGGGAACTTTGTTTTGTCATATGTGTTTTTACAAAGTATTTCTAAAATTACTGGCAAACACTTTGGAAGAGCTAAATTTATACTGTAATATAGTTTATTTTTAGTAAAATACTGCAATCACTTAATGTCATATTAACTTGTTTTTTAACCCTAGATGATGATAGTTATTAAAGTAAGAATATTACTTAATAATAATAAATAGTATTGTATCTATCGGTAGTTTAGCAAATATGGTTTGTGCAGAAATTTTATAAGATTTTTCATAATATTTTGTGCATTCCGAGATTCCTAGCTGCTTTTTCTGATTTGACCTGCCTGTTGCGTAGGTGCAAGAGATGTTAAAAAGTGTCGATGTGCAACGTCTTTGATGGGAGCTCATGTTGCGATTGGTCATCAGTGGTGAAGACATTTTGTTCAATACAGTGACTGGAAATTCCAACTGATAACACACTAGATAAAATGGAACTTTGGAATGATATTTACGTCCTCAAATCTTTGGACAAACTGGTTTGGTAGGTCATTGTTTTAATTTGTAAGAATCATTGTAAGTCGATTCAGACATTGCCAAATTGTTAAATATTCTTAGTGTTTTAATCACCATGATTTGTATAAATTGGTGACACAAACATTGTTTTGTTATGAATTTGAAACACATTCAAGTGGGTCAAATATGTAAATCGTCACAGAAGCAACAATTTTCATCATATAAGACTGAAAAAAGTTCATTTAGTCCCTTTATGTAAAACTACTATGGTGGTGTTAAATGCATTCATTTTTATTCAGTGATCACGTAAATTAATAGTATTACATTTTTTTTCCGTAACAAGCGCTCTATGCTCCGTAACGAAATGAATTTTCATTCACAATGAAAGAGACATCAATATTATTTCTTTCTGCTTAAAGAAACATGTCAATGGATGTAAAATTAATCGGAAAATTAAAAATATGAAAGTCATCCAACACACAGATTTCAGATTTATGCCTCATCCTGTACCTGCACTGAAATATGTTTTTCTTACACACGTACCGTAACTGTTCGTTCTAAGGCATAATTTTGCTTTTAACATGCTCAAACGATCAAAAGAAGAATATTGAAAACAATACATATTTGTATCTTCCAAAAATCATATCATATAGCATGTTAAATACTTGTTACGGAACAACACCTTTTGGAAAGTAATTTACCCATGCAAAAATAGTAACGGTAACATAGGACTGTTTTGGAGACAGCCCTTAAATGTGAAAAAATCTTAGAATTTCATTTTCGTATAAGTAGAATATCTTTAAAATCATACCATGCACTACGCATATATTTTAAATAAATATATATTCTAAGCAATAGCAAACCTTAGATTACTTATTTTTCAAAGCAACTATTAAAATTTGAGCTGTAGACACGGCATTTTTCTACTTATTGAAGTTTTTGCTTAGCAAACTTTTGCCAAAAGGCGTAAGTTTTCAATGTTTCTTGTGTACCAATTTAGCAACAACAATCTTACTTAACAATTCAAATTGATTATATCAAATAGTATTGTTTTACGTTATGTAAGTAGTCGTATAAAACCAGGAGACACGTTTTTTTCAAAATGTTATAAATTTCTAGAGAATGGCTGGTATAATGACACAGGGTCATCGTATAATGGTAAAAAGTAATCATAGAATGAAAATGTAACATTATATATTACTCTTTGTACATTCATCAAAACACGTAAAGGCTCTTGCCATGTTAAGGAAGACATGGCGTCTCATATGTAAACTATGTGTTTACTTTTGAACAATCTGATATGAAATGCGCAAGTAAAGCTGAATCTATGATAGCAATTCTTATTAAGTATAATTTAAACTAGTATAATTTTAATTAGTATAAGTTAAATATATAATAAGTAAAAATGCCAGAGAATAATTTCAACTTTCGTATTTACAATGTTTATTTGACTTTAGTGAGTAGCGCTTTGTCAATTTTAGGCGCATTACTGATTTTCCTAACATACAAGAAGGGAACGCCGGAAATCAAGAATTTTACGCGTCTATTGTTGGTATATTTAACTGTTGCCGATACCTTCACTGCTCTAGGAAATTTTGTGGCTGCCGTAAGATACTATATAGTACATGGACATAGAAGCTACAATGAACACTGCTCACAGAATTTCATGAACATATCGAATACCACGAATGCATCATTTGTGACAGACAGTGAATCGGATAACATGCTGATGGGACTATGTAAGGGACAAAGTTTTGTGACAACATTTTCCAATATGGCGTCTTTTCTTTGGACACTAGTTATTGCTCTTCATTTATGGTCCTCTGTTGTATTCAAGGCTCAGTGGTCAGAGGCTACCATCATGCACGTGTTTTACCACGTGATTTGTTGGCTGATTCCACGTACGTATCAGAATTCAATATTGATGATTTCATTAATAAAGCTCATTCCAAACGCCTTGGTCATTCATAGAGTGAATAATCTCGGAAGGATTCTTTGGGCTCACCAAGAATATTTGGTTTTGGTTCAAACAAAAGACAAAAAATGGCAAAACGCATCACATTAGGCAAGAGAGTTAATTTTGTAAACACGCATAAACTGTTTTTCAGCGATACCATTGAATTGAATGGTTAAATTGCATGGCTACAAAATGAGGCATCAATCATCGCCTTAACTATCCTTGGTATGTTATTTTGTCTACAATAATTTTTATGTGGCCATTTTGTTGGACATATGACTTAAATCAGTTACAACATAGCACTTTAATATATTTGAGGTTATTCGTAATGAATGGCCAAGGAGTTCTGAATGCTAACAGCTAAGTGTAAATCAAGTCAGGGATGCATGGACATATATTGAATCTTGAAACTTTCACGATACGCATGATGAAACTTAATATTAATTTCTAAAATGAGTAATTGTAAAGCATTCATTTTATGTCTTTCTTAAATACCCGTCAATTATAAATAGGTTTATTCTCATCTTCTCAAACATTCTCGTACCCAGAGTCTAGGATACGAGAATACGAGAACCTCGAGGAACGAGAATGCTTCTCAAGTAATTAGGTCCCGTTCGTTTAGCTTTAGTAGGTAGCGCGTCTGAAATCGGGTCGCAAGTTTGATTGCGCCGCGATGTGACTGTGAATTGTTGAGAGGGGGGGGGCGTAAAGTATCATAAATTACAATTTTGATTTACAATACATTTCCAGTGAGTATAGTGATTACACTTTTAGAGAAAGATTATCTTGGTGAAGATTTTTGTTATGGTACTGGTGTGTGGTGTGGTATAAGAAGTGATTTAGATTCTAGTATAATAGAACTATGGATGTATATAGCGGATATCGGCTGGCAGGTTCCTTGTTATATACTTATATGTATATTGTACATGCATTTGAAATTACACTTGGTAAGTGTTACTGTGAAAATGGGAAAGAAACTAAGAAACATTTGTGTTTTTGGAGGATTGAAATGTTTCGTTGGTATCAATTTTATAGTACAGCGTGCCATTTCATACACTACGGTGTTCTGTCAAAAATATTCGGTTCTGTTAAGATTATGCAAGAAGTGACAGTTGGTGGCATTAGTAGCCTTATCTTTAATTAAAACTAATAGTTTTATAAATATTATTACATTAAAATCACATTTTTTGCTGCGTTCCTTACATGTAACGAGAACGTTCGCCGCATAAAGCTATTGTTAGGCCAACGACTTGCTCTCGCCAAAACGTATTCAAGATGGCCGCCTTAGATCAATAACAATCGTCGTGGTCACTTGAAAATGCCGTATCTACAAAATTTCGATTTTTCTTTTTTTTGTAATTTCCAAAACTACATGTCTTCCCGCGTCGTTCTGATAAACTTTCATCCTCATTAGCCAATTAGAAGTATGATTTTTAACTATTAAAAATGCGGAGGTTCATAATTCAGCTTTAAGAAATAATGTTTTTATCGTCTCCTGAAAACTTAGCTTTTTGTAGTTCCGGCATTTTCAAGTGATCACGACGCAAAGCTGATTACTTACATGTCCGCCGTCTTAGATCGCTTAGCGAGTCACCTCTTACTTGCGTTCGCCAATTCGCAAACGATCTCGTAAAGGAACTCGCTGCTGAATTAACTGTAGCATATACTAACACGCATTTGATTTTACAGTACTTTCGACACAGAGGAAAGGAACTTCACGCCGTATCAAAGAAATTTAGAAATGAAGATGGTAACTTCGTTTACATATGGTTGATAATATATTCGTTAAAATTATGGGGAATGACACGCTTTTTCATAACAACGTATGTGCCACAGGAAACACTGAATGGCGAAGAGTTGAAAACTTTTTTAGAAGTTCTCTTAGCTATGCAAAGTTATGGCGCGAGTGGTCAAGCCTTTTGGAATTGTATTTTGTTCTGTTTCTTTGACAAAACTGTGAAACAATCAATAAAAGATCGTATTTGTAAGCGTTCAGACGAAGAAGACGAAAATACTTCCTTAATACATTTTGTGAAAATAGTATAACGCGTTTCCAAGCATTTTTTCATTATAACTTAATTATAAAATGGCCGACCTAGGACTTGAATTGCATGTTTATAGCTGCATATAGTGAAATTCATATGAAGACAGTTGCCCAGTATCAGTTGCCGAATGTTTTCATAAATACATTTATGTAAATTGATGATCGTTGTATAATATTCCAAAGGAGAAATTAACCTTCAATTGTTTTTCTTGACTTTTAAATTGGAATGAGCACTTATGCATGATTCAATCTTCTTGTGCCATTTGTTGGTGAAATATTGACAGCTTGAAACATTAACAATAAGATATAAATTTAATATAAGATATAAATTCCAATGGTAATGTTACTAATAATTAGCTTTTTTTGTCATGAGGTTGTTTTGATATTACTATTTACCGTAAACTTATAATATTCCTTAATTAATATCATCATCCAGTTTAATCTATTATTCTAATTTTTTTTCAACATTATTTTTTGTTATTTTTTTCATTATGCTTCATGAATTTAGTTGTTTGTTCACGTCATTGTATGTTTATGTATTGTATAAGTTTCATGTTGTAAATGGCTATCTACATGATTATTTGTATACGCTAATAGAATTATCAATCTATTCATTATAATTAAAATTTTGTAAATGCATTAAAACATTTGAACAACGTGTAAATGCAACAGTTTTGTTATAAATACTACGTGTACATGTATATAGTTTTTATTTGTTCGGGACTTCAGTCATAGCTGGAACTATACATGTATGACCTACTGGTTTGTGTGTGTACATTAGTGCGGTCGACGCATGCTAGTCCAATATCATTCCAATATCTTTTAGCACAATATATTCCTAGTGTTATAATGTTTTACACTTGAATTAATAACCTACATTCACTTGTGAACACATAAAATGTGGCAAAAATTCATAATTTATTTAAGTATTAAGTAGTTCTGTGTGTTTTACTTTTTTCAATCCAATAGTTAATCCATTTGTTTACTTGCTCTCTATTTCCAATCATTCAATTTGTACATCTATACAGAGATTAAATGAACCTAATGCTCTCAAAAGTTTATTAGTAGTCTGGGATGGAATAATTTCAGAATGTTTTGATAAGTGGAAAAGCAATCGACGGAAGAAATAAAATAGAAATATAGATCAGCATACAAATTATAAATCATTCTTTGACACTTGTCAATAATTTATTAGCTTTAACATACTATTCAAGCTGAAGAGATGTGATGTGTCTGAGATAAATGAACGCATTTTTCTCGAGAGTGAAGTTTTAGAAAAAAAACTACATTGTTTGGTGTCTGTTTATTCGGAACATCAAAGCAAAATACTATACGCCTCTACTTTTAAAACATTTAAAATTTGATCACTTGTAAACTGGCTCGTGTACGCATAATAAATTTGCTTATCCCAGCTATATAAATACTTGTGTCATGTTTTATCATTATGTTTATTATATGCGTTATTTATAATTGTGTATAATAAATGACAAAATCATTATACAATTTTGTCTTTGTCGAGTCCAATATTCCATGTACCATCAGAACAAGCTGCGTCAATGGGGAGTAAAGCTGGTTAGATTCCAGTAGTTGTGGATAAATTGTAGTGCTGTCGACACATGCTTGTGATTCATTTAAATATCTCATATGATTATATAGTCAATAAGCAGTGTCAAATGAGATAATCAACCCCAGAGGTTTTTCTCTAATACCTTCGAATGTAAACCTTGTTACTTTGGTGCTAATGAACTTTTGAAATACTAAAGAAACCTGTGGAAATTTTGTTAGTGTTGTTTTAGAATGTTTAACCAAGCACTCATGTATGCAAAAATAAAAATGCTGACTGTTTAAAAGTCATGATTAAAATGCATTATGCAACTGATAAGTTTCTATTAATATCATTGGATTTATTAAATAGTAATCAGTCGTTAGAAGCATTTCAAAAATTGACATTTTGACGTCTATCCCTAAACACACCTCAAAGATGACAAAATAGAATATTTGAATCTTAAACAATAGTACATGTAACATATCTCGCCCACGGTTTCGTAGAACATAAATCATACAGCATAATGTCAATTTATAATGATATTAGAATGACACATAAATATCAATGTGTCGTGATAAATCATGAATACATAACCATGGTTACCAGGTTTTTTAGAATTGTATGCAGAAATATTCTTCTTCAGAGCTAACTTTATTTTCAATAAGTAATCAAGTAATATTGTCGCAGCACTAGAAAGAAATAAATGATAGTACAATATTTATTGTACAATATTTATTTGCATTGAAAAAATGTATCAAGTTCCAGTCATGCTTCGAGAAAATGCCACCTTTAATATTTGATGCCGAATGCAAATTCTTTACTTTGATTTCACATTGTTTGGCGTGGTAAGTTATCGACTTTTGAAAATAAATTCGTTTTGAACATGTTTCTGTATTGCGATTGAATGAGAGCATCTCTAACTTTTACTTCTGATCAATTATTGCAAGTTCTCTGTCATTCTCGCTAGGTTATCAACAGTTTTAATTGTGAGATCCCTTACATTCGATACTTTCAGTTATTGAAATCATTTGTAAAGTTAGTTAAAAGGGTACTTATCCTGAGCAAAACAAATAAGGTTCAGTTAAGTAATCGTTAACAAAAGAATATAAAACACGCACCGATATATTAACTCTTTCAATGAGTAAGTACCCGAATGGGTGCTGTTAATGTCGTATTTGTCAAATTTAACCGTCATTTGTCGATATTGTTTTCGTCAAGAACCTGTAAGAGGCCACGACAACATTGATGTAATGTTCATACATTACCTTCTCGTCAAAATACACACTTTCTTGTGTTGCAATGTCTTGTGTTGCAATGTCTTGTGTTGCAATAATTTGTGTTGCAATGTCTTGTGCTGCAATGTCTTGCAATTAAATGCACATGTCTATCAATCCAATCTGATTAAAACCCGATCTAAAATTTTACGCTCGCATACTCGCTAATTTAGATCTGGCCTTTTCCAAACGAAGGTCACGTTCAGTTGACCTTTTCTCATCAAAATATTCATTACGAAATTGTTATGATACGTAACTTGTTTACATCGTCTACGTCACGCAATTTGAAATGAGCCAACCAATCGCAGACTGTGAATAATACCGCGTTTAAATCAGCATGCAAAACTTGGTATAAAAATTGAAATTACGAAATCAAAATGTGTTTAATAATGTTTTCGTCTAGATGAAAGCTACGCATTGATTGGTTCACACAAAGGTCATCTAGATGTGACCTTCCACGGAGAAAGTAGAGAGCCTGTACGACAACGCTCTACAGGATATCTGTTTACGGAGAGTGCTATCAATCTAACTTCTAATCAATAACTTCAAGTTCGTTGTTTTCCATGCTTGACCATCAACATTGTGAGGTATGGACAAATTTAATTTTCAAGTTATTGTTAATATTGTTTTCATCCAGAAGCTTTAAGTGGACCCGACAACATTCATGTATTACATTCTAGTAAAGATATAGTGTTATCTTACGTCTGTCTACACATTTAAAAAAATGCCGCCCGGCTAGCTCGGTTGGTTGAATGGTCGTGGGTTCGATTCCCAGGCGGGGCATACCTTCGTGGAGCTTAGTCATGAAATTATTTCTACGGCTATTCTCCCCGCTACCAATGATTTTTAATTATGTAGGGCAGTTGTCAGTCTCTGACGAAAGTATGCGCTTAGTAGTTGGTTAACAGCTAAATCCAGAGATTTAGGCTTTCCAGGAAGAGTGAGTAGGTTGACTGACCGCCGTGATATAACTTATATAATGTTTTGCTACGGCGTTAAACCCAACAAACAAACATTTGAAAATACTTGCTAGAGTAGCATCTGCTATATGAGTGCATATATTGAACAACAACAGATATCATGCTATGTTTGTGAAAACTTGATGTTTATGATCGCTTTTTTGTTTTTAGTATTGGTATTTAGATATATTAGACATGATCATTTTCTCAGACTATGCTGAGAAACTTTACAATGTTTTGTTCTTTCATCTCCGATGTCTTTAGGTTATAACTAGATTTTTCTCTGTTTCGGCTTGAGACATTGGATTGAACAGAATAACACTATACGTCATTTTTTTCTTTTTGCTCTTTTTGTGGAAGTATTTAGTGTAACACTTACTGTTAAAACAGATAAACAAAAAAAATCAGATGGGTTTTGATTTAGAAAACAAAACCAGAACAGTAAATGTATAAAAACGAAAGAAAGAAATGGCAAAAAGATTTCGATACTTTTCAATTTATTTATTAATTCCTCCATTACTGAAGAGTATGACAGTTATTTACAACAAAGCATATATATACAAGTACATACAATAGAGAATCATGGCATACATATGAAAATACATAATAATACATGTATATACTGACACCAAAAAGAAACTGTGCACTTTTAAATCGATTATAACATTTTTATTTCTTAACAAGGAAACATAAAATTTTCAACCATGCGTGTTAAAGCCATGGTCTACACATTGCTCAACTCGACCGACTTTTTCAGCCAGTGGTCGTCCTTGAAAATGACATAACGCTATTATGCAATTTTTGGCACGTGCAGCCGTGCCGTGTGTATACTAGGGCAATTTATACCTGACCGATATCTTTCGAGGTTACCAAATGATAAAATCACTACTTATTTGAATTTCACTGGTTTTAAAGATGCCACGGCATCGAGAAAACGAGAGAATTCAAGAACTTTTGCAACTTGCATCTGGCGCCAGCGTCACTGACGTCGCCAGGCAATTCAATTGCCATCGAAACACCACAACTAACTTGCGTCAGCGCTACCAACAAACTGACACTGTTAAAGACTTGCCGCGGTCCGGTAGACCAAACGTAACGACAGTACGTCAGAACAGATACATGACGTTGACGCACTTACGTCATAGGTTCAAAACAGCAACAAGCACTGCTGTAGAGCTTGGGGTGAGTAGGCAAACCGTTTTAAACCGTCTTCGAGCCAATGTTTATCCATTAAGGACTAGGAGACCCTATGTTGGTCAGATCCTCACCAATCGTCATCGCAACCTTCGATTGGGCTGGGCCCGACGTTATCTTCGTTGGAACCGTGCCATGTGGTCAAGGGTGCTCTTTAGCGACGAGTCGCGTTTTAATCTAAGCATTGCTGATGGGAGAGTTGGCGTGTACAGATGTAAAGGTGAACGTTTTGCCCCAAACTGTTAGTTGAAGAAACCCCTTTTCGGAGGGGGAAGTGTCATGGTATGGGGAGGAATTATGGGTGGGAGAAAAACGGATCTTGTAGTAATTCCTTGAAATTTAAATGCCCAGGAATATGTGAACCAAGTGCTACGTCCAGTAGTCGTTCCGTTTTTGAGGCAAAATCCCGGTTGTTTAATGCATGATAATGCTAGACCACACACGGCTTTGTTGACCAGAAAGTTCCTTGCAAGACATAACGTCAATGTGTTAGAATGGCCTGCATGCTCACCAGACATGAATCCGATCGAACATCTCTGGGACTGGCTCGGACGGAGGGCTAGAAAAAGCCATGTAATAAACAATATCAACGATCTCAGAAGAGCACTGATTAATGAATAGGACGCCATACCTGATGACGTCATAAGACGCTATGTCAGGTCAATGCGTTCCAGAATACTTGTACTAATGCGCAGACAAGGAGGACATAACAGATATTGAATAATTGTTACATTTCTTGATGAACAACAATGCAAACCACACATTTGTAAGAAAATCAGAGATCTGCAATTTTTTAATTTGACCCCTACTTAATTTAAACTAAAACAATACAAATCTGACTTCATCGATTTGAATGGAACATTGCAGAACATTTTAAAGAACGATTTTCAAACAATTTGGTTCGAAATTTAATAAGGTTTGTGTATTAATTCTACCGAAATTTGATACTAAAACAAGTGCACAGTTTCTTTTTGGTGTCAGTATATAATATTTATATGTATGTTACCAAAAGACATGTTATAAGTATTACATAAATTATATTCACAATATACATGTCATCATATTATAAATGCGCGATGGGATAAATCATGAAATAGTAATTGTAAAGCACATCTAAACTCCTCTATTACATAACATTTTTACAAAGTATGCAGTGGTTATTAAAAGTAACTATATATTTGATAAAGTTGGTCTGCAACTATGTATGAAAACAAATATTTTCAAATTTCTCATTGAAATGTCTTAGATGACTTTTTTTATCTAAAAATGGTTTTATAACCTTTAATATTATATCTGAATAAACATAAATATTAAAGTATTTTAATGTTATTCATTGTCTATATAATATTTATATTATATTGGTTTCGTAACAACAAAAAAAAAACAATTGGGAGCTTCTGATATCATCAGGAATTGAAAATGAACGCCGAAGTTATGAAAGAATAAATCATCATTTAAGATACAACAATACTCCATAATATTCACAAAAATATTGTCTGAATCCTAGTAAATTTTGATTTTTCATGTTCTAGAACTCGATTCTCTTTCACTGAAATTATTTCGTGTTATTATAAAAGATTTTATAAAAACAACTGTTCCAAGTAGTTTGCATTTCCTTGCAAGTTGTTTGTAAATCCGTTTTTAATCCATTAACTACCCAGAGTTTTCCTTTTTATACGCCCGAAGGGTCGTATTATGTTATGGCGCCGCTCGTCCGTCCGTCTGTCCGTCCGTCCGTCCGTCCGTCCGTCCGTCTTCCTTGTGTGGACAACTCCTCCCTCATTTCTTGGCCAATTTTCTTCAAACTCCATCCGATGATGAACATTGATGCCTAGTTGTGCGTAAAGTGGAGATAATTCAATTTTTTTCATTCGACTTTGAATTACTTCCCCTTTCATATATCTGTGTAAGCAATATGTTAATAAAGTCAAAATGGCAAGCAATGAAAAACTTGTCCGGACAATAACTGAACCACCAATGTACCTAGGTTCACCAAATTTTATGTGAGGGTAGCCCTTGTGTCAAGGATATGCCCTATTGATTTTGGGGCTCCTGGGTCAAAGGTCAAGGTCACAGGGGCATCATATTGAAAAACCTTGTCCGGACAATAACTCCTCAACGACTGTACCTAGGTTCACAAAATTTTATGTGAAGGTAGCCTTTGTGTCAAGGATGTTCCCTTGAGGTTTTTGGGCCCCAGGTTCAAAGGTCAAGGTCACAGAGGCATCATATGGAAAAACTTTGTCCAGACAATAACTGAACCACCAATGTACCTAGGTTCACCAAATTTTATGTGCGAGTAGCCCATGTGTCAAGGGTATGCCCTATTGGTTTTGGGGCCCCTGGGTCAAAGGTCAAGGTCACAGGGGCATCATATTGAAAAACCTTGTCCGGACAATAACTCAACAACGACTGTACCTAGGTTCACAAAATTTTATGTGAAAGTAGCCCATGTGTCAAGGATTTGCCCTATAGGATTTGGGGCCCTAGGTCACAGGTCAAGGTCACTGGGGCATCATATTGAAAAACATTGTCCGGGTAATAACTCAACAATGACTGCACCTAGGTTCACCAAATGTCATGTGAGAGTTGCCCATGTGTCAAGGATGTTCCCTATTGGTTTTGGGGCCCCTGGGTCAAGTTTAAACCATCAACCAGAAGATATCAAATTACCAAGCAGTGACTTCAAATGTTCAATTAATATGTTAATAAAGTCGAAATGGCAAACAATGGAAATAATGCTATATTTAATAAGTAACATGAAATAAGTTCACCAAATTTTATGTGAGGGTAGCCCATGTGTCAAGGATGTTCCCTATTAGTTTTGAGGCCCCTGGGTCAAAGGTCAAGGTCACAGGGGCATCATATGGAAGAACCTTGTCCGGACAATAACTTAACAATGATTGTACCTAGGATAACAAATTTTATGTGGATCAGCCCATTTGTCAAGGAGTAATGTGCTGATAGCTTTTTTGTAGAGGATGTTCCCTTTTGACTTGGAGACACCAGGGTCAAAAGTCAAAGTCACTGGGACTTAATTTGTATTGAAACATTTTCTGGACAATAACTCAATAATGATTGTACCTAGGCTCACCGAATTTTATTTAAGGGTAGTCAAAATGTCTAGCATATGCTTCTTTGGTTTTAGGCCCCTGGGTGAATGGTCAAAGTCACAAGGAAATCATGAGGAAAAACCTTTTCCAACATCCAACTTTATCTAAGATTAATCACCAAATTTTATGTATCAATACTCTTTGGTTCAAGGATGAGAACTTTTGGTTCTGAGACCCCAGGGTCAAGGTCACTGGAAGTTTTTGTGGGAAAACTTTGTGCCGGTGATTACTCAACCATGGCTGGATAGCCCTTCAGTTAAGGACCTATTCCGGGGTCATTGGTCAAGGTCACAGGGACTTCATATGAGAGACAGCATGGACTGCACACGGGCGTATAATGCGCCGCCCAGCGGAGCTCTTGTTAATATATTTAAATATTGTTTGTGATAAAATGAAAACAAACTATGAATGCAACACATTATTAGAATTTAGCATTTGACCTCCTTTAGCCTCCAAAACCATGTTTTCTGTAATTATTTTCTATAGCATAGCTTTTATTAGGGCTGTGGATTGTTGAGCAAGTGGCCATCCAATCCAAACCATGATCTTTGTGTGGCGATTCTTGAATCATACCAAGAATCACTCATTAATAAAAAAGCATACAAGAATTTATATATACAACACACATATATATATATGTGTGTTGTATATATAAATTCCTGTATGTTTTTTTATTAACGAGTGATTCTTGTTAAATTCATATGTATATACACACAAATATACATATGAATTTAACAAAAATAAGTGAAGAACTAAAGAAGCTTTTATTACATGGAAAATCTTGTCAGAGATTTCAAAGTGCCGAACATTTGTACTCGATTTTCTAGTCTGAATAGCGAATATCGAGTACTTGGTTATTCGCAGCCCTAGATTTTATGCTACCTTTGAAGCCTCAATTATTATCATAAGGAAACCAAAATATAAAGCAAAACTAAAGAGCCTTTCTGAGGAAAAAGTTATCAAACTTTAGATAAAAGCTATTCAGTAAGCCTTTTAAGAAAAAACGTCTCCAAACTTTTGGTGGATACTGTATATATGCCATCAAAGACTTTATGATGTACTGTACCAATTTCAGACGTTTTGAAGGATTAAATGAACACTGAACATATATAGTATTAAGGCACAAAACTTGTTTATTGGCCATAATTGAACAAAAAACTAATCACTGATTTTATTGTTTGCTCAGATTTTTTGTTTGCACCTTAACTTAAGGTGACTCAAATATCAAGCTCTAAAGCGTGTTCTTTTTCTTATAATGAGTTCTGACTTACCTTTGATCAAGAAGCAGACGTCTTCCCCTATGCAAATGGAAAATCAATATTCATAACTAATATCCCAATAACTTTGTTGTTGATTTCAGATCATTCATTTCTAGGATCCTGATGTTGCCAACCCTCAATGAGTTCAATACTTGAAGCAACATGAAAGTCACCTTATAGGGTGTTTGTGCAAATAGTTCAATGTTTAAACTAATTTCTGGTAAGTGTTTCAAATTATATTTCTTTATTTAACTTGTCTATATGCTGTTGTTCCTTTTGCTCATTTTTGGTTGGGTAAAACAGGGTAGCAACACATTGTATAGGTCACTTTACAATGGTCAATAACTTATAGTCTGACAGAATTAACCTGAGCTCGGCCTTTATTCAAGAATATATTAAACTCAGTTTATAGCCTATTTTAGTCTTTGTATGTTAATAATGCTTTTTGGGAAGCTTTCAGCAAAATACACTTATCTGAACAACTTATCTTGTTTTCATATGAATGAATACTTTAAAACAGTGTCAAAACATTGAGTACATACGTGTTCCCCATAAACAAGTCCAAAATTTAAAGTACAATAACATGCCATGTTTGCAAAATTGATTTATATTCACATAGGTTTTTATTAACATGTTTATAATCTTATACACACATACGGAGACTCACAATTTAATTTAAGTGAAGCCTGTAATTATTATAATAAAGTAGTTCAAGCTCAGGTTAATTAAGTTGGACTATACATTTCTGGAAAGCCTAAGCTGTAAACCTTTTACTAGATGAATACTTCCATCAGATACTGACAATTGCCCTACATGAATTAGAATCAGTGGTAGGAGAGAGAATGGTCGTATGAAATATTTCATATGTCCAAACTCTGCAGAAATTAGTAATCACACTTACTAATAAATAAATCAAAATGAACAATTTATTTTACTTCAACTTACTTGTGATGGCTTCAAACTTAACCGCTAGTATTTACAAGACATAGTCTGTATACCTTAGCTGTATGAAATACAATACCTGCCTAAAGTTTGGAAACAAAAGAAATTTACTGCAATTATTAAATTTTGATGATATTTTTTGTAGAATCATTATTTTTAATATAATTATGTAAGTATACTTTGTGATAGCATTAAAACAAATTTCATGAATGCAGCTCATCTATAAGATTTAGCATCTGATATTCTAAAGCCTCCAAAACCATGTTTATTGTAATTATTTTGCATAACTCAGCTTTTATGCTATTTTTGTA
The DNA here is from genome assembly GCA_025267735.1 of Mactra quadrangularis. Classification (NCBI taxonomy): domain Eukaryota; kingdom Metazoa; phylum Mollusca; class Bivalvia; order Venerida; family Mactridae; genus Mactra; species Mactra quadrangularis. The sequence continues at coordinate 22,850,593 of CM046301.1, read as the reverse complement.
GTCTCAGTTACAATTATATGTTGATACCCAAAAACAAAGCAAAACCAAAAAGCATTTCAAAATAAACATATATCAATATTTTGAATAAAGCTATTCTGTAGGTTTGCAGAGTGACTGTCTCCAAACTTTTGGTGGGTACTGTATAATTATGAAGTATACCTTATGATGGATACCATTAGAGATGAAACGATACGGGTACCAAGGAAACAATACAGTATTTTAAATGATACTAATGCCAATATGTAACAATAGTACAAATTGCAATGTTTAAATGCAAATAACAAAAAATAGCAAAAACAATAACTAATAATACTTGTATATTGATGTAAGTTTTTTATTGGTATTTTTTTTGTAAGAATATTAGCATATCAGATTTCTCAATGTACTCTTTCATTGTGTAATTATTGTGTTACTGGTACCAGCTGGTGAAAACACATTTTCACTGGGTATATTTTGTACCCAAAATATTTTAATGCAAGCTCTGAAATATATCATGTTATTGCTCTATTCTAATTGCCAAATGTTAAGTAGAAAAAATACTTATGAATATGTAAGAGCTAGATTTAAAAAATCACCCCACATGTGACATTAGTACTGAATATTTTCATACCAAAATAATCTCAATAAAATATTGTGTTGCAATTAAATAAGTACTAGTATTTCTGTAGACCAGTAGACTGTATTTAGTGTTATGGTGTTTGTTTACAAACAAAATATATCGGAGTGTATCCAATTATGTATTTTTTAAACATATAAACATAGACGTTTGTCGGTAAGAACTTTCTTATTGAGAAATATGAGCCAGTCTATAAATCGAAAACGCGATGTAGAAGTTACAGTGCACTCATGCTGTGACAAAATAACAACAATATAACTGATACAGGTAGAATAGGGACCTTAGGCAGTTATTTCCCTTGTTTACTCTTCAAGTAGGTAGGTCCAATTAGTTGGATTACTCGGATTTTACCCTTACTTTTCCATGTCAATTTGCCAAAATTAATCTTAAATAACTTTTTTGTAAATCATTTAATTTGTTTGAAAATCAAGGTAAGTATTTTTAGGGTAAAGAAGTATCTTAATTTTTCATCTCTTTTGTTAATATCTTCAGTAACAAGCAAGATATTAGATGAAATATTTTATTATCTTTACATAGGACTTCAATGATAAAATCCAAGGATTCCAACGGTAAGGACCTACTTATCAATTGGATTGCTTTAGATTTGATCAAGGAAAGATAACTGACTAAAGTCCCTAATTTACTATTGAAAGTCAATATTTCAGAACTACATATTTTATTTGGGAAGTTTATTTAATATAATCATGTGACGTACATGGGTAATATTTTTGCGAGACCATTCAGACACCGACATCATTGACAACTAGCCTATATTATAATTTTGAGGTATAAGAAGCATGCTAATTTCCTGCAACATTACATTAACTGTCATTTGTAACAATGATCAATATAGATTAGGGCTGTGGATCTTTGAGCAAGTGGCGATCCGATTCGAACTACAACTCATGTGTAGCGAATCACACGAATCACTTTTTAGTGGAGAATCATACAGGAATTCATGTAATAACAAAAATAAGTGAAACATTACAGAAACTTAAATTGCATTGTACTATATGGGAATCCATGTACCCCAAACATTTCTTTTACCAGACATGTTATGGACATTTTCAGTGATAACATTTTTGTTTAAATGTTTATCAATTAAAAGTTTGACACAAGATAATTCGTCCCTGCATAAATCAAAGTTTAGTAGTGCAGCTTGTTTTCAGTGATAATTAAGCTGAAAATGTTCTTTTAAATTTTCCAAAAATAGATTGCCATATGACAATTTCGGATGTGATGAATATTTGTACTCAATTTTCTGGTTGGGATCGCAAATATCCAAGTACTCGGATAAATCACTTAACAATAAAATAAATACTCAAAAGTTCTGAGATTAAAGCATTCGTATTTTTAATTCTGAATCTGCACTTTATTGTTCAAAGTACCGATTTAAGTACTGGTACCAAAACAAAACGGTATTTACCAGAAACTTTCGAAACAATACAGATACTGGTATGGGTACCTGGTACCGGTATACATCACTACCTATGAATACCAGTATTCTTATTGAAGAATTAATATGATGATGAAACATATTTTTTATTACCTCTATTTACATAATACAATGTACACATAAATTACAATAATGAAGGTAATTGGGTTGGACCACAAGTTCTCTAACTTAGTTACGGTCCTCCCCATTAACATGTCCTGAGTAATAAATCATATCTAACATTATATTTGACAATATATAGACGAGATAACAATGTGGTAATAATAACTATAAATGTTAACACGTTGTGAATAATAGATCGTAATTTGACAATATTTAAACGAGATAACAAAATTGGTTGTGATAACTATAAGTAAAAGTATAAAAGAGAAGAAAAAAGTGGAAGAAGGGATGTGTAGATTTTCCATTGGGGTCTGTTGAGAACATCTTAGTCAAAACGCTTTGTATTTTTTATATATTTGTGTACTGCATACACAATAGTTTCATTTTCCTCTTGAGAAAGCGAAGAATCACCACATAGTAGGGTATTAACATTTAATGGATGAAAAGGCCGAGTATCAGTAAACAATTGAATTCGTTGGTTAACATATAGATTGCATTTAAAGAAAAAGTGTTCTGCAGTTTCACTTTCATTACAATTAATACATTTGTCAGAATCAGTAATGTGATTTCTGTGAAGATCACTTTTAAGATCGCTACAATTGTTTCTGAGACGTGTATGAATCACAGAGGTACGTCTAGATCCGATAAAATAATGTGCAGGTACTTCACTAGTTTTGAATGATAAATTTAGTAGATCTCGTTTAAATTGACCAATTGTTTGACTATTTCTTACTTCTTCTGGTAATCAATTCCAGGAATTAATGGCAGAAGGAATAAAAGAATTCGAGAAGAGCGCTGTTCGTTGTTGGGGAATTACAAAATCATTCCTTTATCTTAGGTTATAGTTTAGGGGATTTTCTTCAGTTCTCTGAAACAATGATAATAAATCATTTGGTACCATAAAATTTTTGATTTTATACATTAGTACAAGTTTTTGATATGATCGTCTATCTGCTAAAGTTAACCAGCCTGTTTCGTTGTATATGTTTCGCAGACTTACTGATCGAGTGAGTCCAGTGACTATTCGTGCAGCTTCTATTTGTATTTTTTCTAATTTGTCCTTTTCGAATTGGTTACAATTATCCCAAACGACACAAGCATATTCTAACTGAGGTCTTAAAAATGAGAGATAGATTTGGTTCAGAGCTTTTCGACTTACAGTATATTTAATTTTGCGCAAAATTCCAAGAATTTTAGAAGAAGACGATATGATATTGTTAATATGAGTCGACCATTTACGATTTGAATCAAGTGTAACTCCTAAATGTTTATGTGTTTCTACTGGAATAAGTTCTGTATCATCAAAAATAAGATTTGGTGGTTCACCGTTTCCGTAATATAAGACTTCAGTCTTTGCAGGGTTAAATGATACTAACCACTGCTTATGAGAGGACCATAACTCAATCTGATGTAAACCCGATCTAAAAATTTCTGCTCGCATACTCACTGATTTAGATCTGGCCTTTTACAAACGCGGGTCACGTTCAGATGACCTTTTCTCATCATTATATTCATGATGAATTTGTTATGATAGGTAACTTGTTTACATCGTCTACGTCTTGGTCTAAAAATAGAAATTACGAAATCAAAATGTGAATAATAGTGTTTTTGTCTAGATGAAAGCTACGCATTGATTGATTGACACAAAGTTCATCTCGATGTGACCTTCCACGGAGACAGTAGAGATCCTGTACGTCAACGCTGTACTTGATATCTGTTTACAGAGATTGACCATAACTAAGTATGGAAATTGTGTTCTGACCCATTTGTCATTGTTATTATCATGTACATATCTAATAACAAAACTCTAAATACAGAAAAAAAAATTTGCAATCAGATGAAGGATGAATAATTCTATTAGAATTATTATTAAAAAATTTGATGTTTTCAGGATGTCACCAATATGTAGGGGGTTCAGGCCCTTTTTTGTTTCATGCTTAAATATTTTTTTACAGTTCTTAATACACAGCTATTGAAATGAGGTTTTATTTGAGGTATAAACTAGTATGATATCATGATGGGTCTAGAAGTTACAGACTTTTTTATATTAGCATTTGAACCATTTTATGAGGCAGATCTTTATTATATAAGATAAACAGAAAACGGCACCAAAATTAGAAAAACTTGATATTATAGATGATGATTAATTTATTTTTTGGTATTATGAGAAATGCAAATCCCCTGAATGTATACATTTTCTGGAAGCTGTAGAACGAGGCAATATGATGCATTTTGATACATTACAAATTTTTGGGTATGTTGCTGGGTTAATGGAGTGGAATTCAAAATGGCCGTCAATTTTTACAAAATAAAGAAATAACATCTGAATTATGACAGCTAGTACATTAAATTTTAGTTAAAGTCATGTGTGTATTGTTTATTACTTTTTATGGCAATATATTGACATTGTTTTTAGTGATGTTTGCCACAAAATATAGGAAATTATATTTTTCTGTTACCATAGCAACGCATAATAATATATATAAACCTATGAATTACCTACCTAGATAACATGAATACTCACAAGGGAATGATATTCACATTTTTTGTAAATTTACTTGACATCAAAGCACTTAGCAACGATTTTGCAGTATCCAAGAAAACATACTTTTTGGTTACCATAGCAACAACCCCCCAAAAAAAACCAATAAAGTCCTAGGGCATTACATTTCCCCCAAAAATAGCATTCGTAAGAAAAAAATCCGAACAGGGCGTTTAACAGAGTAAATATAAATAGGGAAATTACTAGATTAAATAAGGCACAGTTATTGTACTCAGTATTCGACTTCACTCGAGTCACAAAATCGATATTTGACGCGGTGTACATTAATATCAGTACAGCAATGTCGGCGCGCCTTTGATCACGGTCCCTTAAAGTATTAAACGACGTCATCAGATACGTTGCCGCCATAACTATTTTGAAGTAGCACAAGGATCAAAGAAAGCTATAATACGTTGAAACATTCTCTTCACCTATTTAAGAATAATGTTAGTACAGAAATGTATAAACGGTGGACTCAAAATTTAAACCTTCCAACAAACGCCTCTTACTTCTCTATCAAACATTTAAGTGCAAAATGTGCGTAATTTATTTAATAGACCGACTTTCATTCTAATATGAATTAAAATCGAGTGACTGGTGAATACGGCGTTTTCAAGTCAGAACTTTATCGTTGATCAGAAGCGTATGTGCGAGAAGAATTATGTCCGTTATTCAGGATTAATCTTTCATTTCAGTTGAATTAAAAAATACCAGCAATAATCATGTTGTTCGAAATTAACATTTCATATTATATTTTTGAAGATAAATATTGTTAACTTAAAAACGATGCATAACTATGTACATGTATACGTCACTTATAGAAAGTGGAATATTGACCAAGATAGAAGGAAGAAAAACTAATCTGAGAAAAAATGACGTAGTGGTTAAATGACGTCAGTTAGCGATGACCGGTGGGTGGGATGACGTTACGTTATCAAAATGTCAAAAAATCTCGAACGATAGGGTTGGAAATACACGTTTGCTAGAGCTATGTTGCAGGCTTCTTCATTATTAATCTTTGTTTCTAATTAACAAAGGTATGATAAACGTAGAATAAGTTGAAAGTCAATGTAAAATCAATTGAAACATAACGTAAACTTGGAAAACTTTCTTTGTTTAAATATCAATTTTTTATTGACAATGCAATTTTCAACTATCAATCACCAATGAGAAGCTGCTTGTGTAAGCTACATTTTGATTGGTCAATCGATTATCTGTGTTGGAAGCGGGCTCTAGCAATTTGCAAAAGTCTTTTCCATACCTTGTCAAAATTACGCGAATCCGCGTCCATTGCATATTACCGTTGCGTTCGACGGCAACAGGAGTTGTTTTCTATCATCATTAATTCAGGATTCTTGTGACGCTTTTTTCAAGAAAAATATATGAAATGATTAATTAACGATTACTCTTTCAATATATGTTCTTATTGTTTTACATTTGTCCGTAATAAAATCAAATTAAGGGCTTAAACTTTAGTAAAAAACTTAAAAAATGGCGTCGACGTCACGACGACGTCATACAACGTCACGTCACCTGAACCCCCTACAATATGATGTCATTTCAAGTAGTGTACAATATTTTGAAGGAATATAATCCATTCACTATATGACTTGAGGGAAGGAATATTAATTGGGAGACCAGTTTGCTTGGACCAGCACGATTACAGAGAAGAAAACATGGTAAGACTTTTACATTTACTTTTATTAATATTTGCCAAATCAATGGTGTCTTTATATGGTGATATCTGTTTTCCGTGGGATAATGCATTCATATTTATTTATCAATTAAAGTATTTGATTAAGAATTTCGACCAAACGCTTGTGTCATTTATGAATCATCTAAAAACCTCTTGAAAGAGATGGATCTGATTTGTTTGTTTGTTGGGTTTAACGCCAAAGCAAGACATTGTTTAGGTCATATAATGGCGGTCAGTCAACCTACTCACTCCTCCTGACAAGGTTAAATCTCTGGAATTGGTATTCAGGTACGAGTTTAAGAAAATAAACAGTGTCTGGCTACAGTGTATAAATCTATTATGTCTGGAAGAGAATTACCTAAGATAATCAAAATTTGTACGATTTTATAGTTGTTATTTAGTAAACAATTTTCGCTGTTTAGACTTAAAATTAACACACTCAATATCAAATTTTGTAAGCTAAATCCATTGGAAAGTTAGTGTACCAATGTATGTTCTTTGAAATAATTTTCATGCTACTTCAAAGTACCAGTTGTGTTTTTCATAAAAATTCATACGATAAAAATCATTGTAAGTCAAAAGCAAGAAACATAAATAATACTGTTATTTTTTTTGTCCAATCAATTCCAAATATTAGTGAATTATGTTGAGTATTGTATATCTTTAGGATATCATATCATATTTATGTTTATTAACCTTCTGACTTTGAACTGCAAAATTATGAACTTTACTTACAATAACTTTTTTTCGTAAGAGTGTTTGTGAAAAGGTGTGCGGGTACTTACTGTACTATTTTTATTATCTTTTGGCTCAAAGATTAAAACCCTTAAACATTCTTGAATATTTTTCTAGATTAATCTTAAATTTTCTATTTTAGCATAGTTAAGTTTTTAGGTGTAACATCTTATCTTTGCAACTACTGGAGGGATTCACTTGAAACTTCACATTTGTCTACGGGGTTACTAATTGATATCAAATACCAAGTTGCATAACTCTAGCATGAATTTTGACTGGATTATGGTCCTCTAATACTTACAATTTTTTCGTGAATTTTTTTGGTACAACTTTTTATTTTTGAAGCTACTGAAGGGATTTCCTTGAAACTTCACACGTGTCAACAGGGTTAGGTATGAAAAACGGACATATTAAAACAGAAAAAACAAACAGTACATATATTGTCATTATGTTACGGTTTTAGATGAGACAGTCATCCCAACAGAAACATGATATAAATTGATGTCCGATAATTGATCTTCTTCCACGTAAGGTTAGGAGTCTTCATAGACTGTAATTATGACCTAACATGGGGGATGAGACAGTCATCCTGTTAACAATTTTAAAATATATAAAATGCTTCATGTGGAGCTTGTATTTATGTAAAGGGTTAAAACTATTTACAGGGCTCAACTGACTAGGCTGTTTTAGAGGGTGAGGCTCTAAGCTGAGTTAGATAAAAACAATTGAAAATAATATTTCCATTAATCATAAATATGCTATGATACAAAGTGCGTTGAAGTGGAACGTTTTATTATCATTATTATCGTAACAAATTGCAATCAAGCATTTAGTTAATTTATTCATTGTTCCCTATATACAAATATATGAAAACAACAAAAAATGAATTTCATTACCTTATTTGCTCAAATATTTACATGTATATATAGCGTTTATTTTAAGGGAGGCATGATGTTTTAAGTATGTCAAATTTATTCATAATGTCTTTATTCAGAATTCATAGCATGTAGATTTTGTTAACAAAAGTGTAATATAAACGGTTCTCTATCTTCAGATGTAAGTAATGAAACTCAACTACTCTAAAAAGTTACTATACAAAGTGTCTAACCACCATCCTCTTGCATGGTATGCACTGCACAAGTAAATCGTTAGGTATCACTACGAAGCAAAATACTAGGAAACGGCTTGCTACAAGATATGGCTTCAGTTCGCAACATAGCTAAAGCTAGCAAAAAAAATCTTCGCTACCCGAAAACGCTTTAACAAATCAAAATGGCTGCCTCCGCAATAATGTGACTTCCTGTTTGCCGACAATTTGGTTTTTATGTCTGACTGCCTATAGATGAATTGAAATTAAGTGATATTTGTATATTATAAACATATGTTTTTGCAGTGATTTTATACTTATAAAAGCCTTATTTAGTTTGAAATCGCCCGGAAAACATGCTATTGCAATAAGCGCAAAAGTTTTACTCGGCAAAGGCCGCCATCTTGGTTTGTGATGTAAATAGCTAGCTGTTTCCTAAGATGAATCACTACAATAAAGCGCTTTTTTATAGCGATACGTAGCGAAAATCTTTAGGCAACGCGCCCACTGTTAATGCAATCAGTAAATGTTGAACCTTTTGAAAGACAGATAAATTCAATGGGAAGCATACAGTGAAACAGATAAGCAATTTTAAACCCCTTCAATATAGAAATTGTCGACACCATACCAAACAGACAATGATTCACTGACCCACCCGTACACTACAACTCAAGCAGTGATATTGTGTCACTAAAGTAACTGCTACATTTTCCCACATGTAATCAGATTGTGAACCAAATATTTTTGCAAAGGGTACTGTTATCACATACTAGTACATTTGAGATTTTGTTTGACACCCCTAAGCCAAACCCTGCTGTCCACCTGCATATATTTACTTATCATTTTTACAGAATCGTTGTGTATGCACAATGGTGTTATTTCGGAAAATATTCTTAAAACTCTACTTAGATAGTATCTTGGAAACAAAAGTAAGATAAATATTATGCATAAAAAAGTTGAAAAATTGATTGATGAAAATAGAAAAGAATTGACTAAAAAAGTTAAAAAAATAAGTAACTGTCAAGATTTGAACGTAAGTCAAATAAAACATGAGATTTCAAACCCAACAACTTAACCGCATACACTAAAGAGACTGGGACATATACGTGAGACATTTAACACTACACGGTAAATGTGTTGTTTTAAGTTTGGGTCGCTTATATCATCTCAAAATTCATTCTTAGCCATTTTAGGCATATTGTAAAATGACTTAATTTCTAGGCAATTTACAAAATGCCTGAAAAAATAGCACAATATTTTACACATTGCCTAAATGTAGTTTATGGTCATGAGGTTTGAGGATTTCATTCCTTTTTATCCAAATAGTATTTGAATACTCCATAGGGTCATTTCTACCTTTGTTGACACCAAAAGGTTGTCTACTGTAATCTGAATCACATTCAGCAGCCAATGAACAAGTTATCAAAAGCGAAAAAATCATCAAATAAGAATTTTAACATGTGAATTGTTGTATTTTTACGTTCACAGCACATAGTAGGTCCTTATGATTCAAAATAGTAGACTTGACATACTGTTTTGAGATTATGTAGCAATTTAACTGTGTCTTGTGTCTACTAATTCCAAGAAATAGTTATGTTATCAATATGTCACACCTTAATGTATAATATAACTCCTTGGTCGGCTACCTATTCTTTAGCAGGCAGCTCGACCCGGTGCAACTTAGTAATATGTATGTTGATTTCGTTAATTTGATGTTGGTGAGTCTCATTTCTCTAGGTTTGTTGTTGATGTTGTTTAGCGCTATTACTCTCGAAGGCTCACAGCTTCCAATTAATGTATATAAATAAAAGTTATTGGATCACAAAGATCTTGTAGTAAAGTATGATTTAATTTATTCCGTTTTAAAGTATTAATTCACAAAGTCCAACAAATTCTAACAATGTCACAAAAAGACAAATTTTTACAAAGTTCTTAACAGTAAATTCTATTTAAGTTGACAACAAATGTCTATTCCTATTTTTATACACAAAGTATATTCTTAACATACACGAAGTTATATTCTGTACTTAATTCTAAAATCCTATATTAAATTCTTCATTTGTAAATAATATTTCTTAATATTTATAAGGAAAGTATGTAAAGGGATGGGGCAATTATAATTGACCAATGAAAAAGTTGTAAGGGCTTGAAGCCAATAAAAATAAGAAGTCAAAAATATAACTAATACTTTGAGAAATATTAAGATTCAAACATGAACTGCATAATAAAAACATAATAAAGAGTAGAGCAACTTAATCTAGGAAGCCAACAGATGTCAGTCAGGAAATTATGAAACATTTACTAAGAAAGCTTGATTGACATAATCAAAATTATAGTATTGTTTGAAAAGGTGTTAAAAACATATATTTTATTAACATAAGTGACTTTGGCTTCTAACATATGTCACAAACAATGGCTTGGGGATTAAACATTTTTAATATTTAAAAATCTAAACTTAATTTTACTTAAAATAAGAATAGAAAATATATAAAATACATTTCAATGAGTATATGTCAGTCTACTCTGTGATAAATATATCATATAGCCGCGGCTGTGGCGTAGTGGTTAGCGAATCCGGAGATCGCGGGTTTGAAACTGGTCGCCGCAGGCCATACCCTAAACATGAGTTGTTGGCCTCGTGGTTGGGTAAGCTAGTACTGGTGATAGAAAAAGTCTCCAGGAAACCTATAGTGGAAAGAGCTGGCCATCGTGTATATGACCTATATATGTGTTGAATACGAAATTAAAAAAATAAGATAAGACAATATATCATATAAGATTCATAATGTTCAACAGTAACAGTCTTAGGCTGAAAGGTTTTGTACCAATATAAGAGCTTAGGACTAGGTTAATCTGCATCTGATGAAGACAGTTTCATAATTATGCTAAATAAAACTACTCTTTCTTTGGACTTATACAATTTCATAAGAAAATACAGTTAATGATAATTAATTTTTTTCATCAAAACAGAACAATACATCATATAGTCTGCCTGTAATATCAGAAAAGAAGTTGTTGTTAGACTTGATTGTGAACATTTCCAATACTAGCCATTATTATTTGGATGAAAATAATGTTCAACCGTTTATATGCATCAAGATTTATATATATTTATATATTATTTCAAATATATTTCCCTGACACTTTCAGGCAATTTGTATAAAAATTCCTTGAAATTTCAGTCAAATTTTGAAATGCCTATATATTTTCAGGCATTTTACCAACTACCTGACTCATTTAGGCAATTTACATAATGCCTGAATTTTTAGGCATTTTACAAATTGCCTAAATTTACAAATTGCTTGTAACATATACATTGTTGTTAAATGATACATTACTAATAACTTACTTTATTTATTTTTTCAGTATGAAACAAGTGTAACCTGATTATCACAACAGTCTGAAATCATCACTGTATCAATGTAAGTTAGTTATCATTCTATTTATTATTTCTAAACATGGTTGAAACTGCCCTAAATGCATATTTGTTTGTGATTGTTTGCAATGCTCGGCTAGCTTTGTACACCATGCACTAAGTTTATTATTTAAACCCAATAAATATATACTGAGATTTGTTTGTTTGCCAAGTTCAATTATTGTTTAGTAATACTTGTAGTTTGTCTCATGCAAATTTTGACTCTATGAATTATCTCCTTTTAGTATTACTATAAAGGTAAAAAGCTGCGTCTAACTATTTACCAAAAACAATGGAACATTTTTATCCATGTTTCTGTATTAATTAATTAACAAAATTAATGTACATGTATCTGGTTGGGTATTATGTTTTTTACTGTTTATGCAATAGCTTCAATAACAATCAATATTGTGCGTAAAGTTTGAACCTGGTCTGATGATTCATTTCATTGACCACGAATGTAGTATTATTATGCTCGATACTGATTTTAGTATAGCGTCAAAACTCAAATGTAATTATTACACAGGGATTAATTTTTATATGCCCATTTTGAAAAAACGAACGAATTTTAGTATATCGTCAAAACTCAAATGTAATTATTACACAGGGATTAATTTTTATATGCCCATTTTGAAAAAACGAACGTATTATGTTATGATGATGTCCGTCTGTCTGTCAGAATAATTCTGGTTTGAACTTTTGACCGCTGCAAGAGTCTGATGCATCAGTCCTAGACAACAGATCGATAGCTTGTTTGCACCTGGCATATCCTTCAATACTAAGAACTATGAGTGTACTCCATGACTTGGCTGTGACCTCTAGTTTGACCCTTTGACTTATGTTGGACTGAGTACAACGGGTGGTTTCTGCTGTGTTCTATGATACATAAAACTGAGTCAAGTAACAGTTTCGGGTGTTTATTTTGTCACTGTAAGTTTTAGCACAAGCCCCTGATTGTTTATTTTATAATCCACCATATAGCAGCTGCTTCATTGTCCACCAATCAGAGCCCTTGTTACAATAAACCTAATTTCCCATCATGCTTATTATATCACATATATTTTTTTCGCACATACAGATTTTTATAAACATTTTTTTTTCAACACAGATACTTTTATCAAACATTTTTTATCCAATATATATGTACATGTATATATTTTTTATACAAAACAAATATTTTTTGTAACATACATTTTTTTTGTTTAGAATATTGCAAATTAAATTATACATCAATATAAACTGAATACATATTGTTTAAATGACTGATGGTGTCCTATATTCAATATTTGCTTATTTACGTCATGATGATGTCATAAAAATGTCTGCTTTGTTATGCTGTACATTCAACACAACTGGGGGGGGGGGGGGGCTTTTGGATTTTGAAGTGAGTGATGGTTATTTTTAACTCAAATTTTGCAGATGTAACGATATGAGTTGTTACTAAATCGATTTGCTAGATGATTTAAGGTGCATTGTGTAGATTTAAGAAGGATTTTGATTCCTATTCCCGCTGACTCAAACGTTTGATTTATAAGTCGCTCCTCCGCTTTATTTTGGACAAATTCCTCATTTTCTTGGTCGCATTAACTACATGTACTTGTTTTCTATTGAGTTGAAACCGTACATTATTAGATGTTGTTCATTCTTTTCAATATTGGCTGACCGTTCTTATATTAGGGATTTTTTTTATAGTAAATCCTTCCAATAAGTCCACAAATTTGAGTTAATGGTGGTTAAATGGTGAAATGGCTGTTAGATAATCATAGATTATGTAGTAATGACAAGTATGATATTCATTTCTTGGCTTATGATAAGATATTTTTTATCTGTCAATGGATAAGCTAATTTTTAAAAAACATATGCAAATATGACTTTGGGTAAGACATTAATTACAAATTAAAAATAGATTAATGCCTAGTAATGTAAGAATATTTAGCTAGCTGGGAAGCCGTTCGGCTAGCTCAACTGATTAAAGGGTCGTGCGTTGGATTCCCAGACGGGGCATACTTTCGTGGAGCTTGGTCATGAAATTATTTTCTATGGCCATTCTCCCTCCTAACCAATGATTTTTAATTATGTAGGGCAGTTGTCAGTCACTGACGAAAGTATGTGCTTAGTAGCTGGTTAACAGCTAAATCCAGAGACTTAGCCTTTCCAGGAGAACTGGGTAGGTTGACTGACTGCAGTTATATGACCTATACAATGTGTTGCTACAGCATTAAACCCAACACACAAACAAACAAGCTAGCAAGAAATCTTTTTTTTTAATAGTAAAAAATGATACAAGATAAAATATATCTTCAAGGAATTTAACTTTCAGTTTGTAAAAATTGTAAAAATACTACAGTACTGTTGTAGATCTATTATTTTGTATTTTATATAACATTATAAAGTCAATATATTTGAATATGTTGTATTTTAAGAAACAGAACAAATGGAACATGAAAATAATTAAATATGTATGAAGTCATTATTCAAAACTCTAGTCATATTCATTGTATTGAACATTGCTGTCCACACTTGATCTCTTATAAGAAACTGTGCAAATATGAGATTTTCTGACTTGCGTCTAAAGATAATTTATTATAGATATACATAAACATATAATAGCCAAGGTCTTGGATGTTTTTGCAATGCTTACTTGCACATCGTAAAGTTGAATTTTAAAATATAAAATATAGCCATTTTATATTATGTTTTTAAGTTTTTTTCATGGAAATCTGGTATTTTTATAAACGGGTTCAATATGATTAGGGTTATAACAAATTAAAGAGATAGAATAATGTAATTCTTTTCTATAACATAAATTTTGTCTCAACTACAAAAAGTACCATCACAAAAAATAAGTAAAACTAAAAAGCGTTTCAAATAAATGGTATTCAAAGTTTTTATAAAACCTATGTAGTAAGCTTACAAAATGAAAATGTCTCCAAACTTTTGGTGGGTACTGTATTATATCTGTTTAAGGAGATAATTATATGCATTGTGTCATTTACTATTATGTTTTATTTGAACTTTTCAGGAAATTTTACCAGTGATTCTAATGGTTGTTGGTGAAGATAATATTATAATCATTATATGATATAACGATAGTGACTGACTTGTAGACAGTACTGTAAATCAGATACATCTTGGTAGGTGGACATTTATTGTATGAAGTCTCTCTCAATAGACAATATCTGGAAATCAAATATTTGGGTTTTCCCATGCAGTACAAACAAACTTTCACCGTCACAATGAAAACATGTGTACAAAGAACAAGCAAATTTAATCCATATTCTGTGCTTTTCAGCAATAATGTGTTGTAAACTTTTTTACCTGTGCACGGTGGAAAAACCCAACTATTCGAGGTCAGAATTAGGTCTATTTCAGTCATCACTTTGAATTTCTATTGATCCCCTGAACCCCCCACCACCATGCTGGATCCACCCATGTTTGATTGTTGAGAGTAGAAAATTTCAAACATTAAAAAAATCTGATTATATGTATATGTAGTCAATTGATCTTCAGAATGTAAACAACTGTTGGTTTTTGTCAAAATCTTGCAGTAGCCAAAACATAGAAATAATTGAATAGTGCATAAGATAACTTGTGCATAGAATTTCATTGTCTGAAAATCTCCCCTTTGACTGCAAATAGTAATTGTTTATTTGAATCCTCTGCCCAAACATTTTTTGCAGATCTCCTAGATTACCTTTAGATTCAATTTTTGTGCCAAAGAATCACTATTACGGGCAATGATCATTTTGAAATTAAAAAAACGATCAATATTGAAAGAACCAATTGAGAATTTTAGGCTAAAGAAAGATGGTTGTTATTTTATACACTACGTCATGTCATTCAATAAGGGACTTTAGTCAGTTATTTCCCCTTGTACACTCTTCAAACAGGTAGGTCCAATTAGTTGGATTACTCGGATTTTACCCTTACTTTCCAATGTCAATTTGCCAAAATTAATCTTAAATAACTTTTTTTGTGAATCATTTAATTTGCTTGAAATTCAAGCTAAGTATTTTTAGGGTAAAAAAACATTTTAAATTTCACCACTTCTGTTAGTATCTTCATTAACAAGAAAGATATTAGATGATATATTTTGTTATCCTTACACATGACTTCAATGATAAAATCCAAGGATTCCAACTGTAAGGACCTACTTACCAATCGGATTGCCTCAGATTTAATCAGGGAAAGGTAACTGACTAAAGTCCCTAATTATTGGAGTAGTGTGAGAAATCAGTGTATAGCATGTGCATATTTACTTTATCATTAACTGTTATAGAACACATGACTAAAGTAGGGCTGCAGCATTTCGATTCGATACAATCTGATTAAAACCCCATCTAAAATTTTCCGCTCGCATACTCGCTAATTTATGGCCTTTTTCAAACGAAGGTCACGTTCAGGCGACCTTTTCTCATCATAATATTCATGACAAAATTGTTATGATACGTAACTGTTTACATCATCTACGTCACGCAATTTGACATGAGCCGCCCAATCGCAGACTATGAATAATACTCCTGTTAAATTAGCATGCAAAACTTGGTCTAAAAATAGAAATTACGAAATCAAAATGAGATTAATAGTTTTTTTGTCTAGATGAAAGCTACACTTTGATTGGTCGAAACAAAGTTCATCTTGACGTGACCTTCCACGGAGAAAGTAGAGATCCTGTACGACAACGCTCTACAGGATATCTGTTTACGGAGATTGGATTCGATACATCGATACATAGAGGGAACAGATTTGATTTCGATTTCGGGCACAGTGTTTTTTTATTCAATACCAACCTTTAAACTTGTCTATAAAGATTTAACACTCTTAAGTTACACAGATGAACTACTGATACTTAATAAATCAAATTGTATCAAATCAACTTTTCTGTGAATCGTTGCAGCCCTAGACAATAGACCTTGTAAAAATGATGAAATTTGTCTGAACATATATGTACATTATTATAAAGAGTTTGTGGTGCTTTGACCATGACATGGTGGCTGATTTATGCCATGTTGTATTTTTGTTTCTTCGCTGCGAAGAAACGAAAACACGAAGACATGACAAATCCATAGTTTGTCATATCTTGGTCTTTTCGATTCTTCGCCACGAAGAAACAAACACACGACAAAATAAATACAACAATACAACAGATAAAATGTGTCATGTTTTCGCCTTACATCTGTCAAATCTTCGTCTTTTCGTTTCTTCGCGGCGAAAAAACGAAAATACGACATGGCATAAATCAGCCACCATACCATGACACGGTACTATATAGTCTAATGTATCCTAGCTTAAGGTCCTGTAGTCATGTGATCTACAATAACTAAAGAGGTCAACAAAAATAAGTTTTTCTTTAATTTTTCTTTACAGACAAATAATTGAATGACATTAAATAGTGCATACCATAACAACTATCTTTTTTACAGGAGCTGGCATTGCCAAGTGGTTACAACGTTTGACTGGTAATCATTGGATAGCCAACTCCGATTTGGTTGGAATCCCATCCCAAAACTACCCTGTTGTTTCATTGAGCAAGAAACTTTATCCTACTAGCTTAGTACTGGGAGACCAGGAAGCAGACTTGAAAGTGATTAATCTAAGTTATAAGAACATGTTTCAAGATTGAGCAAAAATAAATTAGAATAAAATAACTTTCTATTTATCTTAAAATTTCAGTTGATCCTGTGAGTTTTGATTGTTTGCGTCAAAGCTCTGCACAAAAACTGAATCAAGCTGTAAAGAATGTCACATGCATATAGTTTTTAGAAAATTACTCAACCTAAAAAATTGCAATACACAAGCTAATGTAGGCATATTGTACAAAAGAAAATATGATAGCTATTTTTGCGCTTTTGATATTTTTCATTTTTTGTTGTTTTGACAAAAACAAGTGTTTGATTACATTCTACAGACCATATGACTGAAAGGGGTACATACAGGTCGTCCACGTAAACATTGCGTATACTAACATTGCCGGTTTCATTACACACTAATATTTAGGGGTAAATTATTTCTACAAATTTATAGTTGAGTTAGTTTACGCTTATTTTATAAAAACATCATTATATTGAATTCATATTGTGCATATACACTATTCAAAATAAGGTTTATTATCAAAGTGGTATGTTTACATCATTAAATGCTGTTCATGCATTAACTTATTCACCTATGTAGTGGAAAAGTCCATTGTTTAAAGTACAAAAACACGTATGACCTAGAATACGACCCGTAATTGCTTGATCTTCATAATGTAAACAAACTTTTGTTTTTTCATCAAAATCTTGCAGCAGTCAAAAAAACAGAAGTGATTCAAATAGTGCTTAAAGTAACTATCAGATTTTATGTCAGAAAATGTTAGTCTGAATTGTGATTGTTTTCACACAAATAAATTTTACTAATGACCTTGTGTACTGTTGGATCCAATTTGTATGCTGCAGATTTTTAGCATACATTCAAGTTTTACAGAACCAACTGGGTACCATATTTTTTAGGGGAGAGAAAAGTAGTAATCATGGGCGGATCCCAGTGGGGGGGGTCTGGGGGGTCCAGACCCCCCTAGAATTTGGAAAATGTAGTGTATTTCTTGCTTGTACGTCATTTTTAAGTAGTATGAAGCAACTTTTCTCGGTGCTTAACATAGATTTAATGGTTATGTAGTTTTTATTATCAATATGTTGCATTTTTTCTGCAACAAGTGTATAATGTGGTTGTGGTTCGAGGTTCAGACCCCTATCCCCCCCCCTAGAATAATGATTCAGCAAAAGAAATCATCAAAATTCAAGAATTGTAGTAAATTTCTCATGACTCCAAATTTTTCAAATTTTTGGTGGGTACTGTAGTTAAAGCTTATTCAACTGTCCCTGGCGCTAACAATAACCCCTTGTATTTATAAACCCACTACAGTACTTCTGTACTTACGATTGATAAAATAGTTATCCATACCTGTGTAAATTAGCAGGGTTAGTGTGTGCTCCACTGACAGTTAAATTAAGATTTAACTATTGGTGCAAATATGTTAGACAAGAAAGTGAACTATTGGTGCAAATATGTTAGACAAGAAAGTGAATCAATGAAGTTTTTTACCTATTAGTTTGTCTTTTTCACAGGATCATCCTTGGAGGTCTACTGTGTATAGGATATCACTGAGCTTAGACCATGATCAAACTTGAGACCGAAAAATTCTCGATCATATGTGAGTCATTTGGTGACAAGATAGAAAGATATGTAAAGGTATATTTTGGTTATTGTTGTTTTTTTAACTGATTGATCATGAAACATTAGATTCTCAGCTGTTCTGGTACAACTCAACTTGTGCTCAACTCACCTTGAAGTAGGGACAAAATTTGGAGGGTCAATGCCTTAAGTGTTTTAAAAAAGCATAATTAATTATTAAATAATTTATATCAAGGGAGACAATGTATCAAAAACTAACTTAAACAAGACAGTTAGAATGATCTCCCTTCTAAAACAAAACTATTGAATAGATTTTGACTCTGTTACAATATTTTATTAGTAAATTAAATTATTACAATCATCTTATAGCTTTCAATATATTCAGGGCATGAATTTAACAAAAACTTGGACTTGCAAATTTTTGCGAGTTACTTTTATTTCAACTCGCAAATTGAAAAAATGACTTGCATTTTTTTTTAGATTTTAATAGCATACAAAGTAACTATTTGTATATGCAATATAAAAGCAACTTGGTACTATACTTACTAAAGATAGAACAAGTGCGTTCTAGTGAGATAGACAAGGTTATCAAACATGTTTTTACTGTGAATCTTTAATTATTATATATTATATCATTGATCTATCTGGTCATTCAAATGCTGATTTGAGCCTCATTAGTTTAGACATTATAATATATAATTATGATAAGACATTATTATTTTGCGGTGATTTAAACTCGCAAAAATTTGCAAGTACAAATAAAAATAATCGCATTTTGCGAGTATGCAAGCTTTAATTCGAGCCCTAATATATTCTAAAAGTGTAAGTTTATCATGTTGTGAAAATATTTATAAAATAAAAAAAAATGATAATTAGCAATTTAGAATATATAATAAGAAAGATTTAAAAATGGAAAGATTAGAAATATAATGATTGCATATTAATGTGTCAAAGATATTTTAGTTTTTGCAGATTGAAAATGTATTGTTTTATATTAAGATGAAGTTAAATAACCATTTTATGATAATTGTAAATTTAATGTTAATGTTTAATTTTTACTCGTTTGGAAATTTATCAATTAGAAAAACATTATAGATGCATTGTAGAATATTTTTATAAAAGTAAATATATGTTAAAATCTAATTTTAGATAACATTCTACAATGTATTTATATTAAGTTAGATTTCATAAAGGGAAATAACCGCTGCAGGGAGTTTGGAATGTATTTAGTTAAGTTATGAATGGTTATCTCCCTTTCTTATTTCAGAACTAGAATGTATTTAGGTATGTTAAGAATGGTCATGATGTCAATGAAACTAAGGATCTCTACTCTGCAGACCTCCATCACCAGAACTTTCAACAATACAGAGCAGGTACTTATATTCCTTGATTTAAATTATATGGAATATGTGTTATGTCAAGGTCTCCACCCATGGAAAACTCAACCTGATGTATTGTCTGTTTTTCTCAGCTGTCAAAGCTTGAATAATTTCACGGTGACTGAATGCATTGTTTTTGTACTGGCGGCCTAATTGTTATTAAAAATATCTTGACTAAAACATATCATGCGGTATAAGAAGCTTTACTCAATCATAATACACACTTTCGGAAACTCATGGGTGTATTACGACAATAATTTTAACGAATGCATTCACCGTAAAAATTATTCATTGTTTGACAGTTGAGAAAAAATGAACAATAGAGACTGCTTTATAACATGTGGACAACTCATCCTATATGATATATTATTTTTAGATTTATCGTGTATGAAAGATATTGAGGAATAAAACGAATGATTATTTCATATTTACATGTACAATGTATATAGTTATAAAAATATGAGATTAGCATTTAAATTATCATTTTTAATTTAAAATTATCATTTTTTAAATCAAATGCTAATCATATAAGATACATGTTCATGGAATAGTTGTTCTGGGGTTGAATTGTCTTCAGGTTGAGTTGTTCCTACGGGTGGCATGAGTTGTCTTAAGTTGCTTTGTGTTGAGTTATCCTGATCTAGTATTGTACAATTGGGACCTAAAGAGTTTGAAGTAAAAGACAGTATATGTTATACAGTGTATATATAGTGGCAACCAAATGTTTGGAGACATTTAACTCTGAAGGCTCTATATAGCTTTTATTGAAAATTTGAAAATTGTTTATTTTAAAATCTTTTAGTTATGGTTATGGTGATATAAAACTTTGTTTATAGGAAAAACATTACTAAGTTTTGGATGCTTTGTAAGGTCAGATGCTGATTCATTTGAATGTGATGCATTTATAAAAAAAATTCATTTCGTCAACAATTATACAAAATATTGTTAAAAAATAATGTTTCTACAAAATGAAATTAAAGAATTTTAGTTGTAAATTTCATTTGTCTCCAAACTTTTGGTTGGAACTGTACACATAATTTATAATACTAGTTTTTGTACCCAAGTGCAATTAGTGGCTAATTTCTTCTCTATAATTAACTATACCTGTACATTGTGTATTGTAATAAAGATGAATAGTAGAAGAGTATGTGAATTCAGCAGTACAGCAGTAACTTCAGTAACTTTACTGCTACAAAGTTTGTAGTTCAGCAGTAAAACTTTTCTGCTAAAAATTTCAACAGTACAGCTTTAAAATTTTTAAAAATGATAGTTGTATTGCTCCAACTTTTTATGGTTATGACGGTGATGATGATAGTAAAGTTGAAATATTGAATACATTTGTCATATAAATCAAATTCGAAGAAACGATATAATCATAATGTAAATTTAAGGTACTGTTTTGAATGTTACTGTCAGCTTTAATGTTATACATGAAAATCAAGAGCATATCTACATTTGAATGACAGAAGATAAGGAGAAATAAAATGCATGGAATTGTAGCAGTAAAGGTTTACTGCTATACTGTACTGCTGACATTACTGCTGATTTCACATACATGCAATAAAAAAATGAAATGATAAGTTACAATTCTAATATGCTTAGTATTTATTATGCATAACTTTTTTTCAAGATTAAATCTAGTTACTCATACATGTGTGGCATTTATTAAGATTTAGACTTTGTCATTTGAATTCAAAGAAGGTGTTGTATCAAAATCATAGGCCTAGTTTAAATCCCAACATCAGCATTGAATTTGTTTAGTTCAAAGAAAAGAAGTTGAATGTTCACTGAGGATTGCAAGTTTAATACATTATATCTGTTTAAGCATGATATAATTATAAATAAATCAGAACATTTTGTAGTTAGTTACCATACTCGGCTAAGTTGAGAAGGATGGTTATACATTTCTCTTTGAACTTACTTGTAATAATTACAAGGGGTAGTTAAAACACTTTCTTTGGTTGATGTGTTGAATATGCTTTTATACATTGGACTAAACAAAATCAACGTTGATTGTAAAGAAAATGTGTATAATGCTTTGATACAGTAACCTGTGCTTAAAAAAAATGAAAATATTTAGTATAGTCCGTCAAAATATCACACTTCAGTTAATGTTTCTTGTTCGTTTTTTTTTCAGATTGTTATAAACAGAAGTTCTTATCAAGCATGTCAAGATGATGAATGTAAAACTATTGATCTCTGCAGTAGAAGAATCCACCCAATGAGTTTTATGTACATTTGGTCCAATTTTTTTTTGAACAAGTCGTCTCGGACTTTTTGTCCTTGCGATGCTTGTTGTCCCTTTACGCGTGTCCTGCTGAAATTTAACAAGTCGTCTCGGACTTTTTGTCCTTGAGATGTTTGTTGTCCATGTACGCGAGTCCTGCTGAAATTAAACAAGTCGTCTCAGACTTTTTGTCCTTGAGATAATTGTTGTCCAATTTCATGTAATTGATATACTTTGGTCTGGTTGTTTAACAAGTCGTCTCGGACCGTTTGTCCTTGAGATGTTTGTTGTCCAAGTAAATTTATTAAATTGTGTTGTTGTTTTATTATTAAAAAAATAAATCAAACAGGATTCGTTCCATAACAATTTCCAACTCAACATTTTTCCCGTTACGAAAATATTATTGACAAATCTTTGTTTACCACATGAATCGTCCCTGAGTCATTTCGAATCCAACATTTTTCGTCCCTCAATATTTTCGTGCTCAAAAATCATTGGATCGAATGAGTTCGGGGACGAATCAAAATGTAAACAAAGATTCGTCCCCAACTATTTTCGTACCCAAAAATGTTTGGGTCGAATGAGTTTGGGGACGAATCAAAATGTAAACAAAGATTCGTCCCCAAAAATTTTCGTACTCAAAAATGTTTGGGTCGAATGACTTCGGGGACGAATTAAAATGTAAACAAGATTCGTCCCTAAATATTTTCGTACCCAAAAAAGTTGGGGTCGAATGAGTTCGCGGACGAATTAAAATGTAAACAATGTTCGTCCCCAAATATTTTCGTACTCAAAAAAAATTGGGGTCGAATGGGTTTGGGGACGAATCAAAATTAAACAGATTCGTCCCCAATTATTTTCGTACCCAAAAAAGTTGGGGTCGAATGAATTCAGCGACGAATCAAAATCTAAACAAAATTCGTCCCCAAATATTTTCGCACTAAAAAAATTGGGGTCGAAATGCTTTTTGGACGAATCAAAATGTAAACAGATTCGTCCGTAAATATTTTCGTACCCAAAAAAGGTGGGTCGAATGACTTCGGGGACGAATTAAAATGTAGACAACATTCGTCCCCAAATATTTTCGTACTCAAAAAAATTGGGGTCGAATGAGTTCGGGGACGAATCTAAATGGAAACAAAATTCGTCCTCAAATATTTTCGTACTCAAAAAAATTGGGGTCGAAATGCTTTTGGGACGAATTAAAATGTAAACAAGATTCGTCCCCAAATATTTTCGTACCCAATAAAGTTGAGGTCGAATGAGTTCGGGGACGAATCAAAATGTAAACAAGATTCGTCCCCAACTATTTCGTACCCAATAAAGTTGAGGTCGAATGAGTTCGGGGACGAATCAAAATGTAAAAAGATTCGTCCCCAACTATTTTCGTACCAAAAAATGTTTGGGTCGAATGAGTTTGGGGACGAATCAAAATGTAAACAAAGATTCGTCCCCAAATATTTTCGTACAAAAAAGTTTGGGTCGAATGACTTCGGGGACGAATTGATATGTAAACAAGATTCGTCCCCAAATATTTTCGTACCCAATAAAGTTGAGGTCGAATGAGTTCGGGGACGAATCAAAATGTAAACAAGATTCGTCCCCAACTATTTTCGTACCAAAAAATGTTTGGGTCGAATAAGTTTGGGGACGAATCAAAATGTAAACAAAGATTCGTCCCTAAAAATTTTCGTACAAAAAGTTTGGGTCGAATGACTTCGGGGACGAATTAATATGTAAACAAGATTCGTCCCCAACTATTTTCGTACCCAAAAATGTTTGGGTCGAATAAGTTTGGGGACGAATCAAAATGTAAACAAAGATTCGTCCCAAAAAATTTTCGTACAAAAAAGTTTGAGTCGAATGACTTCGGGGACGAATTAATATGTAAACAAGATTCGTCCCCAACTATTTTCGTACCCAAAAATGTTTGGGTCGAATGAGTTCGGGGACGAATCAAAATGTAAACAAGATTCGTCCCCAACTATTTTCGTACCCAAAAATGTTTGGGTCGAATAAGTTTGGGGACGAATCAAAATGTAAACAAAGATTCGTCCCAAAAAATTTTCGTACAAAAAAGTTTGGGTCGAATGACTTCGGGGACGAATTAATATGTAAACAAGATTCGTCCCCAACTATTTTCGTACCCAAAAATGTTTGGGTCGAATGAGTTCGGGGACGAATCAAAATGTAAACAAGATTCGTCCCCAACTATTTTCGTACCCAAAAATGTTTGGGTCGAATAAGTTTGGGGACGAATCAAAATGTAAACAAAGATTCGTCCCCAAAAATTTTCGTACAAAAAAGTTTGGGTCGAATGACTTCGGGGACGAATTAATATGTAAACAAGATTCGTCCCCAACTATTTTCGTACCCAAAAATGTTTGGGTCGAATGAGTTCGGGGACGAATCAAAATGTAAACAAGATTCGTCCCCAACTATTTTCGTACCCAAAAATGTTTGGGTCGAATAAGTTTGGGGACGAATCAAAATGTAAACAAAGATTCGTCCCTAAAAATTTTCGTACAAAAAGTTTGGGTCGAATGACTTCGGGGACGAATTAATATGTAAACAAGATTCGTCCCCAACTATTTTCGTACCCAAAAAAGTTGGGGTCGAATGAATTCGGCGACGAATCAAAATGTAAACAAAATTCGTCCCCAAATATTTTCGGACTAAAAAAAGTTGGGGTAGAATGAGTTCGGGGACGAATTAAAATGTAAACACAGATTCGTCCCTAAATATTTGCGTACTCAAAAAAATTGGGGTCGAATGAGTTCGGGGACGAATCAAAATGTAGATAAAATTCGTCCTCAAATATTTTCGTACTCAAAAAAATTGGGGTCGAAAAGCTTTGGGGACGAATCAAAATGTAAAAAGATTCGTTCCCAAATATTTTCGTACCCAAAAAAGTTGGGGTCGAATGAGTTCCGGGACGAATTAAAATGTAAACAAGATTCGTCCCAAAATATTTTCGTACCCAAAAAAATTGGGGTCGAAATGCTTTGGGGACGAATCGAAATGTTAATAAAAATTTGTCCCCAAATATTTTCGTACTCAAAAAAGTTAAGGTCGAATAACTTCGGGGACGAATTATAATGTAAACAAGATTCGTTTCCAAATATTTTCGTACCCAAAAAAGTTGGGGTCGATTGAGTTCGGGGACGAATTAAAATGTAAACAAGATTCGTCCCAAAATAGTTTCGTACCAAAAAATTGGGGTCGAAATGCTGTGGGGACGAATCGAAATGTAAATAAAAATTTGTCCCCAAATATTTTCGTACACAAAAAAGTTTGGGTCGAATGACTTCGGGGACGAATTAAAATGTAAACAAGATTTGTCCCCAAATATTTTCGTACCCAAAAAAGTTGGGGTCGAATGAGTTCGCGGACGAATTATAATGTAAACAAATTCGTCCCCAATTATTTTCTTACCCAAAAAAGTTGGGGTCGAATGAATTCGGCGACGAATCAAAATGTAAACAAGATTCGTCCCAAAATAGTTTCGTACTCAAAAATGTTGGGGTCGAATGAGTTCGGGGACGAATCAAAATGTAAACAAAGATTCGTCCCCAAATATTTTCGTACTCAAAAAAGTTCGGGTCGAATAACTTCGGGGACGAATTAAAATGTAAATAAGATTCGTCCCCAAATATTTTCGTACCCAAAAAAGCTGGGGTTGAATGAGTTCGGGGACATATCGAAATGTAGACAACATTCGTCCCCAAATATTTTCGTACTCCAAAAAGTTTGGGTCGAATGAGTTTGGGTACGAATCAAAATGTAAACAAGATTCGTCCCAAAATATTTTCGTGCTCAAAAAAATTGGGGTCGAAATGCTTTGGGGACGAATCAAAATGTAAACAAAAAATTGTCCCCAACTATTTTCGTACCCAAAAAAGTTTGGGTCGAATAACTTCGGGGACGAATTAAAATGTAAACAAGATTCGTCCCCAAATATTTTCGTACCCAAAAAAGCTGGGGTCGAATGAGTTCGGGAACGTATCGAAATGTAGACAATATTCGTCCCCAAATATTTTCGTACTCAAAAAACTAACGGTCGAATGAGTTTGGGGACGAATCAAAACGTAAACAAAGATTCATCCCCAAATATTTTCGTACCCAAAAAAGTTTGGGTCGAATGAGTTCGGGGACGTATCAAAATGTTAACAAAATTCGTCCCCAAATATTTACGTACTCAAAAAAGTTGGGGTCGAATGAGTTAGGGGACGAATCAAAATGTAAACAAAGATTCGTCCCCAAATATTTTCGTACAAAAAAAGTTTGGACCGAATGACTTCGGGGACGAATTAAAATGTAGACAAGATTCGTCCCCAAATATTTTCGTACCCAAAAAAGTTGGGGTCGAATGAGTTCGCGGACGAATTAAAATTTAAACAAGATTCGTCTCCAAATATTTTCGTATTCACAAAGAATTGGGATCGAATGAGTTTGGGGACGAATCAAAATGTAAACAAAGATTCGTCCCCAAATATTTTCGAAATTCAAGATGGCCGCCGTGTCTGCGCATGCGCCTGGGAGTCAGTATCCCAAGGGAACTCAACCTCTTTTTATCGCTTTTAATGTCTTATGGAATGATACGTTGTAGTGTTTTTGCTTTCTAAATATGTTAACCGTGTTAGGACATTGATTTACAACAGTGATATACTTCCAAGATCAAGGTCAAGGTCATGGTAAAGGTTACATACATGAAAAAGTTGTTTTCAACTTTTTGAATCATTTGAATGATCATGTGGGATTCAAGATGCAATTAAAAAGTGTTTATTCAAATTAACTTGATGGAATCATTGACAAATCTGTAGGCGTAATTGTATTGCCGTGACCTTGACCTTGATCCAATGAGGATGTTAATAGGCCTTCCCCGAAGTACTAATTAAATGATCAAACAATTTATCTGAGACAATTATTTTACAATGAAATATGAAAACATAATTGAATTGCCTTCATCAAGAATTTACAATGTTTATGCTTAATATTGTCCACTTGTTGTGAAGGTCAAAGGTCAATGTCAAATGTGAAGGTATATGTATTAAGTAATTTTATCAGAAATTTAACACAATTTTAAGAAAATGAAGCAAGGATATTCATAATCCTTGATAAAACCAAACGTTTCAACAATAACGCGTTATGCACACATGCCTAGAAGGAAGTCAACAATTTAAGGTCAAGATGGCAAAGATAGTTTAAATATTTTTGTGTTAATTATATGAACGTAAACATAGCTGGTTTAGTCTTAGTCTATGATGATTTCATTATTCGCACATGTAAGCGCACAAACGAGTTCATTTAAAACCAACCCGATAGCATTTGTTTCCTTCATGACATTCCCTCTAGTCACCACATTTAGTTATCTGATGACAACAACGGAAATATGCTGATAGTCGGGGATCATGATCGGAGTCTGAAAAGTATTGACCAGCTGATATGTCTGACCTGTATAGTTTGCTGGTGTCACTTTGTGAGGCTACGAATGACTAATCTGTTAGGCTACTCGTTTTCTAGCATATTCAAATTTGCAAATAGTAATCATTTGATGAAGGAAGTTTTGTGATACTTTGCGCTATTGCATTACAAAGCTTCATTAATACAAGCATAATCGTCTGATCAAGATGGATTAAACCTAAAAACAATCTTAAATGTTCTATGAAAGGGTGGTATACTTGGAGCTATTTTGGGGGAGACCTAAACTTTGTCATATAGAGACAGCAGCACTAGTCTAAATCGGTTGTTATAGAAATACATTCATGATGGATTTTGTAGACATTTCAAGTTTTACAGTTAATCTTTTTACTGCCTTACTGCAAATAACATTGAGATATGGAATACATTCTACAACTGTCTGCATGTACTTCTAAAATCTTGGCCACACATTTACAGAAAAGGGAAATCGGTTGGATACTGACAAAATGGATTGTAGTTACTGAGACATGTAATACTTTATGAATATGCTGTCGAATCAGTTTTGGGATTCGAACCGTAGTCATGATGATAAAATAATTTCTGATTTGTACATATTGATACGAACGCCGCTGAATTTAATTCATAGTTGTCCGGGATCATCATTCCTAAATGCGTGTCAATGGAAAGAGTACCATACATCTAACCCAATGATTCATTCAGTGTTATCTAAATTCCGTGTGAGCTGTACACCATTGTGGTAACTTTAGCCCTGTTACCAATGGCTCCCTCACGTTGACTAACGATAGTTATATAACATTAAAAGGCGTTGATTCGATAACATTTGATACTATTCAGTATAATGTACAGAAATCTGTTTGATTTCAACAGCACACAAACAGAGAAAATTATCATGTGCCAGAACAGCAACAAGCACACTTTAAACTGACACTGATATACATGCTGAGTATCAAAGCACAGCTAGGCGGTCGTATATGTAATGTTTTCGAAACGGAACAGCGAATGATGCCTAGGTTTCATTGTAGTGATGTCACCAGATGCACTTGTTTTACTTTGAGATATAGTCTAATAAATGAGAAATGTTCTGAATCAATTAACTGCAATGAATTTCACCTGAGAAAAAAACGTAAGTATATAAAATTATTTGGCGTCTTGTAATGGCCGCCATTTTGAATTGACAACCATTAAATGGATTTTGTTTTAAAGAATTTAATAGAATTGTTTAATTGTCATAAAATATTGAAATTATATTGATAATAACATAAATAAAAATGATTAGAAAGGCTATTTCATATGAACAGGACAAAAATCCCTATCATCGGCGGCCATTTTGGAAAAATATGGCGGCCATCTTGAATTTCGAGGTGGAAATCGTGCTTTTTGTAAACTACACACTATGTCGACAACTGTACCAAATTTGCTGCTTGTATCACCAAGTGAAAGATTGTCGTGAAAAATGACACTTTTCGACCCCACTAAATTGCACATTCGTGAACTTGCCTTCTTAGGTCTACGCCCTTGTCCGGGTAACAGCCAGTCGAAACAGAGGTTCGAGTCTATTTGATAGATATATAGGCATATTTTGATGTTTTTTCTCTTAGAAACGAGTTTTCGAAGAATGACGATCCATGTTGTCGGAAAAGGAATAATTATAACACCTTTTATGTGAATCTATCTTTATGTGACTACGCCCGTGTCACAGGCTATCGGCGTGGGTTAGGTCAATATATCAACCGATACTATAGTATATAGTATCGGTGTTGTTTATTTTTTTGAGAATTGTTTTGTTATGTTTTGATATGTTTTTTATTAAGAACTATGTGTTATAAGATGTGTTTAAAGGATTTTGGGTTGTAGATGGGTCTTGAGCGGGTCCAAAGAGGGGGGATATATTGACCTAACCCACGCCGATAGCCTGTGGCCCGTGTCAGAAAAAGAGGTTCAAATCTACATTTGTTTTTTTTCATTTGATCTGTCACCAAATTTTCTGATATGAACGGACGTTTTATAAATAACCAACATCCGAAGTCATATCCATCTTTGTATTCACTTCACTTTTACCGTTTCTGTGATTTGCGGCCACAATACTATATTACGGCCAGTCGTAACAGCCGTATTACGGTTGGTGCGGTTGTTACGGCTAACTTCACACACGTCAAAAATGAAAGTTATTCAAGATTTTGTGGTAGATGCCCTATAAAATCTAGTTCTTAGGTGAGCGCTCCAGGGCATCGTATTTTCAAGCATCTTACGACTGTTTTTAGTCATAAGTCCTATATTGTTATGTTAAATTGTTGTAAGATTTTTGATAACATGCTGCCCCTAGTGCTCAGAATCCTTTTGTTCTCGGTTTCTAGCACGCCATGAGTAAACGAGGAGGTATTTCATAATGAAACAGAATGACCAATTTATTCAATATAAGGTCGTAACCAATGCAATTTTGTTTGTTTTGTAAGATTTTAATATGAGGGTCCGTCTGCTCCATATGGATGCATTAATTGCAGACCCCGGAGTGTGACCTTTCACCCCTTAAAAGTTTGAGGCCTGAAAATACGTCAAATTTTGAAAAGTTAACCCAATATAATTCATATCAGGTTCTGTATTTAAGTAACCAAACATGTTTTTAATTTTGTGTTTTGCCAAAGATTGATACATGTAGTCTCCTTTTTGTTAATTCAGCACTTAAATTTGGGGATTCCCTAATGCAATTTAATTGGTGATGGTCTTAAATATAACGTAGTATGTATGTGTAATATAACAATTATGCATTAACTTGCAGTAGCACGCTTGATAAAGCCTCATCATTGTACCTAGAGATGTTTGAATATCGATTTAGAGCATTTTCATTGTCTATTTCAATTTTTGATCAAATGAATTAATTTTCAGTCAGATTAAGTGCAGGAACTTGACAATCTTGACACACCTTTGATTTAAGCTAAAGTTCGAAACCAGTATCTCTTTGATAGTGGCGATTTAGTGACTTTTCATCACATTTCATCACTTGGGATACGGTATAGATCTCTGAGACTAGGTGGGGACACGTGCGACCTGTGCGCCCGCTGAAACCTGCCATGGTCGGCATAGTGGTGCACGAAATCGCCGAATTTCGTGATACAAAACCATTTTTCGTAATTCACACAGAAGAGCATTTGACGTGGTAAGTTCGTTGGTATTTTATATAAGAATATAGCGGACAGTCACATTCAATGGTATTGGATATTTTCATAAGCCAGGCGCATATAATCCCTAATAGAAAGAGAGCGCAAGTATATTTATATGAATCCATAAGAATAAATCTAAGAAATTCAATAAACGCGAGTTCTCAAACAACTCGCTATGAACAGTGTGAGCGTGTTGAACTGCACTGTACTCGTTACTTATTGAATCTGTATTGAGAAAACGCTTGTCAATAAACTTTACCTACAGTATATCAAACGTTTGGAAGATAATTGGATAAACTATTTCCTGTTTAAAATGAAGTTTACAGGTAAGAAAAGTTGTTTAGTTGTTGATTTAATTAGTTTACTTTATTCTAAATACTATACTAAATGTATAGTGTTTTAGTTTTAACGTTCAATGTCAGATTATTAGAGTTATACATAGCAACAACGAACCTTAATGACACAGCTATATACGCGAAGTTGTATCACGAATATAAGTAAACAAGTTACTTATGAATTAAATGGAAGAAACACAATTTACTATTTTGAGTGCTGGGTTTTTACTTTCTTCAAGTTGGAACTATAAAACATTATGACAGGTGTTTCGTAAATAGTCCAACTTGTAGTATATACAACCTTTAGATTGTCCACATACCCTACAAAATACTGGTTTATATATGTTGAGTCATGACCTAATTAATGTTAACTGGGTCATATACTTTTCTACCTGTATTTATTTGTCATACATTGTTTCTACCCGTTTTAATCCAACTAATTAGTTCTTCACAAGTATGTGCTGAGATCTTGCTAGTACTATACTTAGCTAGAGTGATAAGTTAAAATTTAAAGTAGTATAAGTTAAAATTAATTAAAAAATACTGAGAATAGGCAGACCTGTAGTCCTACTACTAGAGGGTTTCGCAGATGTGGTTCTAGTCATGAGCTGGTTTCAGTCTTTCATCGTTCATGAGTAAAATGTCCTCTGATATTTATCTTCAGTCGGAATGATGCTGCTGGAAATAATCTGTTACCTCCCCTGGTTCTGCTGCTGTCATTATGCCTCGCCCTCAGCTAATATATGTATCTGATATGTCAACAAGCCTATGGTGTTCCTTGAAGAGGAATTTTTACTTGGTTCTGTCATATCCTAAATTAAAAAAAATGAAACATAAAATTTCAGTCATTCCTGTTGCCTTCAGTTGTTAAAACTTTTTCAAATGCATGCATGTGCATAATACAAAAAGCATATTTCATCAGAATATATTTTCAATTTATTATATACAGTGTATGCCTCCTAATTTTACTATCTGAAACAATGCAATATAATATATATATATTTTCATATCAATATTTAAAAAGAAATCCAACCTGTTATCTTAAGATATGTATATTGTAAGATTGTTAAAAATGTAAAAAACAGGCCTATTGGTAGACCTAATTAACAATTTATAAATAACTTGATTAATAAGATTTAGCTGCATTAAATGACAATTTAAAGTTATTAAGTCCACCTGAAAAATAGAAGTTAAATGAAAGTCAGGATTTAAGAGGTTTCAGATTCAACTACAATTTTTTTTTTGAAATTTTAAACGTCACTGACCGTTGTTGAATTCAACAGTTTGTGAGATGAGTCAGCTGCTGTACATAGCCTTTAAGAATTGCTGATAGAATCCTGTTAATTGTATTAACTATGTAATCTTTACTATGTATTTAAGTTTTAAATTCAATTTTATCTTCATTGTACTTGAGTTTTATATGTTATCTTGAATTATTTATTTTCAGATTCAATAATCCCTCT
The DNA here is from genome assembly GCA_025267735.1 of Mactra quadrangularis. Taxonomy (NCBI): domain Eukaryota; kingdom Metazoa; phylum Mollusca; class Bivalvia; order Venerida; family Mactridae; genus Mactra; species Mactra quadrangularis. The sequence continues at coordinate 22,817,770 of CM046301.1, read as the reverse complement.
AATGCTTTTAGAAGGTTTTGACCCCCTCTTCCCTTCAATATACAGGCTGTCAGTATAATTGGTCCCCCCCCCTTTTTTTATTATATTAACAATATGTATCTGTGTATAATAATAAAATTTGAGGAGTGACCCTTTTAAGCTTGTGTTTTGAAATGTTTCATCGCCCAATCTTATCATTTTTTTCATAGGTTACTTGCAAGACACGTTTTAGAAACCACAACTTATGAAACGTATCACAAAAATGTTGTGGACAGTTACATTCTGTCATGGACAGTCAGTTTAAGCGCAATTATATGAAGTTAGGTTATCACCTGTGCATGAAAAATTAGTCTTATAGTTAACCCTTACAATGCCAAAGCCAAATATGAAAAGCCTTTGCCACCAGCAATTAAAGAGCCAGGTCAGCCGACACAAAATGTTTTAGCTGATAAGGTTTCTTTGCTGTTGGTTGGTCATTGTTCAATTTTTATCCTGAAAACCCTAAAAATGAAAATGGATAGGTCTAAAAACTGAAGAGGGACTAGTCCATTGTGGAAATTCAGCATTGAAAGAGTTAACAGTATTGGATATTGATATGCAGCCATGTTTTTCCCTGTTTGACCAATGTCAGGGCAGCGCTATCAGTTTTCTTATCTGCAACCTGTTTATTTTAACTCGGAAAACTTAGTGAACTGTTTCTGGTTTTTGACTTACCAAATTGGCAATAATGAAAAAGTTTGGTTCCTAAGTTTTCAATATGGCTTCAACAAGCATTAACATTTTACAAATCAGAGTTATAACATGCTAAATTTGTACCAAAACAGATGAGAAAGCTTGTAGGAGCAGTGGTCCAGTGGTTGGACGCGCGCTTAGGGATCGAGAGGTCCCGGGTTCGATCCCCACTAGGGGCACTGCTAATTTCCTTGAGCAAGATGGAAGCAGACTTTAAACCGCACTTTAACTTTAACTTTAACTTTAAATCAATTTTGTTAACCTGACATGTTTTTGTACTTTTAATTTTGGAGTCATTTGTTTATGAGAAAAACATGTAAGTCCAGGATATTGTGGTATAGCTTAAATGTAATTAATTTCTAGGAAAACAAATTTTATTGTTCTTTACCTGTGTATAGCTGTATATCATCTTATTTTATGACTTGTTATAAATCTATGATAATTGAAAATTTTTGAGAATATTAATTCATCCCAGTTTTTGACTGTTAATCTCTTTTTTAGTTAGATTGATGCACAAGTTAGAAAGTTCAATTATACATAATTGAGCTAATGGGCTAGGAGTAGGAAATGGCTTCTACCGGTTGACCTAAGCGAGCGAGGAAATAAAAATATTTTTTTTGTAAAAACCGTCAAAATTAAGGTGTGATCTAATTCATAGAACATATGATCAATTTGTTGTAGCCTAACACTTATTTACTATATTAAAGACCCGATTAGATCGAGCTATATCTATTGCTTCAGAAAAAATTGGCACTAAATATAGAAACATGTATTTAGACAGAAAGATCTAGAGAAGATAAAGTCTTCCAATTCTGACATCCCTTAACAATTATAGTATCTAATGGACATACCATAGTAAGTCCATTTAGGGTTACTATGGAAACAATAGACTTAAATATCATAGGTTGAATAAATCCATTAGGACATCATATAGTAGATATAAATAATGATGGTCACCTATTGTGATGGAATATCTCGACTTCAATCACATTATCTCCTGATATGTAAGTACAGTAAAATCTTCCTTAACAGCCTCCTTACACCATAAGCCAACTGCCTTAACCCTAAACTGGTCAATCCCGCATTTTTACGTGTCTGGACCCCCCTTCAAAATGGCCACCACAGGCTTAGAATTGGTGTTTTTTAACTGGATTTAGTGTACATGTATTTCACTTAAGGAAAGTTGTCCCAAAAAATGAGCTCTTTTTCGCGCTCCTCCTTCATCATAAGATGTCTCTGGGGGGTGCCCCCTTTTTTGCTGGGAATTGAAAGGGGGCAGCACCACTCATCGCCATAAAAAAATCGAGGTCATTGAGTGCAAAGAAATGGCGCTAAATGCTGATAAGAAAACATGTTTTCAGTATCTGTAAGGAACTGGCACTTTAGACCTCAATTTTGGAAAATATTACTGAATGAAATGCAAAGTTTGCATTGAAAAAGAGCAAAAATTGCATTTTTCGCCCTTTTTGCTCCACCCCAGCATTGCCATGGTAACTGGGATCGGGGCTTAACTTGTTTTATTCTGAACGGCAGTCACCCAGGGAAAAACTTGGGCAAGTTGCATATCTGTCTGTTAATTAGTTATGAAATTAGAGCACCTTGAAATAGCCCTAGTGCGTTAAGGTGAAAAAATGGCTACTTTTCACACATGTTAAACCTGTAAAGGGTTAAACTGGTAACAGCCACTCTCTGTTATACCTTCTGAAATTCCCCAAGTTTCTTTGTTTAGAGTCATTTTAAATAGAGATGGAATAAGAATGGTATAATGCAATGAGAATTATATTTATTGCTAGTTTGATGTGTATTTCATTTATGTATAATAATTATGCATTGTTGTTTTTGTTATGTTATTTTCCATAATAACTGTATTGATAATGTCAAGGGTAAAATATACTTCAGTTATACCTCATTGATTCATGTGTATAATATTGTCCTGAAATGAAAAAAGTAAAAAAGTATGCTGCATCATATTCTATTAATCTCTTCCTTTTTACAAAAGACATCAAATATCAGGAAATAATCTTTGAAGAAAAATAATAGGGTTCTTACAGATCGAACCTTGAAAGTCCTTGAAAAAGAGATCTGACTTGAAAAGTCCTTGAATTAAAGGTTACCTCGAAAAAATGATGAAAAAAGTCCTTGAATTTCATAAAATATCCTTGAACTTCACTAAAAACCCTTGAGTTTCTATCAATAACCTATAAAATACATGTCTGCAGCAGTGTTATGCAGAGGCACCATCTTCGCCATTGGCACATAAAAATATATCAATGCTGTAGACAAATCATGTATTTGCCTCAAGCCCAAACTTGTTTTTCTTGTCAATTTGAAACTATTAAATCAAGAATTAAGTGTATTATTTTCATGTTTATGAAACATCAAGTGTTGTTACTTGTATTAGTTAACCATAGAATTCTATCTAGATTCTGCAGTTACAAATTCTGACTTGACACGTCCTTGGAAAGACCTCGAATTTAGGTGTGAGAATTTTGTTAGTTATATGTTAGTTGCTATGGTTTTCAGGTGAGATTCAGGTATATTATTGGCGGAAATATCATTTGTATGAGTTAAAGTTTGTACTGATTTCAGTACTTCAGAATAAATAACTGTGTGAATAATATTAAATCTGTCTATTTCTGTATTTGAAGGTAGGTCCTCAGTATTTTTACGACGTTCAACTTTATTAAGGAATGACATCACCGTTATAAAAAATTTGTAGAAGCTGCAGTATTATTTGCAGAAATAAATACCTGCACCCTGAGATTTTTTAAACACGCTCAGAGTTATAAGCCTCCAAAAATTTAAGCCCAGCCGAAGTTTCACCTAATATGGTTTTCAAGAATGTAGGCAAAAAAGCCAGAGCTAAAATGCCATATACAAAAATGTCAGACGTAAAAATGCCACAGGTAAAAATGTCATACCATAAGTTGTGAAAATGCAGGAGGTAAAAATGTCATAGGTTAAAATGTCATATCCTTAGTGGTAAAAAATGCAGGATGTAAAAATACCAAAACTGCACCTAAGCCTTATCCTATGGGATAGATAATAAGATATTTTTTTGTGATTTTTGGATAAGTATAAAATCTGTGTTTCAAATTGACCATTATTTCAATTGAATGAGTTGAATGATCAGTCTATTAGTTGATAACATGTTTTGCTCTTAATTGATTTTACAGTCTTGTTTCTTCTTCGATTTATGATAAATTGATGTAAGATGCTGTTTTATGTTGCCTAGCAACCAATAGTAATTTCCCACATCTCATAATTACAGTTCTTTTTCAGTCAGAGATTTTTGCCTTTGGTCTCAGTGACCTACCTATATGAGGGGGTTTGTCAATAAGCATTATTACTTAGTATAGTTGTTAAGATCAATTAAAAACATACAAATTACTACATCGTGGGGCATTTACATTTCTGAGTTGTCAAAGTTAATGGCATGGCTAAGCATAATGAGGTAGAAAACTGCCGAAGGTTTTTTTCCATTTTACACATAGCTTTCAGTAATTGTGGTTTCAATTATTTTGATGACCAATGACTGCTGGGAATAATTGTATTACTTTCATATTTTAGTTCATGTGATTTTCACTCAAGGAAAACGTATTTTCTGTGATCATTCAGTAAAATAACAAATATTTTGTCATCAACTTTAGTTGCAATTAGCTTCATTTTAAGTATACAGTTATAGTTTGTTGGACTGTTATGTAACATACATTGTGAAACATGTGACTTGGCTTTTTTGTATATTTCTTACATAATTATTGTATAACATGCATAATTATGTGCTGTATTGTAAAGACTGAAAGTGCATATCATTTGTAGCATAGGCGGATCTAAGATTTTTAGTTGGGGGGGGGGGGAGGAGAAAAAGAACCAGCTGATCATGGGTCTAGGGGGTCATACTGACACCCAATGGGTCCAGGGCAAACCCTGGCCTGGCCCCTTGAAGTGCCTCAGTTTTGGTCTTTTCTAAGGAATTCAGTCACATTTTTAGAATCTCAACTATCATAACCAAGGGTATACAATAAAGTTCTAGAAATTAGTTGTTAAGTTTGTTTTGATGATTTCTTGGTTGAGTTTGAATATGGGTGGGTCACTGGGGTAAAAACCTAGGGCCCACAGTGCAAATTATTTCATGACTAAGCTCCACACAAGTATGCCCTGTCTGGGAATCAAACCTATGACCACTCCATCAGTAAAATAATATGCATGTAAAATAAAATATGAAACCCAGTAACAGTTGACTATGAAATAGTAACTTTAAACTCTAAAATCATTCAAATATTCCTTCAAACAGTATTTTCAGTACTTTGATTAGAAGATATTATTCAATCTGTCCTCAATGATAGAAATTATAAAGCAAGAAGCAGATACCATGGCAACCAATAAGACAAGATTATAACAAGATTGCTTTATAATCCATTCCTTGTTATTTATATATGAAATAATTATTTCTTATGTCACATTATTATACATACAAGTGTGTCAGGTTTCCATGCACTTCTTGAAAATTATGTTATTTTCCACCCTGTTAGCTTTGTTGGGAAAAGTGTCTGACTACATAGCCATTGGTTCTGGGTTTCATATCCTAGGTGTACCTACATAACTACCTTTCTTGGTTTTATTCATAATAAATATTCTATGTTCATTATTTTACCCTCCTATGTATCAAGCAGGACAGTTGTGGACTGTGAGAATATGTGCTTAGTACTAGGGAAGTCACCTGTATACCAGTATATTGCAATATGCGGCTGTGGCAATATGTACCGCGGTATGAATTTAATGTACCAGTATTTAGCATTATTTTTTATTGCATTGAAAAATTCTTCCCTTCACCACATAAGCTTTAAAAGATTCATACTTATTACACATAAGTTTTTAAAAGATTCATACTTATAGCACATAAGTTTTAAAATATTCATACTTATCACACATAAGTTTTAAACATAGAATATACTTTATAAACTTATCTTGGAGTTGTTGATGTCATTGCCAGACAATTTACATCACAATTTATGTGCACATCAAGGGGAATTAATAAGTATTTACTGGTTTATTCAGTTCATGCTTGGATTTCCATAATTATAAGTTCAATGTTCGCCAGGAATTGTTTTACCTGTGTTAGTATTTAATTGTTAGATAAGGCTACAACAAGTTGATCATGTGTTCTATGGATTCGCTTGCACCTTAATTTTGACAGATTGTACAAAAAATATTTCCTCACTCGCTCATAAAAATTTAGTCAAACCGCTATTATAAAGCAACTGAATTAAGATTTTTCTTCTTCGCTGGCTCGGCTGATTTTTTCTAGAAAAATCCTTAGAACACATGATCAACTTGTTGTGGCCTTATGTTACTTGAGATAATAGGTAGGGTCTGTAGTCACATGATTTACAACTAATGAAGTGAACAAAGATATAACTCTTGTCAAACACATTATGAAATGACATCAATTTGTGTATAAAATAACTACTACATCTTTTCTCATAAAAATAAAATTGACCCTCTCGGTTTTAATGGTTATCTTAAGAGCTTTTGCACAAAAAATTGATTTCATATGCAAAACTAATTTGTGCAGAAGATTCTTAGTAAACAATTAACTCACAAGCTTATTTAAAAAGGGGATTGTGCCATTTCAAGAAAAATCTATTCAAACCAGTTAGAGTACATGTTTTACTTTTGATTATCATAAAAGTTAGTTATAGTTATTGTCTTTATGTAAACAATTGAAGTAATTTGTATGGTTTCCTTCTTTAAGAATTTGAAAAATGAGGTGAGCAACCAGGACCATCTTGACCTTCTTGATGTAATTTATTATATATCATATCATAATAGTTATATACGTAATTATTTTAGCTTAAATGTGGAACAAGTTCTAACAACTTAGATTAATCACTTTCAAGTCTTCCTCCTTTTCCCCCAGTACTGAGCTAGAAGGATAAAGTTTCTTGTTCCAGGAAACAACAGGTAGAATTTGGTTTTGATTCGAACCCATGCAGAGCTGGCTATCCAATGATTACCAGTCTTAAGTCGTAACCACTTGGCCATGCCTGCTCCTTTATTAGCTCTTAATAAGTGTATAATTATATAATCAATAAATCAAAGGTTAAACATATCTATTGTAACTTAAGAAAAACATTCTGATTCTATATATGCAATTAATTATATTCTAAATTAATAATGATGATATATAAATCTGATATAAAAATGAATGTTCATTTTGTATACTTTCAGATAATTAATATTCATCTATGGAACGTTAACAATGACAGATATTCATGAAATGATGTCGGTGGATCCCCCTGATGGTAAAGATGGGGGAAGAAAACTCACCAGGTTTGTTTTAGTGACTTCATAGTAGTGTTTATAATATTCTTAAGAAGGACAGGAGAGTGTGATCCCTGCCCTTTAAACCCCTCCCCTCGCCCTGTTATCACGTAAATACAACCTTAAAAAGCACTACACAGCCACCTGTTGCTCTTTATTGGCTGTAAAAGATATTTCACTAGTTTGTCTGATGCGTTTATTGCCTCATGGATATATATTTAGGAAGTCTACTAAAAAGAACTTTCTGTGTAATTTATTTGTACAAGGTTGTCTGGTGTCTGAATTACACCATGTTGCATTGTCATCTTGCGGGTCGCCCCATAAAAGCTCAAAAGTATGGCAAAATGGTCTTTTTGTCTTAACTTTGTCCCTATGGGCGCCATGCAAAAACACAATCATAAAATACAATCATAAATATTTAAATCATCTGTCATGTTTTTGCCTGAGGAAGCACAATGCAAAAACATATCTATACATCAAAAGTTTTACAAAAGTATGACACTTTTTCATGTCGTGTTTTTGCCTTACTCTTGTGGCATCTTTGTGTTTTCGTCTCGGTCCCTGCGACAAGTTTAAAGCAAAAAATGCAACATGAAAAAGTGTGGAACTTGAGGTTAAGTTTTGTCATATAAGTATGTTTTCCCTTAACATTTCTTCAGGCAAAGGCAAGACAAATGATTAAACTGTTGTATGATTGTGTTATTGCATTATGCCTCATGTGACTAAGATACGACAAAAATACCACTATGGATATCACCCTGGAAATCATTCGAAATCCCATTCACATTTAACTGAAATTATTTTTTTAGTCTCTGAAGTACTAGCAGTTTAGACCTCATTTTGGAAAATATTACCAAATTTACGGGCTGAACAAGAGCATAAAACGCATTGTTTTGCCCCCCAGCATTGCCATGGTAACTGAGATTGGAGCTCAAATGATCTTTTCTGAAAGACAATCACACAGGGAAGAATTTGGCTAAGCTTTCAGTCAATTAGTTATTAAATAGTAGCTCTATAAAAAAATTTTGTCCATGTCCCTACCAGTAAAGAATTGATGATAACAAAAGTATTTTTAATCCCTCTTTTTTCTTGTATTTTGAAATTATCACTGTTTTGTCCTATCACTTACAAAAAGGATGTTCATCTATCAATATTTGTTGTTATTTCAGGGGAGAGAAGTCTAAGATTGCAGCTAAAGGTCGTAGGGATAAAGAACATATTGCTATGTTAGATTTAATGAAAGAGTTACCAGTATCTATGGATATACTAGAGAAGATGGACAAAGCTGCTGTTGTCAAGTTAGCTACATATTATATCAAGATGAAACACTTCATACAGAAAGGTTTGTCTTCTTTATTTCTTCTCCATTTGTTTTCTCCCACAGTGAAAACTTTGAAAACCGGACATTGTCTAGACTGGCAAAAAAGTCTGGTATTCAGAGGATTCCAGATTGTTGGTTATCCCACAATACATTACTCCCCTATGATGTGATATGCACTGTGAGCCATTTGGTTAGGAAAATCTTGTAATCATGAATAATAATAAGGCAGTTTCATTGGTTCTGCAAGGAAACCGCTGCGGAAAACTAGCCAATGAAATTAGATTTTATATTTAAGGTTTGGTTTACCATTCAAAATGGTGGCCTCCAAAATTGAGTGAATTTTCTAAAGTGGGTGAAGAAAATCCCATTATGGCATCAATGTTATTTAAGAGTATTTAATTGTAACATGTGTTTTCATTGGACAAAGATTGGTCTCCCCTGCCTCATGCATATTCATGAAAACAGGATTTCGCCAGTCAAATTGCCCTCAGTAAGTATGGAGTGTAATGGTAGAAAGTACTGTGGTTGCTGTCGATGAGGATTCCAGTTTTCAGAGGTTCATTCAGAATCATTGAATAATTATAATTATGGGTTTGTTGAGACCTTTCCTCATATATAAAAAGGTGGCTCATGTATATATTAATTTAATTTTTGCAATAATGTAAGATTGATTTTGGTTTGCTAAGTATAAGTTGTCTATGAAAAACAATAATTTATCTTTAGTTTCATGTTTCCAAGGAATCTAAATGCATTAAATGGAAGCTTTTCTTAGTTCAAATGAAAGCACATAATTATTATGTTTTTAGCAAATATCTTACTCAAAATAAAGAAAAAACAGCTTACAATTAAAAAACCTTAATATTTATGGCTACAAACATGTAGACAAACTCCTCCCAGTGCTTACGTCACACTTTGCTTCTTGAACCACTGCCAACTTGTAAATCACGTGATGCTAGAAATACCATCTATTTGTAGAATGCCCAAACGTCTCACAGTGCTTACGCCACGCTTTGTCATGTTTACAAATTATTAATTAAAACTATCTTTATCTATATGTACTTTGAACATCATAATTTACTACAAGGAGACTCAATTTGTACAAAATATTGAAATGTAACAGAAAAAATGAAAAAAAATATTCGGCTCTCTGAGGGACGAATTTACTTGTGGTGGCAGTGGTTATTGATTTAATCAAGGGAAATAACTGCTGCGGGGAGTTTGACATGTAGACTATTTTTTCGGAATAAAACATCCTTTATATAATGATATACAATTGTATGTTATAATAATAATGTTAATATAAAGTTATATATCTCAACAATATATATTAAACAAACATTTTAAGAACCCAAAAAACTAACCCACAAGTTGTTTCATGCCCATATAGTTTTTTGAGGATATTTTTCAATGCATTCAGTAAGGAAAAATTTTGACTTTAAGAATCGTCCAGTTTTCAGAGGATTCTGGTTTTCAGAAGGTCCAGTTTTCAGATTTTTATTGTACTTCCTTTTGTATCTTACTAGTTTTTGTCTATACTTTATTACTCCAAAGATAGTTCACATAGTATGACGAAAATCATTGGAAGTTGACTGGTTCATTACATTATCAATTAACAATTCATTTCATAATAATTTACATAATCATTTGTAATAAAAAGTTTACCTGATGAAGACAGAAAAGTTGAAACACTGTGATAAAAATACAAAAAAAAATGCTGAAGTGTGGATTCTTATTATTATTCTAACTAACATTATCCATGCAATTCCAGATAGGATATTGCTAAAAGTTACACAACATACTTACGCTTCTTTAAATGAACTTACGACCATTTTGAGCTTAACTTGAATGGACAGACTTTCAGATATTTGAATCAGCTTAAAAACTTAAGATAGAGACTTTTCTTCCAGAATTAACTTGGCTGAAGTCAACAATTTAATTAGATTCTTAGACAAGCTTTATTTTAGGTATAGATTAAAATTTACTGAAATACTGGCTTACTGTAGAACTTGATTGAAAATTTAATCTCTTTTCTTTCCTGCATTACAGTGAAATGTTGTGACCTGGAAGTTGTATAGACCAGTTGGTTGTTTCATTTACATATTTCTGTTTCTCTCAATTTCCGATATTTCCATATAAATATTCCTTATTCTTTCCATGTCTGTCATTATTATGTCCATTTCTTTTCGTATTTTCTTTTTTCAATCTTTCTGTTCATTCTTAATATTTCCTTCATTTTATTGCTTTTCTACTTCTTGTTTACTGTCAATATACACGCCTGGTACCATGTATTTGTAATATTACTTTTGTATTGGCTATAAATAGTATATTTGATGCCAAATAAAGAATATGTTATGTTATGTTATGTTATATTGTTATGGAATGGTTTTGTTGAACAGCACTGTAGGCTATTTCTGGCAAGTTTACAATATAGGGGAGGTAACTGTTAAAGATATTTATGCAGTACCTAATGAATTGTCTCCCTTAATGAAATTGTTGAAATATGACAATACAGTGAAATTGAATATAATCACCGATCATTGTGTAAAATTGAATTTTCTTTCATAAATTAGCATGAAATTTGCTGATATTTGATATAAGTAGACAGTAAAATAAAAAAAAATGTGGTTTTCTCTGTAATGAAAAAATTAATATAACCTCAAAATGATGAAATCTCAACTGGGAAATGGTCTCATCTTAGAGAAAAACTGAGGTTAGCTTGTGTATGTGCATAAATGTCTCGAAAAGCAGAAAAATCTGGAAGAATCTAGATGTTTGTAAATTTTGAAATAACATCATTCATTTGTCAAATTGTGAGCCCAAAAAGACATTTTTCTCATGGTAATGTCACTCTTGAAAATAGATATGTTTAAAGCTAACTCAGTGAAATAAAAATCAATCTTGGCCCAAAAATAATGAATATCCTTCTTGTACAATGTATTTTTTTGATTGAATTCAGAAAACATATCAATATTTGGACTCAATATTTGAATTTTTTTAGGAAGGGGGGCAAGTGCCCTTGATCCCCTGTTAAATAATTCCTATTTAGCTCGACTATTCGAAGAATATTGGGGCTATCCTACTCAGCTGTGCGTCGGCGTTGGCGTTACACTTCTTGGTTAAGTTTTTAGGTGCAACATTTTTGTATCTTTCTTATCTTTGCAAAGACTGGAGGGATTCACTTTAAACTTTATTTGTGTTTACATGGTTACCGTTGGAGTTCAAATTCCAAGTTACATAACTCTAGGATAAATTTAGACTGAATTATGGCCCTTATATACTTAGAACTTTCTTGGTTAAGTTTTTAGGTGCAACATTTTTTCTTTGCAACTACAGAAGGGATTCACTTGAAACTTCACACATGTCTACGGGGTTACCATTGGAGTTTAAATACCAAGTTGCATAACTCTAGCATGAATTTTGACTGTATTATGGCCCATTAATACTTAGATTTTTTTTGGTGAAGTTTTTTTGTGCAATTTTATTTTTGAAACTACTGAAGGGATTTACTTGAAACTTCACTCATGTCAATGGGGTTAGGAATGAAGGTCAAATACCAAGTTGCGTAACTGCAGCATGAGTTTTGATTGGTTGTTGCTGTCGTTTACATGAATACCCCCGAATAGTCAAGCGCGCTGTCCCTGAACTGCTCTTGTTTACTGACTCCTCAACCACACCCTGAATATATCATATTGACACTATGATATTGAATGATACATTCATAATTCAGTGAAGGTTAATCTTATATTGCTGGTTTTTCAATTGATATTGATTTTCCCATGTGATGGATTTTACTTAGCCCTGAATAGACCTTCAGTGGGATAGACAGGAAATCTCTAACCCCCCCCCCCCACCTGGCTTGATTTTTACAACACATGCAAATTTGACAAATGAAGTTCATAATCTGAACTTCTTAACCATCCCCCCTGATAGATTTGAAGGTCTTCCTCAGTGTTATGTGAACAAAAGTGCTGCCCCAAAGATATGATTATAAATGTAAACAAGCTTATTTTTTGTTTATTGTCTTTAAACTGGCACATAAAGTATATTGGCATGTATTGAGGTTTTGTAAATCTAAATTTAGAACTGAAAATATGCACTTTTGTAAATTCTATACATTATAAAAGATGTGCTATTCAAATGGCTGCATAACACGTGGATTACTTATAGTGCGTTGTGGGTATTGTCTTACAAGTTCACTTCTCATGACCAGTATATTTTGATCACTGGTTCAAATCCCTAAGTTGTGAAAACTAGCTTTTACTGTGATCATATTTTATTTGTTCATAGAAATTAATTTTTCACCGTCAGTAAAATAATTATATAAAGAATTGTCTGGTTCCCAGTTGTACTTTAATGGGTAAAAGTATGTCAGACATAGCAGAATAATGGCAGCACCTGATATATTGTATTGGCTAGCTTTAATTATAAATCAACATTTCTCAATATAGGCTTTTAATCAAAGGAACTTAGGTACAAGAATTACAGTGGATAATCTTATTGTTAGTCACAAGGTTACATTTATGCTAAAAAATGTTCAATAAATTTTGTGTGAAAACAAATTTGGACTTTCAATAACCTATATAGTACCAAACTCCTACCAAATTGACCATTGTCAGAATACATTCATGCAAATGAATGGAAAATGAAAGAAAATTTGTAACCTGAAGACACCCTGATGGGCACCTCCATTATTGCGCTTTGCCTGAACCAATAAATATTGTGGTAAGGGGCAGGTAATCCAAACTATGAAGTGAACAGAAGGGTGAATGAAGTCTGTGATATTTTGGTTCAATTACCTTTCAGTCTTCTTTCTGTGCGTAAAACATGCCAAGCGTGAGCCTGATATATATCAATAGATAAAGAAGTTAGATTTAGGTGTGAATAACTGTCTTTTTGACAGTTTAGATGATAAATGGAAATCTAATTATATAAAGATAGAAGTAAGAACAATTGTACTCATTGTAGAAAGTCCTTTTAAGCATTGTGCTACAGTCACATACTCTGTCATTTAAGCCATTCATAAAGTTTAAACCAATATATTGATTATTTTATTTTAATTTACCTATTAAAGATAAATAATAATCAAATATTTAGTTTGGATTTCAAATGGAAATTAATTAATTAAAAGTTTAATACTTGATATTTTTAATTGATATTTTTCATTAATATGTTAATTGTTAATATGATACTGATGGGACTGAAGGTTGTTTATTGAAAATTTGTTTTTCTCATACAGTCACGTAGGCTATAATGTTTTCAGTGAATGCGTCACTTAACGTACTTTAATATTAAGTTGTTTATTTTCCTTACATTCAAACCTTAGTTTTAAGTCACCTGCATTAAGTAATACCTTAGCAAAGAAAGTCAAGATAAAAAAGTATCTCTAAGCTTTATTTGTTCTGGTTTTACTCAGTATTTAATCATCACCTTACCTAGCTGCCACTTAGTGAGTATCCCATGTCTGACCTCTTTATACAAGTTTGACAGTATTTCTCTTAAATACTGTTAGACAGTATTTCTCTCTATATATAAATACATTGTAAAATATGATAGGATAGTGTTGGTATGTATTTAGCTTAACATTGTAAACCTTAAGGGTTACAAACAGTTATTATAGCGGCATGGTACAGATGTAGAATGATGGTACATTAATTTGTTTTTACTATAAAAAAACTTGGTACGCTTAATGTATTGCATGATATAAATTGTTTCAAAATTGTAAATGCCCTCTTTTTTTTGTTATTTTGTAATGATATAAAATAATTGTGTAATGAATGATGTTTTGTTATGATTAGCATACCTAAGCACAAACTGCTCCTATAAAGCTATATATAATGGCTGATAAGATTGTTGTCTGGCAGTTCATGTACAGTGTTCAAAGACAGTCCATTGCCAAAAGTTCAATGAACTGATCAATCATACCTGTTCATGAAAATATTTTTGCTGGGTAAAGTTGAATAAATTTGTATGAATGGTAACTTTTAGGGTCATAGAATGGTACTGAGATTATGACCCCTTTAGCTTCTGGTTAAAAGTGGTCAGAGTTAATAATCATTTTAACTTAAAAAACCCAGGTCAGTTTTGCAGCCAGGGTAGCACAATTGGATTTTGAATCTAGTGTTCCAGAGGGAGTTGGTTCAAATCCCACCCGGGGAAGTTGTACCCTTCAATGAAAGTTTGACAATAATGTCAATTTTCTTCCATTGATAAGGTATATGGAGAAATTTCCCGCCTTGTGGAAGGGTAGGTGAGTACTGGTTATAGACAAGGGTCCAGGAAAGCAAGGTTAGGTGCGCTGGATGTCATTATATAACCTATACAATGTGTTGCTACAGCATTAAACCCAGGGCTCGAATTTAACAAAAAATTGGACTTGCAAATTTTTGCGAGTTGATTTCATTTCGAGTTAAGATTTTAACTCGCGAAAATTTGCGAGTTAAAATAAAAGTTACTGGCAATTTTCAAAACCTACTTGCATTTTGTGAGTATGCGAGCTTAAATTTGAGCCCTGATTAAACCCAACATGATATAAAAATTTTAAATTAAAAAAAAGGATAATCCAATCCTATAAAATTACTAGCTTTAGAACTTTGTTTTTAAAAGAAACACACCCATCTAACCACTTAACCACTCTCACTCATTGGAAAGCAATGTAAATAGAAATGCATATGGGCCATAAGCATTATCATTTCATTGAAGAGACCAGCCATGAGTTATGATTTTAAATTAAATGCTTATTCATACTTCTTAACAATATCTAGGTTTAGATAATAGAGCATAATAGAGCATCGTACTACAGGTCGTCCACGTAAACATTGTGTACATAAATATTGCCAGTTTCATTACACACCAATGTTTAGGGGTGAATTGTTTTTACAATTATCATTTGACAACATTAAACGTGCACTTCATTAGTTTCCGTATCAATTTATGGTTTAGTTCGTATACATTCGTCAAGTTTCGTTGCTTTAATGAGTGATTATAAGGTATTGATGAAAAAGTAACGATTGTATCATATCAAACTGTTTGTAGTGCAGAGGTAGAGTACTGATTTGTCAATTGAAATACCCCGGGTTCGATTCCCGCATCGTTTATTTTTTTGTAATTTCGCAAACACTAGTAACATAGTAGCAACACTATGACTTACTTATTACTTTTAACTAATTGACTGAATATTAATTACATGTATATATATCTTTACAACATAATTTTGTTGTCTCTTTATTATCATACTTAGTTCTTTATTCATATTTTCATTATAATTTTGTGACATGGTTACTGACTGAAGGACTTTCATAAATGAAAACACCCATTATGTGTGTAATACACTTTAACGGCAGGTTTTTATTAAATCATGGAATCCGTGCGCCGTCGTGTTAACAAGTATAAAATATATGTAAAGCATGTACCGATTATGTTTAAATCGCAAAAAAAAAGTTTTTATGTGGGATCGAACCCGTAGCCTCTTGATTGTAAGGTGGTGCGTTCTACCACTACACCAAGTCCTTACATGCCTCGTAGTGTTCTTTTACTAAACCTTAAAGAAATATATTCGTAAATTCACGGAGATTTCACACTGAAATTCACGACTATGCATACAGTGCATGTTTAATGTTGCCAAATAATATATACAGTTTAATTAGTTTACTCTTTATTTATAAACATACCACTATATAAAATTTACTATGTGCATATACAGTATTTAAAATAAATGTTAAATATCAAAGTTGTATGTTTCAATCCATAAAATGCTGTTTATGGATCAGCTTATTCACCTATTCCGTGGGCAAGTCCAATTTTTAAAGTACAAAAACACGCATGACCTAGAATAGGACCAGTACTAGATTGTAAAAGCTTAGTATTTGTTAATCACTTCTCCATATTTACTTACAGTCATATCAGGTCATTTAAGTTAGTAAATTTGAAGTGTACATATTGGTGTCAAATGTTACAAGGTTAACTTAAGGTAAAAGTACTATTAAATATCAAGGTAAATTGTAAATTTAAATATGGAAAGTTTAAACATTGAGCAATGTCTTAGTGGAGCAAAGTTCAAAGTTTGTATGAGATAGTTAATGTTTTAACATATGATAAATATGGTCAGACAGGTTGTACACTGTATTATATCTCTACATCTTCATTTGTAAATAGAATTTTAATATTTATCTAGTGTGTTGAAGTTGGTAATACTGCATGAGTTGTAATGTCAAATTTTATTGAACTCTCATTGGGGCATATATTAACCCCACTGATTTAAATATTCCCTACAACACTTTTGTACCCATATGATATTTAAATCAGCAGGGTTAATTGTATGCACCATTGACAGTTGAATAAAGTTTAACTGTACATTGTTGCTCTGATAATCTCCTTATAGCCCGCTCTCAATTTGGTTAACAAGTCATCCTATAGTCCTAATCAGGGATTTAAGTCAGTCATCTTTCCCTGATAAAATCTGAAGCAATCCAACTGGTAAGTAGGTCCTTACAGTTGGAATCCTCGGATTTTATCATTGAAGTCCTATGTAAGGACAACAAATATTTCATCTTATATCTTTCTTGTTAATGAAGATATTAACAAAAGTGATGAAATTTAGAAAGTTCTTTACGATATAACCTTTCTGTGTTTATGCACCGTAAAACCCAAACAAACAAACAAACCAACAATTGTTTTAGTACACTTACAACAGTAAATGAATAAATTCTTTTTCTCAGAATTCATCGTCATAAATTAATATAATTGTGGTTACTTTAATAACCACAAACCATTCTGCAGGGGAAGATTTTATACTCTCGATATTATTGAGACAGTGTACGCTCTATTATAGCCTTTAAACATTGGTATTTATTATAATAATAAATATATATGTACTCTTGCATCAAAATGTACTATTTTGTGAACTTTGATAATTTTGAAATTTATTGGTTTGTCTGATTCCCAGTCATACTTTGACTGGTGAAAGTATGTCAGACAAAGCAGAATAATGGCTGCACCCAATGTATTGTGCAAGATACTGGACAATCATGTTTTCAAATGAAAATTTCTCACTACGAAGGCTTAAATCAAATGATCATTGTACAAGAACTACAGTGGATACCTAATATATTAGACTTTCGGTTCCATTTATGCTTAACAAAGTTTCCGAAATTAATTGGTCAATTGTTCACTAAATTTAAGTCTGAAAAAAAGTCCACTTCAAATGATATATGTAGTACTAAACTCTTACCAAATTTACCGTCATCAGAAAATGATCATGCAAAAAAGAAAAGTAAAAGAAAAGTTTGTAACCTGAAGATAAATTCAGAATGCAGTCATTATTGCGCTTTGCCTGACTCGACAATGATAGTGGTAAGGGGCAGGTAATCCAGACTAATTTATGGGTGTGTTATAGTTGGGTTAGGTTCCCTATTCAGGTTTTTTTCCCACAGTTCAGGTTTTACCCCCAATTAATTAATCAATGGATATGGTTCATGATCTTATATTTCTAATCTTGCCCATTAATCTTACAGTTAAGATAATTATTCATTATTGAATGACACTGTCATAATGTCAATGTCATAATGTAGTACCATTAAATAAGGAAGCCTCTGCACTAGCTGCCAACTAAGTTTTTATACACTATGCTTTTGTTTGTAAACATAAATTGTATAATTTTAGGATTAAGAATTCCGACCACGCATTGACTGTATGATAGCTTGGTAAATACATAGTATCACCTTATTATTACATTTGCCTTTTAAATTACTGAGTTTAAATGATCTTAATCTTAATACAGTTAACCTAGTCTCAATTACATTATATACAAATATGTTTTGGGTGGTTTACTATAAATATGCGCTGGTAAAATCTGGTTGTATGTGAAATTGTTGTTGGTAAATATTGGATTTAATGTATATTGTTGTATAGACGTCAGTCAGGCTTAGTGGTGCTGAGATCAATGGCTACAGTGATGCATTGAGATTACTTTTCATTATTAATCTATTTTTATTTATTATTGATGCTGAATGAGTTATTGGAGCATTACAATTTGGAATATTTCTAGTTCAGGACAACCAGTCATAGTAGATGCTATCAATAGCAATAGATTTGCATATTATACACGATGGGAGAGATTTATTGAATTTGTGTCCGATCAGCAATATAGCACGAGAAGTTTGTCTCTAAATTAGGTCATTTTTGTTATTTATAGTA
The DNA here is from genome assembly GCA_025267735.1 of Mactra quadrangularis. Taxonomy (NCBI): domain Eukaryota; kingdom Metazoa; phylum Mollusca; class Bivalvia; order Venerida; family Mactridae; genus Mactra; species Mactra quadrangularis. Next base: position 22,799,223 of record CM046301.1, on the reverse strand, counting down.
ACGTCTACTTGATTTATCTGCTTAGCGAGTTGAATAACTTATTGTTTGTCATCAATTTTAACTCATGAGAGAGTTTGTGGTTTAAATATTTCAGTTTTTGAGATTTTATGCTGAAGTGAATTATTTACTACACTTGATGATTTCTGAGTGCATAGATAAAATCTATTATTTGAATGTGACTGTCTTCATTAAGTGAAAATAGTGTTCTTTGGAGATAACAATTACAGTATAATTGTGTAAATTTACTAGACAATTTATAATTGGATGTTTATCAATTATAACTTTACATTATACAGGAAACTCTTATATACATTTAGATGATATCTTTAGACCACTGATGTGAATAATGTTTGTTTTTGTAATAGAACAAAAGTATACTTGAACTTATTGTTATTTGAACATTAAACTTATAATACATATTAAAAGGTAGGCTCTTAGCTTGTATAGGATAGAGAGCAGTGCTCTTGTAGAATTAATACAGGGGTTTTCCAATATTCATCTATACAGGAAAAAAAAACATTATTTCAACATCAGACTGGCCTTGATATTACTGCAGTCAGTTGTGAATACAGTCTCTCTCTCTATACTGATTGTGAAATAAATACCAATAGTATCCTGGTTTAGCTTTCAACCATATTGTTTAGAGTGCTTGTAGTGTGTACTACAGTGCAGGAAATAAACATATACAGTTATTTTAAAAATGCAGCTTCGAGAAAAATCGCTAAAAAATGGAAAACTGTGCATTAAGCGTAAATATGGATTATCAAATAGTGATATATTTACAGATGGAATTAAAAAATCTAGGAAAAAAATAAAAACGGAACAAACTAAAGGTATGGTAATTTTCACTATTCCTATCTTTGCCATACGTTACATGTTGTTTACATACTTTGTTTGTTATAGGTTGTATACATACTTTATTTGATGATAACTGCTGAATATGCAGATTAGTTCTTTGATTTCACAATCATTATATCAGTTCTTAGTTGTTTAACTATTAATATTCTCAACATGCCAAGTTATAGTTATTATTTTGAGTACAGTCTGTCTAGATGATTAATTACCTATCCATATTTCTATATACTTGTTTATGAAAGATAAATATTATGTAATTATCTTTTTACCCTGCCAGTGCATCTTGTATTAAACTGGTGGATTGCCAAATGTTTTCAAGGATAAGCTGGTATTTGAACTTGAACATTTAGATGATATGTGAACTTTAATACTCAGCATTTCAAAATAATGCTTTATCAAATATATTATGTACAACTAAACTTGGGATAAGCTGCTAGAGAAGGTGGGCACATAAAAAGGTGGTTAGGGATGGTTGCTTTATTTATGAGTAAATCAGAACGAATGCAGGCAAGATGGTACCTTCCTTGGTAGGGGTGTAACAATACGGTAAAAAAAGGAATTGCAATATATTGCAATACGTACCAGTTTTTGCATAGAGATAGGAAGCATGAATTAATGCAAATACATCGTCTAAAATGAATCAACATTATTCTCATTTTTATATGCCTGAAAGAATTTCGGGCATATTATGTTATACCCCCTGGCCTCCGTCTGTCCGTCCGTCCGTCTGTTAGCAATTTGGTTTCCGGAGCATAACTTAAGTTCCATTTGGTCCACAATATTCAAACTTCATACGATGATTGTCCATATCGAGTAGAAGACACCTATTGATTTTGGGGTCACAAGGTCAAAGGTCAAGGTCACTATTACCTTAAAACTGAAAACAGTTTTCGGAGCATAACTTAAGTTCCATTTGGTCCACAATATTCAAACTTCATACGATGATTGTCCATATCAGGTAGAAGACAACTATTGATTTTGGGGGTCACAAGGTCAAATGTCAAGGTCACTATTACCTTCAAACTGAAAACAGTTTTCGGAGCATAACTTAAGTTCCATTTGGTCCACAATATTCAAACTTCATAGGATGATTGTCCATATCAGGTAGAAGACAACTATTGACTTTGGGGTCACAAGGTCAAAGGTCAAGGTCACTATTACCTTAAAACTGAAAACAGTTTCAGTTTCCGGAGCATAACTTAAGTTCCATTTGGTCCACAATATTCAAACTTCATACGATGATTGTCCATATCGGGTAGAAGACCCCTATTGATTTTGGGGTCACAAGGTCAAAGGTCAAGGTCACTATTACCTTAAAACTGAAAACAGTTTCCGGAGCATAACTTAAGTTGAAATATTCTCATGTCTTACAAATGCTTCATCTAAACTAAAAAAAACAACACTTTCGGGCATATAATTCTCCACCTAGTTGTACTTTCAAATGATCTCTTTATTCCAAATGTTTGAGTGACTTGTGTAACATGGACTGTATGTTAGAAAATGCATATTTCAAAACAGACTTTCAAAGAGATTTTTTCTTTCATTTGCAAAATGTTTAACCATTTCAAAGCATAGAAAGATTATTTCAAGCTTTCAACACATTTTATAATTTAAACAAACAATTAAATTTCAGATTCTGATAAAAAAATTCAGTATGGCATATAACTGCAAAAATTGGTTCAAGGAAAAACGAACTGTTTAAAAATGTCTGAATTCATTGCAATATTAACTGGTATATCAGTTATTTGTTACACTCTTATTCCTTGGCTGTTGTCTAGGCTCATGGAGCAGACTTGGCATTGCTTATAGATCTCATGTAGCATTGGGTCCATGTCAATTTCATGTATACTGGTATTATAAAAGCTGCTTACATTTTTACACAAAACTTGACCATTGTTCTATTTTGCACCTAACATCTGCGTTGAACTGTTCCATTCTTGCAGCAGCATGCTGCATTACCTCATGTTTGAAGATATATTTTGCTCACTTTATGACAAATTAACACTGTTGCACTTGATTTGCTAAGGGTAATTTGTGGCATATTACAATTGCACTGTCTAACCCTTAGTTCTTCCTTCTGTGCATTCTTCCCTGTTTGTCTGCTTCCTGTTTCAGTCACTACTTCCTTATTGCTCAAATTTTCAAAATCACACAATGTTACTATCCCCATATGATGTTACACTTGCATGACCCTGGTTCCTAGCTCCAAGGTCAAGGTCATCTTAAGGTCATGTACATATTAATGAATGCCCCCACTTTAATACTACTCATTAATTTTGAGTCTCAACCAATACTTCCTTATTACTCCATTGATTTTTATTAGACCTTGCAGATGTATTTACTACCACCAGATGATGTGTTGTGTGCATTACCCTGGCTTATAGATCTCAGGTGAAGATTATATTAAGGTCATTCATATTCTAAGGAATGCCACCCACTTCTATACTACTCATTGATTTTGTGTCTCGGCAACTTCTTTCTTACTAGCTCAACAGTTGTGTACAAGACCTAATTGGACAATTGTTCACTTTCACCAGATGATGTGTCGCATGTTTCAAGAGCGTGGCACATAGCCAATGTCAAGGTCATATTAATGGTCATACACGCTAATGAACGCAACTTTTCCAAAGTATTATTGGAATTTTAAAGACCTGACACTAATGATTTGACGAGGATGATAGATCAAAATATTAATGCATGTCAACTGATTGAATTAATTCCCTTGTGTGGATCAGTCCAAACATGAAAATCATGTTGGAATTCATCATTATGTACAAGTTATTATTACACAAGCATTATAAACCTCTAACAAATGATTACTGCTGGTACTTGTGGTTTACCACAAAAATTGAGGAAAATATTTGTTCCGCAGTCTCTGGCAAGTAGAAATTGAAGCAGATTTTTGCCCTTGATAGAACTGTATATTGTAACACTTGAGCACAGTTAATTTTGTTACAGTACCTGTTAGGTAATGAGTTGATTATTGCTGCTTTTGATGATCTTTGTGATGTATTCTTATAATGAGGTTTTGATGATTTGTTGCTGATGCATATTTGTTTCTTTATTTCCCATTTATTGACTGTAACCTACAAATGTCTAGAGAGACAGGAACTGAAGGTTGTTAAATGATGTTCTAAAGAGCCATTGCTAACCTAGGTCTGTAACACATTAAATTTTGGTAGAGCCCTGGAATTTTAAATGTAGTTTCTTAAGGAGGGTTCAGGTTCCAACCCCTTGTGACCAGAGGTCATTCAATATCCTTCCATGAAAGTTGATAATTATTTCAATCTTACTAGATGTTTATAGGGTATATGGAGAAATTGCAGCCTTGTGAAAGGGTAAGTGAGTACTGGTCATATATAGACAGGTGCCCTGGTCGTCCTTTACTATCCTGACACAGCTTAAAACCCAAAATAAGAACAAATCATTGCTATTGGTACTGATGAAATGTTGATTTACTGAGTCAATTTGTGAAAACATATAAAATGCAATTAACATTTATTAAGAATTGATTACTTTAAGAAATATTACTTTTTGTCCTATTGGATATGCTTGACTTAGCATACAGTTTTTCGTATCATAAAATCTGCATATCTAACGTATTTTAGTAGTAAATTTTCATTTGCTAATTTATTTAGCATGTTAGATAGTAAAATATCATGTTCTATTAAGCTGAAAAAAATATGTTCTATTAAGGTGAAATGATGTTTAAAGGTTCATTTTGTGTTTGCTTTCAAATTATATTTTATGATTATCCATGTATAAATTTATACAGGTATAATTTATACATTTATTTTTCTTGCATCACCTGAGCATAGGTTGATGTACAAAACATTCATAAATTGAATTAATGCCTATGTGCCACCAAAGAATATGGAGCACAGTTGTTTTTTGATGATTTTGAATTAAAAAAAAGTTCTAGCAAGAAAAGGCTTAGAGAATACTTCTTAAGATAAAAATTAGTTTCACTTATGTAAAAAGTGAACTTAAATCTATGCAGAAACTGATGGGATGTTGGTATAAACATTGTCATTTAATCCTCTAAACATTGTCATTTAATCTTCTACCAAAATTCCATAAATTAATTCTTCCATATTATTCACCCCATTAAAAATACACATATGACTTTGTCTAAAATTGTTTGCTTAAAATCCACAAGATGAGCATGTTAGTAAAGGATCTATTATAGTATAAAATTGTTTCTTACAATGAGTGGAAGTATTGAGGACAGAAGTAAAGCCCCTGAGAATGTGCATTTAATGAGTCACTTCAATTTGATAATTTCTGTAAGCCATTCTTGCCTAGAGCATAACTTTGTTGCTTAGCTGCAGAAGAATTTGACACTTAATTGTATACATGTGCATTGCAACAAGTGGGTGTCTAGTGCGCAAGAACACTAAATCCAGTTTTTGAGTTATTTCTCCTTTTCTTAAGTTCTGTTTGAGACATTCTGCTGTTCATTTCATCTGTATAATCGATGAGCATGTTTTGCTTTGTCTGGTGGTCTTCAACTTGTTTTACATAATGCCAGTCTATGTTGGTGTCATGCATTAGCTATTATATAAGTCTGGATATATCTTCTCAAAGAGATATTATAGAGTTTTGTATACCTTAGATTAAATGTATATCTTTCCTTATGTAATGGTGTTTGTTATTGATTTTGCAAAGAACTGTAATCATGGTAAGATGTTATCCTTCATTTTATTTTCCCATACATTTTGTTGTATGGTAAAACTCTTAAATGACCTTACTGAGGTGAGTATAATTGTGAATAAAATAATAACCGCTTAATGCTTGAGCATGTGTTAGTTTATATTAGATGCAATGACCAGGTAGGATGATGTATAGTGATATCATGGAGAAGTATTACTGTATAATGAATGGTTACACCTGTTGTTTATCTCCAACTAATTGGAACAATACCAGTACATCATTAATGGTATATGAAACAAGAGGGCCAAGATGGTCCTATATCGCTCACCTGAGAACAGTGCACAGAAACATCAGAAAACAGGAAGTGAATTAGTTGGTCAGAGACAAAAACCACGGTGAAAGATTTAATTCACAGACAAAAATACAAATACAATCCCAACCTAGATTTCATAAAGAACAACATTCTGACCAAAGATTAGGAAAATCAGATGAAAAATACAGCCTCAATGCATACACAAGGTTTATCTAAGATTTGACCCTGTGACCTAGTTTTTGACCCCAGATTTCTAATATACAATGCCAACCTATCTTTTATAAAGACAAAACAATCTGACTGAATATTAGGGAAATCGGATGAAAAATACAGTCTCTATCGCATACACAAGGTTTATCTAAGAATTGACCCTGTGACCTATTTTCTGATCCCAGATGACCCATATACAATCCAAAGCTAGATTTGATCAAGGCAAACATTCTGACGAAATATTAGGAAAATCAGATGACAAATACAGCCTCTATCACATACACAAGGTTTATCTTAGATTTGACCCTGTGACCTAGTTTTTGACCCCAGATGACCCATAAACAATCCCAACCTATATTTCATCTAGACAAACATTCTGACAAAGTTTCATAAAGATCCAATGAAAAATACAGTCTCTATAGCATACGCAAGGTAAATGTGAACAGACATCAGAAAACAAAGACTGGACAGCAAGTGATCACAATAGCTCACCCTGAGAATTCACTCAGGTGAGCTAAAAAATACCTCTAACATGTATTGTTCTAACCAATGATGATAATTACTATTGTCATTAGAAGTCAGGTACTTGCTGATAGGTAATGTTAATATGTAGCTAAAGGTACATTGTATCCATAGGATTGATAGTTTAGCTATAAAAAATGAAAGCACTGATTTTAGTGTTGGAGAAACATGAATTTCCTAAACTTCTGGATGTAATTAGGTTGGACTTACTTTCTGAGCTTATGAATTCTGATTAAATTTTATGCCTCGGATTTAACTTTTCTGATTAAATTTTATACTTCAGTTTTAATAGGCTCTTGATTGTAAACAAGTTTTTATCTATAATGTTGATTAATATAAATTTACTATATTATAATGCATAATGTTATCAGGGCGTGGCACATTGATCTTGAATGTCCCTGAAACATTTTAGAATTAAAGGAAATATGCCTCTATTATCTCCCCTTTTTTCACCTGAGTACAATATACTCCAGATTAGCTTTTGTGACTTGTCATATCTGGCATCTGTGTATGCTTGTGTGTGTGCATCTTTCTGTCTGCAACAATTTCTAAAAAAATCTTCATGCCAAAACACGAGCCCTAGGGTTTTATTTTTTTGTATATGGCATCTTCTTGTGGTCCTTCACATAGATTGTTCAAACTATGTGCCTAGGGTCATATTGACATCACCCTAGGGTCATCAGGTTGAATTTGCCTGAAGTCCTTTGTCTGAAATGCTAAGTCCTAAAACTACTATATTTTTTCATTAGGCTTCATGTTGTGGTAGGCTCCACAAAGATTGTTTTAATTATCCCCCCTTGGTTTATCATGAAAAGGAATGACAGTTCAGATCAAACAATCCCATTCATAAAGTTTTAAATGAAGGGATAAGTCATGTATAACATATTAACATTAAAATTACATGTTTACTTCAAATTTTTTTCAGTTCCAGTGAATTTGAGTACCGGTAACCAAGATTTAACTGGAATAGTATAATTATGTTTAGCAAAGTTTGACAATTGGCCATTTTGGGTCTCACACTCAAAAAGACCACATAATTCCAATTGTTCAGCAGATACATGTTTTACGATTTTTTTGTTCAAAATTTTCTCTAATAATGAAAAATATAGCCGATAAAAGTACATTTAAGGTGAAAATCTAGGTCAGGAAGTCACATTGTTAGAAACTTGATCAGAAGCTCTGTAAATTGTTATGTAATATTTTTCTAGCAACATCATGTGAGTGATCTAGAGCAATCTTGACCCTCTTATGTCAATCTTCCAATCATTGGATACTAAATGCTATAAATATAATGAAATATTTTCCATTATAGAAAATCAGAATACCTAGAAGCTTTTTTGTTAGATTTGCATGAGTGGTAGAAAAATACCAATAACATAATGTATTTTATTTGTGTCCCTTGAGAACTTTTTAATTATAAAATGGTGAAAATATTATAAAATATTTATGTGCTCATAGAACAAGATTGCCTGTCAGCTATTGGTATGCAACTTTAATCATTTAGTAATGATTCATTTTGTTTGGTTTGTTGAACTAAAAGCTATTAATTTGGTTCTTATGTAACTTTTGCTCAGGGGGTACTTTTAAAATTGTTGGGTGTCAAGTTTTTATTATACCCCCGCTTCGAAGAAGAGGGGGATATACTATTTTACCCTTGTCCGTGCGTCCGTCCGTCCATCCGTTACAAAATTTCCGTCGCAGTTTTCTCAGCAACTATATCATGCAGCAGCCTTATACTTTGCATATTGCTTCATCCCATTGTCCCATGTGGTGTAAAGCGATTTCATGCTCCTTGCTCATCTACTTCCTGTTTGTCGCATATTTTTATTTTAGATTTTTGCGGGGGTATCACTAGTGAGCATTAGCTCACAGATTTACTTGTTGAGTATGACACTGGTAAGTTGCTAAACTCTTAAGGTCACATTTATGCTTCAATTTTCATCCAACTTGGTTGGTAGCTTAATAACAGTAAAACCCTGTCATGGTCAGTAGGTAACCACACATAGGTTATGGGGTCAGTTGGTCAAGGTCACCTATGTTTTTTCTTGTGAGGATCTATTACCATATATTATGTAATTTTTTTATTTGCTCAAGAATTTAATATTCATGAAAAATAACAAATTGATGTTCCATGAATAAGTAAATGAATTGATTGAATTTTGTGTGAAACCTAAGATTTTATTGTTTTTATTTAGACTTAACAGAATAAAATACAATGTATGTGGTTGATATTTTTCTATACTGAGAAAGAAGAGAAAACTATAGGGGTTGAGTTAATTAAATTTGTTCAGCTAATTTATTTAATACTGATTATTGAAGGTTATCTTTGTGTATTTACATTACCTCCAATGTTTGAATATTTAAACTGTTTAATTCAGGTTTGTTATTGGAAATATCTAGTTTGAGGTGCGTTTTCAATCATTTCTTGGATTGATTGTTTAATTAGATGAATTATATGTCTGTTGTATTTGATAAACTCAGATATTGTTTACAATATAAACATGATACAATTGTTTGAAGACCTGAGTTTTTTTGTTACCTTGTAAGGTTAATTCCCTAAAGATAATGTATTCCCAGTTTTTTAAGGTCTTTACTCTAGACCATGTCACACTTATTGACTCTAGTGTGTATGTTGTCAATGGAAGGGGTTATTGGATTGGATCAACATTAAACAGTCCTTTAGGCTGTTGTCAATGGAAATGGTTATTGGATTGGATCAACATTAAACAGTCCTTTAGGCTGTTGTCAATGGAAATGGTTATTGGATTGGATAAACATTAAACAGTCCTTTAGGCTGTTGTCAATGGAAATGGTTATTGGATTGGATCAACATTAAACAGTCCTTTAGGCTGTTGTCAATGGAAATGGTTATTGGATTGGATAAACATAAAACAGTCCTTTAGGCTGTTGTCAATGGAAATGGTTATTGGATTGGATCAACATTAAACAGTCCTTTAGGCTGTTGTCAATGGAAATGGTTATTGGATTGGATCAACATTAAACAGTCCTTTAGGCTGTTGTCAATGGAAATGGTTATTGGATTGGATCAACATTAAACAGTCCTTTAGGCTGTTGTCAATGAAAGGGGTTATTGGATTGGATCAACATTAAACAGTCCTTTAGGCTGTTGTCAATGGAAGGGGTTTTTGGATTGGATCAACATTAAACAGTCCTTTAGGCTGTTGTCAATGGAAGGGGTTATTGGATTGGATCAACATGAAACAGTCCTTTAGGCTGTTGTCAATGGAAGGGGTTATTGGATTAAATCAACATGAAACAGTCCTTTAGGCATGTCACAATACTGGACATTGTGTATGTTGTCAATGGAAGGGGTTATTGGATTGGATCAACATTAAACAGTCCTTAAGGCTGTTGTCAATGGAAGGGGTTATTGGATTGGATCAACATTAAACAGTCCTTTAGGCTGTTGTCAATGGAAGGGGTTATTGGATTGGATCAACATGAAACAGTAATTTAGTCATGTCACAATACTGAACATTATGTATGTTGTCAATGGAAGGGGTTATTGGATTGGGTCAACATTAAAAACCCTCTCTAAAATTGTCACTTCTTTATAACAGCTTATCTTACATTTATCAGTACTACAACTGGACATTGCAGTGAGGTTTTGCTGTATATTAAAACATCAGTATTAATTTGGAGACAGACATTAATGTTTAAGTTTTACTCCATGCAGTAGATGAATATACTTGTCAAGTGGTATGAGGTGTGATATTTCAAAACAATTATCATGTCTTCAATCCATGGTGTTATCTTTCCATACAACTTTTCGTAAATTTTGTAAGTTTGCATTAAAATGAATTTAATATTTATCTTAGATTTATAGAAAATTTGCAATTTTTGATAAAATTTCATTCACACACCTTGTGGTTTAACATTGTGGTTTAACATACCTGTCAAGTATTAGCATAAGACTCATGTATTTGTACTACAAGTGGATCAGGATAATCCTCTATGAAAAATGTTCAAATTATGTGTTTTTTTGCACGGAAGTGTGCCATAAATCATAAACCCTTATTGTCAATTGCTGATAATAGATTTATCGTCTGCTTAAACTTTTTTTTTAGCTCAACTTAGCTTAATGTGTCTTAGGTGAGCTATTGTAGGGGGGATGTGCAGTAGTGTGCATCGTCAACAATTTCTTAAAAAACTCTTTTTGTCAAAAACCATGAAACCTACAGTTACCAACTTTGACATGTAGAATCATCTATTAAAAAGGTCCTATGCAAAGAGTTATAAAAAATAAATAAGTTTTACATGGAGTTATAATGGCAAATTTACAAATTGTCTCTCCTTAAACAATACAGCCTGCTAAAGAGCTTCCAGTTTAATTTAGCATGTAGGATCATCTTAAGGTCCTCATCAAAGATTGTTCAAATTATTCCCCCAGGGGCCTTTGATTGATACTAGAGTACAGGTCGTCCATGTAAACATTGCATATATAAACATAGCCAGGATCATTTCACACCAATATTGAGGGGTGAATTATTTTTACAATTTTATAGTTTAATTAATTTACACTTATTTTATAAGCATATTATTATATGAGATTTACAATGTGCATACACACTATGTAAAATAAATGTTCCACATAAAAATGGCCTGTTTAAATCAGTAAAATGCTGTTTCGGCATTAGCTTATTCACCAATTTAGTGGGCAAGTCCATTATTTAAAGTACAAAAACACGCATGACCTAGAATACGACCTGTATGTTTCTACTGTTTACATAGTCAGTGTGACATGTGTACCTAGTTGTTATGTTTTACATAGTATCAAGTTGTCTTTGACCTTGCCTAAAAATCCATATTCTGATATCCAGAAAGGATTCTGATGATCAATTATGACTGGACAACATCAATCATGGACTAGTAACACATTGACTCTTATTAACTTTAAAATGATAAATCACCCATCACAATCAAACATATATAGTATTTATAAGAGGAGATATCCATTGCCAACCTTAATTGTGGACAATAAAGCTATGTTCAAATATATTTTTTTTGCTAGCATATAAATCATAATTATGTGCCTGGTGACAGCTGACGACTCAAATTAGAAACATTTCTATGTGACTTGTTGATCAGTATTCCCTGAGTGAAATAGTTCACTGATATGAAATTTCAGTAATAAAATGGTTTGAAGAAATACTGTAGTTTAGTTGTATGCAAAAGTGCTCATTAAGTGGATATGCAACTGTACAGAGCAAATATTGTTAAATTTTATTCATCTGTCAGTGGTGCATGCATTAACCCTGCTGATTTAAATGCTCAATACTGTACTTTTGAACAATTGATAAAAATAGATACCCATATTAATGTACTGGGATTATCTAACAAATATCTAGTATTTAAATCAGCGAGTTAATGTATGCCCCACTGACAGTTGTATAAATTCTACAGTATCATATAAGATAATTGATAGAACATATTTACTAGTTATGTTTGCTATCATTATTAAAACAGATTCTTTGGATCTCACTAATTTGTGTTTTCTTCTACTATTATGTAATAAAGTGGTATTTATTGATAGTCATATTGTTTAATGTTAACCCTAAAGTTCTCAGTTCTCAGCTGACTTCTTGTACTTTATTGCCCTGTTTATGATACATTTAGCATAAATAATTAACCTGTTAAGTATATTTGTGTTCTTCCAGCTAGCTTATTGTTTTATCGTTGTTTTCAGACTAATAACATTTTTGGCTTGAAATTGAAACAGCCTATCTTTCCTGGTGTGATTTAGGTTGAAAAAGTGTGTGCGTTATTTGTGAGGAATGTTTTGTTACTTAGAGAATTTTTTTATTTGTTGATGTATATTCTTCTGTCAGTATCAGCGATTCTTATCACACCGTCTTACAGTGGCATGTTTCTGATGTTAATGATTTTTTTTGGTTATATAACTTTTTTATGACTTTTTGGCTTAGATTTTTATCCGGGGAAAACTTTACTGATTGCTAGGCTAAGAGGAATTGTTATTTGTATCCTCAATTGATAACATATTGGCTTAAAGGTCGCCAGAACTTTTTGTGCTCCAATTTCAAGACATGTTTTTGTTATGGAGAGTTAAGTTATTAATGGGATGTAAAATATAGTGGATATTGTGTTTAGCTACCAGCTACTGTACCTCTCAAAGGTCATAGAAAGAAAGGTCATTTAAGGCAATGGTCTCTTCACACAAAATGATGATTACTCAGGTCTTAATTTTCAATTCATTGTCAACTGCATTTAGGTAACCCGTACTAAGAGAACACAAAAATTCATGGATGAAAGTATGATATTATGGTATTTTTAAGACATAATAAGGTGTGATACATTTTCATTTGATTGTCAACCATTGTTTAGAGCAGAGAGAGAGAGAGGCTGTTGCTTGTCTGTTGTTGTTCCTTTGTTGGGTTTTAATGTTGTTGCTATTTATTGTGTACTAGTCAGTCAAACTCACAACTACCCTGTATGAGTTAAGAATCAGTGGTTACCAGATGAAGAATGAATCTAAGATTAATATTTCTTGATCTTGACCAAACTCCACAAAAGTATGCCCTGTCTGGGAATTGGACCCATGATTCTTTTTATCAGTTACATGTGCTACCTACTAAGCTAGCCAGGTGACTTGCTTATTTGTGGTGAGGCTACAGATACTGGTGCAACTTATTTAGTTAAGAAGTATTCTGTTTGCCTTTATGACTAGCTGTGTCTCACTGTGTTGTGTTATTATTAAAGTATCATCAGTAGCGTGTTCAATTACACTAAACGTTACAGAACGTTACATAACGATACATTCGGAACTCCTTGGCAATTCGCTGTGAATAATCTAATCTAATACACAAATATGCGATTGTTAAGGTGATGAGTGATGTTTCAAAATTTACGGACTAAAAACGAAACGTCACTCAATGGCTAAAGTATCATATATTTGTTAACTTCAACACTGGTAGTTTCAAAAAAGCGTCTCAATATGTCCGAGATTAATCGCAACGAATGGCGGAGGAGTTCCGAATGTATTGTTACGGAACGTTTTGTAATGTTCCCGTTTACTGAACGCAGGGCAAACCTCTATTTTCTATTGTATTTCAGCCATTTTGAAATGTCATCATTTTAATTTAAGTCAACTTTTACTTATCTCAACTGGCTGATAAAACTGTTTTAATTATTTGCTCACAAATTTTATAGATTTTTTATTTCGATAGGTTTTAAAAGTTAAAGATCAAAAAGGGAGATAACTTTTGGAATATAAGAATATTTAATTTTGGTATTCAATGGTTTGAATTTAATATGATGTAGTTTGTAGATAGGGGGTCATGCATCAAATATTTTATATACTTGTTTATATAAAAATTAACTCATTTTTTACTCATTTTGAATCCTGTTTTCTACTGACTTGAGGGTTCAATGCTCTGTGTACTTTTTTTACTGGTACATTAATTGGATCAATTAAAGTAAAAGTTGTTAAGTCATAAACTACATTATAAGAATGAAGATGTACCCTGTTGACTTATGGTTAAAATAGCTTTAATCAGTTGAATATTTGTTTTGTACTTTTTTTTATCGCTCCTGAGGGACTTAATGAATGTTGTTGATTAAGAGATAATTTGCTATGCAATATGATAGTGAAGGAAAACTGTGACTGCACCCAGTCAACAAATATTTATGTGGCAAGTTCATAGGCCAGTGATCATCTCTATTAAGAAGGAGCCCAAGAGTCTAGGAATTCAAAACGACACCTGATGACGATGAGTAAACTGGTCTGAATGAAAAAAAATTATAAAAGAAGTTTCCCATAATTATTTTGCTCTGAAGAAAATGACCCTTTACAAGGAACATAATGCCAAGCATTGAGGTATTTTTGTATAAAAAGTTAGAAAGTAAGAAAAATTTTCCTTGTTATGTAATATTAGCTTTGTGAAGAGACATAATAGGCTTAGCATAAGTGGGGGCTGTCAAAAGCAAATATGAAATACCACTTCTTTTATCATTCCTGTACTTATTTAGTAAAGAGAGAGATGGCCCTTTGTTGCTTATTTTCCTGGGACTTATTTTGAATTGGAAATCATTTAGGTTCACTCAATTAGGAAAGGGGCGTTTAACAGAGAGTATACAGTATCTGTCTATAAGTTTGTCTTTCTTTAATTGGTTAGTGGTTACTGCAAGTTTAGTAGCCATTATAGAAGATTTCACTTTAAATATTTGTTGCAGAATTTTAAATAATATATATTTTTGTTCATAATACTTGTATGTTTAAACACCTGCATGACTCGAAGCCTGGACCTTTTGCATTTAAGCAGCTGAGCTACCAACTGTTCCATAATGTATGAGATGAACATATCATAGAGTGACAGTCAATTCATTTTACAGTGGTACTATTTTTATATGCTGAAAGCTTTATGAAATGTACTATTAGTTGATGTTAAAAAATTATAGATGCGTGAAAGTTATTCTTGTGAAAGTTAGTCTGTGTAAGTTATTGTATAACTTAGTAATAGTGTCAGAAACATGTAGCTAA
Source organism: Mactra quadrangularis (assembly GCA_025267735.1). NCBI lineage: Eukaryota > Metazoa > Mollusca > Bivalvia > Venerida > Mactridae > Mactra > Mactra quadrangularis. The sequence continues at coordinate 22,784,152 of CM046301.1, read as the reverse complement.
CACAATTATATGTCATATAATCTTGTATACTCTATTTATTATTGTTTAATTTAAATGTTACAATCATAAATCATTTAAACAGATTTTACACTATACTTGGGCATGCTTAGTGAATGCCACACGTTATATGAGTGATTTGTTATACAATTATATTAATGTGTGTGCATGTGTTTGCTTTAAATTATGAAGAAACCTAATTATTTAATTCCATTTAGTCATTACTATTATGTAGTATGGAGACTGAATTCAATTGTATGAGATGCTTAAGGCTAAAGGTTGCTGTAATAAGGTATATGGCCCTGAGTTACAGCAGATCTCTCATTGATTTACGAGAAAATAACTAGGAAAATTGATTGGTGATTGTCCACAGACTTGTGGAAGTAATCACTGCTGAATTAATTTCCATCACTTAATATGTATTTGAATTCATTACTGAAGTTCCATACAGAAATATTCAGTTCAAGGTCTGAATGTTGAGGCAATATATATATGGTACTGTTTACACATCAGTTGTGATAAATGTTTCCTCTTCCATGGTTAGAATAATGAAGCTATTATATAAGAATTTCTTCAGACAGGAATGAATAATTCAAGTAAATGAAGTTTAAAGCAGAATCCTTGAGATCCCTGAATTCCATTGACCTTTATTTATTTCTAGATTCATACCAATATTGTAAACAAGCCTTAGCTCTGTTGGTAGCAAGCAAGTCTACTGATCGAGGGGTCATGGGTTCGACTCCGGGGTGGGGCATATACTATTGTGGACTTTAATTTGGTGATGAAATGATTTTTTAAAGGCCATTCCCCCTCCTACCACTGAATCTTAGTAATGTAGGGCAGTTGTCAGTCACTGACCTAAGTATGTGCCTAGTAACTGGTTAACATCAAAATTCAGAGATTTAGTCTTTCCAGAAATAGTGATTAGGTTGACTGACCACCATGATATGACAATATACTATGTGTTGCTACAGATTTAAACCCAACCCAAAAACAAGTATTTTTTTAAAGTTTTTTAGAAGTTTTATACCAATATTGTCACCGGATATAATAGTTACAAATATGTATTGACATATATGTATGTGTTAAATGTTGTAAAAATGCCCCTTTTGTTGCAATTGTGTGTTAGTATAACTTCCTTGTACATCACTTTAAACTAACCAAAAATAAGGAATGTACGTTTATTATATTTCAAAATAGTTTCAAAATACTATTGTGACAATGTTTAGAAATATTGCTTTTTAGTTGCTGCAATCCAAGGTTGCTGTTATTCTACTTTTTATGAACATTGTGAAATACTGTCCTGTAGAAATGTTGAATGTATGACAGTTTTATAGGGAAGTAATGAAGTGCAATATGTAACTTAATAATTTGTCAACAAATAGTTTGAAAATTGCTAGTAATTTATTTAGCAAGTTGATACCCACTGACATATCAAGTGGTTATCTGAGGTTTCTCATTTCATTTACTGTAATCTCTCATTTATGGAAGATTGTTGATTTAAAATACAGTTTCTGGCCCAATCTCTGTAAACAGATATTCTATAGACCCCTGTTGTTTAGGATCATTATGATTGCTCTAAAGGTCATGTCAAGATGACTTTTGTTTCGACCAATCAATGCATAGCTTTCATTTAGACAAAACACTATTAATAGCGTCTTGATTTCATTATTTCTATTTTTGTATTGAGGTTTATGACCTAATATGACGGTAGACAGTTCTTTTCAAATTGTGAGATGGTAGACGATGTAAACAAGTAACATAATGATAAAGTCATGAATATTGTAATGTGAAAAGATCACCTGAACGTTACCCTCATGATGAAACAGCCAGATTTTCCTGACCTGGTAACTCTTTTTTATTTTTTTGGTTGGGTTTTTTATTGTAGGTACACATTGACCTTGACTCTTAATGTGAGAAATAATGCGGTTGCTTTAGGTCAGGATAGGAGTACAGGTGAATCCTTAATAAATATGTTAAGTGAATTCACAGTCCACTTCATATGACTCTGATTGTAGATGAAGTGGTATTAATCTAAAACTCTGTCTGTTGATTTAGTTAAGATGATCAATTCAAGAAACCATTACTATGCTCTCCTTTCTATTCTTGCAGACATTTATATCAGTGCTTACAGTACTTACAATAATTTTGTGTTTGGCTGCAAGGCAGCATCCAGTTTTATTACATAGTCAGATAATGGCAACTTAAATGCAGCGACTAAATCTGCAATGTATGACGATAATCATTGCAATACTCAGTAAATTGAAGCAAATTGTTAATTAGAATTAAAAATCACTGAGTTCAATATTGTTTCTGCTTGCACTCCCTTAGAATGAGTTGACACTAAGCTGTTAAGTAACAGAATATTACAAAACAATTATAGTCACTAAGTCAACAGATATGTTTCATATAAATCAGTGTTAATTTAGATTATGATGAATACAAAATGATATAAAATTCAATCAAAAAAGGTTCACAATAGTTAAATTATAAATTGTCACTTAGACTAAAATTTCTCAAAATAACTAATTAACCTAAATTGTAAAAGATGTGTCAACTAAAAATATAATCAAATCTATAATCACAAAGAGTATCTACTTAGGAATATCAGAACATCATCTTTGATAAGAACATGCTAATTAAGAGCAATGTCCTACTATTTTAAATCAAATGTTTTTCATTCTAATAATTTCTGATACAAGCATTTCTTTCTTTCCTGGATAATTTCTCTCGGTATTGATTCCTTAAGATCATTTAGATGCATTTTCATAGAAATCTCAGCATCATTTGAAACATTGTTATTTAACTTGACAGACAAAAAACTGGAATTATTGCATGCAAAGAGCACAAGATTTTGCTGTAATGGTTTAACCATTATACAGCAAAATCTTGTGCTCTTTGCATGCAATAATTCATAATGAAACTTTAAAGGGCATTCAATACAGTTTCTATGACAATGACAAAAAGAAAATTATTTACTGTTAATTTAATGTAAACTTGCACTTATATATTTCTATGTCTACAAATTATTGTCAAGAAGCATACCATTGCTCAAATTTAGTTCATTGTATCGCCTAAAAGTTTATTTCTAAAATTGCTCAAAATTTCATTTCCCTACTGCAGAGGTCAACAGTATTAAAATAGAAAATCTTAAAGAATCAAGTGAGAAGCGACTTTATTTCAAATTTTGGTCAAAAACCTTGCATTGTAGTTGCAAGTTAATCTTGGAGTTATAAGAGAAATCTTGAAGTGTCTTTTTCTTTAACCATTCAGTCTAGAACTACCATATTTTGTATGCATGATACATATAATCTGAGGTAAACTGCTATTGAAATGTTGTACCATGGGTCAAAATTTGACATACTCTCAGGGTATATTATGTAAACAATTATATTAAGTTATATTTGATATTTCCATTGGTAAATGTAAAAACTGTCAGACCTTCCATATCTGTCATGTTAGTACAAGGTTTGTTCAAAATTTGCTTCTGTCTCAAAAACCAATGTGTCTTCTATGTATCTCCCTACCTAGGTGATTGGCCTTAAGGGCCCTTAGGACCCTGTTGTCATAACATCTTTTGAGCATGAAATGAATGGCTTGCTCCTTGTCAAAAATATGTCATTTTTCATTTATGCACCAGAAGATCATGAATGACCTTGGGTCAGAAGATTCATTAAAGTCAATGACATCACTAATAGACATTTAGAATCAAGAACAATCTAGATGTAAAAGTACAAGAATTGTCTGCCCAGAAAATGACTAACGACTGCTTGTGATTGAAAACATTTGTTCTATGAAGACAACATTTTGAGTATTTGTTCTCTAAATTTACATGTTGGTTTAATACATATATGCATGAGATTAATTGATAGGAATCTTAATTACACAATTGTACAGTGGAGATAAAATACTTCTATGATTGTTAATTACTTGTATTCATTATTTATTAGCTTGGAGATTTACTTAACTGATTGCCTTTTCTAGACATATACCCTAAAATAGCAACTATGGGAAGTCTGCAGTTTATCTGGTAGTATATTTTATTGCAATGCTGAATTATCACTCATCTGAGGCTCAGGATACAGCATTGAGATTTAAAAAGAGTAATTTCAGGTCATTGTTGAGGCATTACAAGAAAAGTTGATGGGCAATTGTCGCTGCTGATATAATTGTGCAGTTTTCTCGTGCTAGTACTTTACAATGAAATTTCTGTGTAATAGTTGCTTGCTTGTAGTCGTTACAGTTATTTATTACTTGTTTTGAATTTAAAATGCCAAGTTCTCTGACTATTTGAAGCAGTATACAAATGTGAACTAGTACATGTAATTATACGTGCAACTGTTATCAATGTTATTGTCGTATAATTTGGATTGTAATGTCAATCTACCCTCAAATTTATTGTTGCAACAATTATAACAGAAATACAATATTGAAGTTGCTCCTGATTGTTTGCACATTTAATTACATTGTGTTGCGGTGCAACTAGTTTCAATTGTTTGTAATCTTGAATTCTTATTGATAAATGTTGGTGTATTGTTGAACATAAAATAAATGCTTACATATGCATGTTTAAGAATGTACAATACCTGCAATTCATGAAAATGTCATCATCAGCAACAACAGTACTTTCTTCCATTACACTCCATACCTACCCTGGGCAATTTGTCTGGCAATATCTCATTTTCATGAATAATGCATGAGGCAGGGGAGAACAATCTTCTTCCAATAAAATAGCATGTTACAATTAAATACTCTTCAATAAAAATGACGTCATACTGGGATTTTCTTACTTAAAATAGAAACCATCGCACATGTTTATTTTCTCAAAATGGTTAAAGTTGTGTCAAATTTCATTGGCTAGTTTTGCATGGTGGTTTCCTTGCGGAACCAATGAAACTGCCTTATTAATTATTCATGATTACAAGAATTTCTTAACCAAATGGCCCGCAGTACAAAACACAGCATAGCGAAGTAATGATGCGTGGGATAACGTATTATGGAAAATGTGGGAAGCATCATTATTTATTTTGTAAAGATGATTTATGTTATACAATAACATGATCAATTTGTACTAAGTTGTTTGATCTAGATAGATCTCATCATCATCTTACTACTTATATTCTTCTGATACAATTGTTTCTATCTTGTAACTGTATTGTCTGTAGATTTTATGTTGACTAGTTAGTTGTTTCCGACTATTTTTATGTTCATTTGATGATTGCTAGGAGCTGGATATTGTTCCTAGTACCTGACATTTATTATAAGTATGTAAGTACTTCGATGGTATTTATATAGGTAATGTTTCTTATGTTAAATATCAAAAGTCACTGCACTGATATAATTGTACAATTAATATCCCATTTCCTATGTTAGCCTTGAACTTTGTACTTTTTGTGTCACCCAAAAAGGTCAGACATATAGGGGTTACTTTTGGTGTCTGTGGCAGCTGGGCACCCACTGTTTGTTCTTAAGAGCATAGTTTCGATTGTATTCAGCATCAGTTCAATTCTATTCAATCTATTGACTTGAAACTTTACAGATGGATAGTTTTCATAGTGCAGAAGTGCAGCAAACATGAACCTTTAAAATCTCTTTTTTATAACTTTGGAGTTATTGCCCTTTGTTGCATTTTCTTGTCTGGAGGGTACTTCAAATTCTATTCCATCTATTGACATAAAACTAAGCAGGTGATTGGAATTTAGGAAAGTGCAGTGCTTTAGAAGCGATCTTTTAAGTCAGGCGACACATCCGACTCATCTTGGGTAAGACGCTTTTCCTGGAAGGTCAACATGCAAAATAGACAAGGCACACTTAAGTAAAAAATAAAAACTTGTAAAATGTACTCTTCCCTTTTCTGAAGACTTGTAAACGTGCTTCCAGTGACACAAAATATGTCCCACAGTAAACTAAGAAAATGTTGACTGACATCACCCCACACCCCACACCATGGTTTGTAGAGAATATACTGTCTAGTTCTCTTGTAGACATATAGAACTTGTCTTGTAAAGTTGTTTGGAATGCCAAGATGATGAATTACGGATTTGTTACGCAATTATCTTCTTAGTATAGTCTGATAATTGGGGCATAAAAAACGAGCCAGTTTTTTTCCAGGGTGAACATTAGTACTTCACCTGGCCTGACATTTAAAGGTTATAGTTAAAGGATACCAACATCTACTTCCCAAAGTTAACTCTTCTTCTGAAGGTTGTTTCTAGTTGTTATCCTAATTTTATCTACCCTGCTTCGTCTCACGTAGGCAAAGTAATTTAACAGACAAGTCAGCTTGACATATTAGTGATTCTACTGAGGTTTTGCATTTTTTTGTAATAACCAAAATGTAATAAAACTGTGTAAGTATGTATATAATCATTGGTTGAGGCACTGTTTGCTGACAGGTGCGTGTACTCTTCTGAAAAAAGTCAAAAAGGTACTTAACTATAATTGATGATATAAACAAACCATTTAATGATTTTCTGAGATTCTTATAATGTGGGGGATTCATAATGATGTATAACTGTTATATATCTTATGATAAAGTATGTTATGATAATATTACTATATTTCTGTTGATTTCTCCATAATGATGATGATGATGACAATGGTATATTTATCTTCCTGCAAGTTTTTGCATGTATCAGTAACATTTTCGTTTGATCATGTTTTGTTGGTTCAGTTTTTTCATCTTCAGAAATCTTGGAATCTGTGAATGTTTTTTGTATTAGTTCAATGAACTATCAAAGTGATGCATTGTTTGTGTAGTTCTGTACCTCAGGTCATTGATATTGGTAATAAAGCTGTTTGCTATGCTATATTATAGTGAGTCTCTCAATACATCACTTTGTTTTCCTTTATTTGTTTTTGCAGTTATTTGCTCTGGTTGTGTTTGTATCAGGAAATAGTTAAATTTATTGACAGTTAATTTTCTGAATTGTGATTCAATATATTTAATGACTGTATATTTTCTTTTAGTCAATATATTTAATGACTGTATATTTTCTTTTAGTAGAAACAACTAGTTTATAGACTTCCAGATTGGAGGACACTGACATTTCGTGCAAGGTCGGTCTGTTTGTCTGTCCTTGTTATGACAGACAGATGGAAGAGCAAGGAGTTATTATAGTTAAGTGGGTCAAAGACCTATGCAAAGTACAATATATTACATGGATGTTCTACACATTACAGCTATGTTACTAACTTACTACATGTAATAATTTAAGGACATAGATTAGTATGTATAGTTTATGAGACAAAAAACAAAAGTGATTCATTGCCTTGACCATTCACTAAAATTGAATAACTTCTGACAAACCATCTTTGTCCATTGTAAATTTTCACATATTTCTTTAATTTAGTGATTGCTAATTGGTGCATTAGAAGCTTAATTGTCCATGTTTTTATCTATAAGTGGAGAAAACGCTGAGACCATTTCTATCAATTAATAATAGATAACAGATAAATAATCACCCAGTAAAGACTATACATGTTAATAAATAACCAGTGATCAGATTAAGTAAAAAATTGACTGGAAATAAGTAGACATTACATGTAATAACTTACCCATGAAGCCAATCTGATTAAAACCCGATCTAAATTTTTACGCTCGCCTGCTTGCTATTTTAGATCTGGCCTTTTTCAAACGAAGGTCACGTTCAGGTGACCTTTTCTCATCATAATATTCATGATGAAATTGTTATGATACGTAACTTGTTTACATCGTCTACGTCACGCTATTTGAAATGAGCTGCCCAATCGCAGACTCTGAATAATACTGCTGTTAAATTAGCGTGCAAACCTTTGACTAAAAATAGAAATTACAAAATCAAAATGTGATTAATAGTGTTTTTGTCTAGATGAAAGCTACGCATTGATTGGTCGACACAAAGTTCATCTCGACATGACCTTTCACGGAGACAGTAGAGATCCTGTAGGACAATGCTCTACTGGATATCTGTTTACAGAGATTGCCATGAAGCCTCCAAAAACATAACTTGACCTGCTTGTAGATTCTGTATGTCTGTTTTGGAAAGTTAAATATATAGATTTAGGGAGACAATATAGACAATATCAGCATCTGCTGTCCATAGACTTGAGATGTTTGCTGTACTCAGTTAATTTAAAGTGCATTTTTTTTGGGGGGGGAAACTTGAGTATCCTTTGTCCAAAGATGTTCACTGTTAAGAGGTGTCTTTTTGCTGTTCTTGAACTGTCATGAAAAAAGTTGATTAAACAGTATAAAAATCAAATAAAAGTTGTTTGAAAAATATTTTTTTTCTCTTGTTAGGATTCTTTTTATTTCTCTGAAACGCTGACTTGTCAATCATTGAAACAATCTGTGTTGAAAACAATACAAGTAAGTGTTAGAGAAAGTTTTCTCATTCATCATACCAGTTGTAGGATGTATTGTCTTACTGTGGCTATTGATTTGTTTAGAAGTTTTTTAATACTGGTATTGTATAGTTAAAGCTGTCTGCTTGTTTCATTTGTAGATATTATTATACAATGTTGTACTATATTATCACTATTGTTATTAACAATATGTCTTTCATTAAGCCAGATTATAAGGTGGTGTGCAATTATGACCAACTAAACAAAAACAACCATAAAAGTCTGATTTTGTTTTTGCCTAGTAAGGAAGTACTTATCTCTATAATACCTTTACCAGCATTGTCCCTGTTTCATAGGCTTTTGTAATGGAATGAGCTTGTTGGTTGGTCCACCATCTAACGTCTGGATGATAACTGAGTCCTATTAAAGACCTCACTTTTTGGTACTCAGGTCACAGGTGTAACATAAGCTAGCTTCGTAGAAGATTTTTAATGATTCTAGGGTAATAAAAATGAGAAGGACTCTAAACATTTAAGCTTTGTCCCATAATTTGAGAACCCCTCACGTTTTGACTTCTAATATGGCATGAATCCTTGTTTTGACTGGAAGATGACTCCATTTCATTAAATGGATCAAAGATCAAGGTCAGTGGGACCATTCACATTTAATCCTAAATGTTTGCCTCATGATTAGTGAAGCTATTCATCTTTGACTTCTAACTTGGCTGATGGAAGACCCCTATTGATTTTGAGATAATCAAAGGAGAAAGTCACATCGCTGATATTTACATTTGATGCCTTGAGAATCTCTTCATCAGCTGGCTATTAATTGGCTTCCATTGATATGAAAGCCTGTCTTTACATTGTATATTGATGGGTCAGGACAAAACTACTCTAAACCTCTTCTTTATGTACTTGTTGTTTGAATAATTTATGCCTCAGTCCCATAAAATCATGGCTTGTTGCAGACCCGTACATGTAGACAGCCGGAGGCCGTAGGAAGCCTTGCATACTAAGGTGAAGGTACGCACATGGCACAAAACAACACACCCGTACGGAGCTGTAGCTGGAAGATATGCACGTGTAATTCATATTCTGCCACGATTTTGTTCACAATTTGACTTTGAGACTAATACATGTATTATGATCCATATTTTTTCTAGTAAAATTGATTCTACTTAATTATTATAGAGCCCTATTATATTTTATATCAAATTGATCAGCTTTGTGAGGAGGATTAAGATTTTATAATAATTTAATTAAAAATTGTAGTTAAAATCGATATTTGTGAATTTACTTAGTTTTTACATAATTTAGTAAATAGTTTAATAAGCAACTTTTCTAAAATATCTTTTATTACTCTTTCATTGATAATTATCAAGCAGACCATCAGATGTCATCTGACCATCTGATGAGACAGGGTGATAATTAAGATCTGTTAAGTCTGTTTTAATCTTATAAGTATAACCCCCTACTCTTTCTTAAGGTAACCATAAAGCAATAAAACATGTGTTATGGCAATGTGCTAATTAATAGATCTAAATCAAATATTTTTACATAAGTGTAGAATTTAGCATTTTCATTGGTTGGAACCCCAATTTGTATTATCAACCAATGAATCAATCTGAAGTATCGAAGACCCTATAAAAGACCTTGCTACAGAAATCCTAGCATCATTCATGCTAACGTTATTTAAATAAAATAAGGATTTCAACTTAAATACTTTGTCTTCGAGAAACGGGCGCAAAACCTGTTCATATGAATCATTATCGCACCGGTCCGACTCAAAAAGCAGAAATAGAAAGACAAACTAAGGACATGTTAGAAAGTGATATAATTCAACCATCTTCCTCCGTTTGGAATTCACCCGTTGTATTAGTTAAAAAGAAAGATAACTCTTGGCGTTTTGCAATTGACTACCGTAAACTTAACAAAATTACTCATTCTATTTCTCACCCATTACCTAGGTTAGAAGATGTTTTTGAATGTATAGGTGAAGCATCAGCTTCAATATTTTCAACCTTAGATTTAAACTCAGCTTATTTTCAAATGGAATTAGACCCTGAAACTAAACACAAGTCTGCTTTTATAACTCATGAAGGTGTTTTTGAGTTCAACCGATTACCCTTCGGTTTGAAAAATGCCCCTATGTCCTTTCAAATGCTTATGTCTCAAGTTTTACGCGGTTTGCATTGGAAAATTGTTCTATGTTATATTGATGATTTGCTTGTGTTCAGCAAAAATTTTGATGAACATTTATGTCACTTAGATCAAGTCTTTGCAAAACTAAGAGAAGCCAATTTAACTTTGAAATATGAAAAATGCCACTTTGGTCTGGATAAAGTAGTTTTCTTAGGTCATATCTTAACTAAAGATGGTATCTTGGTGGACCCTAGTAAGACAAGTAAAGTTAAAGACTTCCCTGTGCCTAAATCTCAAACTGAATTAAAAAGTTTCTTAGGCTTATGTAATTACTATAGACGTTTTGTTAATGGCTATGCCTTTATTGCATCACCACTTAATTCTTTATTAAAGGGAGACAAAAAGGGGAAATTCAAAAAGGGTGATTGGACTGAAGAATGTCAAACTGCATTTCAAAAGTTAAAAGATGCTTTGACTTCAGCCCCAATTTTAGGATTTCCTAACATGAATAAGGACTTCTTTTTATCAAGTGATGCAAGCGGCTCAGCCATTGGCTATGTCTTAGGTCAGAGAGATGATTCTGGCAAAGAATATGTTATCGCATACGGTGGCCGTGCATTGTCGCGAGATGAACGTAAATGGTCTATAACTGATCTAGAATGTTTAGCTGTTATAGAGGGTATCAAATCATACAAACATTATTTATCTCATAAAAAGTTTACTGTTTATACCGACCATAAGGCTTTGTCATACTTAAATAGTATTAAAGATCCTAAAGGTAGACTTGCTAGATGGATAATGTTCTTACAGGAATATGATTTTGATATACTCTATAGAACTGGCCGTCTAAATGGCAATGCGGATGCCATTAGTAGGATACCATATGATGACAATTCTGATGCCGAGTGCCAAATAGTTAATGAATGTAAAAATGGCAATGACTCTAAGTCTGTAGAAAAACCAAAGTTAGACTCTAACAGTTGTAACTTTAAATTATCTATAAGTAACAATATAGAAACAGTAACTACATGTAATACTAGTTCATCTGATTCAAACACTCATGACTCAGTAGTAGATGGTTATTGTTTAACTGAAGTTACTCTTGAGTATGGTCAGACTGCAACTGTTAATGTAATTGATAAAGTTGATCAAACTTCCAGTCCAGACATGGCTGAATTGCAAAGAAAATGTCCAGACCTTAATTTCCTTATTGATTATTTGGAAAACAGAGTTATGCCTGTCTGTGATAAAAAGCAAAGAATGTGTGTTAGGGCTGAAGATCAATTTTTAATGAAAGATGGTCTGTTATATCGCCTGTACCAACCAAATATGAAGGGAAAGTTGGATCGGTCTGGTCATTTTGTCTTTCAATTGGCTGTCCCAAAATGTAAAATTGATGAAATACTCAAACATTACCATGATAGTCTGGCAGGTGGTGGTCATTTTGGCATTAGAAGAACATTTATGAAAATTAGAGAAAAATATTGGTTCCCAAAAATGTATGACGCAATCAAAAATTATGTAATTGCTTGTGAAACATGTCAAAGAACTAAAACTAACAGGCGCCAACAACCACCTCCATTAACTCCATTACCTGTAGAAGATACTATGAGTAGAATTCATATAGATATTTTAGGTCCACTTCCTAAAACTACTCATAATCATCAATATATTTTATTAATCATAGATAGTTTTTCAAAATGGTCTGAAGCTTTTCCACTAGTTAACCAAAATGCTCAAGAAATTGCAAAAGTTCTATACAATGAGTTCATATGTCGCTATGGTGCGCCTCGATCTATTGTGTCTGACCGCGGGAAGAACTTTATGTCAAAATTGGTAAGCGCTTTATGTGAACTTTTTAATATAAAAAGATATCTTACAAGCTCTTATCATCCACAAACCAATGCTACAGTAGAGCGTGCTAACAGTACTTTAGCTAAAACATTGTCTGCATATGTCAATGAAAATCAAAACAATTGGCATGAACTCCTTCCAAGTGTTATGATGGCTTTTAGGTCCACACCAGCCACTCAATCCACAGGGTTTTCTCCCTTTCATTTAGTTTTTGGCAAGGAAATGACACTTCCAGTGGATTTAGATTTATTACCTAAACCAACTTTACCAACCCAAACTAAACAATTTTTTGATGATTTGCTAAAACAATTACAAATTGCTAAGGAGATTGCTAAGAAAAACATGGAGTTAATGAATGAGAAAACAAAATCTAGATTTGATCAGAAAGCTAAACCTCCAGATTTCAAAATTAATGACAAGGTACTTCTACAACAAAAAGCCTTTAAGCAGGGCCTTACCAAAAAACTAAGTTATAAGTATGATGGCCCATACATTATCACTCAAATAGGTCCAAATTATACATATAAATTAAAGAAATGTTCGGACAACAAACCTATTAAGCCACTTATCAATGCTAACCGTTTGAAACATTACCAAGAGAATATAACTTATGATCTTGATAATGATGTTTTTGATGACGTAAGTGAAAGTACTGAGTTGAATCCTCAGGAAATGAATGATCCCCCTGTTGAAGACTCAGAGAATGAGGGTCCTAATGTATCATTAGGTCCTGATATGTCTCAGTCTGATACAAATACTCAGCCTGATGTGACCATAGGTCCTAAGACTAAAAAAGTCATAGAGACCAAGAGTCCACAGACTGGAGATCCCCCTGATGTTCAAAGTAATAATACAAATAACACTAAAAATGAAAGAAAGTTATTGGTCCCAAAGAAAGTTATCAAAGGTTCATATTATAATAAGTCACATTGGTTGAAATGTTACTTTCCAGGTTCTAAATATTCTAAATGGGTACTTGAAAAAGACATTGATCCAGACTTTTTAACTGAGTATTATAAAACCCATACTAAACATGGTCGTAAGAAAAAGAGAAAGCATACTACTAAAGTTTTCTGGAAATCTAAACAGTCTAATAATTAAATTTTCTAATAACTAGCTAGTCATAGGGATAATATGTGTATCTGTCTCAAATCCTGACTTAGCCAGTTAGGTATTTAGGCGGCTATCCAAATTCAAAATTCTTTTTATGGTGATGTTGTTCTCAACTCACTATCATTTTTTTTTATATCTTTCAGATAGGTATATGTTGCATTCCCTGTTACTTATGCTTTTTGTGCTACCCAATCAAAAACTACTTATATTTAAAGTAATAAAATTTGTAACACCTTATTTTTACCCAAAAAAAAAAAAAAAAAAAAAAAAAAAAAAAAAAAAAAAAAAAAAAAAATACTCTAGTAATTGAAACTAATCATTTGTCATCTTGATATTGATCATACCAAAGTAGATCATGGGTTTCTGTTACTGAATTGCCAATGTGTCTTTCTCATGTCATTATGAAAGTATGCATTATTTTTCATTTATGATCCAGTTATGAAAATCTATTAATACTCCGTGAGCATTAATTTACCTTTTTGTCTGTTTTGGAAACCGAAATGCATTGCGAGACATAAGAATTCCTAGTTCCTGGTTGCTTTTCATGTATTTGGTATTTGATGTATTTGTGTTTTACTCTGAATAGTGACAATTCTTAGTTATGATGTTTATAGACATCAAGTATGTGTGTTTTATTTTGAAATGTTTGTTATGTGACTGAACTAATACAAATAATGTCCGCATACAGTTAATGTATATGTGTTGACAATGAATTATATATTTGTATTTTGTTCCACATGCATTCTACATGTCTGATAGGGTTTATATATCCATTTGATATTGAGGTTTGTGATATAGTTTTATCACCCTCCAAATACTTAGCAGTGTTTTATTAAATCAAATCTTGCAAGTAAATGTTTTGTGCGCATTTGTATATATGTTCTATTTTAATTGTAACTTTCTTAACATGAACGAATGTCAGTGACAGTATTCATATCTTTACTTCAATGGTTTTTCATTGCAAGAGAACTTAAGACTTATGGTATTTGAACATTTAGTTACATTTTTATACATCTATATTAATGAAAACTTACAGTTCTACTATAATATTTGCTTATTTTCGGATATGATTGGTTATTGTAATACATTTTGCTTTAAATTACTGTTACAATGTTTGTCACATGTTTGAATATGAATATGTTTTTATTTTTATTTGTTTAAATGACTATTTTTATGTTTTTTTCCTTTGACCCATATTTTTGTTTAACTTTGGGGTCCAAAGTTTTCGAAGTCGGAGGGAATTATTATGATCCATATTTTTTCTAGTAAAATTGATTCTACTTAATTATTATAGAGCCCTATTATATTTTATATCAAATTGATCAGCTTTGTGAGGAGGATTAAGATTTTATAATAATTTAATTAAAAATTGTAGTTAAAATCGATATTTGTGAATTTACTTAGTTTTTACATAATTTAGTAAATAGTTTAATAAGCAACTTTTCTAAAATATCTTTTATTACTCTTTCATTGATAATTATCAAGCAGACCATCAGATGTCATCTGACCATCTGATGAGACAGGGTGATAATTAAGATCTGTTAAGTCTGTTTTAATCTTATAAGTATAACCCCCTACTCTTTCTTAAGGTAACCATAAAGCAATAAAACATGTGTTATGGCAATGTGCTAATTAATAGATCTAAATCAAATATTTTTACATAAGTGTAGAATTTAGCATTTTCATTGGTTGGAACCCCAATTTGTATTATCAACCAATGAATCAATCTGAAGTATCGAAGACCCTATAAAAGACCTTGCTACAGAAATCCTAGCATCATTCATGCTAACGTTATTTAAATAAAATAAGGATTTCAACTTAAATACTTTGTCTTCGATACTTTCAGGTATGTATTATTTTAAATCAACTTTATTGTTTTTAAGTTATTTTACATTATTTTTCTTATGTTAAATTCTAGATACTTAATCTTAATTTTGTAAAGACCTACAGGTTGTTGTTGTAATTTAAGTTCTTTCTTGATAATTGATTTTAATGTTAATTGTAGGGTTTTGTTTTAACGATCTTCATAAATATAGACTAAGTTGTTGTAATTTCATTTCTATTTTAAAGTAAGTAATTTTGTACCTCTCACAGGTCAAAGCGAGTTTCCCCATCAATTTTGTTATATTGTTACTTGTATGTTAATGTTAATTGAAACACTTGTTTATATTTCATGTTGTATTATGTAAGATCATTCATGCTAACGTTATTTAAATAAAATAAGGATTTCAACTTAAATACTTTGTCTTCGATACTTTCAGACCCTTCGGTTGGTTTTCCACGACACTCTGCCTATTTCAGTGCAGGTCTAGGGTTCGAATCATTCAAACCACTATCGACCAGCGCCCGTGAAGCACGAGCTGACGACTCCCGCATAAAACATGTATCCTGGGCTCATCTCACAGACCCTGGTAAAAACGTAACAGTCCGTTCGGGTACACAAGAGTTTGTACGGGTCCTTTTGGAGCTTGATCGCACGGCGCCCTTACGATGCCCTCACGGCTATATTTATGTTCATGGGACTGCAGAATTAACATTATCTAACCTTGAACAAGCACTGTATGTGTTATGGCCAAATATTTGGACAAATACTTGTTTTATTAAGTGGTGTGATTTCGAATTGGCAAAACAATGTTTCCTCATTTTTCTTATTGTTTATTAATGTTATTGCACATCAATTTCTGTTGTATCTTATGATTTCCTATCTTGCTGTTTAATGGTCCATTGAGTATAGTTTTTTCCTGGAAGATGAAAAGTAGTTTGTCTCATTCAGATATATTTGACATTTTTTCGCTGGAGTATTTAATAATATATATTGCTTCCGTATAGATTATTGGTTTTGGACTGATGTTTCTAGAGGTTTTTTTCTAATGGCAGAATATTTCTGGTGTCAGAATTCAGATACATTTCGTTACATAATTTACTACTGACCATTTTAAGATACATTTTTGGGCTGGCAATTGTCAGATCGGGAGTTTTCCAATTGACAGAAAGCCAGCTTGTCTCAGTACTTGTGTACTTAGATGTTTTATATTTTCCACTGAACATTGTAAGATACTTGATTGTTATGTTAGAATCTAACTTTAATTCTGATCATTTATTCTAGCATCTGGACCTTGTAAGCTTTTTTCAGTATTTATTCAGTTCTGTTCAGCTTGCATTCAAACTGTTTTCAGTACCATAAAGACACTTTTAAGCATGCATTCAGCCTTTGTAGCTTGAATTAGACTTAATGAGCTGTGTGTTTTAAATTCTGGACTTTGTGATTGGTTTAATTATGAAGTTTTTGATTGATTTGCTTAATGAACTTTGTGTTCTTGCTTTACTCTAAACTTTTTTTTTAGATATTGAACTTAGTGACTTCATTGTTGTAGCATTAACTTGTTCAACCCTCATTATATCACTGGCACTTAGGTTTTCATTTTTGTTTTACTGCAACTGTTCTATTTCTGTAGGTATCGACTTCAAACTTTAGATATATGTTCCTTATTATCAACCACATCTCATGTGACAAGGTTCATAACTCCAAATACTTTTTTTCAAAATAGTCTCCCTTGAATTTTCTTTTTAAAAAACAATTTTTTTTTTTAAATTTTACTTCTTTACATCTTAAGGTATCATTTTCAAATTTCAAATACATTCCTTATCATCAACCACATCTCATGTGACAAATACTTTCTTAGTCAAGCATGCTGTCTCTATTGACAGTTCTTGGGTATTCTTAAGAGCAACGCTACCCACTATGCCATGGCTAAGAACTTCCTATTATATAACCTTGAGCCTAGGTCTATTATACTTGACATTTACTGCCAAGTCTGTATTAAGTATGACCTGAAAAAACAGCTGATGTTATATATGATTAGGGAAAGAAAGGTTAAATACCAATACTTGTACTCTTAGAGTAGTTCAAGGTTAATGTGTGTACAACCTTATTTCTGTACAGAAAATTGATGAAATGATTGATTAAGTGTGGTAGGGATGGTTTTATAAAACAAACAGATCACTGACAAGTTATAGAAGTGAATTATTTCTTCTATGCCTATCACTTCAACAATTCTTCATTTGTTAGTAGATTTTAAAATCATTTTCTTTATATTTAATTTATTGATGTATGTTTGTCATATTTTCTCTATTTATATTTTCAGATTTATCTCTGTATGGATTCAAGGCATTGCCTGATGTTAAAGAATCTGCTCAAGACATAGGTCCTAATTCTGTGACCAAATTCCAAGACCAACGTAAGTCACTATCTTTATTGTATTTTTTTGGGGTTCTCCTTTTTTTAGCTCACCTGAGCACAAAATGCCTAAGGTGAGCTATTGTGATTCATAGACATATATTACTAGTACTGAATTTATCATTTTCCCCTCATCATATTAGTATGTAGCTATCATTTGAATGTGTTCTATCCCATTAAACCACATGACCTAGACCTATCATGTTTGGCATTATCTTAAGGTCTTCTACATGTACAAAGATAATTCAAGTTAACCCCTGCTGTCAATATTGACCTACCCTTATGGGTTGAACATCTTTATATGAAAAAATCTTCAAAACTATGATTCTAGTCTGAAACCATAAGGCTAATTAAGAGCTCCAATACACACCATGTAGCAGCATCTTGAGGTTCAAATGGTTCAATGGTCAAAATAATGCTCAGGGGTCAAATTTGGTCACACCCAAGGGGTTTATGTTTACATAGATCTACAATAGGCAAATCCTAGAAAATCATGTTCTCAGAAACCACATGTCCAAAAGCTACCATATTTTGGCACGTAAGCATATCTAAGCCATTAAATCATAATAAGGCAATGTTCTGGAACACTCTATTACAATTATCTTCACAATAATGATGATGATGATTTATATACATTAGAGATATGGCATGAAATCAAGAACTCATTTCTGTATCATAATTATTGATTGTAATATAATATGTTCTGTCATTGTTATTGTACTGCTTGCTTTATTGCAAAAAAATGTTAAATTAAATTATGATAAGGTTTATTTACTGCAAAAAATGTCTGATATGGATAGGTTACCTTTTGATCTAAAATGCAGGTAAAATCCAACTCACTAAAAAAATTTTGAATTTGTATAAAAGAAAATGTTTGAAGTTATAATGATTTTAGTTAACATGGTAGTTTATCATGGTCACTTAAAAGGTCCAAAGCCACTTTGGTCTTTGTGTAAGGAATATTTAAATGGCACGTTAGTTTTCAATCACTTTCTAATTGACTGAATTAGGCAACATTTTAGAAATTTTATAAATAATGTGAATAAACCACTGTGGCATTTCTATGCAGTTTTTTTTAAAGTTCATGACTTCTTAAGATAGGAAATTCTGTGTTTCAAATGTCAGAATTTCTGAGTGTTGATAATATTTTCTTATAGAAGCGTTAATTGTAGTTGAAATGCATATAATTCTGCTCCACAATGTAATTGTTTTTTGTCTTATCTTCTTGTCTGTAAACACTTGTTTCTTGGGTTATTATATTACTCTCATTGATTGTCTAGTTGTTCCAGTAATAACATTCTTCTAATTAGTAAAAGATATGCATTTCTGTTCTTGTATTAGGTGCAACCTGGGTCCTAGGGTTGATAGCACAGTTGGTAGAGGGCCTGGCATTCCAATCTAGTGTCCTAAAGGGGGTATGGGTTCAAATCCACCCGACTAAGTAATATACCCTTCCATGAAAATTTGACCATAATGTCAAACTTTCTCCATTAATAAGGCATATGGAGAAGTTTCCGACCTTGTGGAAAGGTAGGTGAGTACTGGTTATAGACGAGGATCCAGGAAAGCTAGGTTTCAGGTGTGCTGGATGCCGTTAAATTACCTAAATAATTGTGTTGATATGGCGTTAAACCCTGGAGTATAAAAATGTATTAGGTGCATGCAGATTATGTATGTTTGATCCTAGGTGTCAGTTAATGGCAGTAAATGTTACAACTTGATCGTATCACTGATGCCAGGAGTCTAACTAATATCTACCTTGACTACTTATCACTTGCTTGTTATATTATTTGTAGCTCTTGTAGATCTACATCATTGCTGATGTATTTACATAGGTGTTGACTTAGTTCAGAGATCTTAACTCTTCTTGTCATTTTTTGTCAGCATGTTTTTACCATTACTAGTTATATAAGTCCTGAAATGCGAACACATTTTCAACTAACAGCTAACATCATTATTACAGAACATCATTATAATATAGAAAATAAGAGTTCTATGTGAGCTGGTATGACTTAAGTCAATCTGGCATCTGAGTATGTTTGCTTTTGTCAATAATTTCTTATAAAATATATTTATCTGAAACCATTATAAAGGCAAAAGCTACCATGATTGACGAGTGGCATTACCTAAAGGACCTCTACAAAGTTTGTTTTTTCAAAATATGACCTTGGTTCAATGTGGACCCTGGCCAAGGATTTTACTTAGAGTAATGTTATTTGATGAGAAGATGTGAAAAATCTTCTCAAAAACTTCCAAGTCTAAAGCTTCTATGTATGGCAAGTGGTAGCCTGGATTCCAGGCGATGAAGTATTTTATTTTCAATAATTCTCCAACTAATTATCTTGAGCCAGTCTACATCTCTATCTGAACTTTGATAATTCAGATATCTCTCTCAATGCAGTATGATAGAAAATAGACTGGCTACAATATAAGTATGTTATAATGTATAAAATAAAAATAAAAAGACAAAACAAACTAATTATCAGACTAGTAGCTAGTCTAGGCAAGTGGCATTCCAATACTCTTTTTCAACAAATATACCAATCATGCCCTTCGGGTTAAAAACTGGCCCCGCAGCTCCTGTGGTCATAAGTTTTACCTGTATACATGTATTTGTTCTAGTTCTCAGGTGGGCTTTCCCTCAGGATCTTCAGACCCCTCTTGTTATGGAGTACATAATGTATGAATTCCAGCCTCAAATCAATTCAAATATTTGTGCTTGCTAAAACAGTCTGCAAAATTAGTACTTGCCCATTTGTCTGGTCATCCACATTCAGATTATCTTAAATTTACTTCATGGCCATCTAATCTATACAAAAAATATAGCAAAAAGGTTATTTGTACAGGACCATCTTGGCCCTCTTGTTATCTTTAAAGTCACTTATAATCTATGGGTTGGCATCATGCAACTCTCAGAGCTTGTTTATCCTTTCTGTCTAATATAAATTAATTACTACATTGAACAAACTCTTGGAAAATATTTGTATATCATACAGTTGTGTTTGGGATTTCTTAGCACTTAAAGGTCTTATTATTTACATAAAATATTGGCAAGCATGTTTGAATGGCTTTTAACCATGTAAATACGAGAGTGTAGTTTGGAAAAAAGTTGTAAATGATATCCATGTTTTTGCTATAATTATATTTTCACAGCTTTTTTCCATGAATACTGTTAAGTATGAAAAACAGTAGATGTTTTTATATTTTCTCAAGTCTACCTTCATCAGAAACCATACTGTGAACACTATTGATCAGTAAAAGATTTTTCTGTATTTTCTTCTTTTGTATTAGTGAAGGGTCTGTGAATTGTCTAGTCTAAAAAATTAATGTTGCAAAATATAACTTTTCTTGAAGTGACTTTTCTACAACATGTCAATTTTATTTTGATTTTTATTACACTTTTAATGGAAGCAGTTTATATTTTGTAAAAGGGGGCTTGTGGAAAAATAAAGTTAATAGTACATCGTTGTGTCTATAAAATCCCTGAAGACATTTAACAAAATGAACACATGCCAAAATGATTACAATTTTAAATATGATAGATGTAAGATAGTTGTTAAATTGATGTGAAAGGGATGTTAAGGGGAGCTAATGACCTTTCTATAAAGCTTAGACTGCCTTTCTATCAAGCTTAGACTGTCCTAGAATTCAACAGTTTTAAATGAGGCAAAAAAGTTTGCTTTCTTCCAAAAAGGACTAGAGCTTTAATGTTTAGAATGTAGTACAATCTCAAGAATCTCTACAAAAAAATCATGTTTGTTCAGATCCCGCTCAAATGGTTAAAACTGCAACTTTGAGATCAGAAGGTGAGTGATCCTGAGGGTCCACGGAATCCTATTGTTTTCTGATTTTGTTTTCTGAGGCAAGAGTTTGAATTTCTTTTTTGTGATATTAAGGCTTTATTTGTAATATTGACATTTTGCTATAAAATGATTATTTAAGAATCATATCTTAGGATAAATTTGTTTATTAACTCACCTGGATGGCATTCTATTATTGCTGCTGAAAATGCTTTCTAAAAGCCTGCTGTGCATTCAATTTATCGTCACAAGCAACAATAATTTTCACTTCTGATACAGCTTCTTTGTATTTGAAGTACCATGACATTTCACAGTATTAAAAGCTTGCAGTGCAGTAATTGTTTCTTGTTGGAAACTTTCCTGTTTGTCATTAAATGCAGATTGTAGCTCTACATGCATAAATTATAAGTTGTGTCACAAATAACACAAATACCAATAACACTAGCTAAAATTATTATCTCTTGAACATCTTAATGTTTAAAAACAGCAATCTTTTTATAATAGGATTTTATTTCTTAATCAAGAATATTACTTACATGTACAGTATACCCACCAAAAGTTTGGAGACAAAGGAAATTACATGTAACTACAATTCTTGAATTTGATGATAATATTTTTGCTGAATCATTATTTTCAATAAATATTTAAGTATGGTTTGTGATAAAATGAAACCAAATTTCATAAACATTTTTAAGATTCGGCATCTGACATCATAAAGCCTACCAAAACATGTTTATTGCAATTATTTTCCATGCTATTTTTGTAGTCTCAGTTAATTTTTGACATAATGATAACCAAAAATAAAGCAAAAGTACATTTGTACAAAGCGTATCAAAATAAACAGTCATCAAATTCTAGATAAAAGCTATTCAGTTGGCCAACATTGTGAAAATGTCTCTAAACTTTTGATGTGTACTGTATGTATATCATTTCAGTGTTATCTATTAGTTATTTTTTACCCCTCTTTGTTTTGGTTTGAATGAAAACAGAATTGCAAAAAAACTTGGTTTCTAGCTTAAATCAACAAAACCAAGAACGTCTTAATGGTGAACATTTTCACCACAAAGAAGAATGGACTTGACATTTCATGTACAAGATATTTATTATATCTCACATAGTATGTCCAGCACTGATCTAAATGTTTGCAATCAATGCTTAAGAGTCACATTTATGTCCGGATTGAGGTCAAACATGATCACTTAAGCCTCATATGAATGAAAATGTAGCTGAATGTTGTAGTTTATGAAGTGATATATCTCGTCACTGTCTCAAATCATAGAAATAAAAAGCTTGGAGTGGTATATCTCATCACTGTCTCAAATCATAGAAATAAAAAGCTTGGAGTGGTATATCTCGTCACTGTCTCAAATCATAGAAATAAAAAGCTTGGTTAGAAGCTAAATGTATAGACCTTTGTTTAGACCTTTTTGGATAACTTAAATTGAGACAAATCTAAATGATATTCTATGTAAACAATGTCTCTTGATTTCCAGAACAAGCTAAAGTACAAAAATGAAGTTGGAGATTAACATGGTAAACACAGATAAGTGATCAAGTTCTATCAGTTGCGATCTCATGTTTGAAGTGTTTGTAATATTGAGAGACACGATTATCATTTTATCATGATTACTTGTTTTCTATTTGCAGCTACAAATTTACCTGAGAGCCAGATGATGTTAGAAGCTTTAAATGGATTCTTGATATTTGTTAGTAAGAAAGGATCTGTGAAGTTTGTGTCTAATACTGTACAAGATCATTTAGGCCACAAACAGGTTTGTAAAATGACAGTTATTAATTTGTTTAATTTTTTTTCTGTATACAAAAATTAGTAGATGATACTAAGCCTGTATACCTGCAAGTTAAGCATAGTTTGTATTTACTGTGGTGATAAGATATTCTCATGGTGCAATGGTTGCTTGCAGAATGGACTTCAGAACCAATAACATCACTTAAATATCTGAGCCCTTCAATTTTGCTTTAATTTTTACATATAATAATCACGCCTCCGAGGAGCATTAAACAGCCATTGGTTTTGTTTTTATCACTAGAAAGACACCATAATCTTGAATCATTAATTGGTTAATACTTTAGACTGATGGACATTTATAGCGGCCAGTTCCTAAATAATACAGCAATAAGGCTTTAATAATAATTATGTTGTTAAATCACTTGACTAGGATTATACCATTTAAGTGGCACATGGTTTCCTTGGCACTAATGAGTAAATTACTCTTTATTGTTAGACTTCTGATTATTTTGATTTGTCCACAAAAAAGATGGAAACTGCACGCTTCATTATCATATACCTGTATTAAATATACTCTTAGTTTTCCATTGTGAATGAAAATTGATTTTATAATAAACAAATGATGATAAACTTTGTTGGCATAAAATCTGGTATAAATCAAATATAATTGGTAGATTAGAGAACCTTGAATCAGGAATAGAATCCTAAAAAAACATAAATATTTCTTATTCCTAAATCTTAAGATCTTCTTAGCAAAACCATGAATCCAAGAGTTACTAAAGTCATAAAAAGTCAATATAACATGTCAGAATCTTCAAGGGATGCACCAGTACTATGTAAGTGCCCTCCTTAAGTAATTGCCACATTATTATTTAAAGAGCCATGGTCAGTGGCTAGTCCTAATCATTCAATCTCAAGATGAAGATTATTGATATGTCTGTACACTACAGATGCAACATATCATTTTAGAATTCAGCCCATCACAACCAACTACTTACCATATCTTTTTGCTGTATGCCTGTCTTATATATACCAGAAGGTTTTTTTTCAACCTTATACTGCCTATACTTGCTGAGATGGCTCTGTAAATATTGTTTATTGTCATGTAGATCTAATGATGATATCTAATGAGTTTTTGGCTCATTAACCAGCATTCCCATGTTATTGTCACTTTGTTTTTACTTGGAAATACCTTGGCTGGAAAACTGTGCCGAATGTTTTGATTGTTGGCCCAGCACTTACTTTATGTCTCGATTAGTTACCATTATCTTCAGCAAAAAGACACATCACATATTTGCTTTGTTGTACAGTTTGTCTATTCACTGTGTGTCTAGCTTAGCTTGTATTGATAAATATCCCTTAAACTGATTGGAACTTTGATTGGTTGGTTTTCTGAACATTATTGAATTAATTCAGCTCTGACTTGGCCATCTTAACATTGTTACAAATTGGTTCTGAGTCCTGCCAAGGGTCACAGTTATTTGTTTTGATGTCAATGTGCTTTAAGTTATATACCAGTGTTGCTTTTTGTAGCTGTTTTGTATAAAACAGCAGTTTGACTCTTTTGAATGCTCATTCAAATGCTAATTGTGGTGTTTGAAATCTGTCTACCAATTCTTTCATGACATTTGCCAAAGATGCCATTATTGGGTAGAACAAAGCTTTAGCTAAACATGTATGTATGAATGTGTAGAATAAGTAGAATATATTATTTTTAATGGAGAATTCTAATTGAACTTGTGAAAACATATCTACCATATTTTAGTATTATACCTTATTTATATGCACAGTTTTTTTTGTTTCGGAACTTTGCTAGCCACCTATGGTTAGAACTACTATAATGTCTTTGTTGAATCACAATTTAACTACATCCAACTGTGCCTAGTATTATGTTTAAACTTTAACTAAAGATTATTTATGGACAAGTCAGGGAATAACCTCCATTACTGTCAACTATGACATAGAAGGTCTAACATGATGGATTCTTAACTAAAAAGTGCTTCGATAATGACACATTTTTTTTCTCAGTTAAGTGCACTTAGTTACGACAGGCTTACATCACTTCATATTAAATTAAGAGAGCATTTGTGAAAATAGGCTTAGGAATCTAGACTTCAAAATAAAAGCATTTTATTGATTTGATGTTTGAATGTGCTATCTTCTGGACCACCACTGTGGCTCTGGAGATTCGAGTTAAATAATTTATAGCATGCTGCTTTCTAGATGGTTCACAGTCAATGAATTGAAAATTCACTTTTGGTTTTATTGTAAAGCTTTAAAAAAACCTCGCAGATCTCAGTCTCAGATTGTTTGTTAAAATGGGTTTGTACTTTAATTTAGCTAATGACTTTCTCAGAATAACTGACTTCCAGCTGACGTGTATTGATTGATGAAGGATTAAGTCATCTATTGCATGAGGTCTTGTACAATTGTACTGATATAAATCATGAAGAACACGAGTCCATAGTGCAATTGGTAGCGTGCCTGGATTTCGAATAATGTCAATTTTCCTCAATTAATAAGGTATATGGAGAAGTTTCTGGCCTTTGGAAGGGTAGGTACATGTAAGTACTAGTTATAAACAAGGGTCGTGTTGCCTAACTGTGCAGGACACTGTAAATAACCTAAAAATTGTGTTGTCACAGCCTTTAAAGCCAGTGTAAAGAAAAAAACAAATGATGAAGAGCTGATATGTGTACATATATGATATACTTTTGAGAGTTCAAATGGGTAATTAATTATGATTAAATACAATTTATACTAAAGCTACAGGTTCAAAGATTGAGTTAATTTTTGGTATTCTAAAGTTACTTGTCAGTATCTGTATTTGTGTTTATAAAACTAATTCTTAATATTTTAAGGCAAACTGACCTATGGCATGCGAGAAATATAATCTTAAAATAAGTCACAAAGATGCACCAAAATCATCTGTACTGTTACTAATGGGGTATTTTTGTACATAAAGCTATCATCTTTTTAAGTTATTAGTCAAATTTTGTATTAAAATTATCATTTCCAGAACACTGCTCTACTGCTACCAAAATGTTTCTATGTAATTTTTAGAGTCTGAAACTTGTGAATGAGCAGATTTATGATACATATTTTAGCTTGACCATTCAGAGAATAATGAAGCTATCCCACTCACCTGTTGATCTTAGTTTTGGCATCGTCATAACACTTCTTTGTTAAAGTTTTTAGGTGCAACATTTTAATATCTTTCTTATTTTTAAAACCACTGGAAGGATTCACTTGAAAGTTCATACCGGTACATATCTACAGGGTTACCTTCTAGGTCAAATACTTGGTTGAAACCCAATGCAGACGGTACATATTTAATATTCATGCAAATCGTAATCGATCTATGGCGAGCATCAGTGGTAAAAGCAGAAGGATTAGGGGTCACCCCTCTCAGTAGTTGGCATTTCTATTTTAGACTTAGCAAAACATACAATAGAGTAAACTTTAAACTTCATTAAAGTTCATTTTAACACTTAGTCCCCCCCCCCCCAGTGTGTAGCAATTTTTTTTAACTTTAATCTTAATAAGTTCTTAAAGTGTACATTAGTGTAAATAGATGGTGATGGAATATTTTCTACATGTGTTATTGTGGTGAAAGGCATCCAGACTTACATCCAGGGAAATTAGAAGAGACTAAGTTAGAAGACAGTTCTCCTTGATAGGAGGTATTGATCCGATTCAGATAACCAGGTTGCATAGCTCTAGCATGAATTTTGACTGAATTGTGGCCCTTTTATACTTAGAAAGAATTTAGTTCTAAGTAAATAACCCTTGTCATATGCATCAAAGCGGTGAGAAAACACTCGAAAAGTCAAGTGTTCCATTCTTGAACTGCTATTGTTGCAACTTCTTTCATTTTTTTTTAGGCTAATTCAATTAATTGTCGTTTATTTGCAGCTATTTTTATCATAATTGCCTAATGCTTTAATCAGCATGATATTGCCTTAATGTTTTGCTGTGCTGTTAAACCCCAACATACCAACAAATGTAATATTAATTAAGTTGTTGTTTTTTTCAGGAGAGCCTATTTGGTAAAAGTATATATGATTTTATACACCCTAATGATCACCATGAATTATCTAAACAGTTTGAAGATGATCAGAAAAATAGCAGTGTCAAATTATCAAGTAAGTAATCCTCAACACTAACTTTTTATTAGACAATTATAGAAATACTTTATGTAACATTTACTCCTAAGTTGTGTAAATCAATGGTTTTGTTTAGTAAACCATTTGATTAAAGTCAACAAGTACAAATTTTTAACGATTTTCCCAAAATTCGATTTATTTGAGCCGATCGTTTAACACAAGTAACTCAGTCAGTTTTGACCAAAATCAGTGGTCACTGGTCGCGTTAGACAAAAGTTGCTGAAGGCAAAGATTTAAATAGTACAAATGGTCGGTGGGAACTCAGGGTGGTCGCTTAGTGCAAATGGTCGCTTAGGAGACGTGGTAGCTTACGCAAGATTTACTGTATATGCACTGGGGTCCAAAAGTTTCTTTACACTTAAAAACATCTTAACTTATCAAGTTAAATTAATAAATTTTGACGTTTTGAAGTAAACTGATGTACTTTACATGTAGTTTTATGTTTCACAACAAATATACAATTAAACATGATCCATTAATTATGTTTTTATGTATTATAAATGTGAAATAATAAAAAAATAAACAATACTTGTCTGCAATAATTTTGCAATAAAAATATAAGAAAACATGACAAAATTACATGCGTAAAGAAACTTTTGGACCCTAGTATACTATTGCAGCAGTCAGTTTCTACATGTTCGGCCAATTTTATTGGATTGTCATAGGCGGATCCAGCAGGGGGTCAGGAGGGTCCTGACCCTCCCTAGAATTTCCAAAATGTACCTGTCCATTAGTGTATTTCTTTACTGTAAGTCATTTTTAAGTAGTATGAAGCAATTTTTTTCGATGCTTAACATAGATTTAATGGTTATGTAGTTTTTATTATTTATATGTGGCATTATTCTGTAAAATGTGTATAATGTGATTGTGAATCGAAAGTTTGGACCCCCCCCCCTAGAAAAAGTTCAGACCCCCCCCCCCCCCCTAGAAAAAAATCCTGGATCCTCCCCTGATTGTCATTTTCTTGTTATGTTAGTATTCAAACTGGTCATACTTATTCTCAGATATTTACTTAAGCTAATTACTATTACAGTATATGTGATATCTGAGTATATTGACTTAATGTTTACTAATGACTTCCCTATTTCTATGACAGCATTGTTTTCTTTTTAATAGTGCGGTCTTTAACATTGTCATTAGTCTAAATGATTATTTTATCTTAGATTGTGTTCTGTACAATGGTAAATGTGTTCGTAAGACTAGCACTTTGTTGTGATTTCCTATGAGAGGCTTGTTATAATGTAGTAAATTGAATTGCTAGCAAGCAATCAGTAGCAAGTTTTTTTCTTGCCAGTCGAAAACGAGCTGCTTTTCAAAATGGCTTAAATTGCCCCCACAAGAATTTTGATTTTCATTACTTAATGCATGATAATTAATGACTGAATTGTATATTTTTCATTGGTAACAATTTTGAACTTCGCTTGTTAATACCGTCATCTTGAATTTGCTTACTAGAAGCAAAACTGTTCCATAGAAGTTGAAAGTGCTTTCTAAAATGGCTATGTAGTTATAATAATAATAATAATAATATTTATTTGGCATAGTGTACACATAGCAAAATTACAAAGAACACATAACACAGACAGTATGTGGTAATTTACTATGACAAGCACACCAACACCAGGGATAGCACAAAAAGGGCTGCAAGCCCTTATTTCCATTGTGGTCCCTAACAGAAAATGCTCCTAAGTAATGAATCTACCTTTGTTGTTTAAATATTATTTCTTTTTTCCTACATTCCTATGAGTCAAACATACCATACCCTGTATAGAATGAAGTGAGTTCAATGTACATTATGTGACTATGATATTGTATGACAGTTGTAGCCAACTGATTGTTATAGTATGTGACAATTAGTATGAATATTTGATACAATCACATTTCGAGACATCATCATATCATATCATACATAGTACACATTATTGCTACTAGTGATGTAAAAATTGTATGATTATAATATTTGTACAAATCTACATTTTCATATTTCGAGGGTTGCCTGCAACACTGCATGTAGTAACTTGCTCTTTAACGCAATGCACTTACTACAGTCTTGCAGGCAACCCTAGATTTTCATGTTGGCACATAGTACATTGTTGTGTCATTTGCTTTCTTATTCTGACTTATGATTTCCCATAGATCTTATCTATATGGTATTTATAAATGTGTGTTTAAAAATAATATAAGAAAGGATGTGACACTAAAATGTCCAAATGGATTCTACAATATTTT
This sequence comes from Mactra quadrangularis, assembly GCA_025267735.1. Taxonomy (NCBI): domain Eukaryota; kingdom Metazoa; phylum Mollusca; class Bivalvia; order Venerida; family Mactridae; genus Mactra; species Mactra quadrangularis. The sequence goes on along the minus strand of CM046301.1, from coordinate 22,754,543 downwards.
GGCACTACCACTTCTGTTTCTTTGTCATTTCTACAATGTTTAACTGTTTATTGTGCACTGCATCTCTTTCCAGAGTTGTTGCTGAAACTTCACTGTCCTTAAATTTCAATCATAACTTCATGATTACCACTCAATGACTTGTCCATAACTTTAACAGCAATATTTTTACATGCAATTCACAATGTGCTTATGCACTATTTATAATAGATGTTGAATTTCAAAGCAATTAATCTGTTTAAATCAGTAAAATGATGTATGAGCATCACCCTATTCACATATTAGGTGAGCAAGTTCATTATTTAAAGTGTATACAGTGTAACCTTTGCAAATAGACCCTCTACAGAACAAATCCTCTGCACAACAACAGCTTTTCATATTTCTCTAAGGCATATTTTTAATTGAATTTAGCCTCTGCAGAGCAACAACTTTTGAACAGCAACACACATTAGCCCCTCCCAGTGGGTGTTGTTCATTAGAGGTTGTACTGTGTACATAAATAAACAAGATCTAATATTCGACCTGCATGTGCTATTGAAATTTTGTATCATATGTATGTTAAATATGGAATTCACAACATTCACAATATCCATGTATTTTTTCTATTCAGATATATTTTATTGATTTGTTACAGCACATTCACAATCCCCAGCTAGCAGCTTAAAAAAGTGTCAGTGTATAGCAATTTTTCAAGCATGTACTACTATTATTGACAGCTCTTTTTAAAAACACTCTTACCAATACAGATATTTTTTCTGAATGCCAAGATCAATGTTGTTTACAAACTGTTGTAAAGCAGTGTCGGCAAGACTTCAGTGAGAAATAGTTAATAGTTTGTCTGGAACATCATGTAATCTACGGGCCATTTATTGTTGTCTTAGTAAATGTCTATACAGTGTTATATCATGTTATGTAACTGTAGCATGCCTGTAAAGGCTGATTTTATGATTAGTTATTATTATTGTTCAAAGATTGTATTTTGTATGTTATGATACTTTTGCTAGGTTTCTGGTTCTATAAAAACATTTTTTAACATTTTGTACTTCATTTATCAATGGCTAAGCACTAAAACTGTCGTAATTCACTATTTTTTTTAATTTAATTATGACCGTTATGTGATATTTTAGCCTGTGATATTTGATGATCCTATATTCTATCATTACATTATGATACGAAAATATTATAATGTCCTATTGGCTTGTAGCATCATCGTAAGGTCCTCTGCAAAAATTGCTTAGTCAAATTATGCTCCTTGGTTCAGTATTGACTCCATCCCAGAGGTCAGACAGTTTCAAATTAGGAAATTCTCTTGTCTGCAATTCATAAGGCCTAGAGCTGCCAATTATATGGCATCAAAGATATGTGTTGCTACATATGAATGACAATTTTGCAAAGTTTGATAATCAGTCATTTAAGGACTGTCACTCCTACTGAATCATATAAATAACATTGTTAGAAGCTAGGTTGTTGAAAATCAAGTTAGAATTTACCTGTGAACTTACTAGGACCATGTTGGTCCTCTAACTGAAATCTTGCTTTCTGAGCTAATTTAATACAGTTTGCTGTCTTGTGAACACAGTATATCATTGATCAAATTTACTTTGACAATTTTACCTGTTAATTATTTTCCTGAGTTTGATGCATCATTTATAACACATTTAACCTTGACGATGGAATATATCCTACTTGATGCTCTGCTGTGCTTGCATTTCCCACTTTATTTATGTTACAGACAGGAGTGAATGTTTTGTGACATTGTTTGGCAAGATTGAACAAGGTTTTTTGTGATAATTGTTATATTTCATGTTTTGCATGGTAGACATATTTATTGTACCATTAGAAATGGCTTGAGAAATAGCATGCAGGGAAAACCACAATAAATTTGCTTCGCCAATAAGTTCTGCATTCAAGACTGAATTATGTCATTATTTATTGGCGAGATTGAAAGAAATTTGTCTCTGTATTATAAGGATGCTACTAGAAGTAAGGTGGTGATGATTCTATTTGCCAGACACAACTAACACCTTCTTTGTATAGTCTTTTGATTTTTAGCTTGACTATTCGAAGAATAGTGGGGCTTTCCTACTCAGCTGTGCGATGGCGTTGACGTTGGCGTAACACTTCTTGGTTAAGTTTTTAGGTGCAACATTTTTGTATCTAAATTTATATCTTTTCAACTACTGAAGGGATTCACTTGAAACTTCAAACATATCTACGGGATACCATTGGAGGTCAAATACCAAGTTACATAACTCTTGGATGAATTTGGACTGAATTATGGCCCTTTTATACTTAGAAATTTCTTGGTTAAGTTTTTAGTTGCATCATTATACCCCCCCCCCAGCTTCGAAGAAGAGGGGGGTATACTGTTTTATTATACCCCCGCTTCGAAGAAGAGGAGGGTGTACTGTTTTACCCTTGTCCGTGTGTCCGTCCGTCTGTTACAAAATTTCCGTCGCAGTTTTCTCAGCAACTATAACATGCAGCAGCCTAATACTTTGCATATTGCTTCATCCCATAGTCCCATGTGGTGTAAAGCGATTTCATGCTCCTTGCTCATCTACTTCCTGTTTGTCGCATATTTTTAGATTTTGGCGGGGGTATCACTAGTGAGCATTAGCTCACAGATTTACTTGTTTTTTCTTTGCAACTACTTAAGGGATTCACTTCACATGTCTACAGGGTTACTAATTTATGTCAAATACCAAGTTGCATAACTCTTGGATGAATTTGGACTGTATTATGGTCCTTTAATATACTGAGAAATTTCTTGGTTAAGTTTTTAGGTGCAACATTTTTTCTTTGCAACTACTTAAGGGATTCACTTGAAGTTTCGCACATGTCTACAGGGTTACTAATTTATGTCAAATACCAAGTTGCATAACTCTTGCATGAGTTTTGAATGGTTGTTGCTGTCTTTTACATGAATACCTGGAATAGTCAAGCGCGCTGTCCATGGACTGCTCTTGTTATACATGTAATCAGACTTGTTGCCATATTGAATGACAACCTCTCAACCACAGCCATCTTTCAGCAGCTAATATCTCTCATTACCTTCCCCCCAAATGCATTTTCAAATGAAAACAACATTTCACAGATAAGCCTCTTCCACTAATCAATGCATTAGGAATGGCCTAGTTTCTGATCTTAGTATAAAGGTTTTACTGTACACATGTATTTGTTATAAGTTGGAGTTACTGATATGTTGTTTTTTTTTCTTGAGAAAGCTGGAGATATGTGTTGAACATTGTAAGTTTTCTTAAACAGTGATTATTATCTTTTATGTTTGTACATCTTCCAGCATAAGAAAGTAGACACATGGCTGACTAGCATTGAATTACATATAGTTACATGTTGAACCATATACTTAATGAAATGGTATTTCTGGAGATAATGAAAGCAAGTGGTGGCAAATCCTTGTTGATTAATGTAACATAGTTCCATTCATGTTAGTCCAAGGTATAACAAATTCCAGGCACTTTTGGAAATACATGAAATGTGTCAAACTTTACTATGAATCCTTTTACAAGGCCAATTTTTGTCAAACTTGGACTGAAGTACTAGAAATTAGCTAATAAGAAATAAACTAAATTTCATTGCATCATTGAGATATTGATTAATTTTTAAAAGTGAAACATGTATGAAAACATCCAAAATTGGGATGGTTATAAAACCTTGTGGTTTGCCTACATTGAAAGATAGTGTTAACTTTTGTTTGATGGGGAGTGTATGTGATTAAGTTATAAACACACTCTCTGGATAAGTTACGTCTTGTACTTATATAGAAACAAATTAAGTCTTGTTTTTTTTTCTGTCTCAAACCCATATTGTTGTAAAATAACTGATGAATTCATGTTTCTCCTTTTGGAACATCTCCCCACGTTATGTGCTATAAAATTAAATTGCTTCCACAAATATACACTTATCTCCACTCATTAATTTTCAATATTTATTCTAGTAGAAGGGACATATTATATGTTTAGAGCATATTATAATTTTTAAACAGCTTAACATAATGGAAGTCTGTTTTATAAAAGTTTGATATTCATTATTACAGTAAACAGTTAAAATGTAGGGGAAATTCTAATATAAAATGGAATTCATCTCCTACAGCACATCTATTACATAATTGACATTTTTATTTGGATGTGGGTGTTTTTCTTGGTATTGTCCCTGTGGCAGTGTAGCAATCTACTTTTTCCTTAGGTCAAACTTTTTCAGGGGGATGATGGTGGATTAGCTGAAACAAACACTGATATGTATTGTTGTATTAAGGAGGGAAAGGGGAGAAAATGCTGGCGCCATTGATAAAACTGTTCAGATATGTTTCCCCTAAAGTCAATTTTCCCATTTTGACAAAATTGTTCTTATTATACTATTTTATTGTATAACCTCGGCTAATCTAAATCCCCTCCTTTGGCCAGTTTTCCCCCTGTAAGTAAACTGTTCTTATTGTTATTACATGTATAATTTATTGTATATCTCAGTAGATTTCCCCCCTTGGTCATCAGTCTTAATATAGTTATGTAAAGCAGTTTTAAGATTATTATTCTCAGTCCCCAGGGAACTGTCTAGGCACTTTTGTGGATTCTTCTGTGTTATTTAAATGTTTGTGTACATATTATTGAACTGGTTATGTGTTGCAAAATCTGTTTCATTCGTCTTAAGTAAAACAAATTGTTTTTATTTCCTCTGGCTTTTCACTGCTTCTATTTAAGTGCAAATATCTCAGTTTTATACCAAAACAACATTTATATGCAGCCTATCCTTTCCCTGGGTTGATTTATTGTTAGTTTCAGGATGTCGACATTTTAATAATGCACATGTGAAAATGTTCAATACTTGATGTTTTGTTGTGAACATTATTCTGTGTTTGGTAAAATTATAATGCAGTGTTTTTCTCACAATCTGTGCTGTAATTAATGATTGAAATGTCATACAAAATGAGATAAAGTATGTCATTTAGTTTGTAAAGATAATATAATATGCTAAATGAATTATCAATCAACATAAAATTAATGATCTTGAAAAGGCAAAGATTTATTTTTAACGTGCAGTAATAAAAATTAGTATAAGATGTATAAACTACTATATTTATTTTTTAATTTTATGGTGACTTCCCTTGCCAATATGATTTAAAATGACTTATACATGCACATAATATACATACCTAGGGCTCGAATTTAACAAAAAATGAACTTGCAAAATTAATGTTTGCAGTTAATTTTATTTCTACTCGCAAAATGAAAAAAAATCACTTGCATTTTTTCTCCAAATTTAATAGCCTACATAGTAAATAAGCATATAAGCAATTACAACATAATTACATGGTACTATATACTTAGATTAACATGAGCTTAAATTCCCTGTACATACCACATTTGATGTCAAAATTTAGGTCACAGACACTAGATCAATTCATAGAATAACCAAGAATAGACACTTTGTTGTGTGAAATAATTAATATAAACCTTTGAACTTGACATACTTAGAATATTTTATAGTCAATGAACTCTTATAGGAGGACAGAAGTACTTTTCTTATTATCAAACAATCAATAACCTTGGTAGACCATAATCTTGCATTTTACTGAATCTATATTGTAAGGTTATTACTTATAGATGTGTCTGCTCCTGCATATCTATGCTACAACATTGCGAAATACAATTTCAGTTAAATGTCAAAGGCTGATGAAGCTTCCTCCTGACATTTACTTCTCAGAATTTATAGTAATGCATCTTCTTTGGAGTGTAAAGAAATACTGATAGATTTGAATGTACTGCAAATCTATGAGATAAGATCGTGATAAAATGTGAGCATTAAGGTGAAGTTTATTTTTTTCAGCTCAGAGGGGAATAATTATTTACCTTGATATATATAATTGTTTATCCTTTTTTAATTTCCATGAACATATTGTTAGCTACCCAGCTAGCTCATTCAGTAACTCACAAGGGGATTGTAGGTTAGATCCCCAGACAGTGGCATATTTTTGTAAAGTTATGAAATAATTTCTATGGCTATTCTCTCTCCTACCATTGATTCTAAATAAGTACCACAGTTGTTAGTCTTTAATGGAAGTGTGGGCCTAGAAACTGGTTAATTGCTAATTCCATAGATTTAGTCTTTACAGGAAGGGTGAGTTAGGATGACTTACTGCTGTAATATAACCTATGCAATGTTTTGCTATGGCATTTATCTCAACCAAAGAAAATGTAAAATAATTACAGGGAAGAATTTTTTCAGTGCATTTATGTTGGATTAAGTATTTTACATGTCTACAAAAAATTGTCTAATTAAGTTGACAGTTGTTGTAGTAGCTTTTACTGACAGCTGGTTCTCTCATTATTTACTATTGTATGTATAATATTACATAAATGTTAGTACAGCTGTACTAAAACACACTTAAGAAAATCTAAGCTGCAGAACTGAATAGGGAATAATAGTAGTCACTGATGGATGGCTTGTACATTAGAACAAAAAACTTATTTGTCTACATCTGCTGTAGTACGGAGCCTCTAAAGTGACATTTTGCACACAAAAAAAATGTTTTCTCTATTATTTTGTTTTTACGAAAGATTCTTTCATTTTATTAAAATGATTATTCGAAATAAGTTTTTCTTTTTCATAAAGTATTATTTCATATTTACAAAATATTATTTCATTTTTATGAAATATTATTTCACTTTGCGAAATAATAATTAGTTTTTACCAAATGATTATTTCGAGAAAACAATTGACAAAATAATATTCCATTTTTACAAAATAATATTATTTCATTTTATAAAAGCCATTGTTAAATTATTTTTTTAATTAATATTTCGTTAAAAGGAAATCATATTTTGTAAAAAGAAATAATAATAATAATGAAATAATAATTTGAAAAAAAAATGTTATAATTATTTCCAAATAACAAATTATCATTATTTTGTTAAAAAAAATAAATAATTATTTTGTTAAAATGTAATATTATTTTGTAAAAACAAAATATTAAATTGTGAAAATAAAATAAAAATTAGTTTATCAAAATGTCATTTTAAGGGCTCCATACTATAGTTGCAGCATTAGGTATGAAGTTGTACTAACAATTTGTGTACTTGGTGTCATTTATACGCTTGTCAGACATTTCTCTGATGTCTTACTTGGTTGTAAAAAATGTAGATAATTGATAATTCAGTCTTGTCATGGAACTAGTTGTATCTTAAGTAAATTGTATCCTACCAATTTTCCACTAGGAAATAAAAATAATGTTCTTATTATAAATGCACTGTTATCACTTAGATAATGAAACATATCAAGTTAACGAGAGGACTGTTTGCTTTATGTGATATTATTATTGATCTGACTGGGAGGTATGCATGTATATTTATATGGATGCAAGTGTTTAGCATGGTCTTAGAATTATTGTCAACAATTATTCTGCCTTGAGTCTTTTACGCCCCTTTTCTTCAAATTTACCTTAGCACTGTCTAGGTGTCAGCAGTTTTCACATTAGATAATTTGAAGCCCCTGTGAAACTATATGCCTTGAAGTGCTACCTTGTTTAGCATGTAGCATCACCTGAAATTCCTCTGTAACAATTGATACATTTCATTACCTTAATTAGTGTTCTCCATAACAATTGTTCAAGTTATGCCTCTGGAGTAAACTTGACATAACTCTAGGTGCAGAAAACTATCAAAATGAATTATCCCACTTCAGTATATTAATACAACACTGCTATTAGGTAAAGAACTTCCATTATGTCTGTTTGCCAAATGTTCTGGAACACATATTTTTCCATGATTTCACATTAACAAGTGTGTCTGATTGGTTATTCCAATATTCATGTATTATTTATGCCAAAATAACTTCTGCGAGTAACAACAAGAACCATTGTCATGGTGGCAATACCATGTGACTGTGACATCACAAATGCTATGGTTTGAAGAGTCTTCATTAGAGAACAGTGAAAAATCTGCCTTGACTCAGAGTTTTAAACTTTTAATTGTTGTCAGGTTTCCGTGGTACCTTCTCTAGTCATAGCAGAAAAATGTATACTTTTGCACATCTCCAGCTCCAGTTTTATACCCTAAGCAAACACCCTGGAAAATCTAATAACATTATTCCTATTTAAAGTAGGATGATGCTGACAACTTGTCATTGTTAATAAGTGCCCTGCTTTTCCACCACTGTGAATAACAAAAAAATTACAGGGCAGTGTGTTAGCAAAAAAGTATAAAACTCATGTTTGAGATGTGATGCACAGTAAAAGTACACACTTTATTGGGTAGCCTCGCAGAGGTATCATGGAAATCTGACTACAATTAAAAGACTTAACAGCTCTCTAAAACTCTAAGTGGTGGTGTGTTTTTCACTGTTTTCTTCTTTAAATTGTAACATTTGTGATGTCAATGTCAGTGGTATGGGCACCATGATTGTGATATTTGTTCATTGACTCAGTGCAAACAAATTGTTTCATTCAGGTTACACTAGGTTTAAAGATTTGAAACACTTGTTGTCAATTTTATTTTGGGGGGGGGGTGTTAACACGGTAGCAACACATTGTCAAGGTTATATAACTGTGTCCTAGCTTTCCTGGACCCTTGCCTACAATCAGTACGCAGCAACCATTCCACATGGCCGGAAACTTCTCCATATACCTTATTATGTAGAAAAATTGACATTATTGTCAAACTTTCATGGAAGAGTATACCTCCCCGGGTGGAATTGGAACTGCACCTCCTTCGGAACACTAGATTCAAAATCCAGGCACGCTACCAACTGTGCTTTATTGACCAGGATTAATACTGATGGTCAATATGGAAGAGACTTATGTAAGATATTGTAAGTTTTAGAGAGCTGTTAAGTTTTATGTTTCATGAAAACATGATATAATTGAATCAATGTTGGCTATTGCCTTTCCACTAAATTCCAGTGGTATATCATTATATCTAGTACTCTTACGGTATAAAGTATGGCCCATTTCTGGGACAATAAATTCCTGATTATATCAGATAATACATTAATATTCATAGAACACTGTATTAGATTTACTCCTATGAAGATTTAAGGCACCAAGATTTGGGAGACGTATTATATCAGATAAACAATATATTACGGTCTATAATTGAAGCTTATGTTTTCAAAATTGTGGATTTGTGTTTCTGAATTCAGAAAATATGCTTAATGACCGACAATGAATAAACAAAAGTACTAATTTAGTGCTTTAAACACTGAATTTGTTTTGGTTGCAAACAACTTGTAAATTGAAAGGATTGGAATTTTTGTTACAGAACACCAATATTTAGAAGCAGTGTATTTATATATACAAAGTCATCAACTCGAGACTGACTTAGATTTTTGCTGTCAGGAAATAGTAATATTTAAACTTAGGCCAATACAGAGGAATCGTTGAGACTATTCTATTCATATACATGTACAATGTTAGCGTCACTTTATTGAAACGCAGTCAACACATTGCATTTTATCAGGCTCTGCGCCAGAAATAGTTTGATTTTCAGATGCCTGTTAGAAAGAATAAAGAAAATATATTTCCTTCAAAGCAGACAATCCATTTAATTAAGGTTACATGATTTTATTTGGACTGAACCCACTATATACATCATGAATTTGATAAATTTATCTGTTCCTGTGTATAGCATGTGATTGTCAGCTCTTACATCATGTTTGATGTTGATTTTGGGATTTATTTCAAAGTATTAATGTTGTTCTATAAGATATTAGATATTGATATTATTTTTGTTTTCTTGAATGCCTCAAATATACTAAACTGTTAATAAAATGCTGAGTTAAGCTATAAATGTTTTCACTTCTGTTGATGCAATTATCTCATTCTTGTTTATTTTCTTTGTAAAATGTCAGAATACTCTGCCAACCTGGATATTTATTTAGAACTAACACTTAATTGAACGTGTATTATAAGACACAGAATGTGTGAAGAATGTATGTTCAAAGTCTATAATAGTCACATCATCATCATCTCCTATAATGGCAAACATTCAACTCTGAATATAATGGCCATTGCATGCATGGTAGTTAAAATCAAGAAGGAGAAACACTATTCCTGTCCGACTACTCAATTTACTCAGTTGGACTTATGCTGTGATAAAAAAGGTGCAAAAAACCTACAGTTAATAATGAAGTACCTCAGCACCAGTAATATGATAAACATTTGTTTCTTGCCAATTACTCTTTCTAAGACAAACAATTGAATAAAAACAAATATATGATCACATGATATAACTACTACTTTACTCTCCCTGAATATTCCAAATTGGTCCTGTGAAGTTTTATCCTTAACTCTGCATCCTCTGCACAAAAAGTTCAGTGGTAAACAAGAGGAAAGTTTCCTAGGCATATTGCAAGCCAGCTCTCTGTGCCCTGGTACCTTTTATTTGAAAAATCATATACATTATCTTTTTGGTGTAAGAAGGGTACCAGGACACATTTTTAAGCCCTAGCTTGCAATATGCTTAGAAAACTTGCCTAAGGTCTTATGCAAAATTTGTTGTGCTAAGGATTTAAGATAAACAATTACTGTTAGCAAACCATAGTGTTTATTAAAGGGCATGGTGATTTATTTATGATAGTTAGTATAGTAATTGTTGTAGTCCCCCACTAAATGAAGGAGAGGGTTTTCCGGTGAAATAGTAACAAGACTTACGACACTATCAATCAAGTCATTGTACAAATATTTTTCTAAGATGTTCATGTGAAAAACTCATTTTCATAAGCATCATAAGAATCTCAAAACAAGTTATAACACATTTTGGTGATTAGTCATAACTGTCTTTGTTATTTGTGTTTGAATAGTTATGTTAGACTACAAATGCAATAACTAACCATGTGAACATTTCTAGAGCAGTTCAAGTATTATTATATTGCGTAACAAAATACCAGGACAAACTTGTTTTCTCGTGTTGTTTTTTCTTAGACTCGTAAGGTTATTGTTTCATGCTCCAAATCTCTAAGGATATTATCTGGACTGACATCAGGAGAAATTATTCATATTCTTGGAAAATTCATTTTGTTTTGTCACGTTGGTAATTTGTTGAAAATATTTGGAACTTATGAATCCAACAGTTGATATGAGACACAAACATCATGCACGTAACAGAAGGTTTTATATTATCTTAGAAATCTATTCTGATTTTCTTTATCAAACATGAAGATGATAGCTATCATTTCCTGATACTATAGTCTGGTATGTCAGATACTGTCAACTGTAATATAACATGTTCAATATGGTAGCAGTGGTCATTAGTTATAAACAAAGATTTGTCTATACTTCAATCAAAAGTACAAACTTTGGTCTAGCCATATGTTTAAGTCTGGTCATATGTTTTAAGTCTGGTCATATGTTTAAGTCTGGTCATATGTTTAAGTCTGGTCATATGTTTAAGTCTGGTCATATGTTAATGTCTGGTCATATGTTTTAAGTCTGGTCATATGTTTAAGTCTGGTCATATGTTTAAGTCTGGTCATATGTTTTGATCTGGTCATATGTTTTAAGTCTGGTCATATATTTTAAGTCTGGTCATATGTTTAAGTCTGGTCATATGTTAATGTCTGGTCATATGTTTTAAGTCTGGTCATGTGTTAAAGTCTGGTCATATGTTTAAGTCTGGTCATATGTTTTGATCTGGTCATATGTTTTAAGTCTGGTCATAATTTTGTTTAGGTCTGGTCATATGTTTAAGTCTGGTCATATGTTTTGATCTGGTCATATGTTTTAAGTCTGGTCATAATTTTGTTTAGGTCTGGTCATATGTTTAAGTCTGGTCATATGTTAATGTCTGGTCATATGTTTTAAGTCTGGTCATATGTTTAAGTCTGGTCATATGTTTAAGTCTGGTCATATGTTTAGATCTGGTCATATGTTTTAAGTCTGGTCATATGTTTTAAGTCTGGTCATATGTTTAAGTCTGGTCACATGTTTTAAGTCTGGTCATATTTTTAGGTCTGGTCATATGTTTTAAGTCTGGTCATATGTTTTAAGTCTGGTCATATGTTTTAAGTCTGGTAATATGTTTAAGTCTGGTCATATGTTTCAAGGTTTGGTCATATGTTTTAAGTCTGGTCATATGTTTTAAGGTCTGGTCATATGTTTAAGTCTGGTCATATGTTTAGGTCTGGTCACATGTTTAAGTCTGGTCATATGTTTAGGTCTGGCCATATGTTTTAGTCTGGTCATATGTTTAAGTCTGGTCATATGTTTAAGTCTGGTCATATGTTTAGGTCTGGCCATATGTTTAGGTCTGGTCATGTATTTAGGTCTGGCCATATGTTTAGGTCTGGCCATACGTTTAGATATGTTTAGGTCTGGTCATATGTTTAGATCAGATCATATGTTTAGATCTGGTCATATGTTTAGGTCTGGTCATATGTTTAAGTACATGTGGAAAGTTGACATGTTTAGTAATTGTTTGGACAAGTTGACCTGACCACATGCCTGCTAGAATTTGAAGTGGATTTATTGTATAAAATAAGGCTGTTGCTGCTGGATAGTCATGTAACACAGTGCCCACTGTTTACATCAAGCATACAATTTTGCACACTGCTCACTCAAGGCCCATTGTGCACCCAATAATATACCAAGTCAACTGCAATAACAGTTGGAACTATTGTCTTGTAATGCTTTAATGATATGGAAATTACTGTATAAATAATCTTTCATAAATAAGATAAATATATCTCTAGAGGCAACATTTATCTTCATAGTGTCAAACACTCTATCAAATTTCTGTTGAAAATATGAATTCTGTCAGGCTAAGCAAAAGCTATTTGGAACATTAATTTAGACTTAAGAACATGCTCGGCAACTTTTCATTCATCTTATATTCTCACCTAACTTTGGCATATAGTTTCGTTTATGATATATTGGCATCAGTAACTAAAGAAAAACAAATGGTCCTCACAATTAAGACTATATCAGGGTCTATTTTGGTGATTAACAAACATATCAGGTAAACAAAAACATTTTTCATTTATTGAAGATGTCAGTATTTAGACCCCTGCCATAGGTCTTCCGATTACACAGGGGGTCATATTCACATGTCATTTGTGTTGACCAATCAATGCACTGAGGTTTCATGTAGATCCAACACTATCAAAAGCCTCATAAATTCAAAATTGCTATTTTTAGTTCAAGTTTACATTTTATTCACAGGCTGTAATTGGATGGTTCTTTTTGATTTGTGTCACATTCTATGGACTGTGTAAACAAGTCTTTGAGCACATTATAATTAATTTATGAATATTATAATACCAAAGGTGACAGCTGAATGTGACCTGTAATGCTTGCTTGTCAGATGTAGAAATGTGGAGCATGGATTGTGGAATTTTAGATCTGGTTTTAATTAGATTGATTAGATGTTTTGTATACAAATATACCGGTTACATGACAAATCCTGAGAAACAATGTCTGAAATTGTCTTCCAGATTTTAATATTGCCTGAAGCTATTGTTCTTGATAGACTGAGATGTTACTTCATCAGAAATGACGTAATCTTGTCATTTCACAATATCTCCTACTGGTTCATGATCAATAACTGTTTCTAAATTTGTAGTTGTAAAATAACTACCAGTCTCATTCTAGCTGCCTGTCTGATCTAGTAATCAATTCTAAAATTAACAAAAAGTGGCGACCAGTTTAATTTAGAGGAATTGTTGTCTGTATTTTTGGGAGTGTAAATTACTATAAGTGTACTAGGTGTAATGCACTTTTAATGTCCCCAATGAACCTTAGCTTCATGGACAAGTAGCATTATTGCACTGTTAGTCATTTTTTCCTGCTTTTATGTCCCAGTCATAACTTCCTTATTAATAAATTATTTTCCATTATACCTTACATTAATGTTCACTACCACCTGGCAACATTCTGTGTGTGAAACCTGAACTCATTACTGGAAGGTCAAGGTCAACTAATTTAGTTCAATCATGGACTTGTCCTGACTTTGTGTTTTAGCCATAACTTACTTACCTGAGTATATTCCAGTGGATTGTTAAAAGATCTAGCACAAATGTTCACAAATAGTGGCCTGTCAGGTCACAGCTTACAGCTGAAAGGTCACAGTTATATTTAATGTGTCAAACATGTATTTATCCAGAGTAAGGTCATAATGCAAGACCATGGCTTGAAGATTTAAAGTCAATTTCAAAATAAATGTCAAACATAAACATGTATCCTAGCCTCCTCAAATGAATCTGAATGCAGCCATGCATTTATTACATATTTCAGGACCCTCTTGTTAATATATCTTCATCTCTATCATTGATCACTATGACAACTAATATCTTGTCATTTCCTGTCTTTTGTCTAAATATAAGAATCTTATTTAATTGCTTTTGACATTGTCATACACAGCTTACAGACAGTGTACATAGCTCACTGCATTCTGATGGTGGAATTTTTATGTTTTTGTTATGATTTTCTTTAAAAAGAAACAAGAAATGCTAAGTTTGTTGATAAGTTATTTATTGATTTAAAATGTAGAAATGTGATAAGTAATGATGAATATGCTCATGTCAAAGTTTTACTGCCAAGTCCAGACTTTTAATCTCTAAGAGGATTTGGCAAGTTTTATGTAAGCTAAATGAAGATACCAGAGTGTTGTCATATAAGCTACTGCAAATGTCTACAGTTTTCACTTTTATTCCTATTTCTAGCTATCAAGATGGGATTTTTTTAAGGAAACATTGAATTAAAAACAAATCATGGTCTTAATACAATCTTTAGAAACCCAAGAACAGGTTCCTTGGAAAACCTTACTGAATATAGTCTGTTGTTTAATTTTCTATATAAAAACACTTCAATTCCAATGATTATTATTGGCATTTTTACCTATGGCGTTTTTACCGGGAATGGACATATCATAGAACAATAAAACAGTAAGGTGCAGTTATACTTCATAATGTTTGGAGTTAAACAAATGTTATGTAAATAAAATGTCAATGCAATTTGCTAAAAAAGGGGGTTAAGAAAACATGTCAGGAACAGCAACTGTCAAATCCCAGACCTACCACAAAGCCAAAAGGCAAAAAGGGAAATGTTTTAGAATTTTTATAAGATATTTTAAAGGGACACTACAAATTAATAATGAAAATAAGCCTAATGGGGTTTGTGTTTTGGAAAAGACAGTGGCAAAAATAATTGCTACTCAGGATTTAAACATTACATTACCAGAATTATGTCCTTAAGATTGCCAGTAAGACGCAATGCATTCAAAGATTTTGATTCAAAATTATAATCCTACTATTTCTCTTATTTGTCTAAATTATATTAACAGGCCCACCATGTTAAAACTACGTGTAGCTTGAGACTGAAAGCAATTAAATAATTACTATTTGCCATTTGCTACTTTTAGTTGTTAAAACATTGATATTCCCATTTTCCTGTTTTAATTACTTGTTTAGAAGAAAGGAGTGTCTGATGTTAATTGAATATAATTAAGTTAGTTTCAATTGTAAAATGTTACATTTAGGAGAGGCTCAGTGTCTCCATACTAGTAGTTTTATAGTAAAATATTTACATTTATTCATTGTTAAATGTATTATCTATTGACTTTACATCAGAGTTGTCTACACATATCACTAGTAGTCTACTGTAACATTAATCATACGAAGTATAACCACAGACAGCCTAACACCTTTGGGACCAAACATAGAGTTTGGTTTTTTTTAGGGTTTCATATATTCTGAGTCTTTTTAGCTTTCATAAAATTAATTAGTTTTTATTTTATTGTGATTTAATTATAACATGTAGTTCAAACAAACAACAAAGTGCTTGTGTAAACATTAAAATAAACCAATCCATTCCAGAGGTAGGACAGTATTGAAAATGAAAGCTTTATTGTTCATTTTAACAAAATTAGTGTGACGGATTATAAACCACCACCTCTTAGTCAATCATGCTTGTAACGCTTTACCATTATACCAACAAGACTCTCATAAAACATATTAGAATCATTTATTTTATTGTCATCCTGAGTATCCCCTGTTGTGGAATAGTTCATTGTATTGTTACCATAAACAGGGTTTTGTTTTTTTATAGGAACTATAATCATTGTTATTTTGATTAGTGAGTTCATTATTTGTTTATTTGTTTATTGTTATAATAATGATAATAATAATAATAATAATAAAGACTTTATTTAATGAGGCTACACATTTGGATAAATCCAATCTTCCATGTGGACCTCTTATAAAACATCTACAAGTTATTTACAATATTTACATAGTGAAAAACTTATAATAAATTAACAAATTAAAAGACAAGTAAAGTAGAACAAGCCTGAAATAAAAGATTGAATATTAACAGTGGACAAAGACCATTTTTCATTTAGTGAGATTTCCATTTAAGGTATTGATTTTTGAATGATGTTAAACTTTTCGTGAGTCGAATATTAAGAGGAATTTCGTTCCATATGACTGATCCTGAATATATTAAGCATTTTCTGAAGAATTCAAGTTTAGGTTTTGGGATTTGCAATTGTTTATTAGAATTTGACCTTAATTTAGAGTTGTTGCAAAAAACAAATTTACTATTTAAGTAACCAGGAGCATTGTTGTTTAGGAATTTGTAGACAAGAATTGCTTTTTTGTAGTCTACACTGTCTGCAAATTTCATCCAATTTAGTCGTTTAAATAATTCCTCAGATGGTGCATCAAATGGCTGGTCTAGAATTATACGAGCAGCTCTCTTTTGAAATTTTAGAATTGCATTGGATAAGTCCATATTGCATGATCCCCATATAGTACAGCAGTAATCAATATGAGGAAGGATGTAAGCATTGAAATAGAGTTTTCTGGTATGTAAATTAAGAAATTGTTTGATTCTAAGAAGTAGGTATAACAATCTATTACATTGTTTTAGTGTAGCTTCTACTTGGAGCTTCCAGTTCAGATTTTTGTCAATATGCACTCCTAAAAGTTTTTGCCCCGAAACTTGCTCTAAAGGTTCATTATTCAATTGAAGGTATTGTGTTGCCAAATTGTTGTTGGATTTTTCATAATGATTAGAAGCTGAAATAAACATTGATTTTGTCTTTGAAGCATTTGGTACCATTCCATTTATTTCACACCAGGTTTGTACAGAATCTAATTGTGATTGAAGTTTGATACTAACATCATCTTTATTTCTTCCACTGGCTGTTAATGTGGTGTCGTCTGCAAACATTTGTGCATTTTGCACAAATAAAGGCAGGTCATTGATATAGATCAAGAAGAGTATTGGACCGAGTACTGAACCTTGTGGTACACCTGCATTAATAAATAATATACATGTACCAATGGCTTGAAATCAGTAATCAGTTCAAAAGCAAATTCATTGTTTTCTTTTGAATCAGATCTGAAAATTAAAAAAAAGTGGGGATGTTAAGTAATGTGAGGTATTTAACACAAAATTTTGAGTTGATGTTTAGGTTAGCTTTTCTGAGGATCATAAGATTCAGGATTTCAGGGTTTTAGACCACTTAAATAAGGAAAAGAAAACTTGGGACAGAGAGAATGGTTTGGTATTGTGGGGATTCAGGTTTTACTGAGGTGCCAGTTTTTCAAGGTTACACTGTATTATAGTTGCCCATGTTTTGATTGATATATAATACCTTCAAGACTGTTGTTGATTGATACATATACACATCATGTATATGGAATTATTTTATCATTCAGAACACCCTCGACCTTTCATGAATGAATAATCTCGGAAGGATGGGGGGTCTTCACTGGATTTTTGGTGATTTTACTTCCTACGGGATGCGAAGCACGTAACGGTTACACAATATAGTTCTTGTAGTATACACGCAGATCTTTGTCTAAACATATTTATTTGTTTTAAATTGAACCAAATATTGTTCATCGGTATCATTGAAATGTGCAATTTCAAATTTACGGACTAAAAATGAAACATCAATCATCGCTTTACGATCGTGTATTTGTTTACTTCAACACCGGTTTTTCCAAAATGGCGTCTAAATATGTCCGAGGTTATTCGTAGGGAATGGCCGAGGATGTTCCGAATGTTATTTTATATGTAGATGACAGTATAATGAATCATTTTGGATCCTGCTCTAAGTTCTAACTTTACAGTCATGTTCTGATGCTATAATGTCATGTTATATTATAAAAGTTCTTGATATGATTATTTTATTTGCCTATTAAACAGAGACAACCACAAAATAAAGATACTTGAAAGTCTTAATAAGGTAGTCATAATTGCCATCTACATTTTGACATGTTCATAAATAGTACACAGGGTTGTTTCCCTTAACACAGTTTAAAGTCTTACTCAACCTTCACTAGCTGTTGAATAGTGTTTGCCCACTGGCTGAAGATCATTGATCGAGACCACATGTTGCATCCAGGGTTGCATACAGACACAATCAGTGAATCATTTCAGCTCTGATATACAGTACCCTCCAAAAGTTTGGAGATATTTTCTCTTTGTAGGCCTACTAAATAGCCGTTATCCACAATCTGATAACCAATTATTTTCAAATGCTTTTTAGTTTTGCTTCATATTTTGGTTATCATTATACTTAAAACCAAGACTACAAAAATAGCATAAAAACAATATAATGGAAAATAATTACAATTAACATTGTTTTGTAGGATTTAGTATGTCAAATGCTGAATCTTATAAATATGCTGCATTCATGAAATTTGTTTTCATTTCATCACAAACCATACTTATATATATCAAAAACAATTATTCTACAAAAGTTATCTTCAAAATTCAAGAATTGTAGGATATATCTTGTCTCAAAACTTTTGGAGGGTACTGTATTATATAATATCAATGAGTGCAGTAAACCACATCTTTAGACATTTTTCTCCAGTGATTCATCTTAATGAACATAATGGATTCTTAGATTTCAGTTCTCTATTTTAGTCCTTATTTTTTAAGCTCAACAGAACACAAGTGCTCAGACTGAGCTATTGTGGTTTGGTGGATTGTAGGTCCTTATTTTGCGGGCTCTAAGCACAAAATAGTTGTACATGTAAATCAATTTAAAAAAGAGTGAGTTACAACCATTATGTGCTAAGCCCACGATTTGTCATGTGTTGTCAATTTTCTGTTAATACTCTTTAGGCAACATTTCTGCTCTAATGTTCGTCTAATGTCCCAGTCCCATAAAATCGTGGCTTATTACGGACTCGTACGTGCAGACAGTCGTAGGCCGTGGGAAGCCTTGCGTATCAAGGTGACGGTATGCACATAGTACGAAACAAGACACCCGTACGGAGCCGTAGCTGAAAGATATGCATGTTTAATACATTCTCGACCACGATTTTGTTCACGATTTGACTCTGAAACTGATACATGTATCCTGGGCTCATCTCCCGACCCTGGTAAAAACGTAACAGTCCGTACGGGTACGCAAGAGTTCGTACGAATCCTTGCGGAGCTTGATCGCACGGTGCCCGTACGGTGCCCATACGGCTATTTTTATGTTTATGGGACTGTAGCTTTACATGCTCAGAAGTTTCATATCTATAATGACTTGTCTTGTATATGTTTGATCAGGGGTTATGTGGGGTCAAAATCTAGGTCACTTGGTCAAATCAAAGGAAAACTTTGTTATCACTCTAGATGCCATATTTTTGCTATAATTTCATGAAACTCATTTGTGCAAAGATGTACTTAATATCACTATCCAGGCCCTCTTGTTTATTTCTAATTTCAATTTATTTTAGTCTTGAGTATCTTAAATAACTTGATCTTGTTAGAGTTTTTGACATTCAATTAAGAAAATTAGACATGTATCATGCAATAGTTAAATTCTTCACGTCTCAGATTTGTCATATTTCATTATAATTGTCATGGATTTCGTGATAACATGTTAGGAAATATCAGGTGGAATGTTTTTGTCTGAGAAAAGATCTTAATGCCTACTTAGTTTCTGATATTGTAATTGTTATGAATATGTTGGCACATTTTGCTAGAGAATTAATTCTTATTTAGAATTTAATGATATAAGTTGATAAAAGCCTCAAACTATTTAACAATATTTGATATCTTTTACTACTTAAAGAAGCTTTTATGAATATTAATTCCTGTAAGTTATTAAATTCTTCCCTAAATGACATACATTGTTGCACTTTTTTTGAGACACCTGCAATGGTGAAATATTGAATTGTGAAATGAATTTTATAATAGGCCTAGAAGCAGTTATATTTATATTTTATCAAGTTTTCAAACTTCATCTGTTGTTCTCTTCAAAGAACCAGATTGAATTACTTTTTTTAAGCAAAACTCATTCGAGAAAAAAACAACTAATATTACAGTAATGTTCCGCTATTACATGTTATACCACCTTGGGTGTTGCAAAATCATGTATGTTTAAATCACAAATGCTTTCTTTGAAAAGGTCCATATACATATATTTATACCATTTTGCTATTAAAACCATAAATTTTGATGATCCTAATGGTGCAATATTGGGCGAGATTCCTAAATATATCTCTAGCTAGTGCTTTGCCCCCTGGTACCCTTGATATGATATCACATGCATATTCCTTTAGGTGTAAGAAGGGTACCAGGGGACAATTTTTTAGCTCTAGTATAGTGATATGCTCAGGAAACTGATCCTTTATATATATATATAAATATCAAATATTTAGTATAAAAATATTTAAGCAATGATGTCCCAGAATGCCTGATTTGGTATTTAATCTATCACAACCTAAACATGAACATGATCAATGATCAGAAGAACAACAAGAGCATTAAATCCCTGAACAAAAAGTTGTTTAAATTGATGTTTTGTTGTCAGTAAACGTCCAATTTAAGTGTAATCTTAATATGTGGTTATGCAGTACATCCATCAATGCATTCTTAATGTTTTTACAAAGTATTTTAGATAGATATATTGACATCTTTGATTTTTCTATGATTAATGTAATTGAGTTACAAGTTTCACTGACATTTATTTCCCAGAATATAAACTAGTTGTACTCATATTAATTACATTAAAAAGATTTGTTTTTATATTTTCAGCGATGTTTCTTCCAGCAGATGAACCCAGGAGAGTATTTTATGTTAGAATGAAATTTTCATTACCGAAACCTAACAGTAAAGTTAAGAATACAGGATACATGGTAAGCCATAGAAATTGTTGTGAATTTCAAATACAATAAGGCCATGCCAAATTGGAATTTTGTTAAGCATTAACTCAAGGTTGACAAACCTTGTATTCACAAAATCACATAAACACAAACGAAAAACACAAATATTTTATGACAAAAAAAATGCAATTATATTATATATTTATGAGAAAACATCATCTTTATATGAAACGATGGTATGAATTACTTATGAAATTACTAGTTTAAGCAAGGACTTAAAACATGGTTAAATATAAAATTATTTGTTGCTTTTTTCATGTAATATATATACAATGTATGATAAATTGCTGACAAAGGAAAATGTCATTGCCAAACACATTTCCCCCCCAAACAAAATTGTTGTTATCCAATCCTGGAACATTGGAATTTATGATTTATGATTTTATTTTATTTACAAGTATATTGAAAAAAGTACTACCAACACATAACTCATAATTATTGTTTACTTTTACGGTTTTTTTTTGTCTATAACTCTAAAACATATGGGCATGCAGACACTTAACAAAATTCCAGTATGGTATGGCCTTATAAACAAACTAAACCCTACTGTGTTGCAATATGCTGAATAAATCATTGAAACCTGTAGTGTTATAAATTGCTTAGGTTTCTGATGGTATTAAAATGTTAATGTATTGGTTCTAAATGGAAATCTTTCTGATGTAATTAGGTATTACAATCTTGCTGTTATATCCATCTTTGAAATCACAACTTTTATGTGTTGTGACATAATAGATGCATTAATGTTTATTGCCACGTATGAAGGATATTTAACAATAACAATTTTATGTTCCTCATTTAATTTCTTTTGATCCTCATATACTGAGCTATAATAATCTCAGTTATTACATCATTTCATTATTTTTTTCTGATTTGACTTTCAGTTCTTTCTAAATGATAATTTTCACATTTTTTTCCGCAAATTGAACATTAATGTCTGCTTTGATAATTTAATTTAATGTTGACTGTTTATATTATTGTGTAGTTCTGAAAAGGGTGTAAAGTTATATCTAATGAAGTATTAGTTGACAATATAAATATTGGTTTAATGACAGAATCATTTCTAAAGGTCTTAACGTCTGAATACTGATTTCACAAAATTAACTCATAGTATATTATTTATGTAATTCTATTCATAGTCAATAATCTGTTGAGCAGTGTTTTTTATCCTGATCAACTGTGTCTATTAAATCAAAGAAACATAAGTTGATAAAAACATTATCCTCCCCCCTAATCAGAAGATTTGCTAAAAAAATAAGCATATAGAAAACCTAACTGTCAGTCAGTCTGTCTGCTCAGCAGTCCTGCTTTCTGATGTTTCAGCTATAACTTATTATTCAATGATTTATTATAAATGGACAACTGAGTCCTTTCTAGCTTGTAGGGGATAATTACTAATGCCAGATTTTTTTAAGTTTTCCCAAACATTAGTTATTTGTAAGTCAAATATATTTCAAGAAGTGACTGTTCCTAATACTGTATTAAATATTATAATTTCACCTTTTTAGCTCAGCTGAACATAAAGTTTTTGACACTTCTATTGTGCCTCAGTCCAGTTAAGGGTGTAATGTTGTTCAGTATAATATTTGATATTTTCACCATTTTGTTCTGTTATTAATGACCCCTTTTCAGGAAATGTATACACCTTACTCCTAAATAAAGTCCTAGAACTTAAAACATAATAAGATCCTAATGGTTGTCTAATTGACATTCACTTAAACAAAACCATACCTTTAAGTGCTGATAATAAAAAGTCCCTTCTTCTCTAACATTTACAATGCACAGTTGATAATTCCTTTAGGACTTGTTGTATATTTGTTATTTATGTCATCTAAACCAGTCTCAGGGAATGAAAATTTCTTGCAAATTCAATTTTGATTTGTAACAACTGAAGAGTTAGAATGAAAATCTGTCATAATGCGTCTCCCTTGGTGTTTTAAATCTACTTTATGATACGAGAATACAGCACTTTAAGTTTCATATGAATAACCATTGGTTAAGACTGTTTTACTGTAACTGTTCGACAGATTGGATATAAAATAAATTGTCTTTATCTTGCTATATGTACAATATATACAATAATAATTTACCAATCTTCCTACAGATACTGCAGTCTTTGTCTAATCTATAAATCAAGCTGTGTTTTCTATTAGTTCTCCATTTTTATACAATTTTTGTTGTCTAGAAAGTTTGCTTGTTATTTCAGAGTTGTTTTTATTCCATTATGTCTTGCCAGACTTCTTCCTTCCTAAAGTAAAAAAATCCTGGTTCACATTTCCTATGCTTAGTGTTGCTATTTATCTTAAAATGTCTGAAGATTACTAAGTCTTATAGTTTGTTTTGTTAATGAATATTGATGTGGACAGAAATGACCAATGGCTGGACTGCATTGTTATGTACTAGTCTAGGGCTGTCACTTTAATCACTAAATACTGAAATCAGTTAATTGTTTGCTTGAAATTGATTAGAATTTGTTAATCCTTGGCCATTTTGATTCATTATGCATAATACAGCCATTGCCATTAAATTTATTAATGGGTGTCAAACGTTTGGAAGGAAAATGTGATCTAAATAACTGTTATATAATGCTTGCTGAATCTATAAGAAAGCCTATCATAACTAGGGCTGCAACAATTCACTTGAATTTTGATTTGATGGCATTTGATTTTTTTCTTTCATTTAATTTTTTTTCATTCATCATTCATTTTCATACATTTTGATTCATCAATAGTATATTTTATTCAAAATGTTCAGTGATACATTCATTTGAGGTTGAAAATAACTTATATTGATAAAATAAAACTGTTACTTAATTTCTAACATTTATTACAGAACAAAGTCAATTAAGAAAGCAGATGATTTTCATACTGATTAATTTATCACTAGTTTATCATTGTACCTAAAAGTCTTCAATCCAAATATGACTCTTATAGGCATTTTTAAAGGCCAGTATCAAATCGAACATCACGGGTTCCAAATCAAAATCCAACCAGCACCATCGCATTTATAAATGATTGAGTCATACTTTATCCAGTGATTTTATTTGAAAGATTGATTAACCAATTCCAGGAAATGAAATTGATTTCTTTTTTTAATTGAACTGGAGTCAATTAATTATAACCTGATGCTCGTTACAGTCCTTTTTATATTCACTGTTGCCTGACTTCTTGCTGTGTTCATTGTAAGATATAATCAATTATAATTGAACAATTTTAAAAAAGTCACATCAAATTATTGTTTACTGTGATCAAATGGTTTTTTTTTCAATTTTCATCATTTAAAGCTGTGTATCAGATTGTTTAAAGTTAATTTAGAATGATATTAAAACAGAGCTTGACATTCAAGGTCGTCCTTTTGCTTCTGACTCGACCTATATTTGGGTTTTGGCAACTAGTTAGAGCTAGGAAACATTTGGTTTTATTTGTTATAAAATAAGTGATTTGATTTAGGCCCTGTTATTTTTTCAAGGGCAGTCTTATTGGCCTGAGGCCGAAGGCTGAGGGCTAATATGACTGTCCCGAGGAAAAATAACAGGGCCTGTATCAAATCACCTATTTAATGACAATTTTATTAAGTAACTGCTTAAAGACTTACGGACATTGAACTGAAAAAAACTACTGTTTGTTTGTCAGCTGGCATTCGTCGCCTTTGCACAGTTTTTTCTACAAATTAATTGTGATGAAAAAAGACAGACTAAAAAAGACCCATGCCATGGGAACATACCGTTATGTACGAGACTCTGTTATGTCAAAGATATGACTGCTTACTTGTCTCTGCAGGAAGAATCATTTTTAAATTGGGTTTGAACTCCATCAAAAAGCAAAATGGCTGTCATTTTATGCAGTAATCGTAACTGATATTGGCCCTGTTTTGTCAACCAATCAGAGCACAGAAATTTGTTATTGGCCCTTAATAAGGGCCAACAAGTGTTACTGGCCCTGTAACAGATTTCCGTCCAGTTTTCAGTTTTATTAAACAGATTTTGTAGTATTGTGCAGTGAATTAGCCACTTTACAGGGCAAATAACACATAGTTATTTAATATAGGCAAGTAAAATATATAACTCAGGTTGTCTTACTTGACATCCTTCTGTAAAAATTAATGAAGTAGCATCTTAATTGTCAATTCTTTGGAATGCATAGGTTGTTTTCTGTTCTAGCTTTCTATCAAAGGTTCTTTGATTAGCTTGATTTTACTTAATTTGAGGAAATAATTGTAAAAAAGGAAATAATTGTGTAACATGTATAGAGCTCCATGATGAAATAAAATATCATAGTCTATCTGAATCAATCATTATTTTCTGTCAGCTGGTCTGTTAATTATAATATAATCTAAAAGATGAGGTTGTGTCTACCTTGAATAGACAGCTTATATAAAACTATGATATACATATGTCTCTTCCATCCATCTTTCCATCACTATGATATCTGTCTGTCTCCTGTATATTGATTTAGTTATATATAATATTGAATGATGTATTTTTGCCATGGACTCAGCTGATATGTCCAATCTATGATAACTTATTATCTGTCTTCCTGTGTATAATTGGTAACCTATCAAGTTAGTAGTGTTAGATTGAGTACAGTAATCGATGATTTATATAAAAATGTTACGTTGATCTATTGAGGCGGATGGTTCTGAGTAGGGCTGTCACGATACGCCAGGAGCGTATCGCGGTATATTGCGATGTGCTAGAACCGTACCGCGATATGTACCACGATATATAGCTTAGCATACCAAAGACAGGGCTGCATTTTATTTCTGTCTAAAAGAACTTATTCAACTGTATAGTATTGAAGTATGTTATAGGATTTTGTAGGGAAAGTGCCTATAGCAGACTGGACTGAAAACCCTGGGCATTTTAATGTAATGTATACATTCCGAACGCGCACAGATGCTTTGAACATAATCCTCAATAGAATGAACCTTGGAAAACTGACGTTTCGCTATATTCATTTGGGGAAGGGAACATTTTTTCAATGAAAATAAAGAATATTGCTAAATACCGGTACATTTAATTTGTATGGCGGTACGTATTGCTGCAGCTGCATATTGCAATATACTGGTATATCATGACATTTGACGTTGGTATTTTTACCAAAGTTTGATTAGTGACCAGTTTCTCCATTATAAAAAATCCCATTTCAAATATTTATAATTGCATGTATGGCTAAGACTTAGCTCTGCAATATGCTGAAAAATAAATTTGTAGTCCCATTTCATATCCGCAATCAACTCAGATTTTGTTTAGTCGACTCAGAAGCGCAAAATCAATATACACTGATAACGGAAACAATTTTACCACCATCAGTCATTCATAAAAAGATCAAAGCACACATTGATATGTGAATTAGAATATGTTTTTGCATTTTTTGAATAAGTTTTTCTTTTAAATTTAGTGACTTCAACCCATGAATGTAATCCACTTTAAATATTGCACATCTTAATGGGATTGTATATAAATGATTGATTTTGTTTACTCAAGACCTGCAGCTTGTTCATTTACCCAGAACGTTCTGAAACGTTCTGTTAAATTACGTTAGGGTCGAGACAACTCAACCCAAAGACAACTCTAGAAAACTCAATACCTCACTAACAGTTTGAGTGGTCCCGACTTTGGGTTGAGTTATCCATGGGTTGAGTTGTCCCATATCCGTAACGTTCGCTAACAGTCGTTACTGAACTTGCTGCTGAATTAAGTTGAGTTAGTGTGCTGTCCATGGACTGTTCATGTTGAGTTCTTGCCAACATGGAAATAATTAGTAAGGTCATGCCATAAAATTAATGACTTAAGAATTACAGTGCATAACAGAAATGCCCAGATTTGCTGGAGGACAGCTTATAACAAAACTGATGACTTTTATTATATCATGACGATGGGTTAATGACTGATTGGATGATAGTGTTCCCTGTAAATTGTTTCCTATAAACATTTATCTTGCCTTATAATGAGTATGACATATAATGGGGAAAATATTACAAATATATTGTTTTTTTGTGATAAAATGATGATAGTTAATGCTAGTTTATGACATTTTAAACTGATGCTTAGAAAGAAATACCTCATACAAGCTTGGCACACATTATTCATTATAAATTGAGCCAGAATTACAAGGGAACAGTTCCATTTGCAGATTGGGTTATTTTAAAGATTTTGTGGTCATTAACTTATGATTTTTTTGTTGCAGTATATTTTGTTGCATATACTTGAAACAAGAATTTTCATTACTTTTTTAGCAAAATGAAATAGCATGAAACAGTATTGTTTTTGATCCTAAAAAAGTGTAATGAGTAGGGGTAATTATAAGAAGTGTTCACTCCACATTTTCCTATAAAAATGGGATGCAGTAGTTAAGGTTATGAAAGAAACTCTTACCTTGACAGTGTGTTTGTATTGATATATTGACCCACTATGATTGCAAAAAAGTCATGTGGTATAGACTCTATTTAAATAGGAATCTGTTGTGCTTTTCACCAAAAACCTTACAATAAAAATCAAAAGCAAAGAACATTAATAATACCATCATTTTAGGCCTATCAATTCCAAGTATACCTGAATTATGTAGATTATATTGTAAACCTTTTGAATATCATACCATAGTTTTGTTTATTATCCTTCTGACTTTGAACTGCAAAATTTATGAAATTGATTTACGATAACTATTTTTGTATAAATTTTGGTGAAATAGTGCTCTGACTTTCAAAACAGTACTGAATGAATATATTCCAGATGATCTATTTTTACTGATTTTGCTATACCGGTAATTAGGTGATATGTAGTGAATCAATTTAATTTGACTGATGGCTCAATGGATAGACTTCATCTCAAGTTAGAATTTTTGAGGTTATTCATTTTGTGAAATTCTATTGTACACATAAAAATTGGACAAAAATGTCTTTTTTTTAATTTCCATATTTAATTTGTTTGCATCAATTATGTCCTGTCCTTCCATTTATTTCAGAACTAAACTGATTTTTTCTTAATTAATGGTTTATTTGTAAATGCCATGACTACACATTTTAAATGTCATTTTACAAAGTTACATCACGCAATTTGGTTTTTTATGGACAAAAATGCAAATGGCTTTAAAATTGTTTTGGCCCTGGAACAAATTACATAATTGTTTAGTTAATTGG
This sequence comes from Mactra quadrangularis, assembly GCA_025267735.1. Taxonomy (NCBI): domain Eukaryota; kingdom Metazoa; phylum Mollusca; class Bivalvia; order Venerida; family Mactridae; genus Mactra; species Mactra quadrangularis. The sequence continues at coordinate 22,726,289 of CM046301.1, read as the reverse complement.
TTTTAAATTAAACTTAAAACAGAATTTAACTTGAAAAAATAAAATTCCTTAATGGGTATTTTGACCTTCAGTTAGTGCATTTAGTTTTGAAAGGAGTGTTACAGTGTGTACAATATGTAAACACATGTATTTTTGCCTCCTTGCTTTAAATGTGCATGATCTTTAACTTATTAAGTTTGGAGACTAAAAACTGCTTAAATTGTTATCATTGAATTTATTACTTGATTCTTATGTAAATATAATGGGGTACTTTTGAGTGTTTGCTGAAATTCAGAAACTATCCATGTGTGTTAACTGTTTACCAGTCAATAGTTCTGAATGTTTCCTGAACGTGCTCAGGCGTCAGGCTATGCTACTTGAACTGTTACTGTACTAATGTATGGGAAAGAAACTGCTGTGGGGAGTTTGAGCCCTATCAGACTCTTTTGAATGCATCAAGCATCTAACAATATTGATCATAAACCAGGTACTTATTTATATATGTGCAAAACTATTTTCTTCTGCTAGTACTGTTAAAACAGTAATTGATGACTCAATAAAGTAATAAAACAGATGTTTCATATGTGATTTGGGGACCGTGAGTAAAACAGTTGTCTCTTGGTGTCAGAGGTAGTTTTTTTACAGTTCAAAACACTATCCCCTCCACCTAGGGCCAACAGTTTGACTGTTCCCAAAGTCACATATGGAATAATTGTATAGTGTTAAATTACTGAATGGAGATTTTTTCCATTCTTCTATCAAGTCTTAAGAATGACTTGGGCGAACATGATGTAATCAATTATCGTGCAGATCACATTTAAAGAACCGCAATCTTGTCTGTTACTAAGCTAATCTTGAAATTGCTGTTTGTTTTTATCTCAACTATCATAACATGAATAAATCCACAGTGACATCGTGTAATAACATGTTTGTCGTGTAAAGATAGTGAGATTCCGATAGCATCTTTCAGGATCCAGTAGAACAGACTATTTAGCTTCTATTATTAAAGGCTTTATGCGTGCTTGCTTGGTCATGCCTTTTTTCATATTTGTATTTAGTAACTATTGAAATTATTCAATTTTTAAGTCTCTTGAGAAAAACGATCTGAATGTAATGTGCTATTAAACATGTAATATTTGGCATGTAGCATCACCTTTAAGTTCTCTTCATATAATTTATAGATTGTTAAATGCCATAGCCCTGTGGTCAAATTTGACCCTGCACAATTTCAACACAAAGTTATATGGTAAAACCTAGAGATTTCATATTTTTACTGGTTACTATTAAAGCATCACATCAAGGTCTTTTACTCTGATTGATCAAGTAGGACCCTATAATCAAATTATGTGCACTTCAAGGTCAAACAACCTTAGGATCCAGTTCTCAGGTGAGCAGTCCAGGGTCTTCAGGAACCTCTTGTTAATATAAAAAATATACTGTTATGCATTTTGTTGTCTTAGTAAATTCTGTTTATATTACTACCTTAACTCATGGCAATTTATATTTTTACATTATTGTATTTAAAAACTGGAAATTTAGTTTATTTCATAATAATATATGACATTAGAATGATTTTTATTCCTTTCTCTGTACAATGTCCCTGTTGTTGTTTGTGATAGTTTTCTTCAAGGTAAGACATGTAAACATCAATCAATTTTATCTTGTCTTGTAAGAGAATGTAATTATTTATTCTGTCTGTATGGTATTGCTTGTCATTTCATTTGTTTTTTTCTCAGTCTGTAAAGATATTATCACATTTGTGCTGTATGATTGTTTATTACATTGTACACACAACAAATGTATGATTGCAGCTGTTGTGTACACACAACAAATGAATGATTGCAGCTGTTGTGTACACACAACAAATGAATGATTGCAGCTGTTGTGTACGCACAACAAATGTATGATTGCAGCTGTTGTGTACGCACAACAAATGTATGATTGCAGCTGTTGCGTGCACACAACAAATGTATGATTGCAGCTGTTGCGTGCACACAACAAATGTATGATTGCAGCTGTTGCGTACACACAACAAATGTATGATTGCAGCTGTTGCGTACACACAACAAATGTATGATTGCAGCTGTTGCGTACACACAACAAATGTATGATTGCAGCTGTTGCGTACACACAACAAATGTATGATTGCAGCTGTTGCGTACACACAACAAATGTATGATTGCAGCTGTTGCGTACACACAACAAATGTATGATTGCAGCTGTTGCGTACACACAACAAATGTATGATTGCAGCTGTTGCGTACACACAACAAATGTATGATTGCAGCTGTTGCATACACACAACAAATGTAGGATTGCAGCTGTTGCGTACACACAACAAATGTAGGATTGCAGCTGTTGCGTACACACAACAAATGTATGATTGCAGCTGTTGCGTACACACAACAAATGTATGATTGCAGCTGTTGCGTACACACAACAAATGTAGGATTGCAGCTGTTGCGTACACACAACAAATGTATGATTGCAGCTGTTGCGTACACACAACAAATGTATGATTGCAGCTGTTGCGTACACACAACAAATGTATGATTGCAGCTGTTGCGTACACACAACAAATGTATGATTGCAGCTGTTGCGTACACACAACAAATACTACGATAACTACACTCGTGACTATCTGTGAGACAGTCATGGAAATATTCACTTGTGATAAACTATTAATGAAATTATTGATCTCCTTTCTATTTTGATGTCTGCTGTAAATTAGAAATTCTTGCTTAAAGTATACCTTTATAATGATCCGATCTGACATACATTTCTATACAGCTCTTAATTAAAGGTCTAACAGCATTTTTAATACAAGCAGGTTGTCATGTTTTTTGTCTATTTCTATTATAGTTATAATAATATTTACTTGGCATAGTTTACACACGGCAAAATTACAACATGCAAAGATCATAGTTTATTACTGCATATGGCTGTTTTCTATGAAAAACACACCTACACCAGGGATAGCACAAAAAAAGAGCAAGCCATTATATACATTGTGGACCCTATCTTATGCTGGTTCCATTTTTTGCTATAACACGCTGTAATAACACATCTGTACATTGACCTTGAAAATGGCAATTCTAAAATTGCCCCCTGTTTTATTTGTTATAATAGTATTGACCTATGAACATCAGACAAGTTTTCAGAAGACACCTTCTAAGTGGAAATTAAGTATGATTTGACATATATCTAATAAATCTGTTTTCTATTTGCAGCTTGTACAATGGTCTGGAAAGATGAAAAGACACATATCTACAAAGTTGGGCTGTTTAGTAAATCTTGGACTTATTTGTATATGTAGACCGATGCAGACAACTCCTCTATTAGAAATAAGAATGGATGGCAGTATGTTCATGTCTAGACATGACCTTGGTATGACCTTCACCTTTTGTGACTCTAGGTAAGTGGATTTTGTACCTCGAAGATGATTAAATATGAAGTATCTTTAAAAAGATACTCGACCCTATGCTGTGTTCATTTTGTTTAAAATATAAATAGTAGGGCTCTACACCGGTATACGATATATATCGAATACCGGTATTGTAGGTTCGATACATATATCGGATCGAACGTTTCCATATCGAACAAAATATCGATCAATGACGGTCATACAAATAAAATCCATGGTCTGCAAATCATTTGATATTTTGCATCACCAAATTAACATTCTACTGCTTCCAATTTGGTATGTAATAATATGTGTACGAACAATATCATAACTTGACATTCCTTTTAGCAAATGTCTTACATCGGATATGCTATGTTATGTCCCTTTTCAATCAAAGGGAAGTAACTGTTGTGGTTTGAATATCCATTATTACGTACGTTCGTTTTCAATTAGTCTGGGAATCATTAACGATCAGTATTTTAAATACAGATCAATTTTGGGAGCTATTGGGTTTAGGGATACGAATATCGTATCGATCATTCTGACCGATATAGAGCCCTAATAAATAGTCATATTCGCTGTTTAGTCATACCACAAGGAGCCTACCACAAGATTGTATAATCAATTAGCATTATAAGTGAGTCACCCATAATACACTGAGTAAATAGTCAGAAACCTTTGTCTGCACTATGCTCATGTTTATCACAAATAACCATATCTTTTAACCATTTTTCTATACTGGCAGAGAATTTCATAGGACAAAAAGGTATGGTAGAGCAAATTGTATTGGTAAAAATATCTGTCAAAAGTTGACTTAAGACCGCTGTCCCAAAAAATTAAGTATTTTTAACTTGGTATTCCCAAGGAAAACTCAAAGGTTATTAGATTGGAGAATGTTGTTGGCCGAGCATTAACAATTCTTCTGTGCACAACGCCTACATTTCTTTACAGATTTCAACCAAACTTTCACGGAAAACTGATAGGTAATCAGTTGCCCTATGGTAAACAGTATTGTGAATTTGTGATTCAGTCAGTCTTTATGAAATTATCTGCTTAAATGAAATACCTATAGAAAAACTCTTCTGTGCACAACTCCTACATTTCTTGATAGATTTTTATCAAACTTTCACAGAAGTATCAGCATCATAATATACCCTTGTATAGTTCTTAACTGTCAAAACATGGATAATTTCACTGTGACTAATTGTTCTTTGTCTTACACTCTGGTGATAGTGTATATTCAATAACCCTGAAATCATGCAACTTTTGACAGTTGAGAAAAAATGGACTATACATACTGATGGTGTTAAGGCATACTATTATTTTTTACACAGTATTCCTGTTTAATTGGTAAATTGAGAAAACCCTTTCTGTGCTCATCTGTGCCTTTCAGTCTGCTGCATAGCAGGAAAACCTGGTTTTGTGACAGTTGCTGTCACTTGTTATTTTTGCTATAAGAAAATTCCAGACTATGTTAGAATCCAGGTTCAATTCTATTGTTCTGTGCATTTGAATGTAGTGGACAAAATAAAATGAAATAATGAACCTTTTAAATATCAAAGATAGATCTCTCATTTATAGCTTAGTATATTTTTTTTCAATCAGTATAGAAAACTAAGCATTCAAAAAAAGAAAAAAATCAATTCAGTTTTTACATCATGGTAAAATTTAAACAAATATTCTAGTAAAGAAATTGTCACTTTTATGGTAATTTAGTCATTGATTCAATACATTGTAGGTATCTGTGAAAGATATTGATGGTAGAGAAACATTGTCTAATTAAGCATTTACACAACAATCACTAACAACTTGTCTTGTTGGCAACGAAATGTTTATCTTAGTTTTACAAGTGTTCATATATCTTAGACCATGAATCTTAATTTGTGGTTGGCAACGTCCCTTATAACTACAATTTATGCTGCTTTAATTCACTATTAGATTTATTTGTTTTGTCTTAGCAGGTGAGATGTGTATGTTGTCAGAAAGTGTCCTTGAATTGTGCTTACAAAAATCTGGGATATTTTTACTAGACATTTAATTGTCCTAGAATTAGATCATTAGTTCATTGCCTTTACATACTGTTGTTGTTTACTTGTATATTTGATATAAAATGATATGCATTAAAGAAGACAGGCTGTTTGATGTTAATGCATACATTTATGGTTAAAATCGGACTCTTGATATCAAGTTATTGAATTTTTGACAAGGTAGGTAACTCTTGTATATATGTTACTTAATGGTCACTCAGAGTTGATTCCCTTTGATTGATGTGTTATAACCATAGCTGTGTTATATATTGATCTTATTTATTTTCAGGATTATTACATTGATCGGCTATGAACCAAATGAGTTGTTAGGAAAGACAGCATATCATTTCCATAATCCTATAGATGCACCTAAAGTTCAGGCATGTCATCAAAACTGTAAGTCTAGATTGTTATTTGTAATAGCCCAATTCTATGTACTGGTAACCATTTAAATTTTGATTTACATGCATGTAATATGGCACATATTGCAAAAATGCTTTCTTTTGGCTTTTTAATTCATAATTATACTTCTGAAATCAGGCAAATTGTGCAATATTATGACAAAATTGCATGTTGTTTTTTTTCAGTATTTGGGGAAGGGGCCTGAGGCCTTTCTTAATGTAGAAAATTTGAGGAAATTTTACCACAATTCCTTAGATAGCAAAACAAAAGTTCACAGTAAACTCCAAGTTGAGTGAAAAATGCATGATTTTAAAGAAATTTCAGGAGGGGAAGGAGCCTGTAAACGGCCCCTGTTATATAAGGAAAAAAAAGGTCTGAATTGAATGTTTTAATGTTGTGATAAATACTAACTTATTATGGAAAAAAAAATTTAAATTTAAATCTACTCTTAAAAAATATGGTTATTTTCATGATATTATAAGCTTATCTGTCCATGTCTGTAATTGTGTTCAAATGAGTTCTTATCATTTTAATTCCTTACTAGATAGTGAGAAATATAAAATTAAAGTCACAAAATGTGCACTAAAATCATCTATATCATTACAAAACTAATGGGGGGGGTAAGGTTTTTATAAATAAAGTCACCATCTTCATGATCCTCTACAGTTGTTTGTCAATTTGCATTAAAATTGTCTTTATCATAACACTGCTATACAGCTTCCATTTCTATAGAGACCTTGAAAGGTCTAAAAATGACTATTAAACCATAAAAACACTGCAAAACATTTCACATGTCTAATTTCAACATCTTTTCTTCAGTACAGCATACCAGAACAGTGGGGGGGATATACTTGATTTATGTCAATTATAAGTTCTGGTATTTAATCTAGCAACAAGATTCTATATTACGATCATGATTACCTCCCCTGAATTATCTCCTGAACACTTCCAAAATGTTTCATAGTTTTAGAAGTTGATATTTAAGTTGAAATCTGAGTACTGGCAGCTTAAAAGTTGAGAGACTGAAATTTGAATTCATGTCTACTTTGGGCCATTGCCTTGCCAGAGTAACTTATTTTTATCTTTTCTATCTCTGCAAACTGTACTATAAGGATTCACATGAAACTTGAATACATGTTTAAGGGGTTACAAATAGAGTTCAAATACCAAGTTTCATGTATGTTTACAGGTTACTTATAAATTAATGTAAGGTGCTAAGTTGTATATCTCTGATATAAGTTTGGTTTAAATTATGCCCCTTTTATACTTTGAAATTTCTTAGTGAAGTATTATCATATTTAAACCAAATTTGTAGGGAACTTAAGTCTGCTTTTGATCATGCAAATCTAAAGTTTATGTGTGCCAAGTCACCGTAATGACTTATGAAGTATCCATCTGAAATATACTACAAAGTACCTGGACTAGTAGAAGGATCTACAAATATATTTAAATCTACAACAGTCTCGAGTTGTAAGCGGACTCTCTACCATGTCACCATAAAAGCTTAGCTTGAAGACGCTGCCTTCAAGGGAGTACAAGTGCCGTATTATACCTCTGCTACACTTGTTAATTTAATATTCTTTTAAAAAAATTAAAGATGTCTTAAGATATCCAACTGTCAGCCTAGGACAAACAAATAATTTATACATTGAGAGTGGATTGTGATTTTAGTAACATTGAACAATTAAAAATCGTTCAAAAAGAACTCATAATTTATAATTAGAAGAATGATGTACTTAAAATTCATTGATCATATGAAGATATAAGATGATAATTATATTGATTATAAAACTGTAGTATAGACGAATCTCAGACAAAACTAAATGATTTAAGACTTCCAAATATTCTATCTGCTAGATTCCTTATAGAGGAGCAATATTGTCTCTGTTCTTGGAATATGTGCTTGATTTAATTGTTTAAACTTGGCTGCAACATAGACATTGATTACTTTTCCATAGTTTGCAATATTTCTGCACAAGTTTGGTTACTTTGCAGAAATGCTGTGTTCAATATCTGTTACCTAGCCAAAATATACCTGATCTGAGTAATGGTTTTCAATCTAACAATGACTGTGTGTGTGTGTCTGTGTATCAAGTGTGATGTAGCTGTCCATTTTATAACATTGTAAATACATGTACATACATATAGCTGCATGTTTTATCTTTAAGCTGATTCAGCTATAAAATTTGTGTGATTTGAATGTTGTTTTATATGTTGTGATGATTGAGGACTTAACTTTTCACACTTGTTGTTTCACAAAAATGGATGGAACACATGGACAGAAGAAGGTGGTGTTTAAAATATTGTGGGGAAGTATTGAAACCGTTTTTATCTCTTGTGTATGTTTCTTGGTGAATTTATATACTGATTGAAAATTTTTCAACTGACAGAAAATAGTTTAGCGAGTTTGAAAATAAATAACCTTAGGATTACTAGCATGGAAGAAAACATGAAATCAGTGATACATTACACCAAGAATATTATTGCCATCGATACTTATTTCATGATATTGCTAGATAATGTGTGTGTCTTACTGATAAGGGTAAGAAATCAAAGCGCTGAAGGCACAGTATTTGTTCATGTTTAAAAATTGAAATAAGATTTCCAGCTCCAACCACATTTGTACACAAATAACAGTTCAGTGAAATTAGTTTATTAGGTAGAACAGCACTCAGTTCCGGTTCAAAACACTACAAACAATCTACCTATAAATACAGCAGGTAAACCGGAAAGGCGAACACACTAATGTTTTCCCACACAAAACCACAAGTCAAAGGGGTCATTCTTAAAACAATTCAATAACTGCCGCTTAAAAGTTATCATTCATGCACATTTATTCTGCTGCATCTGTATGGAAAAAAACGAAAGTCCAATATTCATATAGACATCATTCACAGTTATCAACTACGACCTTTTAACTTTTCCTATAGAATCATTCTATTACATAAGACGATGTAACATGTCTACTGACAACTGGCAAAAACGATGGATCGTCACTGAATCCTTGATTCCATTCTATTACATAAGATGACGCAAGGATTCTTTTGAGACGCATAACTAATACGCTATTGTACATACGCCTTAGTATAGACTGATTTACAAGTGTATTTCAGGAATTATTGCGCCCGTCATAGCAGATGACCAATTTGAATGGCTCTATACATATATACTGAGGGACTACTTCTGGATTCGGTAAATTTTCAAGGTGGGAAAGGGTCTGAAATATGGTAAATATATTTGTTCAGGACTGAAGTCCCTAACAAATAAAAATCACAAAAAAATGACTTGTTAACAACATTACCTGATTGCTGCAGTCTAAGGGTTAGGGTTTATTGCACCACCCCACCATTACCATGGTAACCGGAATCGGTGATCAAATGGCTTTTTTCTAAAAGACAGTCACACACAATTTGGCCTAGTTGCATATCTGTCAGTAAATTAATAATGGTATGAGAGCATCTTGAAATTATAAACCCTGTTGCATTCAGGTGAAAAATGGCCAATTTTCACCCATGTCCCACTTAAGGTTTAATATGAATAGTTGATCATCATGGGCCCGTTTTATGACTGATTTTAGTCATAAATCTTTCTATATTGTATACATGTAAAGTTAAATTATCATAAGAGTTTTTGATAATATGCTGCCCTTATCCTTATTTATATTAGGTCAACTGAAAATAAATCTGATTTCCAAAGTGAAATTTGACAATATTTCCTACATGCTGAAGCAAATGGCATGATTTCTTGTAATCAAACTTATTCCCTCCATCTTTGAGCTCGTTTGACAATTTTAGTTTTCTAAGTTTCTTACGAAAATTATTGTACAAAACAGAGTATTTTTCGTTTCAAAATCAGAGAATTTAGAGAATTTCTTAAATTGTTGTTAGAATTTTGGGTTCGCTTGATAATGATTATTACCACAATACATTTTACAAACTATAGTAGAAACTTTGTCTATAGGTAGATTGTCACGTACACCCTTTACGATTTATTGTTGAATGTGGGTAGATATATGAATGAACTCAGTCTCTAAAAGAATATTTAATCAAGCATCTTGATACTTTCATTATATTTTCTAGGAGACAAACTTATGCATGTTTTATATGATAGAAATAGATTGTTGATGTATGTTGATGGCAGTTTTTTTGTGGTCTATTGTTAACATTGAAGGCTTGACTTAATGTCTCCTCATGAATGAGATGATTTCTGGGAGAGATTTTGATTAAAATATTAGTTTTGTGAATGAGAATTGTGTGGGAAATTTAATGATAACAAAACAAATGAGAAAGTAGAATGGCATGTTAAGATATGTGTAATACTTTTTTATGTTGTAAGATGATTGACTGATGAATAGAGATGCCTTCTGTTTCTGAAGTTATTTTAGTAAGGAAGTACTGAAAAGTTTTATGTACACCCATTTGAAGAACCCTAACCCTTAAATTCAACATTATAAAGAAAGATTACCTAGTCTGAATACCTTCCAAACAATTACAAATTTGCTACAAACCTCCATCTCCTACAGTCCCTTGCTTGGACAGCACATGAGCGTATAATGCCCAGCCCATCAGTGTTCTTTTTTTGTGTGCCTAATTTTGTTGGAGTAAAATTATTTGGTTTGACCTATATGATTTTGTCAGGATTTTCATAAAATTAATTTGGTAAATAGATCGGAAAAAAATATTGGAAGGCAGGTGGACTTTGCAGAGTTGATAGCAGTTTTTATTTGCTCATCTTTAGAATGGTCTTACTATGTTATGACCTCACATCTGTTTGTCTGTCTGCCATGTTTGTCTTGATAATAAATTGAGACTTTTTATACCGGATTTACAAATTTTATGTTTGGATAGCTTATGGTACAGGGTTGACCCCCTAATAAATTTTTGAACCCAAAGGTCAAGGTTGTTTGGATTTTCAAAAAATTGAATTTGTATATAACCTGCCATAATCTTGTCTACATTCTAAATTTAGAAAGCTTATATATATGGTCATCAAATTAGATAGTCCATGACAACAGTAGTGGCCCTTTTAACTTCAGGTCTTAAATTTATTGTTTTTTTGGAGATTGAAAACCTTGTCAAGATAATAACTTAAGAACCTTGGCACATTAAGTCACCAAATTTAATGAATAAGTGGATAGCTGATGTTCTAAGAATGGCCCCTTTTGAGTTTGGGCCTAAAGATCAAGGTCATTGAGACTTATAAAAGAAAAACTCTTGTCCTGGTAATAGCGTGAAAACCTTTGAACATGTATCCGGAATAACCATATTTTATACATGAATAATGAACCCGTAGGTTAGTCAAGGATGTAATTTTGTTACTTAGTGTTACTTTTGTCAAAAGTCAAGGTCATTTGTATTCAATCATAAGTCTTCATCATAACATAATATTATCCATGTATATACAGTCATCAAATCTTATATTTGAATAAATCATTACCAAAGGATATGCCAACAGGGTTTCTTTCCTGACCCTTGAAGTCATGTTTTATATCCACATTATTTGACAAGTGCAGTGGCTGCCATTTTGTAGAAACATGGTGCAATAACATACAAAACACAGAATTTAAGATTTAAGTTAACTATTGTCACATGGATATCCTCATGTTATTTTATGGGAATTTCCAGACAACTACTTTTTAGTTAAAGATCTATATGTATGTTATTGTTATGTTCCAGCTTAAAGCTCCATTTACATTATGGAAGTAATACCATCAATCATCTAAGAGTACTTTTTCTTCTTTATATATATTTATACTGCCCTCCAAAAGTTTATTCACGCATTCACAATTTATATTGAACTGAATAGTAATTCAAAAATATGTGAAAGCAGTTTATACAGGACCAAAACACCATTTTTAGGGAAGGGGCCTCAGCCCTTTTGGGGGGGGGGAACTAGCACGGTTTTCACTTTATTGGGGAAAATGAACCCACTTCATTGCCAGTAAAATAGGAATAGATGTATTAAATCATAGGTGTTACAAAATCAATTAGATATTAAATCATGTAAATTATGTGGTAAAAGAAACAACATAGACTGCGTTGTGAAGAAATCTTAATATTTTTCCCTTTCTATATCACAAATTATGGTTCAACATTCATTGGGAATTTTTTATGGGACTTTATGGGGAGTTTGGAGGATCAAACTGGGGGGAAAAGTGTTTGTTTTGTTTGGGGAAGCAGTCTGTATTCGGCTTCTGCATAGAAGAGTGTTTTGGCCCTGACTATAGTTAAATGATTTTAATTTTGCTTTTTCTAATTAGTATATTAATGTTTTATGGATATGAAATAACAAAAATATCTTAAACTTGATATTGGTTCATGAAGATACATTGACCATAGTTTCAGAGTCTGCTTATGGCTAACTTTAGCAGCAACTCAAAAAATAAAATGTACCAATAGAAATTCCATTTTCATTGCATGAATAATGAATATATAAAATTTATTTAGCCTCCATTTTCTGGAGAGATTATATGTACATAACAATAACAAATCAAGCTAACATATTTACAAGACAATGAAGAGAAAAATATCTATAAGAATACTCAGTTAGGATAAAGAAATGAATAATTGTTACAAAGAACAATCACGTGATCAGTGAATATAATATCATGAAGATCTATCACCAAAATATGGAGCGTAACAGTTTACTATTTTTCGGACAGAAATAGAATATGGTCCAGCTCGGACAAATGACGCAGAAATAAACAATGGTATAATAATTCTTATTCTAATAATGAACTTAGAAATTGTTGCAATTTAATTAATTGTACTGTCTGTGAAGAAACTTTCGGAGGGCAGTGTACCATAAATGAACTATAACAATACCAGTTGTGATATCTGACTTAAAATAGAATATTTCTAATCTTTAACTTATATTATGTCTAAATGTTATGTAACTGAATGTGATTAAAATCTAAAGATAGAATTAATACAAACCTACCACCTGCACGTTGTGTCTATATTTTTAGTGACAATGTGATACAAGTACTTGTAGTTCAAATAAATTAGTCTGGAATAATAGCATTTGTACCAAGCTTAACCCTCCCTATTATAATTTATTTTAACTTTTACTTGTTTGTTTATTTCTTGAAATTTACACTGCTTTATATACTGGTATTGTGCGTAAATATTGACCCCAACCTGACCTTTATGCAAGAATATTCATTACATTGAATACTTGTATTATTGAATGTTGTATTAATGCTCGATTACACTGTGACCATGAGGGTTATGAGTTAAAACTTAACACACAAAGTTAACATACTTCTATAATTTTACGATCGCTGTCAAAGTGTAGAATAGGCGTGGTACTGACTCCTCGGGATATGTGTAGATAATAATTAGATGCAAATGTGAAAGGTCAGGTCAGGGTCAATATTTACTCACTATATATATCAATATTATGGCAACATTTGTGCATGTACTATTAGCTAACTTTTTAAAAGAGACATAGTCTAACCTGAGTCTGATTAAAATAGTATTAGAAAAAATAAATAATTTAAATAATTGAGCTTATTGTGTTCAAATTGTACTTCTCTGACTTGTCTATCTCCGGCATCAATCTGTGCTTGCATGTATGTATTTGTTGGCAATTATTTCTTTAAAAAAACTCTTGTCCTTGAGGTCATAATTGGTGTGCTTTATGGGTGGTGAATTTTAAGAGAATTTAAAGAAATATGAAAAGTCTTCTGTAAAATCATAATATATAGAGCTTCCATATATATTACACTGGTGGCATTACATTTAAGGCTCTCTACAAAGATTGTTCAAAGTATGTAAGTAGGGGTCATAATTTGCCTCACCTCAAATGGCACTATAATAATTATAATTATGTAGTAAAATGTTAAAATAGTTTATTTCTGAAACCATAAGGTCCAGTGCTTCTTTATATAGAATGTACTATCATTTCAGGGTCCTCTTTATTATTGTTTATTTAAAGTATACCTATATGGTAATAATTTTAGTGCCACTCTAGGGGCATGAATGTTTTGTTTGTTCGTTGGGTTTAATGCCATAGCAACACATTGTATAGGTCATATAACAGCGGTCAGTCAATCTACTTACTGTTCCTGGAAAGGCTAAATCTCTGGATTTAGCTGTTAACCAACTATTAACCGCATACTTTTGTCAGTGACTGACAACTGCCCTACATAATTAAAAATCATTGGTAGGAGGGAGAATGGCCGTAGAAATAATTTTATGACCAAGCTCCATGAAAGTTATAGACCTTAATATGAAAATGTGAATAATCTTATGTCAGTTACCCCAAAGGATCTAGTTGTAAGGTAATTGGGGAGAGTACCACTGCTTCTCTGGATCTTAATATCAACTAATAATTATTTAATCTTATTTTTCTATATTTTCAGTGATAGTTAAAGGAACCTCAGTAAGCAAGTACTACAGATTTTTAGGAAAGAATGACAACTGGGTGTGGCTACAAACAAGAGCAACAATTATATACAACACATCTAATGTTGCACAGTATATTGTCTGCATGAACTTTGTTATCAGGTAACTCTTATACAGTTTATGCCTTCAAAATCTTTTAGGAGGTGGGGTTGGTAAAAACAGAGAGTCTTTGTTATATTCCTGTTATATTCTGGTCCCTGGTATCATAATCATTTAAGCATACATAGAGAACACACAACAAAGTGATGTTGACTGTGATTATTGGACTATCAAAGTGTGTCTAATACATAGTTGGCAGGGCTTATAATAAAGTATGACACATGCGCAGTGGTAGTTAATAACCATGCTTGTATAAACTTAATACTAAATATACATGTATTAAACAGTCTTATTGTTGATTGTAACTATAATACTTGACAGGCTAAATGTTTATATCAAAGTTGCAAAGTTATCATTTTGTCGTCATATATCAAAATAAGCTGTTTCATAGAATAAGAGCTGGGTATTGCCAGCTAAGTTTGTATCACAATACATCACGATTGTAGCATTGTATCACGATAGGTATCACTAGTTTATATGGGACATGCACCAACTGTACAAATGGTTGGGAGAAGACAAAAACAAGCTAACAACTTTCCAAAATCATAGTATTATTGTACTAGAATTAACTGCACAATTCAGTCGATTTCTGTGAGTGAATATGTCTAAATAAGAACACTTTACTAGAAAAAAGAACACAGAAGCAGTCTTCATTTGAGCACTATAATTGTTCTGTGAATATCACAATGCATTCATGTATCAAGAACATTGCCCCGACACTACATAGAATACAACTGAAGAAATCCTAAATTTTCTTTTAATTCAATGATCCGAGAGTATGTTATCATTCTGCAAGGCAGTGATATTTTGATTTGCTATTATTATATGTAATGTTTAACAAAAGACTACCAGGTATTGGGTTTGATGCAAATATGAAGTTTGTCGAACATTTGCAAATTTTATCTGTATTGATTGGCTGACCATCGACATAGGCTAGATTTTTACTTGTTTTGATACCTTACCCTTTTGTAATGTTGCTGGGTTAGTGGCCAGTTTGTCACCTATAGAATGGCCAACTCATAGTTTTTAAGATGTCATTTTAGCTGGCTACAAAACTAGGGCTAAAGATGTCATATATTGTCCACAACATTCTTGATATTAAGACAATCAAAACCAAATATATTGAAATGAAGGGTTTGCAGCATAGAAACTCTGAGATTCTTCTTTTCAAATACTAGACCGACTGATTTAGAAGAAAATAAATAATGTCCTTGTTTGATGACGAAAGATTTTAAACATTTAGAGACTGTTGTTGAATGAGTTGTCTTTGAAAGAGAGCCAAGTATTTGTTGTTTTCTGTGGTATTATTATATTTTTTTGAAAAAATAGTTATGCACTTGTAAACATTTTAAAAAGTCGCAGTAGCATGCTGTATAACTGTCTACCTATCAGTTATAATCATTAGCCATGAAATTAATGAGTGTTAAAATTTGATAGCATATTCCCTATTGTCTTGATCACGTTACTACTCTTTTGTTCATTGACATTTTTATAAAGATGGCATCAAGTTGGTAGTCAGCATCTAGTCAGCATTAAGTACTACATTTTGATGAGAATAACATACTTATTATCATTGATGTTGATATGATTGTGCTGATATATGCATTTGATTACAACTTTTGAAGTTCATCTTCCTAGACTGTTTACAATGTCTAATACACACATGGTCTACTCAATGACTTATGTCTTATCTATACCTCCAATATTGTCCGAGTTTTAGATCATGGCCAATACAGTTTGTGTAGAGGAATCTAGACTGGAAAGCATAGTAGTATTGAGCTACCTTAAGTTTGTGAATACATTTATAAAGCTGGGCTAAACATTTATTTTAAGAGTAGGTTGAGGGGTTACAGACAACTAGCTATATAATTTTCTTGTCCCTACCAGATGATTATAGCAGTTAAAAGTGGCCCTGAACCCAAACATAAGTTGTCAAAGGCAATCATATAACCTTGGGCAATTACAACCTTTAATGTCCAGCCCTTTGCCTTTACATGTCATTTAATATAATTGCTTGTCTGATGGGTTTTAATTGAACTTATTATATATATCTAATAAATCGAACCAATTGACAATCTGCATTTGTACCATGTGACCGTCCAATATATTGGGGTATTGGATCCAAAAAATATATATTACTTTCGTATTGGACGGTTGGGTACATGTGCACTAAACGATGTGATAAGAATGGCGGTGATTGCTTTGTTGGGGGTGATAACGATGATGATTATTTCAAAGTAAACTAAAGATATATAATAAAAAGGTTATTATACATTTTACTGTACAATACGGAAATATATTTGGACTCTTACACAGCTTGGAAAGTCATATTGGACTCGCCTATTGGCTCGTCCAATATGACTTCAAGCTGTGTACTCGTCCAAATATATTTCCGTATTGTACAGTAAAATGTATAATAACCTATAATTATTGATGAAGCATTTCATAATTTTTAAATAGTATTTGCATTTTCTGAGTAATTAATATACATTGAACAAAAAGTATCTGCTTTATAGAATAACTTCATCTATATTTAATGATCACTTCCAGATAAACTTAAACTTCTTCAATAGACCTAATTTGGAAAGTTTGTTAATACCGGAGGGGAAAACCCAAATATTTGAATTCGGGATTATAGTCTATATATTACATGTTCATTGTTGTTGTACAAAAAAATAACAATAACTATATAAATGAATAAGTAAAAACCCTCCACCATAAATATTTACAATTTCACAAAACAAAATAAAATTTATTACACTGGATGTTATAGTGTGTTTTTGTATTTTTAGTTCATAAAAAAGATCATAAAAAGTTTAGTTTGTAAACCAATGGCTCATGAACTTTTTATGTTCATAAACCTATCAAAATCAGGCAGTTCTTGTTTAGTTCATGAACATGTTTTATGGACTGAACAATGTTTACATTTGTTTCTTAGACTTTTTTATAAGATCTGAAGATTAATGAAACCTGATACAATTTGATGTTGTTTGTGCATGTTGTCCATTCATTCAAAACATAAAATTTAAAACTACAAACATGTTAATAGTTAATTAGTTTTGTCTAATTATCTTGTTATTATGTGTAACGTATGTATCTGATACAGTATCTTATTCCTCCATTATCATGGTAGTACATTTTTGCCTTATTTCATAATTATGTCATCAAACCTTCCTTCTTTTTTGTCTATTTTTTATCTATTTCATTTTATGAAACTTTGACAATTTCATTTCATTGACTTTAAGATTCCATCAAACCTAGAAAATGCATGAACTTTAATAAGATCTTACTTGATAAATGCTTAAACAATCTTTTAAATTCTTAATATGCATATTGTAGCTGTAAAAAGTAAATCTTGAATTATAATTCTTGATAGTTATACCCTCAAAGTAACATTGTGGGGTATATAGAAGTCAGCTTGTCCACTGGTTGGTTGGTCCAGGTCTGAGGCTTTTTCTTGTCCACTCAATTTCTCAGCACCTATTTCACAGATTGGATTCAAAGGTCACATATATACAAGATATGGGGCAGACATGTGTATATCCCATTTTGGAAACGGTTCATTGATTTTTTGCCGATTAATGGCCCTTTGATGAAAAATCTTCTCTGCTCATTTTCTCAGCACCTAATTTCTTGACAAACACCTGTTGGGGGTATTTTATCACATTGATAGGTTTAGTTGTTTTAATAAAAAATAGAAACTCTTGTTGCGGTAAAGAGTCCCATTTTGGAGGTGCTTGTGAAATTGCCAACATCAAGTGCTAGAATTTGCTATTTTGGGGTTTGAAAAGTGCTTGTTTGTCACTGAATTTCTGTATGAACCTTTTAACTAGCTGTATTTTTGTATTTTTATCGTAGTTTAAAAACAAATTTAGTTTTAACAATTCTGTCAGCTTGATTGATTTATTGCCTAAAGAAGTTTCAGTTTTTTCCCATTGTTGGCAACCACACTAGTTTCTTCCATTACACTCCATGCATACTGTGGGCAATTCGACTGGCGAAATCTCATTTTCATGAATTTTCATGAGGCAGGGGAGACCAACGAAATCGCATGTTACAAAATTAAATACTCTTCAATAACAATAATGTCATACTAGGATTTTCTTCACCCGCTTTAAAAAAAACACTCAAGGAGGCTGCCATTTTGAATGGCAAACCAAACTTTAGATATAAAATGTAATTTCATTGGCTAGTTTTCTGCTGTGGTTTCCTTGCGGAACCAATGAAACTTTTTGATTATTCATGATTACAAGATTTTCCTTACCAAATGGCCGACAGCACATAACGCAGTATAGCAATAAGAGTAATGTATCCTGGGATAACAAACAATGTCTTTTTTCACAATGTACATGATTTAAGTGTTAGCAGGTTTACTTACCATGTCAGAGATAAAAAACAATGGCCTTTATAAAACAGTATCTAAGTTATGGTACCACACTAGAGTATTACCATACTTGAATTTTTCTCTTTTTATATGCCTGAAAGAATTTCGGACATATTATGTTATACCCCTGGCGTCCGTCCGTCTGTCCATCCATCTGTTAGCAATTTGGTTTCCGGAGCATAACTTAAGTTTGGCCCACAATATTCAAACTTCATAGGATGATTGTCCATATCAGGTAGAAGACCCCTATTGATTTTGGGGTCACAAGGTCAAAGGTCAAGGTCACTATTACCTTAAAACTGAAAACAGTTTCCGGAGCATGAGTGACAAAGTTATACTCATCACAAATAAAAAGAAGCATTCTCAATGGTATCTTTTTTCTCTACTTTGTTTTCCACAATTATGCATAATATGATATTCATATGAAATATTTTTATGTCTTACAAATGCTTCATCCAAAAAAAAAAAACACTTTCGGGCATATAATGCTCCGCCTAGCAGTGCTCTTGTTTTACATTTGCATTTTGATTTTACAGCTGCATCTATCAGCCAAGAAAAATATGTTAAAATTAAGTTTGTATGCATGTTGGTCTGTAAGTCCTTGTTTTGACTGTGTTTATTAGAATTAATTGGTTGTATATAATTACTACCTGGCTGGTGCACATATAATTTTGTACAATAATTTACATTTTGCTGCTAGTTTATGACATTAGCCTAAAAATAAGACAGTTTCAGGACATTGGCAGTATTCCTCGTATGGTATATAAAATGTGTTTGGATATTTTCTAGTACAATAATGTTATAGACTGCATCGTATTTGCTTACACATTTATTCATCAGACGTTTGTTTTATCATCCTGTCATGCTATTTTTTCATGCTGGTAGAACTAATTTCTCTATGTCAATGATGTTTATTTCTTGCCATATTGTTAAGTGTAGGTTTTTCCATGATTGTTGTTGGCTGTCAAAATAGATTCTCCATTAAGTCCTCATGACCAACCAAGTGTGTAAGATTTTAATCAGGGCTGTCCTATGACTGCAAAAACCTCACTTTCCAGAAGATAATACCAGAAACCCAAGTATTGGGTTTTTTTCCTCCTGCACTGATGAGCTACTTAAACCACATTTTTAGCCGAATTTTTTTAACGAAAAAATTTGGCTAATAGTTTGGCCAAACACGGGCGGGCAGGTTGGCAGGTGGTCGGTCAGCGCCTGTGGCGTTAACAATTGTGTTAAAGTTTTCAATTTAGCATATATCTCTGCCATTTATTGTCAGATCTTTATGAAACTTCATACAATGATAATATACCATGTGATGAACAGAATTAAAAAGTAACCACAACTCTACCTGCCTTTATTATGGATTATTTCCCTTCGTAATTTTTGCGTTAAAGTTTTTTAAATCCAGCTTTAATCATTGGTTTCCACATTACATTTCTTGTTTAATAATTTTGCTGACAATTACGAATAATATAATTAATAGACCCAAATGTTTCTGAACACATGCTTTTGATTGCAATGATACAATTGTTTGTTTGTGCTGCAGGTAAACACCTATTAATTTGAATTCCGACTGAAGTTTTTTGTGGCACTCCAAATGCATTTATCATTTTTACAACATGAAGAAATATCAAAATAAATAATAGCTGTGCATGAATGTTTATTTGAGCGTAGAAAACATGATCTACATGACATGACTGATATTCTACAAATAAACATAAAAATGTGTAACAAAATTATAGTAATTATGTTGAATCCTATGTTGTAACTGATAGTGTTTAATAAAGAAGATAATTTGCATAATCTCCATATAACATGTAGTATGAAACTTAATCTTAAAACTTAAAGAATTAAGAAATTTGACACTTTTGTCTTTTCTGCAAAATAAAAATGTTCAATGTTGTTTTGATCATATAAATTTCTAGGACATGTCCAATATCTCAGGTAATTTAATAATTATTTGATATTTTGTTATTGGATATGCATGCTTCCAGGAAAAATACAAAGGCTAATAAAGAAAGGACTAGGCTTAAGCTAGCTTATTAGTAAAGATAATTTAATTAATTATGGGAAAATAACATTTAACAATTAAGACTGAATAACTATCAATTTTGCTTGCAGAATAATAATAATAATTTATAACTACAAAAGTTTGTTCATAATAATATGTTTTAAAAAATACCAGATTTATTTACCTCTGGTCACTTTGGCTAGTTAGCTCAGTTGGTTGCCAACAAATCTACTGATCAAGGCTCAGTTGGTTGCCATCAAGTCTACTGATCAAGGCTCAGTTGGTTGCCAACAAGTCTACTGATCAAGGCTCAGTTGGTTGCCATCAAGTCTACTGATCAAGGCTCAGTTGGTTGCCAACAAGTCTACTGATCAAGGCTCAGTTGGTTGCCAACAAGTCTACTGATCTAGGCTCAGTTGGTTGCCATCAAGTCTACTGATCAAGGCTCAGTTGGTTGCCAACAAGTCTACTGATCAAGGCTCAGTTGGTTGCCAACAAGTCTACTGATCAAGGCTCAGTTGGTTGCCAACAAGTCTACTGATCAAGGCTCAGTTGGTTGCCAACAAGTCTACTGATCAAGGCTCAGTTGGTTGCCAACAAGTCTACTGATCAAGGGATCATTAGTTCAATTCCTGGGTGGGGCATACTTTCGTGGAGCTTGGTCATTCTATGGCCATTCTTCCTCCTACCACTAATACTAAATCTGATTTAGGGTAACAGTTGTCAGCCACTGATGGAAATGTGCACCTAGTAGCTCAGGTTTAAACACCTAAATTTATAGATAATAAGCCTCGCTAGGAATGGTAAATAGGTTGACTGACTGCCCTTATAAATTTATGACTCATATGTAGTTGCTATGGCATTAACCCAACCCAAAACCTTTCTGATTAACCTAAGTCAATGTCTTGCATGATTTTAGAGTTTTGTTCTCATTGAGTACTTCTTTCATAGTTTAGAAGAATTATCATTTTATATAATATATATACATCTACAAGTTGATATTATGGTGTTGATCCATGACTTTACCTTATAATTAAGTCCTGTAAGTCTTTGTCAAAAGAAATAATAATATTCATAGAAAGCTTATAAAACTGGATAAAGCTCAGAGGAGGACAAACCTCTAAAAAGTTTCTCTTTTATGTCTAAATATAAAAGTAAATTTGTATTTATATGAAGTTATCAGAAAAAGATTTGTTAGAGAAGTATTTTTATGGTAAGAATAGATTCGATCTGCTATTTAAAGATCATCTAACTAAGAGATGAAAACATTGCAACGACGTATGACAGGTTATATAATATCATGTGTTCTATATTGTTATTTTACCATCCTGTCATGGTTACTGTTTGTGCTTAGTAATAACATCGAGGGTTGCCGGCAAGACTGTTGTAACTACACTTTTTTAAGAAATAGACTGTTTGAATTTTTTGCCGTTGTTTTGACAAAAAAATTTGGCTTATAGTTTGGCCAAACCTGGGTGGGCAGGTGAGCCAGTGGTAGGGCGGCATCCATAGAAGTTTGCCAAAGATGCCCAAGTATGTTCATATAGACAAATAAAATTCACTGTGGAAAACTGTTCATCGCGTCAAAGCATTACTAACTGCTTTGACAATCTTACAATTGTGAATGTAAGATGTTCAATTTTTATCACTATAGCATAAATAATTGCATATTACATCAATTACAGAAAACAATAAAAAAGAATTTAAATAAACAACATGTTCAAAGATTGAAGTCTAGCGCAGAACTAAAATATTATGTGCAGTATTCCTGCCTCTAACCGTTTCCTTTCATGTGACTTATCAATAGATGGTAAAACAAGCAGTATTTTGTATACAAAACAGTGAAGACATACGTTCTGTTGCTATACTGCTTAACGTGCAGAACTTTAAATTACCTGAGTATTATATTTACCTGTGAACTCTCTAAAATACTTCCAAACTACTAGAACTTTTGTCAGAATATTGTCTGTGTGTAAAATGTACTGTTTTATTTATGTTTGTATTTGTGTGCCTGTGTTGTCAGTGACAAATATGGAGGTTAAAAAGTGACACTTAATAACAATCTTTGATTAAATTGAATGGAATTTTAAATAAATCTGTTTTATAAATATTTACTGTTCATATAATGATGCTTTCCAGCTTGCTCAGTAACTGTTATTTTATCATGATTGATTGCATAAGGAGGATTTCAGTCTATAAACATTGAACTAAGTTTAAAAATATCTTCTGGATTTAATAAAATTCTTTTTTAAGAAAATAAAACACGATGGAAGCTATTTCATTTAAGATCTAGAAATGGAACTAAACTCAGATCTTTGTACTTCTGATATTATTGCTGTCTTGAAAAGTCTTCTATTGTGAACATAACCATTTTAACTTATTAACGTGATAAAATTCATGAATTTACTGAATGTGGTTAAATAAATAGTTCCTGAAGAATTGTTTTAACAAAAACTTTATTATAAACATCATGTGCAAAACACTAAATACAGATCTTGTGGGTTATTCTCTAAACAGGTAGGGCTATATACTTTTATGATCATTGTGTGAGAGAAATCTGAGATAGTCTTATTAATTTATAGTTATTAGAGATTCCATGTATCATGGAAACATGTGGATTTACCATGTGACTTGTAATCTTTGTAGGCGGTCTGGAAACAATATTTTTTGCATCACGGTTAAAGACGTACCTTTGATAGAATTGTAGTGTGATTAAAACTTAGAATGTTTAGAAAATTTCTCAGCTGATATTAAATACTATGATGCCATGAAAAAAAATTTTACCATAAATTATAGATAAAAGTCTAAGAAATATAAACAGGTGTGTCTGGCTTGTTGTTTGCCTTTTTACTTCTTGCAGTCTATTTACACTTTCTTCCTGTCATAGATTTCACTTATTTTTGCGTATTTTCAATATAAGTTGCCATGAAAACCACTTTTATATACTATGTAAGCCATGGAGACTGATAAATATAAACTTTACCATGGAAGCAGAGTCTTAATTTACGCATAGAAAGTTCCTTGTATTCTTAATCAGGCCATAATCCTCTTACAAACTTAATATTAACAATCCATCATTTCTATAAAAACTAATTTAGTTATGTGAATAGTTTAAACAAAATAAATCATTAAATATATCTTTCCTTTATTTAGAATATGAGAAGAACATCCCACTTAATTATATTGTCCAAGTTTTTTTATCTGTCCTTAAAAAAGGTGTGATTGTGCTTGTACAAGTTGACTTGAGAACAATATTATTTTTACTATCTTAACTATATTGGACATTGCTACTAAGGCACGTATTGAACAGTGTTACTAGGACACATTTTGGACAGTGCTACTTGTGCACATTTTTGACAGTGCTACTTGTGCACATATTGGACATTTCTACTAGGGCACATTTAAGACAGTGCTAGAAGAACACATATTGGACTGTGCTACTAGGGCACATATTGGACTGTGCTACTAGGGCACATATTGGACTGTGCTACAAGGGCACATATTGGACTGTGCTACTAGGGCACATTTTGGACTGTGCTACTAGGGCACATATTGGACTGTGCTACAAGAGCACATATTGGACAGTGCTACAAGAACACATATTGGACAGTGCTACTAGGGCACATATTGGACATTGTTACTAGGGCACATATTGGACAGTGTTACTAGGGCACATATTGGACAGTGCTACAAGGGCACATATTGGACAGTGCTACTAGGGCACATATTGGACATTGTTACTAGGGCACATATTGGACAGTGTTACTAGGGCACATATTGGACAGTGCTACAAGGGCACATATTGGACAGTGCTACAAGAGCACATATTGGACAGTGCTACAAGGGCACATATTGAACAGTGCTACTAAGGCACATATTGGACAGTGCTACTAGGGCACATATTGGACAGTGCTACAAGGGCACATTTTGGACAGTGCTACAAGGGCACATATTGGACAGTGCTACTAGGACACATATTGGACAGTGCTACTAGGACACATATTGGACTGTGCTACTAGGGCACATATTGGACAATCTTATGCTACTAGTGCACATGTTGGGCAGTGTTACTAGGAAACATGTTAGACAGTTCTACTAGGGCACATATTGGACAGTGCTACTAGGGCACATATTGGACAGTGCTACAAGAGCACATATTGGACAATGCTACTAGGGCACATATTGGACAGTGCTACTAGGGCACATATTGGACAGTGCTACTAGGGCACATATTGGACAGTGCTACAATGGCACATATTAGACAGTGCTACAATGGCACATATTGGACAGTGTCATTATGTAATCTGAGTAGTGGACTGAGTTAACAGTCTAACAAAACTAAGCCAGTCTGATAGATAGCATCAGAGAGAACGAGCAGCCTCAGGCTTACTATGCTTCTAAAAGTAGACTGTTGCTGACAGTAAACCTATTGTCAGTGTTTTGCAAAAAGGGTAGCACTTTTACTATGCATTCCTGTAAAAACCTTACACTCCCATTAAAAAGTTCATGTTTTAAGTTTTCTGAAGTTTTTATGAGAGTCACAGCTTCATGGTCAGCTTGTTATATATCAGTACCACCTGGTTCAATCAGTACTATCAGTACTTTGATTTAATGTTTTGCTTTCTTTTTCTTTTCTATTTTCTTTGTTTCTTTCAATATATACTTTAAGATATGGGAGAAATATTTATGGGATATATTTATTAAGATAAGACATGCTAACTTGTGAATATTTTTTGTAATTTTATATTATTGCTCATGTATCATGTTTCATGTTTCACGAAAATAAAGGTCTGTTCTGTTCTGTTCTGTTCTGTTCTATTCTGTTCTTATACTCAAAAACTAATATGTAAAGCCATTCTGTGTTGTAATCTGTATAAACTGATTAAGTTCATGTTTTGATGACTAAGTTATGTTTTTGACAGATTAAAAGTGAGACTGTTTTTTACATATCATTTCTGTCATGCAACATCTTAACATGAAAACCAACAACAGTCATGCAACATCTTAAAATGAAAACCAACAACAGTCATGCAACATCTTAAAATGAAAACCAACAACAGTCATGCAACATCTTAAAATGAAAACCAACAACAGTTATGCAACATCTTAAAATGAAAACCAACAACAGTCATGCAACATCTTAAAATGAAAACCAACAACAGTTATGCAACATCTTAAAATGAAAACCAACAACAGTCATGCAACATCTTAAAATGAAAACCAACAACAGTCATGCAACATCTTAAAATGAAAACCAACAACATGATAAAACAATGTTCTTATCCTTTTTGTGCCAACTATGGTATAAAGTACATAAAAACTCCAGTATTGTGAAATAAAACAGGCGTTAACTGCCAATGCCTTGAAACTGTCTTAAAGATAAAGAAAAATGGCAATAATTGCATAATAATGCATGTTTACTTGATAGGTAGTAATTATTTATACATATAAACCTGTGAAACTATGTTGCATTATAGCACTTATAAACTGTTTCTGAACAAAATATTTGCATAGATAATATTTCGTTTGCAACGTATGTATGGGACATACACTATTTACATGGATAATACAATTTTTACATGGCAACTACATGACAATTGTGATATTTACACGAAACATGCAACTTACGCTATATACTAGAAACATACAATATTCATTATTTACATAAAACATGCAATGTTTACATGGCAACTACAATATTTACATGTAACATACATTTACATGGAGTATGTATTATTTATATGGAACATTTGATATTTACATAGGACATAAAAAACAAAAAACATACATTATTTACATGAAAGGTGCAACATTTACATGGAACATATAACATTTACATGGAATTTATTTACATGGACATTTAAGAACATAAAAGATTTCTATAGAACATTTAATATTTATTTGGTAAATAGAATTTGTTAATGGAGCATACTACATAACCTTGGGAAAGACTACATTTACATGGAATTTACATAGTGAACATGTGGACAATATAAAATACTAAAAATCAGTTACATAGGAAAGACGTTCATACAATTTTAAATGGAATTAACATGAATTATGCAATATCTGTGTGAAATTTAAAATTGCTTTTAAATTCCATCAGGGCTGGGGAAATCTTAAAATTGTTTACTTGTCCATTCTTGGCAATTGGTAAAGTTACTTGTCCGTATGAACATTTTAGAATAAAATCATTGAAACTTGACTTGGGGCGTTTTTGCCTTGGGACAACACGGACAATACGGACATTTGATTTCGCCAACCCTGTCCATGTTAACTTGGAAATAAACAATATTATTATTGTATTTCAGTGAGGAAGAAGGAGAGAAGTATTTAATGTTAGAAGAACATCAACAAGCCAATCATCATTCAGCTAGCTGTGTTATAACACTACCTGATAACCCTAGATCTTACACAGATTGTAGAGTCAAGATTAATGGTGGTGTGAAAATTGTAGAACTTCAAGATGAGAATCTAGAGAAAACAGCTTGTCTTAATGGTGAACTAGATACACAACCTAAACCAATACTCTCGTCAACTCATTTGGCTTCCAATAGTGGGGGATCACAAGAGTTATCTACAAATTCTAACAATATGGTACTCCCTGAGACTGGGTACCAGGGAAACTTGATGGTGCCGGTACCTTCTACATCTCAGGAGGTCTCCCCTGGTCCTACATTGCCTGGAAGTCAGTGTATGACCCCTACAGTGTTTGAATCTGTGTCTCAGTGTCAGACTATGATACCTGAACACAATATGGTGACACAATGTAGCCCTATGATGAGTTGTGGGTCAACTGATAATATTAGTATGAGTGTTGAAACTACAAATAGAATAGGTGAGTAGTTGTCCTGATCTTTATTAAATAATTATTTAAATGTTGTCTTCAACCATACGGCTTAATCTTCCATATTTTGCAATGTTTTTGCATCGCCTCGAAGTCCTCAACTAAGATTGTTCAATTTATGCCCCTGGGGTCAAAATTGGCCATGTTTCAACAGCCATAAGTGTTACATAAGCGTTATGTTTGAAAAAATATTCTCAATAACTCACAGTATAGGCTTGAGATTTTATATTTTAGCAATGCCTTAAGGTCCTCTATGA
Source organism: Mactra quadrangularis (assembly GCA_025267735.1). Lineage (NCBI taxonomy): Eukaryota > Metazoa > Mollusca > Bivalvia > Venerida > Mactridae > Mactra > Mactra quadrangularis. The sequence continues at coordinate 22,698,472 of CM046301.1, read as the reverse complement.
AAATTGTTCAATTTATGCATCAGGGGTCGAAATTGGCCCCTTTCCAAAAATCTAAAGTTTTTAATAAGAGTAACATTAAAAAATGTAAAAAAATCTTTTCTTAATCTTCATGCATCTGAAATAAAACTGTTCTTAAAGCTTTCCTGACACTCTTAGGATATAGTTGAGTGATCTTGGATTCTTTAGGCCTTTCTGCTAGTATTTTCTGTGTGTCTATAACATCAGTGACGTCATAAAATAAATGCTAATAACCTCATATTCAGCTGTTTATTCATTCCTCCGAATAACTTAAACTGGATATAACTGGTACATACATAGTAAAACTGTTTTGTTTATTATAAGATTAAATACATCTTATGTATGAATCATAATTTTCCTTCATTTACACTTATCTCTATGTCAAAACTACTTATCTTGTTGTTTAAATACAAAACAAAATGATGAATGAATCTCTCTAGATATTTATTTGTAAACAAATAGTTGATCCTAGTTTGTTGGTAAGAAATTAAATATCTAGTCTCAACTGCAATAACGTAATGATGCTCACAGCCTGACTTATGTTTCCATTAGAGTGGGAATATCACTCTGATATTTAAAATTGTCTACTACTGTTTTAAATTGTATCATATTAAGTTTCTCCTACACTTGACTAGTACTCTGAATCTCCTGCGTCACAAACTTACAGTGTTATTGATTTTACTATCCTTTTTAAAAATTTGTCAATATTATTCAAGCATTGCTTAGAATCCATGGTAACTAATTTTTTTAATTATGATTGGAAATAAAAATGGCGTCATAATCGTGTTAATATATATAGGCTTGATATAATGTCTATATGTAATCATTTGGATATGTGGCATCGACGATATATGTACTACAATGGATATGGACACATTATGCGATGTATTAGTATTTTATTTGATTCTTCGTTTAAATATTAATAATATAATATATTATATTATTAATATTATATTTGTTTATTTTTTAATATTTGTTTTATTAATATTATATTTGTTTATTTTTTAAATATTTGTTTATAATTTTATTTAGTTAGATTTATTATGAAAACTTAAATTTATTTCACTTTCATCATTTAAATTTATTTTTTATTTTGTGTATTTTTTTTTTATTGTAATACATGATAGGTAAACATGTTCATAAAATGTATGTACGCTTTTAAATTATAAATTAATTTATGTTTTTTATTTTGATAAAACATTTTAATGTAATAACTTAGCTGTAGCATGTTGTACATGCCGTTTTATATTGATAAAATGTTGGGACCTGTCCCCATGGTCAGGTAATAATAGTCTCTGACTTTAGAAGTCTGTTAGACTGAAAGAGGGTTGTTGTTTTGACCCATTTTCTGACCATTGCTTTTTATGTGAGAAATAGGCAGTTGGTTTCTGAGAATTGGGTCTTGTACTGGGGATTTCCAGGAACATTAGCTTGATGAAGTGTTTGCGTCATAATAATTTTTTATAACTGGCTTAATGAAATAAAAAAACTGCTCAACTCTGTTTATCTCTTAATTGAATTGTATGATAGGACTTGGTAATGCATCTAAATGACCAAAGTCCAAGAAAATTGTACATATACTTATTTGGATTTAATTTAAATTAATGGTTGGTCAACTGAAAATAATTCTGATTTCTAAAGCAAAATTTGACACTATTTTGACAATATTATTCTGTCAGTCTTCTAGGTTGCTTTATGAATACAATTATATTAAAATAATCAAAGAATTTAGAGCATTACTGAATATTGTCACAATTTAGGTCGGCTTGATTGATAATTAACATATAATTGACTTTATTGGTGACTTTACCAATAATAGTATCTTTGTCAATCCAATAATAAATAGACACAGAAGTTCTACTCTTCAACCCTGTCATTATTGCATCATCAGATATTTTAGTGTACTTTCTATAGACTGCTCTCTTTGTTATTAAATTCTGATAATTTTAGTTATTATATTTTCATGCCTCTAACCAGTGTAAATTAATTACCATCTATACTATATCACAACTTGTTCATTGATAAGTATAGATGATATTTATTTGTGACACAATATTTTAGGGTTAAGTGTATATGAAGTACCGGGTATATTATTCCTTGGTTTAAAACCCATCAAAACCTGTCTCATTGGTTTTTATTTTGAAATAAGTTCCTATTGTGTCGGTCTGTGTCAGGTTACGTGGTGACTTGGGGAAGCAGACTTAACAAATATTTATGTAAAATGTTTAAACATATTTAACTATGAAGCTGTATAAATTAATGTAAAAATTTAATATAAAAATATGTTGTCATTGAATTTTGTTTTCTTAAGCATTAGCCTGGTTCATTATGTTATATAGTAAACAAGAAAATCAACTTGCCAATTTTTATAAATTGTATATTGTTTTCTAACCTGAATCAGTTTTCACTTGCCCTGGGCTTTGGGAATACTTATCTAGGTTAATTTGCTTTTGCAAAAAGTATAGTAAAATACCTCATTGTTTTTTTAGAACATGTTTTATGCACTTTCAGTATTGTTTATTTTTTAATAGAACCCTTAGGTTACAGTTTTTTGCTGTAAGTTGTTAATAAATGACAAATTCTTTGAATATTGACAATACTCAACTTGACTAAGTGTTTTGTATATTTTCAGATCCACTTGTCCCGGAATACATGTCCCATGGAAGTCCAGAGAGTGCATGCAGTGTTTATGCTGGTTCCCCTCAACCACAAGCATATACTGGTTCCAGTCACTTGTCACACACTGGTAGTCTATGTAGTAATGGATTTATTGATAGAACAATGGATAATTTCTCTCAGACGATGGGTGCAAGTTGTTCCAGTAGTCATAGCGACGATGCTGGATATGAAAGTGCTAACAGTCCCTATACTACAAGCTACCTGAGCCCACAAACTGTCTCATCAGCTTGTAGTTATGACAGTTCTGATAGGGGCTATACAGCAGACATTACAAATCATTCTGTGCTAAATCAAGGTCAAGGACAAACATGTTCTTACGGAGGAGGATTTCTGATGGACTCTACAATGAACTTAAATGATGAAACATTAGCTAGTCATCATTCAATGGATGATGGCAACTGTGATTACAGCAATCCGGTTCTTGACGAAATTTTTAAATCTATGAACCAACCTAATTCAGACAATTTAAGTGTTAATATGGCTCTTGTCTTCTCTACTATAGAAAGTTTGACAAGTCAGTCACCTTTGTCAGTGTCAACAAAAGTAAAAAGTCCTGGTACTCCAGGTGTGTTGAATGGTTCCAAAGTGTCGTCTGCCAGTGTATCACAGCCTGAAAGAAGGACTGATAAACCTTTGTTACGTAGTTTTCTTACAATGCCTCAAGATGATATTCCAAAGCAACCATTAGGGTTCCTTCAAATGTGTAAAAATAATGGACAAGGAAAGAAAAGCATAAATAAAAATAACAGATCCCTTCCATATGGAATAGATAAACAAAAAGACCCTAGTGCTCAAAAGACAGCAAAAATGAATCAGATGTCAGCCCCTCATGCTACAGTTTCTAATACTGTTCTTAACAACTGTGTAGGTGGACATACTGAATCTATTGATAGTGAACAATTGGAATTGACTGCATTTCCTGATGAATTTCATGATTTTGCTCTTCAGAATCTAGTGAACGATATAACAGATGCTCAGGCTCAAGCATTAATTGCTGATTTACAAAATGAAGTTGGTGATACTCTTATGGATACATCTGAATATTTAGAGAATCTCGATGATTCTTGTACCAATGCTGGTACTTCCACTGGTTCCTCACATAATTTTCTTAGTAATGGTGTGGGTAGTGTCAGTAGTGTAACCAGTACGATTCCACTTTCTCAGTGTAAAACATCAATTAACTCATATTCATCGTCTGATAGAAATAAATGTACGACATCTACAAGTACTCAACAGTTGCAGCATTCAGATCCATGTTTCGGCAATGGTCCTATATATCCAGTTAATGGTCGTCCAAATAAAACAGCCCATGATCATGTTTACCATCAATCCTTGAATAGATTAAATGGACAAAGTAGACAAAAGTTTAATAACAAATGTCCGGGAAATCGTGCACAATTTGCCAATAACAGACTTAATGGAAGACAAATTCCAAATATGTGTCAGTCCCAGTCTCAAACCTCTGATCATTGTAAGTCAGAGCTTGAACGTCATTTACGTAATCGGTTAAAATCACGAGGACAAAATTGTTTTGGTGGTCATAGTATGTATAACAATGAAGATAAACCATTCCTTCAACAACTTCTTACTGGAGAATTAACAAATGACATGTATATTATGATGGAGAAAAGGAGGTTTGAAGAAAAGCCAATTAGACCTCAGTGACAGGGTTACACTTAATTGTTACATATCACAATAAATTCTATCTGGTTTTTGTCTTTACATAGGCAGATGTTTTAAGTACTAGAATTGTCCTTACTTTTTTGTTTACTGTGTTGATGTTTTTCTCTTATTTTGTTTTTTTTACTCAGTTAATACTTCTGAACTTAGAAATTGTTACCATAGTTAAAACATATCGCAATAAATTGAACTAAGGCCCACACAAACAAAATCGTCTTAAGTTGATATATTGTTATTTAATGTCATTAAATGTCTCTATTATTATTATGATAGTAAAACGCCATCTGGTGGTCTAGGTTTGAATGGTGGTTGTTGTTTATAGAATTGTTTTCATTACGTCAATAATTCTTGATTAGACCAAACCTTAATGTAATCTTCACAGATGCTCATTTTCTTCCTAGATATACATAATATTCAACAATCTTTATTGGATTCAAATTTATACGATAGTAGCATAGATTTCTCAGACTGTTCATCCTACTTTCTTAATGCAGTTTTTTCACAGATTATAAATACCAATACATGTTTAGTTACAATAACATTGTTTATTTTTATCCGTAGTGAAGCACATGTCATCTAGTTTTTAATACACTTTGCTTAATAAACTTGATATTTCATAGATAGATATGGATACGATATATGTATTGAACATTCTATTATAGTAAACTATGTAATGTTGTACCCGCTTGTTTTTTATGACCACAGATTAAATATAGGTTTGCATCGTTTAAGCCTATTTCACATCACGCTTGCGGCAGCCGTACGACAACATTTTCTGAAAAATCGCAGAACTTCGTATGAACGCCGCAAGACAGTCGTGCGTTTTTGCAGGTGATCGCATCGTCGTAGACGTCGCAAGTCAAATTTTCACCATGTTTATTTTTCTTGCGATCTCGTTGCGATTCTTGGATTTTTGGAGCCCGCAAGACAGTCGTGCGACTGCCGTAAGACAACCGTACGTCATTCTTGAGACAGTCGCACGTCAGTTAAAGAATTAGGCGTTCGCATGAATATCGTACGACTCTCGTACAAGTTTGCGTTTGTCGTGCGATTGACGTACGGATGACGTACGAAACTTTTCGAAATCTCACGACAGTCGTTAGTGTTTGTACGACAGCCTCGCGATTATCGCACAGCAGTCGTGCGTAAACACGTGCGACGAACAACCTACGGCTCGTGAGAGCGTCGTACGACCGCCGTACGACGATTGCACGGAAAGTTTGATGTATCTTTGGCGGCTGCGATTCGTCTGCGATTTCGTTCGCAGTAAAAATCGTACGAGAAAAAAATCGCACGGCTGATGTGAAACAGGCTTTAATGTCTGAGGTCTTACAAAAGTCAGTAGTATGACGTGGAGATTTCTCCTAATTTTGGCACCAATTTTCTACTACCATTCTTTATTAGCAGCTGTCTTCTTTCTCGCATAAAGAACCATGGCCAGTAGTTAGGTTTCATGAATCTTTCATTCATAAGTGTGAAGTAACATTGATTTGATGTTAGCTGCCTTTACTACAGAAATGATTTTTTAGATACTTCAGAAAAGTACTTTATTATAAAATCTTCAAATCATTTCAATTAATGGACTAACTATTGGTACCAGTAATCTAGAATTGAAATTTATTAAATATTTTATGCAGGGGTGTGGAATTCAAATTTTTTTCAGGAGAGGCGAAATCTAAAGATCAACTTGTCCAGGATCTAAATGCACTTGTCCAGAAGTTCAATACTTAAAAGGAAATATAGTGAACCATGATATAAAATGCATATCATAAGTATTCAAACATGATTGAAACATTGAGACATTTAAACTATTAAGTTATGCTACTCATATTTTAGACAATTCACAGGTAAAACTATTACTTGTCTAGTGGCCTAGAAATATTAACTTGTCCACAGACATAAACATACAAGTCTGACAAGTTGGGCTTAAGAATTCCACTCCCCTGTTTTATGTTAATGAATTAGATGTTGTTGTGTTTTCTCTAATTTTAAGGAAGTTCTATGTATATTACAATATATAGTCTGCATACAGACTGCATCTTTCTCTCCATACAACCACTAATTAAAGGATAGTTAGTCTAGCAGGTGGGAGGAAGGTTGTGGTTAGAGTAATAACACACACCTTTGTCAAATACTATAATGTTTGACCAAGTATTTTATTTCTGTCATGATATTAATAAGAAGCTAGGCTTATTTTATAGACATATAAATAGCTTGTTTACAATAAATATATCTGGATAATTTCCACTGTGATGGTTTTAATCTGAGTTTTTGTTTGTATTTCATTTATAGTAACCTTAGTGTGAATAAAGTGAATAAAGACTGAAAATAAACTTTGATCATCGTGAATATGGACTTGTTTATAGCCTATAAATAATTTTGTAAAACAGACACTATCAGGTTTTTTTTAAGACTGAAGTGACTTTAGGTGTCTGCAACTTTCACTCATAGTGTGAATAGTTGTTTTTGTTTTGTTTTAAAAACAGTTGTTTTGTAATATGCAGGCAAAAAATTTAGAAAGATGGCATATGTGACTATAATTTATAGTTAAATGAGGATTTTATTTGTCTGAATACATTGTTTAAGGTAAAAAATGTTTTTACTTGCAGTTGTTATAAATACAAATTGTGTATGAGAATTAAATAATTCTTGTGCTTGACTTGCTAGGCATTTTTACAGTATGTGTGGGGAAAGGGCCTGTGGCTTTACTTTATATAGAACATTGAGAGCTATGTTTTTGCTATTTCTTGAATTGGGAATGAAAAATCAAAGGTGACCTCCAACTTTGGAGAAAACTGCACGATTTTTAAAAACATTTCAGTAGGGGAGACGACTGTAAACTGACCCTGTTATATAAAGTGAAAAAAAGCCCTAACTTGGCATACATTTATGTTAGATTCTAAGATTTATACAGTCAGATCTTGATACAACGACCTTGTTCATTTCCAAGAAATATTTAGTTATAACGCATATGTCAGTGTAATGAATTCTTCCGACCATGTACATGTTGGTATTGGTTCCCATAAAATATGTCGGTATAACGAGAATGTCGTTGTAACGGATGTCGTTGTATCGAGATCTGACTGTACTTATTGAACCAATACAGATTTGTTTAATGAGGTGCTTCAGATAGATCTTTGTATACTGATAACCAATCAAGTTTTTCAATGAGCAATACATTGGTGGTTTTTGAGCATGTTAGATTTTACATAGTGTTTTGGTACTGCCTGGTAAATGCTATTTCTTTTCGCCTTGCATGTTGTTGTTTTTTCTGTAAGTGTTATTAAAGTTTTGATGTTAAAATTTGTTAAATATATGTATTACTCATGTATATTAAAATTATTCATGTGATTATATGATTTCACTCTTTATTTTTATCGTATTGATATAAATCACTATTATCAAACATCTTAGATAGGGCCTACTATAAATACTAATTAAATTTTCGGGTTCAGAAAAAAATTGGCTTTATATATGATTATGACAGTTATAATAGGATGATTTTAATCGGATTGCGATTTCATTGTGTTCTATAACTCTAAATATAGTACACTAAGGACTGTATTATCAATGTTCTTATGACAGATTTTAGTAGTAATCCTAATGCTTTGAAATGTACTTAAATATTCTTTTGCCAAGTTTCCATCCTAGTAGAGGTCAATCTAAGATGCTTAGAAGGTTGTTTTTTTAATTATAAAATGTGTGTGAAGTGTATCTTGTATGCTAATGATATACTCATTGATACGTAAGGAAATTTCTAAGTACTCCAATTTCATTATTGTGTATTTTTTATGTCCTATGGATATTGGAAATGTGTATAGGACCATACTGCCGTCTGCTTGCAGGGTTTTTATTCTTCTATATCAATGCAAAACCGGTTTTTCCGTGCATTTGTTGAAAAGCAAAAACTCCTATAAACATTTCCATTATAGATTGAAAATGTTTCTACAGTAATGAAATGGGTGTACTTAAAAATTTCGTTAAGTGTATTTATTGGAATATGAACTTGTAACAATCAGTTGATTCCAATGTCATGTAGTTTGTAATTTGTAATAATTGGTTTCAATTTTCAACCAATATATTATTACTGACTACATTATAATTATAAGGACAACTTTTTGGTGCTTATTATATCTACCCATGTTTCTTTTGTTACACAATAGTCTATAGTGAAAAGTGTGGAATTCCTGACCTAACTCACTTGTCCAAACTACCAGTATTCTAAATGGTGTACCATGTAAGACAATCACCATTTGTAAGCATAATACACGTGTAAAATTACCTAAGTGATAATTATTTTATTTGGAATGGAAACTTTTTATCTCAATTCTCTACAAATTGTGGTGTCAAATTATGAACATAACTTTTATAAAAATCCCGTCAATTTCTACGAAATAAGGATTTGAAAGTGGTTGCCGAAACAGGTCATTATATTAGCAAGCACCATAGTTTAACACCAAAGCAAAACATACAGTACTAGAGACAAGACTAAATTAGGAGTTGTTAGCTCACCTGTGCTAGCTCAGGGTGAGCTATTAGGATTGATGAATGTCTGTCCACACTTAGTTTGTTAACACTCTAGCGGTCACATTTTTTCTCTGATTGTCACAAAACTTGGTCAGGACTTATGTCTTAGTTGTAACTTGGATATGTTCGAATATGGGTCATCTGGAGTTAAAAACTAGGTCACAGTTACTAAAAATAGAAAAATCTTGTCCAGGCTTTAAATTTGTTATTTGTCATTTGATTTAAAAAAAAACTTGGCACAAATATTCACCATGACAAGATGGTGTGTCACGTACAACACCCATGCCTGTAGGTCCAAGGTCACTGTTACTAAAAATAGAATTTTCTTTTCAGGGCTGCAGTTGTACTCAGGTGAGCGATAAAGGGCCATCATAGCCCTCTTATTTAGAATATCTTCATTGATGGCATTGGCTGACTTATTCATGTATCTTGTTAGAAAAATTTAGCCTTACAATATATAGACATTCTTTGTATAGCATAAGTTGAGTGTGTGTTAATGACACACTTGAAAAAAGATGCTTCTTGTGTTGGTATAACAAAAAATTGCTTGCATTTGAAAATCCAAAATATAGAGGAAATTAAGAATTGAATAAATTAGGGATAAAAGTTTTGTGAAATTAAAATCATTACCTGAGTCAAATGTAATAATCTTTAAATATTGTTGAGCCCCAACATCTAGACATCTAGATAAATTTACTGCTAAGCAGCTGACAAGTTTTGCTGGAATTATTCTTTTTTCTTCAATATGAGAATCCTGTATGTGACAGACAAGTGGGAAATGTATAGGAATACCACACTCAATATATAAATATGGTGTAGCAAAGTTGATCTCTATTTATAAATGTTCTTAACTGTAGAGATATTTATATATACATGTATATATATATATATTTGTTATAAGTTGATTTAATAATCTATCTTAAATAATTTCCTACATTATTTTATAAATGATGTATATAGTATAACTGGTATATAATGTATACTATTATGTATATTTGTATATTCCGTTTTATGATATTTGTGTGAAAGTTGTTCACTATATAAGTTCTATATTAGTCAATTACTATCACATGGGTTTAGTGCAAAACAGATGTAACTCACTCTTTTCTTAAATCCAGTTACGACCGTTTTGCCCTTAACCTGCGATCTGCACATTTATTTTCAATTGTGTCTTTGTATTAGTTTTAAATTGTTGACAAATAATCATAAATGTACATTGTAGTTTGTTTACTAGGTCATTTAGACATAGACATATATACTATGTACTTATGAAGTAAACTTTCCCAGTCTTTTTATGTCATTTTAGAATGGGTATTTCATCTTTCTATCTGCACAGTTTGAATGGATAAAGTAAATGTTATATTCCCCTGATATTAGTATCATGGATGAGACTTTCATTATGTGAACACATTTTTTAGAAATTCAATCTTAACATGTATTATCTACATGTATCAACTTTATACGATAAATGATAATGTTCATGTGTAATGAGAGACAAACAAGTCTTCAAAATAGTTGCCCTGAATATCATAAGTTTCACTTTAGAAATGTTGACCTCTAAATGATTTTTTCTGCAGGGCCTCCTCATCTCAAGGGGCATGGTACGTTGCAAGTTTTTACCCAAGACCAAGGTTCAACATTTTTATTTAAGGAAACCTTCTAACAGAAGCTGTTAGCCATGTAGTTACCATATTTGGCATGTAGCATCATCTAAGGGTCCTATCGCAAATTTGTTCAAATCAATCCCTTGGGGTCAAAATTGACTTATTCCATGCAGGAATTTTAGCTCGGCAATTTTAGAAAACGAACGTTTTACTTGATTTTATTAATTGAAAACTTATTTTTCCTTTTTTTTACAGAATAATACAATTCTTTTCTACAAATCTTTTATTTGAACAACTTTGATATTGTTACTAAGGGTATATTTTTTCATTTTACAGATATTTTGTGATAATACCTAGTAAACTTTAGAATTTACTATTTTATAAATGTTTAGTAGGATTATGTTTCATCATACATTATTATGTTCTATTGTTATATTATAAATTACATATATTTTTGTTATTTATACTATATTTAATGTTTATAGAATTATTACAAACTTACGTAGATAGTAGTTCAACATCAAGTTTTGATTTCAATACCTGTTACATTCCTTGCCTGACATACATGTACATGTGTATTCAAAGTCCCTTGTATATAACCCCTTACATTATTGTAAAATATTCTAATTAAATTATCATAAGTTTCTATCGTTAGATATTTTAATTGAATTATCATAAGTGAAACTTGAGCTTTATTCTTACAGTGATAAATTTTCTGTTATCAATTAAATTATGTCCCTGAGGTATATGCTGACCCCAGCCCATGTGTCTCCTAAGATTTATCTAAGTATACCCTTTGGGTCCAACTTGGCCCCACTTTATGGTCAGTTGCCCTTAGAGTCTAGCTCTCAGGTGAGTGGTCTTGGGTCCCTAGGACCCTTTAGTTCAATCTTCTCGCAAGCTAATGCATAATATTTCTTGGATTCGGTGCAACATTTTATTTCTGTATTCCTTATTACTGAAGGAATTCACTTGAACCTTTTCACATCTATTGGGTTACCATTGAAGGTCAAATACCAAGAACCATAACACTAGAATGAATATGAGCTGAATTACTGCCCTTTTTTACTTTAAGAATTGTTGTTAAAGTTTTGGAGCAACATTTAATCTTGGATAGTACTGATGGAAATTCAATTGAAACTTAACAAATATCTACAGGTTTACAATTGGAGGTCAAATACCAAGCTCCATAAATTTAGAGTAAATTTTTACTAAAAATTTTTATTCCATGAAAATTCTTTGTTACGGTTTTATGTGCATTTTTTTAATTTTATTTTTAACTACCAAAGGAATTAGCTTGAAACTTCAGGCATGTCTCTGAGGTACCATTGGCAGTGAGATATGAAGATCCTTAACTCTAGCTTAATTTTTTTCTGAATAATTGTCCTTTTAAACTTAGAAAATTAGTTATTAGAGGTTTTGCATTTAAAATCTAGCATTAATAAAGTATATGGTTGAATTTTAATCCATGTAATGAGCTTGCATATCAATATTGACTTGGTGACCATGGGTACCAAGAATAGACAAGCATGCTGTTCATAGGTGGATCTAGCCGATGGGAGGTCAGGGCGGGTCCAGACCCCCCCTAAAATTACCCCTTCTTGAGTGTGTTTTTTAACTGTAAGCCATTTTTAAGTAGCATGAAGCTCTCTTAGCTTGCCTTTGTGCTTAGCATTGATCAAATAGTTATGTAGATTTTATTATGAAAATGTTGCATTATTCCGCAAACAGTGTATAATGTGGTTCAAAAGTTTGGACCCCCCTCGAAAAAGTTAGTATCCTGGATCCGCCCCTGCTGTTAAACATGCAATAAGCTTGTACAGAATAATTAAAACAGACAAGCATCTGAAGGTGGTGGAGTAGGGCTTTACTATTTTTAAGCCATTGTTACATAATTTATGTATATAATATATGAACAGTTTTAGACAAACAAACAAACAAATGATATCAGTTACCTTGGTGCTTGATGTATTAAACTACTGCTGTTCCAAATTAAAGAACTTTATAGACATAGTTCACTGCTGTTTATTAAATATTAACTATTAGTTTTGATTGTTCCTTTTTTCCCATTGTTTCTAAAAATAGATTTGTTTAAAAAAAAGATAAACTGTGATGTGTCTTCTGTGATGATTTAAGTTTGATTTAGATTTCATTTTTACTATATTTGATATATTGAAATAATTTTTCGTAATTGTCTTTCTTAGACAACTGTGCAATCCATGTACTATTTTTTCTGTTTCTTAAAAAAAAAGGTCTTTTTTAAAAATCTATATCCAAAACTCTATAGAAACATACAAGATACAAGTTTTTTAATAGTAAAATCATGTCTAAAAAATTGATTTAGGGTGGTTTTTCTTCAGCATTATGGTGTAAAATACTTTTTGGTACAGGATTAGAAACAAATTGAGATCACTTGGGGACAAAGTGTTCTGTGTATGCTTTTGGGACCTGTCTTTGTCTGTCTTTCAAACTAATTGGCATATTTTTTCTAAAACTTATTTCTTACCAAGAGTCTAGTCTTTCAAAATTTATCAATTTTATGTAGAACTTAGCAACTGAAAAAAATAAACATTTTCTCAAAGCTGCAAGGTCTAAAGCCTTGATTCCCTTGCATGTAGTATCATTTTAAGTCTTATAATAATAATAAAGACTTTATTAAACGAGGCTACACATTTGGATAAATCCAATCTTTTTCATATGCACCTTTTGTTCTTTGGCAAAGATTGTTCCAATCAAACCAGTTTGTACCCCCAGGGATGTCTAAAATCTTGTACCCTGGCTCCACAGGGTCATCTTGTAAACATAATACTCATGAACTGGTATAGTCAGTTTTATTTAATGAACTCTTGACTTAATGTTTCTATTTCAATGGAGGATTTTGAACAAAAAATGCCTTTGAAAAGGTAACACTAATTTGCATAATATCATCAAGTAGATATGAATGTCAACATTGTTACAGTAGATTTAAGTTCTTGTCCAAGTGATTATTGTTTTCCTACATAATTATACAGTAGATTTAAGTTCTTGTCCAAATTATTATTGTTTTCCTACCTTGGCCCACCGTTAACCCTTCTTTTATCATGTTACCTGTTACATTTTTGTTACATTGTTGTTAGACATATGATGTACATATTGTTACATTTAGACTGTAGTTACACCTCAGATTGTTTTATTTTCAAGGGTATTTTTCATTCCACCTAGTTATAGTTGTCATATAGGACAATATATTAGTTTATATTTTAGAATATATTATACGATATTTATTTCATATTTTATATTATATTCTGTACATTACTCCAAAATCATGAAATGTAGCATTTTTTGTCTACTTTATTTCTTTCCTGTATTATTTACTTACCCAATGTTAAGCTAATATTACTATTCTGTGTTGCATGATATGCTGTTAAGACTCAAACAAACTGTCAACAATTCAGATTTACTCCCAGTGGCATAATAAAGAATTATACAGTACCCCCCAAATGTTTGGAAACAAAAGAAATTTACTACAATTCTTGAATTTTAATTATTATTTTTACTGAATCATTATCATTTAATATATTGAAGTATGGTTTGTGATCAACACATTTATAATATTCAGCAGCATCTGACATCCAGTAAAGCCTCTAAAACTATAATTTATTGTAATCTTTTTCCATAACTTAGCTTTTATGACTTTTTTGTAGTCTCAGTTATAATTAATATAATGATAACCAAAAATAATGCAAAACTACAAAGCATTTTAAAATAAACAGTTACCAAATTTTAGATAAAAGCTATTTAGTACAATTACATTCTGAAAATGTATCCAAACTTTTGGTGGGTACTGTATGTTCAAAAAAACAAAATATAGAACTTCTGTTCTAAGTTACCTATCATAAGACTACTATGTAATGTTAGCATCATTTTATATTATATATGTAATTACCAATTAGCTCAGTCAGTTATACTGGCTGCAAGGTCACATATATTGAGATATAATTCTCAACCTTATCCTCTTTTACCTGTAATTTTTACTTAGTTACTTTTTAAAGTAGCTGTGTGCATTCCAAATTGCTCCTTTTGCCATGTTATCAGTGCTTTGATTATTTAAATACAAATTATCAACCTTTGATATTATTCACACGTGGATCCTCTCTTACCTGTTTTTTACCTTCTTACTTCTTTTAGGCTGTGTGCATTCCAAATTACTCCCTTTAAGCCATGCTATCAGTGCTTTTATAATTTATTAATACATGAACAAATTATCAACCTTTAATATTATCCACATGCTACAAGAGATGGTCAACTAATATTTGAACAAACTTGAAACTCAATTCTGAAGTCTATGGACAGTTTGGGTCCTATACAATTTGCTTTTATATTTATCAGGAAAAAATCTTTGTTATACATTTCAGAACATTTTAGATGAGCACTGGAAAGAAAATCATTGAAAGATTTTACCGCATTTATTCTCTAGCTAAGATATTATGATAGGTGCCAAACATGTTATTCTTAATAGAAACAGTAAAAATAATAAAACAATGCCATGTCTTACCACAGACAATTATATTTAAAAAAAATGTAATAAGTTGTCTGTGAATAACTTTTTAATCAGAAAAATGTTTATTTAAATATTAGTTTAACACCTCTTGTAAAATTGTACATGTGTTTGTATATGAACAAATAAATAATTGCTTTCGCTCTTGTCCTAGCAAAAACAGACAGGTCTGCAAATAAAGATTTTAGTAATATTTTTGCCAGGTGAAGCCTCTCGCCCTTGAAAGTGCTATGTCTTTTGATATGTTTATAAATTTTGTATGACAATTATTATTTTTACAATGTTGTGCTATTAATCTTTTAAAATTGCTAATTTTTTTATTTGTTAAATTGTAAAGGATGATCAAAAGAAACAGATGTTTCCAAAGCAAAAATCGTTAATTTGTTATTAATTCAGCTCTCATTTGTTCTGTTAATGCTACGTTTGTTTTAAAACTATAAAATAATAACTTCTTGTGCACTGTTTTTTGACTACATTTTAATGATAAAACATAGAACTGTATTTTATTATTAAAAAATGTTATGTGAAAAACAT
Source organism: Mactra quadrangularis (assembly GCA_025267735.1). Lineage (NCBI taxonomy): Eukaryota > Metazoa > Mollusca > Bivalvia > Venerida > Mactridae > Mactra > Mactra quadrangularis. The sequence continues at coordinate 22,682,893 of CM046301.1, read as the reverse complement.
CAAAATTCAGAAGTTTTGGTTCTGACTGTGAAGCTTGCAAGCAAATATGGGACAAATATTATTAAATCAATTGACCCAGGAAATATTTAAAATTCATACAATACCATCATAGTCTGAAAGTAATTAATATTCATAACATATTTGGTACTTGATAACTTTTGGTTCTTCCCTAGCTGTCATCTTTAATCACTTTAAGCACTATCTAACTAATCTGTGTTAATTAGTATGCTGTAAAGCCCAAACAAGCAAACCCTTTAGATTTGGTAAAGATAAAAACTAGCACAATTTCACATTTTGAGATCTGAATTTTTTATGTTTTTATAATTTTTTATTTTTATTTTTTATCAACTATTTTAATATTCCCAGTGACATTTATACAAGTTAGATTTTAATACCGGTATATGATTTTATAATGTCTTACACTATAATGTTAATATTTATATCATTACATGTATTTGACTTAGACTGTGCCCATGTTGATGGCAACAATGTCTTTTTTTAAAGTTAATATTCATTCTAGTAATAATTATATTTTCCTTGTTTTATTATTTGTATTTTTCATATATATGATCATCATTTAATATATATAATATTGTAAATACATGTATATTTCTAGTTTTTTTCTGATTTTTGTGTAAATAATATGTTATGTATTTAATTTGTTATACATGGTTATACACATGTTATTTGTTTCCTACAAGTTAGATTATATATGTAACATAACAAAAAATCATGTCTGAATTTTTAGAGATATAGAGGGGTTTTGTAAATCTCTAGTTATCATTTGTTTTGCCCATCTTACAGCATCTAGATAATAACTATGGTAGATATTGTTTTGTCCATATCAACTATGGATAGATATTGTTTCGTTCTTATCTCAGCTTGAGATATCGTTGTTTTTGTCAATCTCTAGGCTTGATGATTTATTGTTAAAGCGGAGATCATTGCTATGTAATTGTTAATATTTTGTTTAGATATTGTTTGAATTGTGATGAATGAAATCATTAAAGTCTACGTTTGTATTTCCTTGTTTTGTTGTTTAAATTTCCTAACTATTCCAGAGCTGTTCAGTCGTAGTATTCGACATAAGGAAGTATTTTATTGTTGTGTTTGACCAGAAGCAACACATTGTGTAGGTCATATATCACATAGTCAGTCAACCTACTCACTCTTACTGAAAACTTCAAATCTCTGGGTAAAGCTGTTAACTTGTTACTATGTGAATACTTCAGTCAGAGACAAACAACTGCCCTACATGATATAGAATCAGTGGTGGGAGAGATAGGCCATAGAAGTTAATTCATGACCAAGCTTCTAAAAAGTATTCCCCAAGGAATCAAACCAATGACACCTCGTATAGCTTCTAAAACCTGTTCAAACTAACAACATAATTTAAATGTTTAATTCTATTTGATACAAAATCAAAATGACCAAGATCCATAATATTTTTATTTCAATTATACAAATTAATAATACTGGGTATCTGTGCAAGATTAATCAAAACAAAATAAAAATGCAAGAGTTCACAACAATTCTTAATAAAAGACAAAGATTGTATGAAATGTCTACATATCTGCATCACTCAAGAAATACAATTAACATATATCTTTTAAAAAATCACAAGACCTCTTTGACTGTAGTGATAATTATGTTGGTTCCAAGTCTTAGATAATATTAGGAGTACACTCATAGATATCAATGGGAGAGATGAGAGAAAGATCCTCTAACAGAACAGAAATGACTGAATGAAGAGCAGTGAACTTCTAAAGGATCTTATTTCACGGTGTCTCAACTCCACGATATTGTGATGGGTAGTTTTCGGTAGCAATGGGCAAAAGTCATTGTGACAAAATGCCTTTCGATTACTACTGCCTACATTTTATTGTTTATTTTTATGCAATCATTGTACAGACCATTTCAGGGAAAAGTTACATAGAAAAAGCATTTTTTTTTCAAAACCATATAAACTGTATTTTTATCAACAAACAAAATATCAGTGTTTTATATTAACACATTTCCGCAAATCCTTTCAACACAATTGAAAAGTTCGCCAGTTTTTAATTTGTTTGAATGGATTATGTTTTCTCGTGTCCAAGTAAATCTTTTCACGTGTAAAAATGTCTTTTGAACCTTACATTTCTAAGTTTCTATATTTGCTGACATGTAATTTTTTTTCTTTTAAAATTATGATTTCTATTCGACATTGCTTGCAATTTTTATTTAGGCTCATTTTTTCGGGATTGAGCTAAGCGAGTATCCCGCAAAAAAGTCTTCCACAACAAGTAAAGGTTACACACCACTAGATGATCACTGGAAGTGGTAATTTGCCGGAAAAAGAAAGTGTGACATGCAGCATATTCATTATTTGAGAGTACCTGGTGTCCGCATTTGGGGTGCTTTTTTATATTGAAGAGTATGTGCTTTTTTATATTGAAGAGTATGTGTGTGTTTTGCAATGCTTTTCATATGAAACTATGCAAAAATCAATTAATGGTCTACTTTGTTTGCTTGTGAATAGTGGTTAAAAGGGGAGGTAACTCTGTATGGCTTGTGAAGAATGAAAAACATGGATGTTTCATGGTAGGAAATCGAAATTATTTTCTTATAAGTAACATAACTATTTTCTAATACTGATCATATGGTTTTGGGTATCTAGCACCCCTGGGTCATACTGTAATAATATTTGACAATGAGACTTTTTATATACAGCAAAGAAAGATTTTATTTAGTGGTATGTAACCTAAAGGTATACTGAAATCAAGCTGGTGGACAGTAAGTAGCGGACATTAGTACAGCGAACGGTAAGGCAGGCTACACACCACTAAATTTTCAAGCGGACATTAACATTACACGCCACTATTTTCGATCGGAAAAAATAACAAGAAATGTAATGTGGAAACCACATTTAAGCCCGATGTAAAAACTTTAAAGCAAATATTACCAGGGAAAAAGTCCATATTAAAGGCAGGTAGAATTGTGGTTACTTTCTTTTTCTGTACGTCACATGGTATGTTATTACTGTACGAAGTTTCATAAAGATCTGGCACTAAATGGCAGAAATATATGGTAAAGGAAAACTTTAGCACAATTGTAACAACACTGGACACCCGCCCGACCGCCAGCCCAAGTTTTGCCAAACTTTAAGCCAAAATTTTTCTTTGAAAAATCTGGCTAAAAGGAAATCATACATATTGGATCATTGAGTACTTCAAAACAGTACAATGCCTAATTTCGCCACAGAAAATTAAATTCTTTATTGTAAAATGCTATTGGAGGTTGCAGAAAGGCTCAGAGAACAATAGAATCAATGGCAGTACACTGTCTCATTTCTGTCATTACAATGACATTAAATTATATAGAGAAAAATTTGTAGTATGCCAATGATACACTTTATAACACACTTAAAGAATCAAATGTGGTTAAAACTCTGTCAAGATGTTAATGTGTCTAATCACAATATATCTGATCAAGCATCATCCACTTGAATATCGAAGCGGACATTAAAATATCGAAACTGTCATTAAGATTTAATTAGTCTTGAAGTAAACAACTTCAGATTTGTAGCTGAAATCATCATAATACTTGAGTTACATTTGCGATACAATCTCTTCAAGTATCCAAATGATCAGTATCAATAAATATAACCTTGAAACTAATGTAATCTATTCTTTGATCTATAAGGTTTAGTTTCAATCTTCATGAGTAAATAAGGAGAAAAAGTTGACTGCTTTCTAGGAAAGTTACTTCTGTCCTGAAACGAGCATTTTAAGTTGATTGGTATCAGTAGAAATCAATTTGAAACTGTTGTTATGTTGTTATCTATTCATATACATAACTATAAGTTTAGATCCAGCGTGGCAAATACAAATGTTACAAATAAAGTAAAAAGCTGACATTTTTCTAGAACAAGAGCAGTCCAAGAACAGCGCGCTCGACTTTTTGAGTGTTTTGTTCATGGCAAGGCTTATCTTTAAACAAAAGTGCTTTCAAGAAAGGGCTTAATTTTTCATAGGATAAAAATCAGTCAAACAAGTCACATATTCACATTTGTAAAATATAAAAAGGGCATAACTCCTAAAACATAACATCCCTTCATAGTGCGGCAATATTCAACTTGCCTTGATTTGGATAGAATATAGCATGAGTAACAGTTTGATATGGGATTTAACAAGGAGTGAAGCAAGTTGATATATCTCATGCCAAACTGCTACGAGTATTCTTTCCGACTTAGACAATGGGTAAAAAATTATACGTTTATAATGTCCATTATCATTTATTTTGTTACGTATTTATACTACTGTCATTAAAGTGGAATAATATAGTTGGCCTTAACCTAAAGCAAACGGTTTGTGTCGTGAATTTTGTGTCGTATTTTTTAATTAAAGCTCATGAACGACATTTAGATAGTGTTATTCATGGTTGTAAATATTTGTGACCATGTACATGCGGGGGGTGTCCCAGTAAATCAAAATTCTGTAGCGAAAACATTGCGCAACTTTAGCTCCAACTTTTAACTGCCATTAGATGCATGTGTTGTGAGTAAGTATGCTAAATGTTTAGACGGTTAATTGAAAAAAAAAACAATTTATAAGACACTAGGTATGAGAACGCGGCGCAGGTAAACGTCATATTTAGAGGTCAGGTCTATGAAATCATTTTTGTTCACTCTCCAAGTTGACCTTGTTGTGAACAGTGACACATACAGGCAATTTATTTACTTTACATTTACTTTAACAAATTTGTTTTTGTCTTTCTTTGTTACAAAATTGTTACATCAGTCTCAAAATATTAGGATGTTCAATGATATAATGGTCCACGAGTTAAGTATCGAACTTAATTTTGAATAACACTTACGAGTAGTAAATGATTCCTTTCGTCTGTCTACGTGCTTGAATTCAAATTTATACCCATTCATGTTGTGCTAAGCTGATTATGAAACAGAGTTGCAATTACATAGACTCAATCTTGTTCTGACGTCACCTTATCTCGTTGATGTCACATTTTTGTGTTTCAGTGCAAACGCGTATTGCACTCTTGTGTACATATTTCACGATCTGAGATTTGGGGTGAAAATATATTGATAACTTCTGCAATATCTATGTAAAAATCAAATGCAATTAAAAAGTTTGAAATTTTGCTGTTCACTTGAACTCAGTATGAGCAAATATACAAGTGTAAAGTAGTTGCGCCGCATGCACATACCTTGTATCAGTTAAACATTAAACTGACGCCTTTAATGCATATACCTATAGGTCAAATGCCTAATTTGTATAAAAATATGACTAACAAACAGTCTTGTAAATTATGATCATCATATGACGTAAGGAAAGAAAGTTATGGACAAAGTACACAATTTATTGGGACACCCCTCGTAATGTGCAGTTAAACAATGAATAAAAGAAACAAATCCACAATCATTTTCATAGGCAGATCCAGCGGGAGGGTCAGGGGGGGGGGGTTAATACCCCCCTAGAATTTCCAAAATGTACCTGTCCATTAGTGTATTTTCTTCAATTTTTCTCAGTGCTTAACATAGATTTAATGGTTATTTAGTTTGTATTATAAATATGTTGCATTACTCTGCAAAATGTGTATAATAATTTAGTGGTGCCAAAATTTGAACCCCCCTAGAAAAGTTCGCCCCCCAGTAGAAATCCTGGATCCGCCCCTGATAAATAAACACTTAAATAAGTTTCCTTGTCTCTCAGTTATAAGCAATAAGGACATTTAATTTTTCAAAACTTCGAATGGCCTTCAAATCAATACAGATAGATTGAAACATTTGACCTTGAACATTTACATGTATATACTCAGCAGTTAATGGTATTAAACTTATTATGGGGTAGATCTAGACTTTTTTACAAGGGGCTGTCCTATTGCATGACTTATGCTGGTTGACAAATAAGATCTTAAACCAGACCTTTCCAATTTTCATGGCCGCATTAAAACAAACTATATTACATTGCATTTTATTCTTAGTTAGCACCCCACTTGAATAGTCCGGATCCACCCCACACTGTCACTCACTGTTTTCAGAGAAAAATATCTGATTATATCAAACACTTTACTTGGTGGTATGAGATTTATCAAACACTTATTAAGCAATTTGATTGGCTGAGAGGGGGTCACCGTTGTCTAATTGTAAGTTATAAGTGTGTGGACAGGAGTTTAATGCAGGCAAGTTAAATTTTGCCGAACTATAACTTAAATTTTAGCATACAACGCAAACATTGCCACAATACATTATATACAAGTAATTTAATGTAAAAGCAGTCTAATATTATAATATTTGAACTTTTTAATAAAAACAACCCAGCATCTCTGCTTCTAATTATAATAGACTCGGCATAACATGTAAACAAAAGAAAGATTAACAAGAACTAAAACTTAACAGCTAACATAGAATGAACAGCTTACTTTAACATAACAGGAACATTTATGAAACAATGAACAGTTAAGGGTCCAAGCAGTCACACCTACATGACTATAGCCTGTGGCCTGCAATTGACCACCACTGCAAGAACTACGCCTATCATTGAATGTGATGATATACCCCCAAATGGTCTTTGCCAAAAAGTTTGAATCAAATCGGTACAATAGGTGCTGAGAAAATGAGTGGACAAGATTTTTCATTAAAAGGGCAAAAATTCTGCAAAAAAACATTGGACCACAACCAAAATGAAATATGCACATGCCTGCTTAATATCCAGTCTATGTCTCAAGTTTGAATCAAATCTGTACAATGTATGTGGAGAAAGTGAGCGGACAGTAAAAGCTTCAGACTGACCAATTGACAAGCTGACTCCTATATACGCCTCAACATAGTTTTGGGGGTATAATACAGTTCAGTTAAATCTTTGGCTAAAGTTGTATAGATGTGACTGCACCCTTACTTAACTAAACAAAAAGAGTTGTGAAACATAAAGTAAACTACAAATCTAGATTTTTATATATTTTTTACAAGGTGTAAAACAGGTCATATCTTATAAGCATTGAGCCTACTGCAAAATGATATTACTACCAAGAGCTACTTAATGGTTTGCTGCAATCTAGTAAGATATTATGTTAAGGTATACAATCCGAACTAATCAGCAAAAATCATGTAATATTGACATTTCCATTTACCACAGTTCTAGACATATTGCCCCATTCCTATTGGCTGGTAACTGTGCTATTTTTAGTAAGTAGATCTAGTTTGTAACCTTTGTCTTGCTAGCTGAATACATTCAGAACATCGTTGTCTTTTTAAGACTCCACCATCTTGGTTTTGCTGGTTGGAAGCAATACCATTCCATAAAAGTTGGCTGACACAAGAAAGCCCTTCTTAAAGCACACAAGAGTGGCTTTCTAGCAAGGCTTGCTCAAGATCTATCATGCTTGTAAACAAATATCAAAACTTACTTACATAACTTTATTTACAAAAAAGCAAATATTTGTCTTCAGTACACAAAACTGTATAACGCAAACATGACTAGTATACCGGCTGCCATATTGGTAAAGAGTTATAGGTGTAAGACCCGCTAATCACTATAGCTCTTCACATGCAAAGGTAAGCTGTTGTTTATAGAAGTACAAATGCATCCTGGGCAGCATCAATGGTTAGATAAACTATTCACCTCAAATTACTCTGCCCCTTGATAAGGGTCAGTTTGTATTGCAGGCAATACTGATGTCCCCTACCGGTAATCCATGACTAATTTAAGAACAGCAGCACGATCTTTACCTCAGACCAAAAGAAAAAAAAACAATTGCTCCACAGGGCGAGCATTATACACCTGAGTGCTGTCAAAGCCTGGGAGAGTAGGAGATCGAGGGCTATCCTAAGTAAAGATCTGTTGACCTTTGACCCCGGGGCCTCAGAACCAATTGGGCACACCCTTGAACCAAGGGCTATCCACACAAAAAATTTGGTGAACCTAGGTACACTTCTTGTTGAATTATGTTGAGGACAAAGTTTTCCCATATGAAGTCCCAGTGACCTTGACCTTTGATCCTGAGGACCCCAAAATAATTTGGGCGTACCCTTGACCCAAGGGCTATTCACACATAAAATTTGGTGAACCTAGATACATTCCTCATTGAGTTATCGTCCAGACTAATTTTTCATATATGAAGTCTCAGTGACCTTGACCTTTGACCCCATGGCCTCAGAACCTAAAGGAAATATCCTTTACCCAAGGGCTATCTACACATGAAATTTGGTGAAAGTAGGTACATCCCTTGTAGAATTATCATCTGGATATGCAATTTACATACACTGTGATACAACTGTTTTGGTGATACCATAACTATTTCCGTATCTATAACAACCATAATTTTGAACAGAAAAGATAAGTCGATGATAAGCATTATCTACTTATTGCAACATATTCACATACTAAGTTTTATCAAAATAGCTTGAATAGATTTTGAGTTATGCATAATTACATCCTTTTTTATCAAATTTTGACTCTTTCTGTATCCATAGCAACCAGACTTATAAACAGAAAAAAATGCAACTATGTGCATAATTTACTCATTGCAATTTATTCACATACCAAGTTTCATTGATATAGCTTGGATAAAGTTTAAGTTACGCCAGGATAGAATCTTTTGATAAAATTTTGACTATTTCCATATCCATAGCAACCAGAATTTTGGTCAGAAAAAGAAAAGACAATGACGTGCATAATCTACTCATTGCAATATAATCATATACCAAGTTTCAGCAAAATAGTATGGATAATTTTTTAATATTGCGGGATCTAGATTTAAGCAGACAGACAGACAGACGGACAAACAGACAGACAAAGGGAGCGCAAACCTATAGTCCCCTCTAGTGTAAACACTGGTAGGGGACTAATAAAGACTTTATTTAACGAGGCGACACATTTGGATAAATCCAATCTACCATGTGGACCTTTATGACATGATATAAACACAGGTAATTTATTTTATCTTTTTTGGGGGGAAGGAGGTTTCATTTAACACAGTAGCACAACACATTTTATAAGTCATCTAACAGAGATCAGTCAGTCTACAGACTAATTCTAGAAGGGCTATTTCTCTGGATTAAGCTGCTGACCAATTACTAGGTTCATACTTCCATCAAAGACTGGCCACTGCCCTACATGAATAAATGGTAGGAAGAATAATAACCAAAGAAATTATGTCACCACAAAATCCACAGCCCCTCGATCAGTAAACTATTGTGCAACTGACTTAGCTAGCGGTAAGGGTTAAACAAATACAATGTATTAAAAATTTAGAAAAGATCCATGATTGGGACTATCAAAATTAAAGTCAGGCAAAGGAATATCATAGGCTAGAGCATGTTAAAATGCTATTCAAAGTGTTCAATTAGCATATTTTTATATAGTGTTGACCAGATTATGTGTATAGCCACATATCTCCAATACTGACTTAAAAATTGGGTGATAAGAATATATAAGCAGTTGCAAAATGTGAAATACATAATGTGCCATATAAACCATTCAGCTGTTCGACCAATGCAAATTGAATGTAAAATGGGTCAACAAAACTTGCACAGTCATCCCAAAAATATCAAGTAAAACTTTTAAACAGTATTTCCTTTTTCTGAAAAAAACTTTTTCTAACATGGTTTACGAAGAATTTTGACAATATAGTGTTTCATTGACAATTTGAACAGTTACTGTTACATGAGCGGATTTTAATACAACAGATTAACCATCAAATCAATTAACAGCAAAAGAAAGTAACCATTTATCCTGGGGAAAAATGCCTCCAGATAAGGCTGCAGTACCATAACCTTCACTGTAGTTATGTGGTCTAGTGGTAGAATGGCACTTAGGGATCATGAGGTCCCATATTCAAACCCCACTAGGGACAATGCTAGTTTCCTTGAGCAAGAAATTTACCTATGGTTGTTCCACTCCAACCAGGTGTAAAATGTGTTCTGTGAGGGATCACCTGTCTTTAAGTGATTTCAATGATCAGGGATAGATCAACATACAGCATTGTACAATCTGGTGAACATGTATATGGAACATACAGCATTGTACAATCTGGTGAACATGTATATGGAACATACATGCATTGTACAGTCTGGTGAACATGTATATGGAACATACATGCATTGTACAATCTGGTGAACATGTATATGGAACATACATGCATTGTACAATCTGGTGAACATGACTATTGTATATGGAACATACATGCATTGTACAATCTGGTGAACATGTATATGGAACATACATGCATTGTACAATCTGGTGAACATGTATATGGAAGCACACACTAAAAGCATCCACACTGAAACAAATATACATAGACTACAGAAAATTTTAAGCAACAAAATCCAATTAAGTGAGTTATGAAACTTTTACGTACTTCATATGTTTTTCCATTAAATCTAACTCTTTCTCAGCTATTTGTACTTTCATTACTAGAACTTTCCTTTCTTGCTCAGACTTCTCTGTTGCCATTTTCTCTACCTGAAAATGTAAGAAAATTTAAAAATTACCATCTTGTAAAATTTGGAAATACAATTAATAATAACAGTCCTTTTATTAACTGAAACCTATATAAGGAGAATAGAAGCAAATTATTGTTAAATATACAAATGTCTGTGACATATTCATTAACTCCACTGATTTAAATTTTCACTACAGTACTTCTATACTTGGTCACAGTCACAAAATTATATTTAAATCAGCAGAGTGAATGTAATCACCAATGACAATTGAATCAAATTGAACAATAATTGCATTAATAAGACTCTGATACATAGTGTTTTATGCTCGCTAACTTTACAGCTCCTATTCCTGTTTCCTATTTCTTTGTTGACTGTATATTGTGATGGAATGAAGTCAAATTTCATTTTAAACCATTCAAGAAATGCTCATAGTTCTATATAAGTGAACTTGCTGATTATAGCGTAGCAATGTCAGTTTAGTGCACAATGATAAACATACAGCTAATAAAGTAAGTCAAAAATAGAGAAATTATTCTAAAACATTAAAGTTCTGCTATACAGATCGTGGTTGTGCTTAATCAGTTGCAAAAAACATTTTGATGATTTTTAAGTGTCAAATGCTTAGTGTGTAAAAAATATTCCTGTATATATTAAGACAACTCTGCTATTAACACCATTGATTTTGTTGGTCCTGACGTCCTGACACCCAGGTTACACATACTTAAATCGGTCCTCAAGCTATTGGGAAAAGTTGAGTTTTAATGGGTGAAAACTAACCGTCTTTTCCCATCGGTGATTCATATTTGTACATCGGTGGAATATCGGTGATATAGGTCATAGACAGCTTGTCAATCAGTAATTCATTTGAAATTTTAACCGATCGAGAAACATTTTAAACATCATGATTGGTTAGTTTTCACCAATGAAACTCATTTTGTTTTTCAATAGCTTGTGATAAGTGATAAATCAGCAGCTAATCGTAGATCTATGCGGTGCTAAATTGGTGTTTAACGGTTCTGTCTTTAACTGAAAAAAAACAAACAAATGTTCTATCCCCTATCCCCATATGTAATCGGGCCCTAATATTTAAATATCATTGAACAAACCATACCACATTACCTTAGATGTTAATTTCTTTATTTCATTTACTCTTTTCTGTTCAAATGGGGGTTTTCCTGATTCTTGTAATAACATAGACAATGTTTCTGGATCTTTCTTACTATTACTTGTCCATAATCTCTCTGAAAAAATATACATGAAAACGTGTAAACAAACATATCTGGAACAGCAACAGTAAACTAGTATAGTCCAACAATATTAACCTGAACTTGACCTTTATGCAAGAATTTATTGAACTCAGTATTTACTGTCTATTATTGTGTTCGTTTGTAAATCGGCAAAATAAATGTGCTGAAGAATTTTTTCATTGGACTAAATACTTTGAAAGTGTGCATGAATATCTCAGACTCATGTGTTTCCTTATTGATGAATGAGTTTCAAAATAAAAAGAACAATAACATGTCATGTTTATTAGATTGATTTATTGTCACATATATTGTTATAAACACATGTATAATTGTACACATACATACAAAAACTCACGATATAATGTAAGTGAAGTGTGCATTTATCATAATTAGGCAGTTATAGCTCAGGTCAATATGGCTGGACTATACAAGGTCAATATTGACCCCAAGGGCATAATTTGAAAAGGACCTTCAAGTAATGCAATATGCCAAATTTAGGTACTGTAGGCTTCATGGGCTTTGACAAGAATTTTTTTAAGAAATTGTTAATGACTCTAGAAAAACTATGTTTAATTGAAAATTTATTTCACAACAGAGCTATAAATATTCTTTATCCGATAAAAAACCATGCTTTCAGAAATTTACAAATGTTAGATTATAATAAATATAAATCATAAAAGCACCATGAACTTATTCATGTTTCACAGCTTAAAAAGGCCAATAATATCAATAAATTTATCATATTTTAATAGAAGTAGGCGTGGCGGAGTGGTCACAGCGTTGGACTGGAAATTACATTCGGAACTACCTCGGCGATCATCTACAAAGATATACCTCAGAAATCAGACGTAGTAGGAATACAACCAGGTTATGAGGTCCGGCGACTGTAATTTTCGTGCCAACATTTAATACTGACATTCTTACACGTTTTATCACATCATTTCATCAGTAAAGTGTCTCACATGTCGTACTTCTGTGTAGTTCAGACTATATTACCACCGAAACCAAATTCCTAGATCTACTTTTTACCTTATGATATCCGATGTTTATCTGCGTAGAAGATCGCCGAATGTGGTAATCACTGAATTCCCCATTGGTAAAAGGTTTGAACCCATCCAAAACCTATACCAGTTGTTTCCTGGAGCAAAAAACTTTATTCTTCTAGCTCAGTACTGAGTGCCCAGGAAGCAAATTTAAAAGTGATCTATCTAAGTTGTGAGAACTTATTTCACAATCAAGCTAAAACAAAATTTGTATAAACTAATCTTATGGGGTACAACATTTTCTTTAAGTTATGATGTTTTGAAGTATATACTTTGATGAACTTTTTATGTAGAAATTAGTTTCAAAACTAATACAATTTGTATACAGTTTGACATAAACCATTAATTATGTCCTTTACATATTATAAATATAAAATAATAGTACTAAACACAATGATTCTGCAATAATTTTTCAATAAAAATATGAACAAATATTAAAAATGTGTGAGTGAAAAAACTTTTGACCTCACAGTATACCATGAGACTAATTTATCAACTGGTAAGTTGAAAGGGAAGTTAAAGATATGAAAGATGATGAGATTACATTTACAGATTGTGTGAGATACAAGCATATAGCAACAGGATATTAATTATACTCCAAACTCCAAACATTATCATCCAAACAATATCATTCTAAAATCAATAATAAAATCCCTAACATGAACCAATGAAATAGATATATACATTGTACATTGTATATCTGATAAATCTAACCAATCAACAATCTGCATTTGTACCAAGTGACTGTCCAATATATTCCCGTATTGGATCCAAAAAATTCATTTCAATTGAATATGGGAAAGCTATAAGTGTTGAAATAATTAGTTTTTCATGAGATTGTTTAACTTAATTGAGGATTATATTCATTGCAAACAAAACAAACTTGAAGTATGGTGTCAAGAAGGATGAATTTTCTATATTTACTATTCATGGTAGTTTTGATTTATGGGACAAAGGCATTTAATAATCTTGAAACAGCATCCAAATATTGTCATAGCTACTTGAATGGAACTGTATGGAATTGTAACTTTATCCCTCAGGATGTGCCACAAGGATTTTCACGAGTATATGTGAATACTACAGCCTCGCATATATATTGTAACAACACAAGTTTTGCATCGCAGACATGGTTGCAAGTTGTGTCACTTACATTTGAGAATACTAACTGGGATGTTTCTCATACTTTTAACTTGGAAAGTCATTGCTTTCTAAACTTAAGGAATCTAAAATCACTGAATATAAATGTAGATGGTGAATTCGATATTCCTCCTTCAATATTTGAAGGTTTAAATAGTGTGACGAGACTTAGTTTTAGTAACTGTGCCAGATTGGATTGGGTAAAGGTACTTGCAGCACTTAATGGAACAGATAAAGTCCCAAATGTAACGGACCTTGATCTTTCAAGAGTGAATATAATGAACGGAGCAATGGAAATCGACGAGGCAGCTGTCAAAATCATCAGCACAAGAAAAATAGTCAATTTAACATTAGTTGAAATGCAGATTTCATTTTTAAATGGTACCGCTGCTCTTAAATCATTTAATCATCTAAGATTTGTCAATTTGTCTAAAACGAATGTATACAAATTCGTATTAAATAATAAACCAGAAGATGTGAAGCATATTACCACTGTTGATTTTACCGATATAGTATTGCCAAAAGCTGGCATGAGCGTTGGCCCTATAAGATATTTTAATTTAAAAATAGAGTTTGGTCAGATAATGAAAACAATGAGCCTCCTCCCTTTTATAAAAAACATATTTGCTTCAGGTATAACACGAAGAACATCATATTTCCTGTATAACTGTGAATTTATGTTAAATGAGTATTTTACTACAGTAACGGAGTATTTAGATGTGAGTGACAACAATTTAATATACTTTGATGTTAAAATATCTGGCGATCTAAAATACAGAAACTTGTCAGTAAAACATTTTGATGTGTCAAGAAACAAAATGATTTTTTTGCATCCAACAGTTTTTTCTATTATCCCAAAACTGATATCAATCAACCTGTCCAAAAATGACTTCAATACAATGTTACATCACTCAAGAGGTGTATTTGAAGATCTTCTGAACTGTACACCATCTCTCAAGACCATTGATTTGTCTACAAACAATTTAGAAGAGCTTCCAACAAATATGTTTATACATAACCCAAATTTAGAGGAAATATTTCTGTCTAATAATCAATTACAGCAAATATCATGGAAAATGGATCATCTGAAAAAATCTGAGATACCTCGATGTTTCTAATAATGAAATAAGCAACCTCGATCCCATGTCTCTAACTAGTCTTAAAGGATTTATTGCTATTTTACCTGAAAATAGTACATTTAAGTTAAAGCTTGATAATAATCCACTTCTTTGTGGGAGCTGTGAATGTCGACCATTTATTGAATGGCTAACACAAACAAGAACACTCGATTCATCGAAATTATTCTGCAAACAAGAAAACGGCATACAAACAAGAATAACTACAACAGTAAATGAACAAATAGATTCATACTGTTTTAGAAAAACTGTAACATTACTTAGCGCCATCATTCCATCATCAATGATCATCTGTGTGATTTTTTTGATAATAAATTATCAAATTTACGTTAGACAGGAGAAAAGAAAGAGAGAAAATGAAAAAAGGCTTGAATTGTTGGCCAACCTACAGCAAGGTGAAGGTCAATATGAATTTGTTCTAATGTTAGCCTATAATAACCAAGAAGAAGACTTTTTTCGTCAATACATACAACCACCATTGAACAATATTCTTAAAGCCACAATAGGAGTTGATAGAGATCTTATTCTCACGGGAGATAGACATTTTCGTCCCGGTTTTATGATACATGATGAGATTGCAGCATGTATGGAAAGGGTTGCCATGGTAATGCTTCTAATAACCAATGATTTTTGTATGAGTGGATTTTGTTTAAGTGAACTAGATCAAGCATGGATAAAGCGTAAGCCGATGATTTTTATGTTTAAAGATAACGTGGATGAAGAGTTAATGACCCCATTAATGAAAACTATGTATCAGAAAAATGTGAGAATAATCTGGGAGTTTATAGATGGGGAATATGTTCTTAAAACTACATGGGAAAATGTTTGTGAGGCTATACTAGAATTGTTGATTAAACAAGAGGGTCCTGAGAACCCTGAAACGCCCAACTGAGTATTAGAAGCTTAGAATAGCTGACAGAATATTTTTAACAGTTTTAAGCTGATGAAAACTGTGATCTCTGGGGCATTTAGGTTTGAACCCAGGTGCATAATTAGAACAATTTGTTTACAGAAATTTCAAAGTGACATAACATACTAAATATGAAAGCTGAAGGTCTTGTCATTTCTACGAATGTCTGGCATGATATGACCTTTAGTGTTGGTATGTTGTAAAACCAAACAAAGTTTTAGAAAAGAAGATTTTTTAACATTTCTTTCTATAACTCTATGTAAATCTTGCGACCTCTAAGGCGGGGCACATTGGTCAGACCCCCACATTAGATCACCTTGAACACTTAGTGCTCAGGTGAGCTAATAGACAGTGCGAACAGAGATGAAATATGGGACTTTTATTAATTCATGTGATACCTAGCAGAGAAAATTCTGCTATAAAGAACCCCTAGGTTAAGGCATACTCATGCAATTAACGATGATTTTAATTACCAAATGCTTAATTTGAAGAAAAAAAGGTTCTTAAAATAAGGTCAAATTTTGATCTAAAACTGGAACTTGACTGTATAAATACAAACATTTGGTCAACACAGTAGCCCAGTAGCCCATCCTACTATCAATCAATGTAGCCATGTTAATACTTGCTTTCATTTTATTTGTTACAAAATGAAATAACAATGTTGCCATGTTATTATTTTCTTTCATTTTTATTATAATTGTTACAAAATGAAATAACAATGTAGCCATGTAAATACTTGCTTTCATTTTATTTGTTACAAAATGAAATAACAATGTAGCCATGTTATTATTTTCTTTCATTTTTTTTTGTTACAAAATGAAATAACAAGTTAAAACTTGCTTTCATTTTCTAAGCCTTTGATCAGATATAAATGTTGTATAAAAAGCTATGCAAACTAACAATAATGTTTTTGTTTTTTATATGTTAATTTCAACTTAAACTGGGGTCCAAAAGTTTCTTTACACCTGTATTTTGTTTCATAATTTCCTTTTTTTTCTTTTTATTGCTAAAATTGATACAGACACATTTATTATAGCATTTTATTGTACATATATAATAAAAATATATTTGATAGAACATAGTTGACAGTAATGATTAAAGTTATATTAGTTGTTAATCTAATAACGACAAGTAAAGTTTGTTTAGATATACTCCAAAACGTAAAGGTTTAACAATTTGTAGAGAAACTTTTGGACCCCAGTGTATACTGGGTCCATACAAATGGGTTCATGAATGATATGTCTTGAAAAACACAGAGGAACTACGTTGTAGGAAGGAGACTCCAAATGAGTACAAATCATAAATTCCATTAAATATATACAGCTACAAACTTTAAACTAGGGCTGTCATTGATAGACAAGTTTGTATCGATATAACGAAAGGCAAGTATCGGTGATATATCGATATATCGAGTCAGACTAGGAGTGTAATAAAAACTGCTAGAACTCCAGTATATATCTACTTAGGGATTTAGCTAGGACAAAATTTAAAGAAGAAGTGAATTCTCCCTGGACTTGAAATAGGGATAAGTGGTGGGGTATGGGAAAAGTGGTGTTCTGTCATAAACGGGTTGCAGTGAAGTAGGAATGTCGTCTAATGTTGCATTGAGCTCAAATAAAGTTAGCCCTTTATGACTAGTGTGTGCTGTTACCAGTGTCTACACTGTCTGTCCCTGGAAAGGATTGTCCTTGTGGATTGTTAGCAGCAGTGAAAATAGCAGTCAAATCTATGAGAAAATAAGCTTCTAAAGACAATTATAAACTACATGTATCAGCAAATGTATATCTATATGGCTTGCTTAATCTAACTTTGTTTCACAATATTTTCCTTTAGCTTTGACATGTTTTCAACTCATAGTCATCTCATCAACTCAAGATCTACAAGAGCTCCGCTGGGCGGGGCATTATATGCTCGTGTGCAGTGCATGCTGTGTTCTATCTCATATGAAGTCCCTGTGACCTTGAGCAATGACCCCGGGACCTCAGAATAGGTCACATCCTTAACTGGAGGGCTATCCAAAACAAAGATTTTGAGAACCTAGGTTCAGCCGTGTTTGAGTAATCACCAGCACAAAGTTTTCCACATGAACTTCCAGTGACCTTGACCCTGGGGCCTCAGAACCAAAAGTTCACACCCTTGACCCAAAGAGTATCGATACATAAAATTTGGTGAACCTAGATAAAGTTGGGTTGTTGGACAAGGTTTTTCCTTATGATTTCCATGTGACCTTGACCTTTTAACCCAGGGGACTCAAAACCAAAGAGGCATATGCTAGACATTTAGGCTACCCTTACATAAAATTTGCTGAACCTAGGTATAGTCATTATTGAGTTATTGTCCGGACAATGTTTTAATTGAAATTAAATTTACCCAGTGACTTTGACCTTTGACCCTGGGGTCTCAAAATCAAAAGGGAACATCCTCTCTCAAAGGGTATCAACATATAAAATTTGGTGAACCTTCGAAAAGTGGTTGTTCAGTTATTGTACTTACAAGGTTTTTCCATATGATGTCCCAGCGACCTTGACCTTTGACCCTGGGGCCCCAAAAGCAATAGGGCACATTCTAGACACATGGGCTACTCTCACAAAAAATTTGGTGAACCTAGGTACAGTGGTTGATGAGTTATTGTCCGGACAAGGTTTTTCCATATGATGCTCCCGTGACCTTGACCTTTGACCCTGGGGCCCTAAAACCAATAGGGCATGACCTAGACACATGGGCTACTCTCACATGAAATTTGGTGAACTTAGGAAAAGTAGTTATTGAGTTATTGTCCGGACAAGGTTTTTCCACATGATGCTCTTGTGACCTTGACCTTTGACCCTGGGGTCCCAAAACCAATAGGGCACATCCTTGATATATGGGCTACTTTAACATAAAATGGTGAACTTAGGAAAAGTAGTTGTTGAGTTATTGTCCGGACAAGGTTTTTTTATATGATGCCCCTGTGACCTTGACCTTTGACCCAGGGGCCAAAACCAATAGGGCACTTCCTTGACACATGGGCAACTCTCAGATAAAAGTTTGTGAACCTAGGTACAGTCGTTTTTGAGTACTTTTCCGGACAAGGTTTTCATATTTTAAGTCCCAGTGACCTTGACCTTTGACCCTGGGGTCTCAAAATCAAAAGGAAACCTCCTCTACCGAATGGCTATCCACACATAAAATTTGAGGAACCTAGGAACATATATTGTTATAAACACATGTATAATTGTACACACTCATAAGAAAACTCACGATATAATGTAAGTGAAGTGTGTATTTATCATAATTAGGCAGTTATAGCTCAGGTCAATATTGTTGGACTATACAAGGTCAATATTGACCCCAAGGGCATAATTTAAAAAGGACCTTCAAGTAATGCAATATGCCAAATTTAGGTACTGTAGGCTTCATGGGTTTTGACAAGAAAAGTTTTAAGAAATTGTTAATGACTCTAGAAAAACTATGTTTAATTGAAAATTTATTTCACAACAGAGCTATAAATATTCTTTATCCGATAAAAAACCATGCTTTCAGAAATTTACAAATGTTAGATTATAATAAATATAAATCATAAAAGCACCATGAACTTATTAATGTTTCACAGCTTAAAAAGGCCAAAAAACAATAGAAAAGATTGTATTATGATAATATCAATAAATTTATCATCTTTTAATAGAAGTAGGCGTGGCGGAGTGGTCACAGCGTTGGACTGGAAATTACATTCGGAACTACCTCGGCGATCATCTACAAAGATATACCTCAGAAATCAGACGTAGTAGGAATACAACCAGGTTATGAGGTCCGGCGACTGTAATTTTCGTGCCAACATTTAATACTGACATTCTTACACGTTTTATCACATCATTTCATCAGTAAAGTGGCTCACATGTCGTACTTCTGTGTAGTTTAGACTATATTACCACCGAAACCAAATTCCTAGATCTACTTTTTTACCTTATGATATCCGATGTTTATCTGCGTAGAAGATCGCCGAATGTGGTAATCATTGAATTCCCCATTGGTAAAAGGTTTGAACCTATCCAAAACCTATACCAGTTGTTTCCTGGAGCAAAAAACTTTATTCTTCTAGCTCAGTACTGAGTGCCCAAGAAGCAAATTTAAAAGAGATCTATCTTAGTTGTGAGAACTTATTTCACAATCAAGCTAAAACAAAATTTGTATAAACTAATCTTATGGGGTACAACATTTTCTTTAAGTTATGATGTTTTGAAGTATATACTTTGATGAACTTTTTATGTAGAAATTAGTTTCTAAAACTAATACAATTTGTAAACAGTTTGACATAAATAATTAATTATGTCCTTAACATATTATAAATATAAAATAATAGTACTAAACACAATGATTCTGCAATAATTTTTCAATAAAAATATGAACAAATATTAAAAATGTGTGAGTGAAAAAACTTTTGACCTCACAGTATACTATGAGACTAATTTATCAACTGGTAAGTTGAAAGGGAAGTTAAAGTTATGAAAGATGCTGAGATAACATTTACAAATTGTGTGAGGTACAACCCAGCCAACATTCTATATCGGCCCGACATCAAACCTATATGGTTTTCTATGACGGCCCGACGTCGGATTTAACCTCGGCTGCAAATAGGAATGATGTCGACCCGACATCGGTAGTACAATATCGGGCCGAGGTCTACACAATATCGGCCCGATATTTCTTGCCAACATCGGGCCAACATCAAAACAATAGCGGTGTGATGTCGGTCAACAGTAGAAATTATTCTTTATCGGCCTGACATCAAACCTATATGGTTTTCTATGACGGCCCAACGTCGGATTTAACCTCGGCTGCAAATAGGAATGATGTCGACCGGATATCGGTAGTACAATATCGGGCCGATGTCTAAACAATATCGGCCCGATATTTCTTGCCTATATTGGGCTAACACCAAAACAATACCAAATGAAGTCAACACGCATTTATATACTATTGGACGAGTCAATTTTACAGAACAGTCCACTTCCAACCCGGAAGGTAAAACGAGTTAATTTTTGAAAAGAGAGGTAATTTATATATTTTCCCAATCTGGCCTAACCAAATATTATATATAGATTTAAATTGATAAAACAAAGGTATGGATTTCCCTTAAAGTTCTAAATAAATAGTTAAAAAGGCTTAATACTACATAGTTTTAGACAATTAAAACGTATCACAATTCTAAACATGACAGAAAAAGAAGAAAATTCACCAAAACATTTAATTTTAGTAAAGGGAGATAATTTGTCAAAACCATTCAACAAAGAAATTGTTCAAAGGCGATCTTGCATACAAAGAAAAATGCTCTCGACAAAGTCGCTGAACAAAACGACAATGCCGGTTCGTTTCAACAGTACGTAAATATAATATAAAATAACAAAGGTGTTTCATTGGGAAAAAATATTTCATGATATTTCAACGAATTTAACAAAATATGGACGTGTAACAGAAAATGCAATGTCGTACCGTTGTCAATCCGATATACAAAATAGTTGCGTCCATTGCCATGCAGGCCCGACGCAGACCCGATATACGTTTTTTGACGTTACATAAAATGGGGTTAGTGTGGTTCGGGAAATTGAAATCATACACAGGACTATTTATTAACAAAATTAAGTAAACAATACAATTGCATTTAGAATTTCAAAATATTGAGTATGTCGGCACAGCAGCGGTCCGATGTCGGCCCCAAAATAGGCACATTTTGCCGGTATGACAGTACGTGAATATAATAAGTAACTTACAAAGGAGTTTCATTGGAATAATTCTATTTCATAATATTTTAACGATTTAACAATATATTGACGTGTAGCAGAAAACGCACTATCGTACCGATGTCAACCCGATATACAAATAGTTGCATTAATTGATCATGTAGGCCCGACGCAGACCCGATATACTTTTTTTGATGTAACATGAAATGTGGTTAGTGTGCTTCTAGTAATTGAAATCATACACACGACTATTTATTTACATAATTAAGTATACAATACAATTGCATTTAGAATTTTTCAAAATATTGGGTATGTCGGCACTGCAGCGGTCCGATGTCGGCCCCAAATCGGAACATTTTGCCGACATGCCGACATTAATTGTATATCGGCCCGATATGGTCATGCTGGCTGGGAAGCATATAGCAACAGGATAATTATTATACTTCAAACTCCAAACATTATCATCCAAACATTACCATTCTAAAATCAATAATAAAATCCCTAACATGAACCAATGAAATTGTTGATTGGTTAGATTTATCAGAAAGTACATGTAATATATATCTGATCAATCTAACCAATCAACAATCTGCATTTGTACCATGTGACTGTCCAATATATTCCCGTATTGGATCCAAAAAATTCATTTCAATTGAATATGGGAAAGCTGTAAGTGTTGAAATAATGAGTTTTTCATGAGATTGTTTAACTTAATTGAGGATTATATTCATTGCAAACAAAACAAACTTGAAGTATGGTGTCAAGAAGGATGAATTTTCTATATTTACTATTCATGGTAGTTTTGATTTATGGGACAAAGGCATTTAATAATCTTGAAACAGCATCCAAATATTGTCATAGCTACTTGAATGGAACTGTATGGAATTGTAACTTTATCCCTCAGGATGTGCCACAAGGATTTTCACAAGTATATGTGAATACTACAGCCTCGCATATATATTGCAACAACACAAGTTTTGCATCGCAGACATGGTTGCAAGTTGTGTCACTTACATTTGAGAATACTAACTGGGATGTTAATCATACTTTTAACTTGGAAAGTCATTGCTTTCAAAACTTAAGGAATCTAAAATCACTGAATATAAATGTAGATGGTGAATTCGGTATTCCTCCTTCAATATTTGAAGGTTTGAATAGTGTGACGAGACTTAGTTTTAGTAACTGTGCCAGATTGGATTGGGTAAAGGTACTTGCAGCACTTAATGGAACAGATAAAGTCCCAAATGTAACGGACCTTGATCTTTCAAGAGTGAATATAATGAACGGAGCAATGGAAATCGACGAGGCAGCTGTCAAAATCATCAGCACAAGAAAAATAGTCAATTTAACATTAGTTGAAATGCAGATTTCATTTTTAAATGGTACCGCTGCTCTTACATCATTTAATCATTTAAGATTTGTCAATTTGTCTAAAACGAATGTATACAAATTCGTATTTAATAATAAACCAGAAGATGTGAAGCATATTACCACTGTTGATTTTACCGATATAGTATTGCCAAAAGCTGGCTTGAGCGTTGGCCCTATAAGATATTTTAATTTAAAAATAGTGTTTGGTCAGATAATGAAAAAAATTAGCCTCCTCGCTTTTATAAAAAACGTATTTGCTTCAGGTATAACACGAAGAACATCATATTTCCTGTATAACTGTGAATTTATGTTAAATGAGTATATCACTACAGAAACGGAGTATTTAGATGTGAGTGACAACAATTTGATATACTTTGATGTTAAAATATCTGGCGATCTAAAATACAGAAACTTGTCAGTAAAACATATTGATGTGTCAAGAAACAAAATGATTTTTTTGCATCCAACATTTTTTTCTATTATCCCAAAACTGATATCAATCAACCTGTCCGAAAATGACTTCAATACCATGTTACATCACTCAAGAGGTATATTTGAAGATCTTCTGAACTGTACACCATCTCTCAAGACCATTGATTTGTCTACAAACGATTTAGAAGAGCTTCCAACAAATATGTTTATACATAACCCAAATTTAGAGGAAATATTTCTGTCTAATAATCAATTACAGCAAATATCATGGAAAATGGATCATCTGAAAAATCTGAGATACCTCGATGTTTCTAATAATGAAATAAGCAACCTCGATCCCATGTCTCTAACTAGTCTTAAAGGATTTATTGCTATTTTACCTGAAAAAAGTACTTTTAAGTTAAAGCTTGATAATAATCCACTTCTTTGTAAGAGCTGTGAATGTCGACCATTTATTGAATGGCTAACACAAACAAGAATACTCGATTCATCGAAATTATTCTGCAAACAAGAAAACGGCATACAAACAAGAATAACTACAACAGTAAATGAACAAATAGATTCATACTGTTTTAGAAAATCTATGATATTACTTAGCACCATCATTCCATCATTAATGATCGCCTGTGTGATTATTTTGATAATAAATTGTCAAATTTACGTTAAACAGGAGAAAAGAAAGAGAGAAAATGAAAAAAGGCTTGGATTGTTGGCCAACCTACAGCAAGGTGAAGGTCAATATGAATTTGTTCTTTTGTTAGCCTATTGTAATTATGAAGAAGACTTTTTTCGTCAATACATACAACCACCATTGAACAATATTCTTAAAGCCACAATAGGAGTTGATAGAGATCTTATTTTCACGGGAGATAAATATTTTCGTCCCGGTTTTTTGATAGATGATGAGATTGCAGCATGTATGGAAAGGGTTGCTATGGTAATGCTTTTGATAACCAATGATTTTTGTTCGAGTGGATTTTGTTTAATGGAACTCGATCAAGCATGGATAAAGCGTAAACCGATGATTTTTATGTTTAAAGATAACGTGGATGAAGAGTTAATGACCCCATTAATGAAAACTATGTATCAGAAAAATGTGAGAATAATCTGGGAGTTTATAGATGGGGAATATGTTCTTAAAACTACATGGGAAAATGTTTGTGAGGCTATACTAGAACTGTTGATTAAACAAGAGGGTCCTGAGGACCCTGAAAAGCCCAACTGAGTATTAGAAGCTTAGAATAGCTGACAGATCATTTTTAACAGTTTTAAGCTGATAAAAACTGTGATCTCTGGGGCATTTAGGTTTGAACCCAGGTGCATAATTAGAACAATTTTTTACAGAAATTTCAAAGTGACATAACATACTAAATATGAAAGCTGAAGGTCTTGTCATTTCTACGAATTTCTGGCATGATATGACCTTTAGTGTTGGTATGTTGTAAAACCAAACAAAATTTTAGAAAAGAAGATTTTTTAACATTTCTTTCTATAACTCTATGTGAATCTTGCGACCCCTAAGGCGGGGCACATTGGTCAGACCCCCACAATAGATCACCTTGAACACTTAGTGCTCAGGTGAGCTAATAGACAGTGCGAACAGAGATGAAATATGGGACTTTTATTAATTCATGTGATACCTAGCAGACAAAATTCTGCTATTAAGAACCCCTTGGTTAAGGCATACTCATGCAATTAACGAAGATTTTAATTCTCAAACGCTTAATTTGAAGAAAAAAAGGTTCTTAAAATAAGGTCAAATTTTGATCCAAAACTGGAACTTGACTGTATAGATACAAACATTTGGTCAACACAGACAGTAGCCCATCCTACTATCAATTAATGTTGCCATGTAAATACTTGCTTTCATTTTATTTGTTACAAAATGAATTAACAATGTAGCCATGTTATTATTTTCTTTAATTTTTATTTGTTACAAACTGAATTTTCAATGTAGCCATGTTTTTTTTTTCATTTTTATTATTGTAACAAAATGAAATAACAATGTAGCCATGTTATTTTTTTCTTTCATTTTTATTTTTGTTACAAAATGAAATAACAATGTAGCCATGTTATTTTTTTCTTTCATTTTTATTTTTGTTACAAAAATGAAATAACAATGTAGGCATGTAAATACTTGCTTTCATTTTTATTTTTTGTTACAAAATGAAATAATAATGTAGCCATGTAAATATTTTCTTTCATTTTCTAAGCCTTTGATCAGTTATAAATGTTGTATATAAAGTAATGTTAAACTAACAATAATGTTTTTGTTTTTATATGATAATTTCAACTTACACTGGGGTCCAAAGGTTTCTTTACACTTGTATTTTGTTTCATAATTTCCTTTTTTTCTTTTTATAGCTATATTTGATACAGCACATTTATTTAAGCATTTTATTGTACATTGTAAAAAAAATATATTTGATAGAACAAAGCTGACAGTTAATGATTAACTGTATATTAGTTGTAAATCTAATAACGATAAGTAAAGTTTGTTTTTAAAGATATATTCCAAAACGTAAAAGTTTAACAATTTGTAGAGAAACTTTTGGACCCCAGTGTATAGGTCCATACAAATGGATACATGATTGATATGTCGTGAAAAATACAGAGGAACTACATTGTATAGTGCGGACATGTTAACCCCGACCTTACCTTTCTCATTTGCATCTTATTATCAGATACACATATCCCGGCGAAAATCAATACCACGCCTAATCTACACTTCGGCTCGTTACGTATTTAAAATAAGCAGTCGATTTACATTGATTGTAAATAGCATCGGCGGGTACTTAGTAGGGTCGCATGGGGCTTGTAGGTTTTGAGGGTGTTATGTCGGCTTTTGCTTACATTATAAGATTAACAAGACATGTATAGAGAATATATGTGCATTCAAACGTGAAACTTGTTTTCTCACATTTGTAATTTCAAATTATAATAAACGGGGCGGGGATGGCGGTTGTGGGGTTACACCTACTTTTGAATTGGTAGCTAGCCTCATCGTATAATATTTTGGTCCGGCCCATGTGTAATAGAGACTCATTGTACACTTTAAATGTACTTTAAAATTAATCCCTGTGTTGTAATTACATTCGAGCCTTGACGGTATAATCCGATTGTTTTTGAACATTAAACTACCTTTCGTATTCAATGTAATGAATATTCTTGCGTAAAGGTCAGGTCGGGGTCAATGTGTCCGCACTATAGGAAGGAGATCCACATAAGTATAGTGCGGACACATTGACCCCGACCTGACCTTTATGCAAGAATATTCATTACATTGAATACGAAGGTAGTATTAATGTTCGAAAACAATCGGATTATACCGTCAAGGCTCGAATGTAATTATAACACGGATTAATTTTAAAGTACATTTAAAGTGTACAATGAGTCTCTATTACACATAGGCCGGACCAAAATATACGATGAGGCTAGCTACAAATTCAAAAGTTGTAGGTTTTAGCCCCACAACCGCCATCCCCGCCCATTTTATTATAATTTGTAATTACAAATGTAAGAAAACAAGTTTCACGTTTGAATGCACATGTATACTCTATACGTCATGTCTTGTTAAACTTATAATGTAAGCCATAGCCGACATTACACCCTCAAAACCTACAAGCCCCATGCCACCCAACTAAGTACCCGCCGATGCTATTTACAATCAATGTTAATCGACTGCTTATTTTAAATACGTAACGAGCCGAAGTGTAGATTAGGCGTGGTATTGATTTTCGTCGGGATATGTGTATCTGATAATAAGATGCAAATGAGAAAGGTAAGGTCGGGGTCAATATGTCCGCACTATACAAATCATAAATTCAATAAAATATATACAGCTACAAACTTTAAACCAGGGCTGTCATTGATAGACAAGTTTGTATCGATATATCGAAAGGCAAGTATCGGTGATATATCAATATATCAAGTCAGACAAGGAGTGTAATAAAAACTGCTAGAACTCCAGTATATATAACATATATGTATCTACTCAGGGGTTTAGCTAAGACAAAATTTTGAGGAGAAGTGAATTCTCCTTGGACTTGAAATAGGGAAAAGTGGTGGGGTATAGGAGAAGTGGTGTTCTGTCATAAACGGGTTGCAGTGAAGTAGGAATGTCGTCAAATGTTGCATTGAGCATTGAGCTCAAATGAAGTTAGCCCTTTATGACTAGTGTGTGTTGTTACCAGTGTCTACGCTGTCTATCCCTGGAAAGGATTGTCCTTGTGGATTGTTATCAGCAGTGTAAATAGCAGTCAAACGTATGAGAAAATAAGCTTCTAAAGACAATTATAAACTACATATATCAGCAAATGCAGATCTAAATCGCTAGCTTAATATAACTTTGTTTCACAATATTTTCTTTCAGCTTTGACATGTTTTCAACTCATAGTCATCTCTTCAACTCAAGATCTACAAGAGCTCCGCTGGGCGTGGCATTATATGCCCGTGTGCAGTCCAATCTGTGTTCTATCTCATATGAAGTCCCTGTGACCTTGAGCAATGATCCCGGGACCTCAGAATAGGTCACATCCTTCACTGGAGGGCTCTCCAAAGCAAAGATTTTGATAACCTAGGTTCAGTCGTGGTTGAGTAATCACTTATCACTAGCACAAAGTTTTCCCACATGAACGTCCAGTGACCTTGACCCGGGGCCTCAGAACCGAAAGTTCACACCCTTGACCCAAAGAGAATCGATACATAAAATTTGGTGAACCTAGATAAAGTTGGTTGTTGGACAAAGTTTTTCCGTATTATTTCCTTGCGACCGCGACCTTTTAACCCAGGGGACTCAAAACCAAAGGGGCATATGCTAGACATTTAGGCTACCCTTACATAAAATTTGGTTAAATCCCAGTGACTTTGACCTTTGACCCTGGGGTCTCAAAATCAAAAGGGGACATTCTCTACCAAAAGGACAATCAACATATAAAATTTAGTGAACCTAGGAAAAGTGGTTATTGAGTTATTTTACGGACAATGTTTTTCCATATGATGTCCGCGTGATCTTGACCTTTGACCCTGGGGCCCCAAAAGCAATAGGACACATCCTAAACACATGGGCTACTCTCACATAAAATTAGGTAAACCTAGGTACAGTGGTTGTTGAGCTATTGTCCGGACAAGGTTTTTCTATATGACGACCCTGTGACCTTTGACCCTGGGTCCCAAAACCAATAGGGCATTTCCTAGACACATGGACTACGTTCACATGAAATTTGGTGAACCTAGGTACTGCAGATGTTGAGTTATTGTCCGGACAAGATGTTTCCATATCATGCCCCTGTGACCTTGACCTTTGACCCCAAAACCAAACGGTCACATCATTGATATATGAGCTACTTTCACATAGAATTTGGTGAACCTAGGTTCAGTGGTTGTTGAGTTATTGTCCGAACGAGTTTTTTTCCATATGATGCCCCTGTGACCTTGACCTTTGACCCAGGGGCCCCAAATCCACTAAGGCACTTCCTTGATACATGGGCCACTCTCGGATAAAATTTGGCGAACCTAGGTACAGTCGTTGTTGAATGATTGCCCGGACAGGGTTATCATATTTTTAGTCCCAGTGCTCTTGACCTTTGACTCTGGGATCTCAAAATAAATAGGGAACCTCCTCTACCCAAGGGCTATCCACACAAAAAAATGTTTGGAACCTCTGTAGATCCTTTCTTGAGTTATCGTCAAGCAATTGTCCACAGACAGCATACTAACTTGTTGGAAGATATATTACTATGTCAGCCTAAATACCTGAATAGTTTCACGTGTGTTGCAATAAGTTTCAATCAATGATTAAATTTAAAAGTCAGTAATCAGTTTTAACTACCAGCCTACGTTAGTAGCCAACGGTTTTCAAACGTATATTATTCACCCACACATCCAAACAGCAATTTGTAATTTTAGCATTTATCATAATTTTCCTCCATGATGTAGAAAATTGGACTATCACGTTTCGACCTACGCTCATTTTCACCATATTTTATCAAATACACAAGATGAAAACAGTTTTAAGGACTCCAAAACCCCAGCTCTCAATTAATTAAATTGTTCAAAAACAAACTAGCATTTTAAGGCCAAGAAAAGACCAATGAATGGATAGTGATATAAATTGAAAAGATGTGGATATAACGAAAAAAGCCAAGCAGTTTTTCAAGCTTGTCTAACTTGTCTATTGTATGGGCGTTCAGAGTTGACCATCTGTGTCGTAGAGCTAGTCACAACCATGAAAATATATGTTATGGTGGCAAAGAAAATACAGGTGGATAATAAAACCATCAAAAGTAGGAAAGTGACTGCAGTAGTCGAGCTCATTATATCCATCCCGTTTCCAGTGGACGAGATTGATCGAAATGAACCGTCACTGAGCTATCAAAATACAATTGGATAGGAACTGTCATAAAATGTATGGTGATTAATAGCTGAGCTACACATACATATAAGCTGATCTTTATTTGGATTGGACGAGCGGTCTTAGTTGACCGTTGCGTTTCTTAGACCGCAAGCGGTCATAATACAAGCGGGTGGGCTCTGCCATTAAAAGAAATGGTTTGTTTAAGTTTCCGGACAACTGCAACAATGTGCATAACACGGACGAACAATCAGAGTGGATCATCTCTGTCACTGAGTAATGGAAAAATACAAATGTATATGCGTAGGGTTGTACTCGTATACCGGTGCCAGTATAAATACAAATGTATATGCATAGGGTTGTACTCGTATACCGGTGCCAGTATAAATACAAATGTATATGCGTAGGGTTGTACTCGTATACCGGTGCCAGTATAAATACAAATGTATATGCATAGGGTTGTACTCGTATACCGGTGCCAGTATAAATACAAATGTATATGCGTAGGGTTGTACTCGTATACCGGTGCCAGTATAAATACAAATGTATATGCGTAGGGTTGTACTCGTATACCGGTGCCAGTATCAGTATTCGCTTCAAAACTATACCCTAACTCCATGAAACTAATTTTGCATGTTAACAAATGTTAACAAATGTCAAATCAATAGAGGGTCAATTATTTATTTATTATTCCATGGTTTTTTTTCGCAACTGAAATGTATTGTACAACTTACAATGCACCTTTGTGTTCAAACTTTGAGCAATAACCCCCCTTCTAAATGTCAAACCAAAACAAATTAGTGATTTCAGGGTCTAATTCTTTCATCATTGTGATGACACTATTAAACAAAATCACTGACGACTTGGCGTTATGTTTGAGAAAGGTATCACAGAAAGAACGTTATTAATTCTAAGGTGTGAATCAAAATGACATTTATTTAACAAATGGTTTTATCGGAGATTTCTGGATAATTTTATGGCATGACTTTAAATTTTAAATTGCTTTTATCACTACTGTACATTTATCGCCAATCCCACGCTTTTAAATCTCAGCCATTCATACCATAATAATGTAATTATTAAAATTAAACTAGAAATTTGATATTTTACTTGTAAACATGATTAAATCGTGATGCAAAGTTCTATGTTAACGAACTTCAGACATTTTACTTTTCAAATAATCCACAACCCACAACATACTTAACGTTAATTAGCATTATCAAATAATTTAAAACAATATAATTATTGTATTGATGTATAACATTTTGACGCTTGTCAAAGGAAACACAAAATGTTAATGTGTTGGTATTAACGTATTAATAACAAGATGATATTTCAGAATACGGAAAATCAAGTAGTCATTTGCGACATGACGACAAAAGGTGAAAAACATATTACAGATAATAGTACGTATCAAATTTGCGAAAGTTACAAACTAAATGGTAAACTATTATCTATAAAACGTGGCACTTTGAAAGGAAATGTACGTATACTGAAAGGTGTTCAATTTATAATTGAACAAATCGGTAACCCGATACTCTGAAGTGTTTAATCAGCTTTGATGTCTTACAGCTTGCTTTTGTGAGTATAGGGACCTCAGAAAATAATAGTTCATCATACTTTAATATGAAATAAAGAAAGTTGGCCAATGAAAAAGATGTAAAAGGTGGGTGAAATTAGCGTAAGTCAATCTGTGATTGAACATAGGCGATACATCCATTATTAATCCAAATGAATTTTGGAGAAATCGAATGGTGAAGTCTCAGAAATTATCTCTAAAATTACGACGAAAATAAATATTTCTGGGAATAATTGTAACTACCAAAATAAGTTTATGACCCCTGGAAAAATGTTTCTAAAAACCATATAACGCAGATCACGATGAAAAATTTGATGAGCAATTTTATGAGAATAAAATTCGATAAATTTATTATGAAAAATGACTCTCCCACTGTAAGGACGTTTTTAAGATTCTAATATTGAACAAGAAGTATATGTAAAAAGATATCCGGTGCTATGTATGGTTCATTTTGTTTGAAGTATAAACACATGAAGTCATATTCGCTGTTCAGTCATACCGTCAGCAGCGTACCACGACGAATGTATATTAATCAATTAGCACAGTGAGTTATCCGTAAACCACAGTAAATAGTCACCAACAAAGGTAAGTGCTACGCACCTGTTTATCACAAATAACCAATATATTGGTACTATAGTACCCTATATTTTTATTCATTTCTCTATACCGAAAGAGAATTTTATTGGACAAACAGGTGTGGTAGACCAAATTGTATTCGTTAAAAATATCGATTAAATTTGATTTAGACGGCTGCACCAAGTTATAAATAAATTATTACTATTGCACTATTGCAGTGAAATTCTAATCTGCAGTGTCAAACGACGTTGCGCTCGTTCATTTGAGCTGAAAAGGGGTTCCTTTTTAAAAACACAGTCCATTATCATTTCTTTTTGTTATTACGTATGATCCGAAATATTTTAGAACTTGATTTAATAATTTGAGAACACTCGTCTATCACTGGAATTGACGATGTACTAATTGTGACAAAAGCTATTTTTAGTATTTTAGATCAAATTTTACTTCCGCTTCCATCCTCTACTTTTATTCAGAAATGTAAGGAATTGGAGGAACAGTGGGGGAACATGGGGTCTTGATATAAGGGCTTTAAGTTATCTGTTTAGTTACCTGCCGTTCGTTTGGTACTGTCAGTGAATGTAGGACAACCTGTTGTCCAGCCTGGCAAAACAAAATAGGACTAACTGTCCACTCCTGTCAAAAATGGTATGGGACCAGTTGTCCATGGGACCAGTTGTCCGACTCCCACTATCAGTGTGTTGTAGATTGTCTCGTTCAGAATATCGAAATTCAGATTTTTAAGTGTATTATAAAAATCGAGATAATTTGCATTTGGACTCAATATTGACATGAACACAATAGCTAATATCACCCACTGCTAACAAAAAACTTTGAAATATCATCGGTACATAATTATAATCAAGGAATTAAACAACTTTCTGTCAGTATAGATAAACTTTTGTTTTATTTTTTTTCGTAAATATTCATTACAAGTTATGTATTTATCGTGACAATAATCACAATTATAACTGCATTGAATGACAAGTGATTGTGTTTTCATTCGCTGACTCAATCATCTTTTATTTCAATTTACGTCATTTCAGAAACAATAAATGAATGTACTAATAATTGTCACAAATTGTGCAAATTGTTTCATGCCATAGATTAAGGTTAATTTGTTATTTAACTGAATAGCACCTACACGCAATCATAGTCACAGTGGAGAAGGTATATGTCTAAGCTAAAGTCTCCGTGTAACTTGACACACCAATGATTTTACTACTTTACTGTAATTGTAAGAATAAAGGAAGGGAGAGAATTGTCAGGTGAAATATTTGTAAATCGTGCGTGGTTCTTTAAATGATTGTGCTTTTATGTTTCACACTTACAACTTCACCTATGGTAACAGGTGTATGCCGGGAAATAAAGAAAGCTAACTGTGTCGAATATCGTTACCTTGTTAGGAAAACATATACGTATGATACATTAAGTCCTCTGCACAACAACAGTTTTTTCCCTCATGTGTAATTCTAATTGAATTTAACCTCTGCAGAGCAACAACTGAAACTGAAACTTCTTTATTTGATTAAACGCCTATTTCTATATTACATATTCAATAGCGTTGTACAAAAAGATTAACAATAACAATAATTAATAAGTAAAAACCCTCCTCTATAAATATATACAATTACACAAAACAAAATACAATTTATCACGCGTGATGTTATATAGCGTGTTTGCGCATTTTTTTCCATATATACAGTTAATAGAACCTACATTAATCACAGTTCATGACTATTTTTACATTTGATTTTATTTATTTGATATTGAAAGCTAGTGTCCTGAACAGTATAACAGGATGCTACTGTTAACAACACGTTAGTGTCTCCCAGTGGGTGTTGTTCAAGAGGGGTTGTACGTATTGTATTTACATATAGCTGAACGATTCTGGAAATTATCTAGCCATGCATTTAGTGTCGTATCTTCAGTTACAGATTCTGCGACATTCGGAAATAATCCGTGCAAAATTTTCTGAGTTTTCAAAACGAATGAATCTACGAAAGCCGAATGGTGTCACATAAAAATAAAAAATAAAATTATGCTATGTCGTAATAACGAGACAATGAACTTGTAATTACGAGATGACTAATTCGTAATTACGAGATAACTAACTCGTAGTCGTAATAACGAGATAGCTAACTTGTTATTATGAGATAATTAGCTTGTAATAACGAGATAATTAACTCATAATTACGAGATAACTAAGACTGAGATAAATTTAAATGTTAAGTTCACATATTTCATGAAATTTCTCTTAATATGATACTTAATTACCTCTCTTGTATGTTTATATATTTGAACTTCAATTTGCATGTAAATTTTCAGTATGTTTAATATTATTGTTTCTCTATTATTGTTATTATGTATGTACATTGTAAATGTCTGTGTGGACCATATTGAAAATTGGTTTACACTAAATATGTTATCCACAATAAATAAAGTCGTTATTATTATTATTATTATTATTATTATTATTATTATTATTATTATTATTATTATTATTATAACTTACTCGTAATTACGAGATAGCTAACTCGTTATAACGAGATAATTAA
The DNA here is from genome assembly GCA_025267735.1 of Mactra quadrangularis. Classification (NCBI taxonomy): domain Eukaryota; kingdom Metazoa; phylum Mollusca; class Bivalvia; order Venerida; family Mactridae; genus Mactra; species Mactra quadrangularis. Next base: position 22,648,400 of record CM046301.1, on the reverse strand, counting down.
CTCGTTATCACGAGATAACTAACTTGTTGGCAACAGCGACAATAGCAACATCAAATAAAGTAATTACAGTAACAAGTCAACGAAACAACAACTCAAAACGACAGCAACAACGACACTATACACGACTCCATTAACTCAACACAACAGCAACAACGACATAGAAAAACAACATAAAATCAAAACATAGCAGAAACAATACCAACCGTTGACAAAAGCAACAACATTAAAAAACAACAAAAATTGCAATTTGACAATACAGCATTTAAACTTAAAAGAACAGCTATGATGACTCAAAAAACAGCTACACAATTGAGTTGTTGCTGTTACTTTGAGCTGGTAATGTAAGTTTTGGAGTTGGTATTGCTATTGTTTTGAGTTTCAGTGGTTGTTATTTTTAGTTGTATTGCTGTTACTTTGAGTAGTTAATTTAATTGTATTAGTTGTTGTTGCTTTTTTTTTGGAATTGCTGTTGTTGTTATTTTTAGTTGCTATTGCTGTAACTTTTAGTTGTTAGTGTAATTGATTAAGTAGTTGTTGTAATTGTTTTCAGTTTCGATTGTTGTTGTTTAGTTGTTGTTGCTGTTACTTTGAGCTGTTAATGTAAGTATTCTAGTCGTTGTTGCTATCATTTTGATTTTCTGTTGTTGTTATTTTTAGTTGTTGTTGCTTTGAGTTATTAATATTATTGTTTAAGTTGTTGTTGTTATTGTATTGAGTTTCGGTTGTTTAGTTGTTGTTGCTGTTACTTTGTGTTGTTAATTTAATTGCATTAGTTGTTGTTGCTATTGTTTGGAATTGTTGTTGTTGTTTTTAGTTGTTGTAGACGTTAATTTAGTTTTTGCAGTTGTTTTGTGTTATGATATTTTATTGTCTTTAGTCGTTGTTGATGTTTTGAGTTTATGCTGTGGTTTCGAGCTGATATTTTTGTTTTTAGGCTAATGTTGTTTTTCTGTGTTGTTGTTGTGGTTGTTTAGACATAATGAAATCGTGTATTGAATCATTGTTGCTTTTGTTTTGTGTTTTGTTGTTTTTAGGAGATGGTGTTGTTGTTTTTAGTAGTTGCTGTTCTTCTTTAAGTTGTGCATGTTGTTAATCTGGATTTTTATACTGTTTTAGTTGTTGTTATTTTTCTTTGTGTTTTTAATGTAATTGTTTTAGTTAATGTTTAATTTGTTTAGTTGTTACTGTTGTTGTTGTTTAAAGTAATGTTGCTGTTGACTTGAGTTTTTTTATTGTGTTAAAAGTATTATGTTGTTGATGAGTTTTAGTTGTTGTTGCTGGTGTCTTTACTTGTTGATTTTGTTGTTTTGAGCTGTTGATGCTTTTATATATTGTTGTTGCTGTTGCTTTATGTTGTTGATGCTGTCGTTTTATTATATATATATAGTTACTGTTGCAAACATATTACTTTTATTAAAAAAAGCCAGGAACATCTCTCAGATATATAGGCCTATCTGCTGCATGACATTCTCGTACCCCGAGGTTATCAAGATTCTCGTATCGAGAGTCTTGATAGCCTCTGGGAACGAGAATGCTGCATGGCTGCTTAAAATTGCGGTTTTAAAGAACCTCCCATAAAGACAAAGTCTTAATACATAACAAACACTGACGTTGTTTCACTTCCGAGATCAAGGCATAATTAGACATTGTGTCTCTAGTGGAAGGGTACATTTGCATGAGATTTCTAGCCGAACTGTCTAGGAAACATTCTCGTACCCAGATATTATCAATATTCCCGATCTAACAAGTATCGAGAATCTTGATAGCCACTGGAACTGAGCATGTCCAGGAACTTGACTAGGCAACTTAAATTGTGAATATTAGGTCTGCTCAGAGATCTATGTCTCTGATCTGCTGGTCTCAGTAAAAAGTTTAAGTTGACGCCTGCTCAGTATCATGTCTACAGACAATATCATATATACAGAATTGAAAGGTTATTTAAGCATAGCCACCATCTAAAAGAGTTAGACGTCATATTAATTAGTGTCATGATGATATGATCTTCACCGAACTTTATAAATAGGGTCCTTCGTGGGTTTTTTTTACCATTTTATTTTTTTTAGTTGAACAGTCCATCGATCAGTACAGTCAGTACTTTGATTAAAGATTTCCATTTGATGAAGGGTTGTTTGGTGCATTCTTATCATGTTTTGATTATAAATGATGTGTTAAAACTTTTAAGCACTTTGCTAAATCAAAAGAACGTCCAGAAAACCCGGGAAAAGAGAGAAAAGACCGGTACGTGTGTGGGAAGAGTTGTTTCCCTTGCTATGGTAGAAAAGTACCTGAACACCGTTACAGGTGCGACACTCAAAACAAAACAGGTGTGTAAAACTAGGACAGATTTTATCATTTCTTAGGAATAATCTGTTGTTTTTCATTCTTCATAACTGTGTATTATGTTAGAGATGGATAGTTAACTCCCAGACGTGCTATGTTTTATGTCGATGAAGTCCACGTTCAAGGAAAAGAGATGTGACTTTCGACCCAGCTTTGGATTCTACGTTAAAATTCGAAGGTGATTGTTTTTTGAGTCATTTCTCAAATTATCTGTTAATAAACGTAACCTAACGACGAAACAAATTGTGATTATTGTGATAAAGAATTAAATGCTTATTGTTAACACTGGAGATTATTTACATCTATTATGAAAAATTTGACCTCTATGTACCTATTATTTGGACAATTGGAACCACTGTTGAGATTATATTGGGACCATGAAGTTAGATATTCTTTGTTTATTTGGCCTCTCTACATCTTCGTGGTCTCTATGAAATGTTCTTAGATTACATATGTGGGCCGTAATCTCCATATGTGGAACAATACTGCTTGCACCATAGGGGTCCAGCACTATCCGAGTGCATATGAATGGTATACAAAGGATCCATCCCCAAGACTATTCTCCCTCTAGACGATCCGTCCCCAGTCACATTCCTCCTTGGACAATCCGTCCCCAAAATTTCAGAGTTTAGACGGTTCATCCCCATTTTATAAAAGTTTTTATACGGGAATTGATTTTATACGAAGATTTATGTATGGATATTCATCTGATCTTTTGATTTGATTTTGCCGATTGGTGTTATAAAATATATAAAAAAATAATAAACACAGAATACACATATCTTATATCAGGTTGTATTAATAATATTCATTGTGCTATGCACATAAGGGGACAAATCATCCGAACATTATTTAGACCGTCTGTCCCCAAATTGGGGACGGATTGTCCAAGGACAAATCGTCCAAGGACGGATGTGACTGGGGACGGATCGTCTGACATTCATATGAATAAGTGGCCAGTTTCTCCAATATATGTATTTCTAGTTCACTTATTCATTCATGCACACATACTTGACATACCTAACTTGCAAAGGCTTTGCTCTTTTTAATGCCACAGGTCAATTTCTTTTGCTTATAGGCCCAGTTACAAATTCATATGCCTATTTCAAACACCATGATCAATGCAGATATTGTTTGGTCATTGCTGGTAGCCTATGATTAAGACCATTATCTCTTGTTAACCTTTGTTAAATATGCTAATAGGTAAGGTCAAGGAAAGGTCCATTGTCCTGATGTCAGAAGAAGTTGAACCCATAACAGTAGTTGTTGAATAGTATGACTGATTTAAAATGATTTCTTTAAACTGTATTTTTGAATTATTTTATTGCATGTATGTTACCATAAATAGTTATAAATTGCTGTTACAGTGTGCTGATATTGTCTCAATGTTGGCGATATATTCCAGTATACTGAGCAAGTGTGCTAAAATATCTGTATCAACATATTTCATATCAGCAGTCCAACAACACAAACTGTCTGCATGTTAAATTTGTGACATAATTACTGAATTAGCAACAAGTTAATAACATGAACATTTTAAATGATTGAATGGTACGATACCTTTCAATCTGAACCTAAGTTGGCCTAATGAAAACACCTCACATGTATGCTGACATATTGTTGCCATGAATGCTCTACTTTTCATCCCTTAGAATCAAGACAGACCATGATCAAACAAACAGCCTTCGTTATAATTTAAATAGCTAAAACATTGTTCAATTACATCATTAAATCACTAAATCACCAAATAAGATGTTTTAAACTATTTCGTACTTAATCCGATTAACAAAGTGATATTTTTTTCAATGGAATGAACAAAACAACACAAGTGATGAAGCATTAACGTGCAAAAACAAGATGTTGCGCTGGAAAAATTATTTTTGTTTTTTTTGGAGAGTATGCAATAAAAAAGGCTATGAAACATGGCAAGAGTGCCTTATATTAGCACACTTACCCAAGCATTGGCTGAAGGGCTGAAGATAGCTGACTCCTTATCCTCTTATGTCTTAGTTTCTTATTTATAAACTTTTCTGGATTTAGGTATTAGAATGTTTTTATTATTTCAGACCTAAACAATGTGGAGAACTATTCTGTTTATAATCCCTCATTTATTTGTTGGAACTGCTGGATGGCATCTTGTGATGAAAGTACCTCAAGGTGATCTAGGAGGTGCTGACAGTGTATATGATCTTTGGACTTCCAATATGACCTTGAACCCTGATGCTGAGAATGTCCTGAATGTACAGCCTGGCATTCCTTACAAAACAGATGACACACAAAACTGGGAACGTAAAAATATAAGTTTGGTAAGAAAATGCTTAATATATTTCTCGTATATGTATGTTGATTTTTTTATTTTCGGACAGAATTATGTACTCAGTCTGTCCTTATTACAGCTTCTTGTTCATTAACAATTATAAAGTCAGTGAATTTATTATTTGAAAGTGGTTGTCCCAACACACTTTTATGTTTTCTTCATAGTGATTTTGGCGTAAAATTTGATTTGTCCAATAAGACGATGTTATAATTACCTGGGTCTGTAAAAGTCAATTGCTAATTTCTCTAACTGTGGAGTGCTTTTATTTGTATGAATATTAAAAAATGTTAGTTGTTTTCCTGATGTTTGTTCCTACTCAATTGAACATTCTACATTGAGTGAGATTTGACTTGGCTCTTACTGCATGCTAGGAGATGGACATTTTGTTATCATTATTCTCATGAATAATGATTTTTATCAAATATTAATGAAGTTAATTGATATTATTCATATTTGAATAGTGTGAATGGTATAATAAGCAACTGCAATGAAGTTGAGTATAGTAATTTAGAGCTTCCCTGCAGAGTTCATGCTGATTTTTTGGCCAAAAGTCATGATCAAAAGTCAATATTGGCTGGACTTCCAATTAACAAACCATGCAAAAAATCATTCAAAACATTTATTTTGTGGTAACTAGTATGATATTTGTGATATATCCCTGTAATTGAATTGTTAAACAAATGCAAACAAATTTAGACAGTCTTTCATATCGTTGATATTTTAATTGTGTATAACATTTTTTTGTGTCATTGTTTTATATTTGTCAAACTAAATGTTATTTATAAATAATGCTTGTATTGTTTTATTGAACATAAATGTCAATAATTTAATTATCTTAGTTTACATAATATGTCATACTACCCAGAGATCAGCTCTTCACATATATAGTATTTATAAATTGATACATTTTGCAAGGTGGGGATAGATCAAGAAGTATTTGTCATGTGTAACTTTCGGGAGGGGGTTGAAATGAGGGGTGTTCAAAATTTTGAATGGGTATTTGGCTAGATAACTCTAAAAATTAAGATATTGTAGTATAGATGAAACTTATATAGAACCTTTAGGGGTCAGGGCCCACCAGTTTTCCCCTGACTAGGTTGGCCTATGCACATTATGCAGGAATACACATGTGATTTAATAGAAATGAACAGTGGTCAAATCCCAACATCTTTGTCATGGATGTTGGATTCTGGTACGGTGAAGACTTGAGAGGGAGGATGTTTTGATAACAATTATCATCATAATAATAAACTACTTAAAGCTGTTGTACTAATTTATTTAAGCTCAATTTAACACAAGTTTTACAGCTTAGATTAATCACTTTCCAGTCCGCCTCCTGGTCCCTCAGTATTAAGCTAGTTGAATAAAGTTTTTTACTCAAGGAAACAAAGGGATAGGCTTTGGATGGGGTTCTAACCAATGGGGAGCTGGCCTCCCAATGATTACCATTCCAACGCCATAACTGTTCGGCCACTCACGCTCCTAAATTCTTAAGCTGAGATGATTTGTCTGATGTTTTCCTGAAGAAAGATTACTATTGTTAATTTTCGACTATGATTTTTCATACTTTTTAATATTAAAATGGGCAATGACTAACTTATTCATGGAGAATAAACATAGGTCTCTAAACTGATCATCAAATGATCCTGCCCAGTCATTGATATGAACTACTTTTCTAGTTCATCCTGACCCTAAATGTAAGTGAAAACAGCCAAGTAAAACAAAACTTGTGACTTACAATTCTATTTTTTTCACATCACTTACAATTAATGATTGAAAATCATTTCTAATCTAAGAATATTTTTTTACTGTACAACATGTCAACTGTACATCCATTGTGTTATTTGTGTTATAAATTTTGCATTCTGTGATTGAAGCTTTTTGCTCGACTTTATGAAGTAAATGGAGAGCTGGCCTACTCGCCCTAGCGTCGGCGTCCGCATCCATATTTCTGATTAAAGTTTTTGTGCTGTAAATATTTTTACTATAACTTTTATATTTCTTAAGGTATCAATTTCAAACTTTAAATATATGTTCCTTATTATCAACTACATCTCATGTGACAATGTTCATAACTCCAAAAAAAAAATGTTTGTTTTTACTGCAACTGTTTTATTTCTTTAGGTATTGACTTCAAACTTTAAATATATGTTCCTTATTATCAACCACACCTCATGTGACAAATACTTACTTAGTGGAGCATGCTCACAGTCTCCTCTGATTGCTCTTGCTTAATTTTGTATTAGGGTAAAAAATAAACAAGCCAATAAAAAACAAAACTCATATTTATTCATAAATACCTTTTGTATGTATTACAGGTGAAGATTGGATTTAACAAAGGTGTTGAAGAGGTGGCCTATATAGTGTACAGTGCTGCTGGACCATCATATAATCATTCTACTTGGCCAATATTCAGTGATAAAGCTAATATAACTAGTTGGTTTAATTGTTCTAGGATATTATATAGTACTTTTTCTGGTCTAGATGCAATGACAGCACCAGAGTTTTGTAGCATTCATAGGTAAGTACTTGGCTGAATCGACACACTTGCTCACTGTGTCCAACATGAAGGTTGCTTTGTGCCACAATACTTTATAGCTTGACTACTCAAAGAATTGTGGGGCTATCCTACTCCTACTTATATGTGCTTCTCTGTTTTTATGTGCCCCATTTTTATACTTTTCATATCCAAGAAACCACCTGAGGGATGAAAATTTATACATTTTTAGAGGGTTACCATTGGAGGTCAGCTACTAAGTTGCATATCTATAGCAATAATTTCGACTGAGTTATGACCCTTTTATTCTTACAAAGTTCTTGGTTTAGTTTTTTGGTGCAACATTTTATCTTTGACCTTTATAAGGTCATGCTACTGTGACTTTAATATACTTGTTGTGTATCTAATATACATGCTTCTATTGTCTACATTTACTAATAGTGAATGTTCTAAAACTCAGTCAAAGACAAGATGATGGAAAAGAGACAGGGTGCATCAGTGGGGCGTGGTTTCAAAGTAACCATTTCTGTTCATAACAAAACATTAAGTGCATATACAGTCAAACCTGTGTATTGTGACCTTCACTCGGAGTAAGCCAAAAAAGTCACAATAGACAGAGGGTCACAATATGCTGGGTACAAATACAACTCAAGTTTTGTGTATACTTTATTTAACAAGCTATTCAAAAGTACAATGTATCCAACACACAGGTTAATGTTTAAAACCTTTGAATATGAGTATTCCCTACAAATATCTGGAAGTTTTTGTTTTTCCAATCATTCACACGGTCTAGATTGACATCACCTCTTTCCCCACTCTGAGAACCAAACACAATGTTGTTTTTTAATGACTTGACATAGTCGTAATACACAGAGTCGGATGCGTTTTCAGCCTCGATTTCATAGGTCGCTAGTCGCATTAGACAGAGAATCGTAATACACAGGTTTAATATTTAGGAAAATGTTACGGGAGACGCCAAATTAGGTCGGAATTGACAGATAGTCGCATTATACAGAGGGTCGCTAATGCAGGTTTGACTGTATCATATTATATGAGACTTAAGGGCTTGGTTCACCTAGATGGGGAGAAAAGGGCTAGTTTCACTGAGTGTTGCTATTCTACATTTACTGACTATTACTAATCATACATTATGTGCTTTGTGTACTTTGTCTGCTTAGTTATAAAATAATGTTGAACTCTGGTTTCTTAATTATCTTTCTAAGCTTCTGTATATAAATAGGTCATTTTTTACAGTTTTTAGGTAGAATACATGTACTACAATGACAATTTCATGTGAAGTTTTTTTTGTATCTAACATGTAATGTATGTAAAAGTCATTCAGAACTCCTTGGTCATTTTCTAGGAATAACCTTGAATATATTTAGATGCCATTTTTGAACTACCTTTGCGTCACATGCCCAAACAAAATAGTTCAACTGGTGTTGAAATAAATCTACAACCATTTAGGTAGTGATAAATGTCTTGTTTTTAGTCCATAAATTTGAAATGCACAATTAACTGATATCTACTGAATAATATATAGTCACATAGATGTAGTAAAAATATGCAGGTACAAAGCCTTGTGTGTTTACGACAAGAGCTATTTTGCCTAACTGTTACTTGCTTCACCTGTGCTTCACCTCGCATATGTAGAAAAACCCCAAGTACTATTGATGGACCCGTCCCCACAAAATCTTCCGAGATTATTCATTAAATGAATGGTCGACGTGTTCTGAATGTGTAAATATGTGTACATCAAAGCTTCTCTACGCCAATGCTTTTATTGTTATGTTTTAACTCTCTGTTATTTTCAGCACTGGTACACTAGAACATAGTTTTTCTATATTAAACATGCCAGTAGGATCTCAGGCTGATTGTGATAACATGACAGGATGGTTTACTGTACTAGAACCTAAAAGCAGCAACTCTGTTATTAGTTGTTCATGGCAACCAACTACAGCCCCTCCTAACTTCTTGTATTCTCCTGTAAACTCTTCTGTTAGTCTGTCAGGTAGGTATTGTCTTGTACAATCTGATTATAATCCGATCTAAAGATCTCTGCTCACCTACTTGCTAATTTAGACTGTTTCCTTATGAGGGTCATGCTCAGGTGACCTTTTCTCATAATTATATTCATGATGCAATCATTATGTTTAGTAAGAGATCCTATACGACAGTGGTCTATAGGATATCTGTTTATACATGTTAATAATTCATTTATGTTGCTATGTAAAATGAAGTACCTTATCTTGCTTTAAGCAAACTATTTGCATGTATGAATTCACTAGATTTATTTGTCAAATGTGTGCATGCTTTATATTTGTTGATTACACTGGAGGTATCCTGAATAAAATGTCAATGTTTATATTGTTAAATTGTATTTGTCTTTCAGTGGCACATATATTAATCTCACTGATTTGAATATTCATTTTAGTATTTCTGTGCTCACAATCAATACAGGACTCAAATTTAAGCTCGCATACTCGCAAAATGCGAGTGGATTTTGAAAATGGCGAGTAACTTTTATTTTAACTCGCAAATTTTCGCAAGTTAAAATCACTGCAAAAATAACTGTCTTACCTAATTAGGCCCATTGAAAGGATCAGCTAGATTAATGGTATAATATAATTAAAGATTCACCATAAAAACATATTTGATATTCTTTGCTTATTCTACAGTTACACACTAAGTCTTGTTCTATCTGTAGTTAAGTATTGTACTAAGTTGCTTTCATATTGCATACTCGAATAGTTACTATGTATGCTATTAAAATTTTGAGAAAAAAATGCGAGAGAAATTTTTCATTTGCAAGTTAAGTTAAATCAACCTCGCAAAATTTTGCAAGTCCAATTTTTTGTTAAATTCGAGCCTTGCAATAAAACTAGATTTAAATCTATGGAGTTAATGTATGCACCACTGACAGAAAAATAAAATTTTACAATACCATCACTGATTTTGATGCTTTAAATTCTTATGCTAGACTTGTGTAACTTACTATAAATGTTATTGTATCATATTTGTAATAATATATGTTTTATGTAAGTTTATATTACATAGTATATTAGTAGTGACATGTTTACTTATTATTTCAGAATTTGAGTCAGCTGATGTTTTTGCCATATATGTAGGTAAGTCAGTCTCAATGTCTTGATTTTGTGTGCTTTTAACCAAGCTAAACTATTTTACTCAGTGTCTCTATGTATTATATATTTTAATGCCTTGTTGACACAATTTGTTTAGGTTATTTTACAGTGTCTAGCGCACTTCAACCTTTCTTGGATCTATGTCTATAACCAGTACTCATCCAAATGGCCAGAAACTTCCCCATATACCGTATTTATGGATGAAAATTTACATTATTGTCAAATTTTCATGAAAGGGAATAACCTCCCGGAATGGGATTCCAACCCGTACCACCTTCGGGACACTAGATTTGAAATCCAGGCGTAGTACCAACTACGTTACCAGGGTTATATATTTTATAATACATTACTTGTGAATTGTTCTAGCTAGAATTGTTGTTTTTTATTTTTGAAATATGGTAGAGTAATATAAGGAAGTGTCACAAAATCTTCTGATCTGTAACCATAAGGCTTAGTAGGGCTGTAACGATTCACTGATGCATCGTGAGATCGTATTCGCGACTGTCCGATACGGGTGTATCGAATCGCGTCCTAAAAAATCGCGATTCAGAGAGTCTTTTAGTTTACTAGAAATCAGTTAAAACAAAATATACTATATACATTTGTATCTATAGCATTTAACTTGCAATTGCAATATTTACTAAGTGTCCAGTCTAGAGCGCGCCATTGGCCCCTCATGAACGCTAATGGCGCAATATCAATCATCTATTGGGCCCGTTGGGCGCACTCGCCGAAAATATGGCTATATAGCGAATTTGACAACTTTTCGTATATTCTATGCCATTTGGTTTCGTTACATCCATTTTGCTTAATTAAACGGGTACCTCAGTCTTCGAATCTAGCTACCGGGCCGAAGACCGAGTCCGTCTTAAACGCCGACGGTTCGTTAAAAAGATACCTCGCAAGACCGAATGTCTGGTAGCAATTTCAATAGCAATATTACTAAAATGGATAATTGAACATAAAAATTATGTTACAAGCAACTTTTTATTTGGTCGCTAAAAATCCAGCCGAGAGTCCGCAATACACATTTTATTTTTATACACGCTTGTAAAAATCATAGACAATAATTATTACTTATGTGTAGCCTAAGGCGACCTCTAAAAATCAATAGTGCTACATATATATACAACAACAACAACAACAACACGTGACAAACTTTGGTGAACATTGATTGAGGAAGATAACACTTTCTTTTATGTTTGCCGATAAGCTGATAATTGTTATTAATTATTAGCGTGTTGTGTGGCAGTTTAAATAGACATAATTAGTTGAATTTTTAATAAACTAATTCGTTAAATTCCACTAGAAACAAACAACTTTGTCATTATTTTACAACAAATAAAGTTATTTGTATTTTATTATTCATAATGTGGTATTCCATTTCGTAAAAATAAAATTCCTCCGATCATTATTTCGTTATGTCATACATTTTTGCGACCCACGCTATCGCTTTTTTAATTTCATGATTGTTTGATAAAAATATCATAATTTGTCTATGCATTTATACCAAATTAACTATCAACATCGTATCGCGATTAATATCGTAATCGCGAGGCATATATCGCGAAACGTATCGTATCGCGACTTTGGCCACGATACGCAGCCCTAAGGCTTAGAGCTACCATATATGGCATATAGAGTCACTTTGATATCCTCCATGAAGATGTTCAGATAGGAAGATAGGTTCTAGTGAGCAGTCAAGGTTTCTAAGGAACCTCTTGTTTTTTACTCATTACTATTTATCATTTACATGTATTTAGAAATATAAATCTGTCACTATCAATCAATAATACCCTGACGATGCTAGATCACACTGATATCTATTCAATTGGATACTGGTTTAATCTAGTACACCTCAGACATTAAATCAATATTATCTGATCAGTTTATTTTTTTGATTATTTATTAATTTAAATGTTAAAATTACTTTATACATGTGAGATTTGTTGTAAATATTTTTCTTAGCGCACCAAGTTTAGTTTTTCTGAGGTTTCTGGAATTCTGTTATTTTCTGATAATTTATTGTAACTAGTTTCTGTAAAAAAACAACAAAATACTTATGTAAATATAGAAAAATACATGATTATTATTAGTTTCTAGCGAGAGAAGTGTAGAGTTCCTTTCAATTAGAAACTCAAAACAGACTAATTTTCATTGTGAAGCTGCATAGGATCTTATATTTGTCCCTTATTAGAATACATTGTATATAAGAAAGATAGCTAACAGGATTCGCTATAATAAAACATTTGTGGAAATAACATAAAGGTTAAACATTTATTTATTGAATTTTATTAAATAATTAAAACAATGAATGAATTTTTGCTCACTAATTTTTACATGTTAAAAGTTAACTTGTACTCTCTAAAATCATAGGCGGATCCAGGATTTCCAGTTACGGGGGGGGCGGAAAATTCAAGTTGCGAGGGGCGGAAAATGAACATGCAGACTGGGGGTCCAGGGGACGTATTTAAGGGCCTACAATGGGTCCTGGACAAAGCCCTGACCAGGGGTTCAGGGTTGCTGCGACCCCTAAAGCTCATTTTAAGGGAAGCCGGCACATTAACATAACCTAAACTATCCTTTCCCAGGGTATACAATAAAAGCATCTAGATATATATATTATAATTTCTACAGCCGTTGGATCATAATAAAATCTGAATAATACTTTAAAGCATTGAAATATTGTACGTTACGTCATTGTATTAGTGTAGTTCCAGTCTTTTTACTAATCGCACGCAGAGTGTGCGAAAATTTTGACATTTATAATTATATATTATCTTATAAATATCATATTTTATGATAGAAAAAAACCTTTGCTCGGGCAACTTTAGGGGGCGTACACCGGGTCCGCCCCCCCTTGGATCTGCCTATGAAAATAATTCTGAAAGCATATTATCAGTTTGTAATATAAAAGAGCATATTATCATTTTGCAATATAAAAGGATTGTGCAATGAAAATAAGTCTTAAGAATGCTAATAATATGGACCACAGTTGTAGTAATAAATTTAAGATTTTCCATTTTTGATCATGATAGAATTGATCATCTCAATTTATAAATGTCAATTGAAGTCTATATCATATTACTAAGTTACTTATCCAACTATGTACAGTAGTTTGTATCAATTTTGCCTGTATGCTGTTTTATCCCATATATGGGTTTAAATAGTTTGGTTGCAAGGGAGGTTACCTTGTATGGTATATAATTAGTTCAACTATAATACATTCCCTTTAAGATTGATTTAATCTCCTGAAAAATCAATATTTCTATACTACACTGCAATATAAGGGTATTGGTAGTTACCTGCATGTTTTATGAAAAGAATTTTATAATGTGATTTCCTGAGTTAAATAATGCATAGCTATTTCACTAGCCTCTATTAAAGGGACACATTAATACGTAAGTGTGTTCTTTAATGGCTATGAAACTATCATCATAGTAAATAGTGAAGGGTATAAATTGAACTGTAGGGTAAGATTCAGTACGGACGGATGGTTGAGGGCTGGACACTCTCAATCATCACATTATTTGTAATCCTCACTTAATGTTCTGAGTGAGGACAATTTAAGTATTAAATTTAAACCATCTCCTGTGACCGCATCCACGTAAAGATAGCATAGCAGATATCAGTTAATCCATAGTGCACATGATAGAGTTATAGTTCTATTTTATTAACCTGTCACAACTTAAATAATCACAGGGTCACTGAATCTGTTATTTTTAACTCCTTTCGAACTTGTTATTTCCCCGATATTCAAAATCGCTGTATATATAGTTAGACTATCAATAATTAATATGGATGGGTGGCTTAATGGATAGAAAGAAGTTGAATAATAACACATTCAGTGACTGTGTAATTATTCAAGTTGTGACAGGTTAATATAACAGAACTATAGCACTCTGCAATGTATAAAATAAACCATGTATCTTACGTAGCAACTTTGCAACTCTGGTCGTATAAGAACTAGTTCATAGTGGTTAAAAACAATTGTTTTAATACTGAATGACTGGGAAGCTGGTGCACATGATAGAGATAGTACTTAGCAATATAATATAAAATAAACTGATCTTATATAGCAACACAGGTTCTATGAGAACTAGTCCAGAGTGGTGCAATTTTTCAATGCTGAATGACTGGGAAGCTGAGTAGAAAGTGATTAATTCAAAGTTTTATGAACTATTTGAAGTATGAAGCTAAACTAAATCAGGATTCGACACTGACAGTGTCCAGGGGTTCCGAGGATCTCAAAATCTTGGGAGGAATCCCATCAATGCTTAGCTTGGGCACCTTCAGGATCCCAATAAATTGCCCTGTTTACATACAAATTTGAGTTTCCATGAATTGTTTCTTGCAATTTGTAATTGCATATCTGTATCTCAAATTTGCTCTATTTGGGTCTATTTTTGAAGAATTCCCGAACATTAGGAGAAATCTCTGAAATACTGACTAGGGATTCCCTCTGGATCCCTGGCAAAACTGTAAGTGCTGAACCCTGAAGGAAAAGTGTACAAACTAAAATAGCAAAAGTCTACCGATTGAGGGGTCGTAGGTTCAATTCCCATTTTGGGCATACTTTTGTGGAGCTTGGTCATGAAATAATTTCTAAGGCCATTCTCCCTCCTACCACTGATTCTAAATCATATAGGGCAGTAGACAGTCTCTGACAGAAGTATGCACCTAGAAGAAGGAACAGTGAGTATGTAGACTTACAGCCATGATATAACCTATACAATGTGTTGCTATGGTGTTAAACCCAACAAAAAACAAAACAAACAAAACAAAACAAACTAAAATTAAAGTTTAAATGTAATATATGATATTATATTTTAGATGATTGTATAGATCCTAAAGTATGTCATCATGATGAATGCTGGCAAGATCCATATGGTGATTGTTATTGTCATGGTTTCAAATGTACAGGTTAGTGTTTTATATTCTTTTAATCATGAGATTCTCACTGAATACCTTTGCACCAAACTAGGCTTACAGGATGTTACTGATGCCCTCCATACAAGAAGGCTAAGATGGTATGGTCATGTGATGCGCTCTTGGGTGCATCGACTCTATTACAAATTTGAGAAATGTGGGCGATCAAGAAAGTCCTGGTCAGAGTGCATAAAAGCAGACATACAAGATGCAGGGAACGTTAGACGATCTAGCTGGCTACCACAGTCTCTTGGACACCAGCAGCAGATGACAAAATAAACTATTGGATTTGATTGATAATGTTGATTAATTAAATAATATACAGTACCCACCAAAAGTTTGGAGACATTTTTGCGCTGTAGGCCTACTATATAGCTTATATCCAAAATTTGATTAACTGTTTTTTTTGAATTGCTTTTTAATTTTGCTTTATTTTTGGTTGTCATAATTATGACTTAGACTACAAAAATAGCATAAAAGTTATGTTTTGAAAAATCATTACAATAAACATGGTTTTGGAGGCTTTAGGATTTCAGATGCTGAATCTTATAAATGTGTTGCATTCTTGAATTTTGATGATTAATTTTGTAGAATCATTATTTTAATATATTTAAGTATTGACTGTGATGAAACTAAAACGAGAATGCAACTCATTTATAAGATTAGCATCTGATATATAAGAGCAAGAAAATAGTTTTATATCAGTTAGAATTAATGATTTATATTTCACAATTTAACAATCATTGAATTATGTTACACTGTCAACATTTTAGTTGTTTATGAGCAAGATCAATGGACGTTTGATGCATTCAAAAGAGTCTGGTAAAGCCCAAACTCCTTGTTGCAGCTTCTTTCCATTATATCGGTACAGTAACATTTCAAGTAACAAAGGGTGACGTCAGAGCAAGCACCGAAAACAGTCAAAACTATTGACCCTTCCACAGTTGGCGAGCATGGACAGATTTTAGTATTTGTGAAAACAGTTATAAATATCATTTTTACATTTATATAAGGAAACAAGTAAAAAATACCCAAATAATCTTGATGATAAGTTATTGTTTGTATAATCTCTAATTACAGAGGCATGTTCACACTTACCTTGTCCTGAGGGTACTAAATGTGTAACCAATCCTAAAAATGAAAGTTTGTATACGTGTGAATGTTTATATGGATATGTTGGAGACAGATGTAAAAGTAAGTTGTTTTGTTCTATTTAATACAATCACATTTTATTACAATACTTAAATCTAATAAAACAATAAGGTCTGTTATACGAGATAGAACTCCAGGCTGGCTATCCTCCTAGGCCTGATTCAATGCATCGAAAATCAATTGCGAGGATGCCCATTATTTTTGATTTAGATTTGGATTTTCAATTCAATCATACCAGCCTTTAAACTTGTCTATAAAAGTTATAAGGATCTAAAACCTTTAGTTACAATGATAAATTAGTGTTAAATAAATCAGTATGAAAATTCATTTGCTTTATTGATATTGTAAAAAAAAGCTGAATGGAAAACATAATGGAATTGCATAGAATTGACTTTCCAGTGATTCAGCCCTAAGATTTCCTGTTCAACATTGTAACCACTTGGCTGCATTTGCTTATAGTTATGTCTGCTTTCTAAATCCCAAGCATTGAGTAAGATAGAAACTAGCTTCTAATTCAACTACATACAGATTTTCTGATCGGTTTTAAAACAATGTTTATTTGACTGTAAAAATGTACTTGGCTATACAACTCAACTCCTTTCTGACCGATGACCTCTTGCTCAATTATTTCTGCAAATGGCTAATCCTAATTGGCTCTGCTTGTAAAGTCTTTTAAAATGTACTACAACTTTAAGAAGGTATATTGAAAGATTGTAGACCTTGTAAAAGTGGTTGTTAGTACTGGTTTTAGACAAAGGTCAAGGAAAGCTAGGTTATGTGAGCTGGCCACCGTAAAACTACCATACTTTGTGTTGAAACAACTTTAAATCCAGTCATAATAAAAAGTTCAACATCATTCTGAATGTATCTAAAACCTAACAAATTTTAACACTTTTGGTGACATCTCAGGACCAACTCATGATGTTACACCAATTGCATTATGGGACTTATTCCTTCAGATATAAATTATTAGGGCTGCAGATCCTTGAGCAAGTGGCGATCCGATCTGAACCACAATTCATTTGTAGTGATTCACGAATCGAACCTCAAATCACTTGTTAATGGAGAAGCATACAGAATTTATGTAATAAAACGAGTTAGTGAAGAAGTACAAGAGTTTTTACCATGTACTCTGAACATGTCTATTACCAGATGTTTCATAGGCATATTCAGTGACAACATGTTTCTTTAAATGTGTATCAATCGAATTTTGACACAAGATTGTTCGGTCCCTACATAAACTTAAGCAAGGACCTTGATTTAAGTTTACATTAGAATCGTGACTCGTTTTCAGTTGTAATTAAGCTGAAAATTTTCTTCCATTTTTTCCAAAAAAAATAGATCCCGATCCGACGATTTCAGACATGACGAATATTCGTACTCGATTTTCTGGTCGGAATCACAAATATCCGAGTACTCAAGTACTCGCCGCAGCCCTATAAATTATTATTTAGGGATTAATACACCCCAGCACACCTTTGACCTGCTTGATTGAATGTCCTGAGACCTTTAGCATTAGTTGAATTTTGTACAATGATACCCTATAGACAAAACAGGAAAGAAATGACTAGTCAAGTGACATTTCGTGGGCTTAGCACAAAACAGTTGTAACTCAATATATAAAAGAGTGAGTTACGACCATTTTGAGCTAAGCCTGCAATTTAGTCATTTACGCCCTAAAAATGCCCCAAAAGTGTTTCTTTATTTTGTAACTAGTGTATGATAATTGTTTATTTACAGAGACAGCCGACACAGGTGAACTTACTACAGCTGTTATTATTGGTATTGTTATAGCTATATTAGTTGTTTTAGCATTGGTTGTCATAGCAACTTGGATATTTTGTCATAAATGGAGACAAAGAAAAGATCGTATTAAAGAAGAAATGACTCATAGAGCAGGTTAGAGTTTGTTATTTTTGCATAATTATTAATTTAGTGTGTGAGCCATGATCATTTTTGCATAATTATTAATTTAGTGTGTGAGCCATGATTGTCCAGACTCTCACTGTGTTTTCTAAATGGTTGCAAAAAACAGTTTTGAAGATTAATAATAGTAACTACTTTATTTATTGTGGATAACATATTTGGTGTAGACCAATTTTCAATATGGTCTACACAGATATTTACAATATCTATTTTATGCCTTACAAAGAGCTGTGACTGGCAATAAACATTGCATCTGTCCTTCCATATGTATTTCTGATGCAATTTTGTGAATGTAATTGTATATTACTGGAAAAATCCCACAAATCACTTAAGTACTAGCTTGGCTTATTTCAATCAAATAATGAACATTGCTGTACTTATCTAACTACACATTATTTTGTAAGGAATAGGACTGAATCTTAACCAAAAGTTTAATTGTTATAAGGAAGGTTGTCCTTTTTAGCTGTATTTTTCAATGAAAAAATTCAGCTTATAGTATGGCAAAACCCAGGTGGGCGGTCAGGCAGGCGGACAGGCGTCTGGTGTTGTTAACAATTGTGTTAAAGTTTTTCTTTACTATATATTTCTGCCATTTATTGTCAGATCTTTATGAAACTTCATACAATGATAACATACCATGTGATGAGCAGAATTAGAAAGTAACCTGAACTCTACCTGGCTTTATTATGTATTATTTCCCTTAGTATTTTTTGGGTTAAAGTTTTTAAATCCAGTTTCCACATTACATTTATTGTATATGTGATAAATTGAAAGATGTATTTTTCAAAAATATCAATTTTGATGTGAAGAAGTACAATTTGTGTTGACTTATAAATGAATAGACTCGCCAATTGATTTGAATATCCAACAATCTGCAATTTATAAACAATATTTTTTATCATAGCTGAAACTGCTTAGTTTTAGTGCTTGAAACATTAATGTTCTCATAAATCAAAAGCTCTGCATTAAATATATTAATTTCACGTTCAACAGGTTCATGAATCATTCATCAAGTACATACCTTATAATGTTTACATTTTACTTAGCATATTTCTAAATGTTCACTATTATCTATGTTTTTCAGTTTTGGCCAAAGACTTTGTAAGGAGAAGTGTGCACCGACTATCTGGTCGTCAACATCAGTTTCCACGACGACATCTTAAAGAGGAGAAACCAAGTCCCACAGAAAGTGTTAAAAGAAAATCTGAACAATTATCACCGGATAGTAGTGTTGTGTTTGGGGAAACAAATCCTGCATTTATGAGTGATGAAACCCCTACCCCTGAACCGACCCCTCCTGTTGATCGTAGATATACAGAATTCCCAACACGCCAAGTGGCTCATTCTCCTCCTTCAGTATCCATTACTGAAATACAATTACATGAAAAGAAAAAGTTAGAAACAAAACCTGTTGTACCTAGTGGTGGCTATCAAAGACGATATGAAAATTTACCCTACCCACAGCAGACGGAAGCTCGCTTAAAAAGAGAATCACCTCAAAATTGTGAAATTTATGACAAAGCTAGTACAATAGGAAGTTTTGAAAAAGCGAGTACAATGAGTGAATTATCAGATGCTACAAGTACTTCTGGTTATAGTGATTATACTGCGGACACGCCCGCTAATCTACCCCCCAGTGAAATGATTTCTAAAGATGTGATGCCTAGACATGGTCACCATAGACACAAAGTGAGGTCACGACCTAGATCTAGGGCTTCTACAGCTGAACAGCCAAAAACTATATCTGCTCCAGAAACTGTTGAAGGTCAAATAAATTACGCGATGGAACGGAGCAGACTTAGTATTAGTAGTTTGTCAAGTATGTCCAGTGAAGCTACACATAAAAGTGATAGTACCCAACGTAGTGGTGAACTAACTAAATCTGATGTACTGAGAGCTAGGTACGAACATGTTATGGGTAGTCATGGAGATCCTGCTGGCAGGTTGTCTCGTTATGATTACTTAAACCGTAGTGGGGAGGGACTATCATATCATGATATAAAGAGACAACTAGACGCTGATATGAGCCGACGTGAGGCCAGAGAACGTAAACTACAACTAGAGGACGCCAAATATGAGGCTGAGAAAGCTAAGAAACATAAAATGAGACAAGTGGAAAGTCTTGATAGTGGCATCGATGCGGAGAATACTAGCGCTGATAGAAATAGTGATGGTAAAATACAAATAGTGAGAGCAAGATCTGCTGATCAATTAGATAGAAATTTGACTGTTAATTTTAATGCTAGAGAAGCTACAGTTTAATATTGTACAACTAAACATCACTGGTGTAAGACTTGTTAATGTGATTGTTCTAGAAATCTGTAAAAATATAAATATTAAGGCTGGATAAATCAGTGTTCTCAGTGAGATTTTGTTGAACAGGCTAAACTAGAAAAGGCTTTCTAGGAGGGTCCGAGGGCAAAATCTTTTTATTTTTTTATTTTTTGCCAATTTTAACAGACCTTTTGGTCTTTCTAACCAGCTGTTTGGGCCAGTGGCCGGTTCCTAATGAGAACACTGGATAAAATCAGGCTGAATTTTGAGTTTACACTCCTAAATAGGACTACTTTTCATACGCAGGATTTGTTTATTCAGAGTCTTGGGCAAGGACGGAAGGAAGGGCAGATAGTGGTAGAAAAACAGGGAGGTTGTGACCAGACAGGTTGTAGTGCCTTCTGACTTAAGAACAATCTATGAAATCTGTGTGATGTTGATCTAAGTTGACTATTTCAGATACTTTTAACTACAAACTATAAATGTTAGACAAATATTCCATCCATGTACATTTTATATATTTATGTTTGTTGTATATAATTATGTGTATATTGTTTGATTGTTTTTTAACGAGAGAATTGTTTTGATGAAATTCTTATCACAAAGTGTTAGAAGCTCAACTATTAATCTTATGTCACAAATAATAATTACACAGGGTTCGAATCTAACAAAAAATTGGACATGCAAATATTTGTGAGTTGATTTCAATTCAACTCGCAAAATAAAAAATCACTTGCATTTTTTTCACCAAATTTTAATAGCATACATAGTAACTATTCATATATGCAATATAAAAACATCTTAGTTCTATATTTAACTATAGATAGAACAAGGGTATAATTGTGGGATAGACATAGACTATAGAAAATGTTTTTTACTGTGACTCTTTAATTAATACGATCAATCTATCTGGCAATTTCAATGCTGATTTCAGCCCCATTAGTGTAGACAGTAGTATTTTTTCGACGATTTCAACTCGGGAAATAAAATGTACTTGCAATTTTCAAAATCCCCAACCAGTTTGCAAGTATGGGAGCTTTAATTTGAGCCCTGCCGTTACAATACAAGGGTTGATCATGTGGGGTCAGTGATCAGCCACACCCTTGGCAAGTTTTAAAAATACTTGCAAAAAATGGGATAAAAGTGATATTTTTGATATCTGGAACTCTCCCTAGATTATTCTCTTTTTGAAACTGCTGTAAATCTTTCTGGTTTCATTTTTGTATTTAAGAGTATATTAATTTGGAACATCTAGACTATTCATAAAATGAATAATCTCAGAAGGATTAGGGGGGGGGGCTGTTACATATGGGAGGTGAAGCACAGATGAAGCATGTTACGGTTATGCAAAAGAATTATTGTTGTAAACACACAAGGCTTTGTACAGGTTAAACATATTTTTATGCTATATATGTGACTAAATATTGTTTAGTGTTGTCATTGAATCCTGTATTTGATATTTATGGACTAACATGAGACATTAATCATTGCCTTGACCTTTGTGGAAATGTTTGCTTCAACACCTATTTAAGCATTTTGTTTGGGCTTGTGAAGCAAAGGAAGTTCCAAGATGTGTCTGAATATGTATGAGGTTATTTGTAGTAAATGGCCAAGGAGTTTCTAATGTAATTATGTATTTCAAGTCTTTTTTGATGAATATTACAAGTTGCATATTATTATTTGTATGATAAATCGTGATAAATATGATCTTGTCTATTGTCTAATTATATTGTAAATGACATGTTTTGTATATGTTAATGATAAAGTGACATTTTATCAGGAGTATTATATATTATACATTATCAACATCTTTGACATTCCATTTAAACATGTTTTTATCTCACTTTTATATCTCACATTTTATCATGTTATTGACAATGTAATCTTGCTATTTCATAATGTACATGTATATTGCATAAATATACCATTTATGCTCATAAAATGCTAGATAGGATTAATATTTGTTCTCTTATTCAAAATGTTTTCGTCTGATTTTCTAGATAGTCATTCATTCTTATTCCTTATGTGAAATATGTCTATGAGGTTAATATTGATGGTCAAATACCAGGTTGCATAACTCTAGCCATAATTTTGAATGATTCATGGTCCTTGTTTGACTATTGTTTTACCTGATATTATTTCTTAACCCCTTTTTTTATTTAAAGATTTCTTCATTAAGGCCACATTTTATCTTTTAACTTTTGAAGGTGTTTAGTTAAAACTTCACTCATGTTTGCAAGGTAAACATCTGAAATAAAATGCAAGGCTTATATTCTAGCATGAATTTTGACTGAATTGTTGCCCTTTTATACTTAAAATTCTTAACACTTTAGTCAATGAAAGTATCCACTTTGAATTTAACTCATCTCAATGGGATTGCATATCAATGATTGACTTTATGTACATAAGAGCCACAAATAGTTCTGAGCCATCTCAGTGAGGCTGCTTTGTTTATATCATGCTTTTAAAAACTTATAGTTTTGTGAGTGATAGTTTGAAACTAAATGTTGATATATATATATAATGTTTTTGTCAGTTTAATCAGACACCAGGTCTGGTGAAGGTTGAATTAAAGCCCCATTATCAAGAGTAACGCTGTATTTAGACTGCAAAGAAAATAGAAATTTATCTTTTTCAAACACCTCAAATGTACAAGATTTTTAATTAAATGCAATTAGCAAATATTGCTTAAATATGTTTATGTTATTTATTGCATTTCTAAGTTAAAGTAGATAGAAACGGAAAGTAGAATTTGGTTGGAAATACTTTAAACAATAGTTTTGATCACAGTATGTTTAAGATGAAGTCATATTATAGAAAAAACTTACTCCAAATTACATAATTAAGCTCTAAAACCATTGTGTATTGAACATTAGCCTAAACATGAATTGAGTTTGCTTTTAAAACATATCCCTCTTTTTAAAGAAACTTTAATTTTGGAAAGCAGAATACATTTGTAGTTTTAACTGTTAATTGTGTCTCTAATACATGTTATATTTTTGATAACTTTGTGGTTGTAAAAGAGTTTTCAAGTCTACTGTTAGTGAATGTATCTTCATATACTGGCTTTAAGATTATGTTTAAGCATAGATTTCATTATTAATTTTACCCACGGTGACTTTGATAGTCCATACTTAAAACAATGTCAAAACATTATTAATTTTCTGTTATATATTTGTACAATGCATTGGGAACACCTTGACCATTCATTGAATGAATAATCTCAGATTGATTCATGGAGGGGGTCCATCAAAAATATTTAGTTTTTTGCTGCATACATGAAGGGAAGCATGTAATGGTTATGCTAAATAGTTCTTGTCATAAACAAAAAAGGCTTTGTAAAGCATTTTTGCATTTTATATATGTGTATAAATATTGTTCAGCGATATCATTTATCATTTATTTCAAATTTATGGACTAAAAATGAGATATTAATCATCACCTTAATGATATTGAATTTATTTACATCAACACCGGTTAAAGCCTTTTGTTTGGGCATGTATTGCAAAGGTAGTTCCACTTTGGTGTCTAAATTTGTTTAGATTATTGGTCATGAATGGCCGTTGAGTTCAGAATGTTCTACCATGAAGTTATTGTTAATTCTCCAATCTGTGTCTTTTCCAAGGGGAAGTATTGAGTATTAAATGATGTCTTCTTTCATATAATATAGATTCTGCTCTCTCTGTCTTCTTGTACTTGGAGGTCTGCTGCATACAGTATATTACTGAGCTTAGACTATGGTCAAACTTGATATATGAAACAGTTCTAATTGTACTAATGGTGACTATTATAGAAATAATTATAACAATATATGTAATGTATCTTTATTGGCAACTGCTATCATATACCATAATATGCTCAATTCTTTTATGTATTTTTATGTAAACTATGCAAGTCCCTGATATAATTAATTGAACAAATTCATAATCATCACATTTAACTATCATACAGTATATTTCCATAGTATAGTCCGACAATATGAACATGAGCTTGACCTGTATGCAAGAATATACTAAATTTGCATTTTCTGTCTATTTTTGTCTTCGTTAGTAAATCGGGCCTTATTGGAAGCTTTAGGCAAGATACTTTACTGAACAATTAATTTTGTTCTCATAAGACTAAATACTTTAAGACTGTGCCACAACATTGCGACTTTCTTATTCCCAATAAAGGAATGAGTCCAAAATTAAAAGTACAATAACATGCCATGTTTACATAATTGATTTATAGTCACATAGGTTGTTATAAACATGTGTAAAATCGTAAACAGGCATATGGAAACTCACAATTGAATGTAAGTGAAGCCTGTAATTATTACAATAAGGTATTACAAGCTCAAGTTAATATTGTTGGACTAAACTCACAGTTGATTCCATTTTATATTTTATAAGACTTTCTATAATGTACTGCTAATTATTTGTATTATATTATGTATTATTTGACTACAAGTGCTCAAATGAGCTTGGCATAAGTTGATTTTGTGTTGTTTATGACATTTTGATAGGCAATTAAATATACTACCACTTCAGGTTTGATAGTGACAGGAAATCTTTAATTAAGAAATAACATACAGTTGTCTATATTATGTTGTATAATAAAACATAGGCACAAGTTTTGTGTTTTGTAATTTAATATCAAAATGTTTTAGCACAAGTAATTAAATAAGCACATCA
Organism: Mactra quadrangularis; assembly: GCA_025267735.1. Lineage (NCBI taxonomy): Eukaryota > Metazoa > Mollusca > Bivalvia > Venerida > Mactridae > Mactra > Mactra quadrangularis. Next base: position 22,623,149 of record CM046301.1, on the reverse strand, counting down.
AAACTAGTGTCTATACATGTATACATGTATATAGAAAAACTGTATGTTATTTCCATTCTAATGTAGAAAAAAAGAAAAAAATGACCTTTAAGTTGATAAACTTGGGGGTGAACTATAACAGCCATGTATGTGTTCAATATTAATATATAGATGACATCATGTTAAATTTAGAGTGTAAAAGCACTTGTCTATATTAGAATGAACAATAATATCAGAGGTGTATTGTCTATAAATGTAATTATAACTTCCATAATCTCATAAGTTTTATACAATAGAGTTCTCTGCTTCAAACGTAGTGTTTAGGTTGATTTCACAATAAATAAAGCGCTGACAATTATAATATAACAATGTACAAATTTGGGAGTTAATGATGAATATTGCATTTGATAATATTTATCAGATTTCAGTGTATAGATGTAGATATTAATTAACCAAATCTATACCCAAGGAAAAAATAATCACAGGGTAAAGTTTAAGTGTGATTTATGGTTATTTATATGAAAGATATAAAAATTTTCTTAGTAATCAGCCCTGTCCTGACTTGGTGTTGTTATGTGCAGAGGCCATGTTCAAGGTAGTTGGGCAAGCATTTCTAGTTTCCAAAAGAGAATAAAGAAGTTGCTCTATATGGTAGAAACATTCACATCAAACAGCATAGCAACCTTCTACTGTGTTTGACCTTGTATTAGCAGCACAATGACCTGACCAATCAGATTTTCCATAAGCAGTGTCATTTTGTTGGTGATTAACTATTCTAACTGTAGAAACAGGTGTGTAAACCTCTAAAGTAAAGAATAGTATGATGAAAATGTGTTGATATGAATTTCAGAATAATGCAGCATCATTTTTTTTGCTTTTGACTTCTTGCATTTTGTGAAATAATACTTTACATGCTTCATTAAGTGTTGAGTATGAAGTGATCAAAATAATAATCTGACAAGTTGTTGATCTTTAATAGTATTTTCCATACTTTTTTACCCTGTGGTTCTTTTTCCCCTTGGATATATTTCTATATGTCTCATTATTCATGTTTTATCTTGTGATCTTTTATACATGTATTATTTATATTGCTTTTATGTATAACTTTTATTAAATGGACTAACATGACACAGTTATATATATATCAACATATCAAACATACAATTGTTTATTGTGGCACAATACATTTTTATTATGTCTACACTATTTGTACAAGTCATATTTGCTTGATTGCATTTTGTTTATGTTGTCAACAATTGATAATCTGATAAGACATATTATATTGTATGTTAATAAACTATCTTGTTTATTGCATTGAGTCTTTCTTGTTACTTCTTTTAACCCGGTTGGTGGTGCAGTTGGTAGAACGCCGGGATTTGTAATCTTTTGTCCTCAAGGGGGTACAGGTTTGAATCCCACCCAGGGAGGTTATACCCTTCCATGAAAATTTGACAATAATGTCAGTTTTCCTCCATTAATAAGATATATGGTGAAGTTTCCAGCTTTTTGGAAGGATAGGTGAGTACTGCTTATAGACAAGGTTCAAGGAAAGTGGAAAACAAAAATAGAATCGCATCTGATGGACTTTTCAGTGATTCATTGCTGCCCTATATTCTAAGATTTCCAGTTCAACATTGTAACCACTTGGTCACAGTTGCTTATAATTATGTCTGCTTTTTGAATCCCAAGCATTAAGTAAGTTAAAAACTAGCTACTTATTCAACTACATACAGATTTTTTATTGGTATTAAACCAATGTTTATTTGACTGTTAAAATATACTTCTATGGTTATATAACTCCATGCCTTTCCAACTGATGACCTCTAGCTTAATTATTTTTGCAAATGGGTACTCCTAAATTGGCTTTGCTTTTAAAGTCTTTTAAAAATGTATTATAGCTTTAAGAGGGTATATGGAAAGATTGTAGGCCTAGTAAAAGCGTTTGTTAGTACTGGTTATAGACAAAGTTCAAGGAAAGCTAAATTAGGATGTGCTGGAGGCTGTAAAATGACCTAAAATTGAAGTGAATTCTTTTTGTCATTGGGTACATATAGCTGTAGTCCTGTGTGGTAGAACATAATTATGCTTATGGAGCAAGATGTCCTAGGTTCAAACCTCATCAGGAGCATTGCTTATTTCCTAGCGCAAGAAGTTTTCCTGTATATGTTTTATTTCACCCAGGTGTAAATGGGCACCTGCAAGAGTTATAAGTTCCATTGCACCAATTTATCAGCAATTCTTTTTCTAAAAATAAATCTCAACAAAATTAGCCCTCCAATCTGAAAATGCTTCCTACGTGCCTGCAACTATATTACAACAGTCAGTGGAGCATACATTAACTTTGCTGATTTATACATTCGATATAATATTCATGCACTCATAATCGATGAAAATCTATTGAAATCAGCGGAGTTAATGTATGCGCTACTGACAGCTGAATAAAATTCTATTAAACATTATATGTTTTGTCACGGTATTTTACTTATCACACAAAGTAAACGAGACTCAAGACATGACAAAATTAGAACCAGCTGCTCAATCCAAAAAGCTTCGGGACTAGCCAAATCAACCATACATAGACGTAAAAGAAATGAAATAAACATTTCAAAATATGAAACTTAAAACAAAAGAAATGCTTATGCTTTATAACAATGATATAGCACTTACATTGTAATCTTTTCTCTCTTTTATTCTATTGCAATGTTTGGTATATTTGTGTTTCTTTAATTATAGCTCGTACTTTTCTTTCAGCATTTATGAATTCATCATCAATTGTAATTGGATCATTTTTCATCATTTTTAGAAGATTTTTTAAATCTTGTCTTCCAGGTTTATAGTTAGGTTCTGAAAATATATGAATATGAACAATAAATCTACATGCATACACATAATAAACATTCTCTATATACCATAGACGAACTGCTCAACTTATTTTTGGACATTTTAAGTCGTAAGCTTGGCAAATAGGTAAAACAGTTGCACTGCAAATGAGATGATTAATGCTTGTACATTTACTTTGGAACTCGAGTAATAGAGTGTTTACAATAGTTAAGAACATATGTTCTATCTAACACGCGTGACCTAGAATACGACCTGTATACAGATAATAACTGGACATTTAAGCTACAATATTTTGTATACTTTATTGTACGTATTACAGGTCGTATTCTAGGTCATGCGTGTTTTTGTACTTTAAACATTGGACTTGTCCACTGAATAGGTGAATAAGCTGATCCATGAACAGCATTTACGGATTAAAACATACAACTTAGATGTATAACATTTGTCTTAAATACTGTATTCGCAAATTTTATATTATATATAATGGTATGTTCATATAATAAGTGTCAAATAACTAAACTATAAAACTGAAAAAATAATACACCCCCAAATATTGACGTGTAATGAAACTGACTATGTTTATATACAGTCTAGAAGAGGGAAACGCTTTGAAATGAAGGCCCGGTCTAACAAAACTAATGAATTCCCAATCATTTTACTAACTACTTATTATATCACTGTACGAAATAGGTTTGTAGTAACTCATTTGTAGGCAGAAGATCGTGTTGTGATAGTTATTGGTAAAAAGATACCTCTTAAAGAAAAAGAACTTAAATAGAGACGGACTAGTGGGCGGACGGACAGACGGCCAGACAGACAGGCAGAGTGGTAGACAGGCGGGCGAGCTGGTCGGCCGGCCGGCCGGCCGGCCGGCAGGCAGGCAGACAAACAGACATACGGACTGACAGACAGACGGACGGTCATTTTTGCTTCCCCTACATCATGTAGGGCAGTTGTCAAGCACTGACAGAAGTATGCGCCTAGTAACAGGCTAACAGCTAGATCAAGAGAGATTCAGTCTTTCAAGAAATTAGGTTGACTGACTGCCGTTATATAATCTATATAATGTGATTCACGCCGTTAAACCTAACCAAAAAATGTACACAATCGCTCTAACAGATTATTACTTCAATAGTTGACTCTAGTGTCCTCTTTGTAATGATAAAATCGCGTCTTTTAACCTGAATATCTAATCTTACGTCCTCTATAGTCGACTAGTATTAGTCTTAAATACAAATACAATATAGCGTACTAACTAACTTTAGTTTGGGAAAGAAGTTTTATACATGCACTTAACCTTTTAAAACCTCTTTTAGCTGGATTATTTATTAATGCACAGGTATGCTTTATATATAGACATTGTTTTAATTTTTAGGTGAATATGTATTGAAATTCATTTAACATTTTTTTAGTCAATCTTTGAAGCCTCCGGACACGTGGTCACCTCGAATCTGTTTAATCAGAAAACATGACTTAACAATTCACGTTGTTTTCCTTTTGTGACTTGGATAAAGACATTGCAATGCATGTATTTTAATTATTATGGCGTACTTTGATCGTTATAGTATTGCCTAATGGAATGTTTGATACACAATGTATTTTGACAATTGGCAATGATATTCTAATGAATAGTTTGAAAGATCTTTATTTTAAGTATGGTGAATCTAATTGAGTTTTTAACCAAAAATCCAGCCGTAACTGGTCCAAAGCCCGGTTGAGAAATGAAAGTGCGATCATCAACGCTGAATTAATATCATCAATAAACACTGCTGAAGAAAGATTAGTAGTGGTAGAAAGTTCTTACGTTTTGCACAAGTATCTGGCCAGGGATTGCACATAGTTATTCATTCTTCAGAGCGGACAGACCCTGGTTAAAAACTTAACTCCAAACATCATGTATAACATCATCTTTTTTTAATTATTTGATGATCAGGATATAACACATTTGATATGGTGTTGGTATAACTACATGTACATAACTTGACTGAGCTAAATGTGAAACTCTACTTCCGTATATACTTCTCAGTACTTCATACTTTAATAATCTTGCTGAAATACACATGAACACACTAAGATCTTATAGTTAGCAGATACGCTAGCATTAGAACCATCAAAATTGCAAAAATGTGGTTTTGTGCCACGCTGTATGAGTATCTGTAAATATATATTTATATAATACAGGCAAATCTCTGATTGGTCTGTATACATCGTGCAGCATCTTCTAGAGCTGTTTAGAACACGCTGTTAACACACAAACACACGCGTACTTGATCTAGATCTATGTAAACACAACTATTGTTGTATGTGTTATAGTTGAGTGTATTTTTGTATTCTGAAAGGTTAATATGGACCAAGATCAAGATAAATCTCTCGGTAAAGATCATGTTGTGTCTAAAAGACGAATTGTGATTGGTTACGATGGAAGTCAGAATGCTGAGAATGCATTTAACTGTAAGTGAATTAATTCATTTATATGTTCTCCTTTTATTTGATTGATAATTAATGAGGAAAGTAAAATTATGTAAATACATGTACTTCTCTTATACATATTATATTGTACTTGTAATTTCTGTCTGAGTCACTATATGCTCTGTACATTACCGACATGTTATGAAGCCAGTCATAGTATATAGTCAGGTGATTTACCACAACAAAAAATCAGGTGAAAAATATTTTGATTAACTTCTTCAAACAAATAAAACTCAGTCAGCGCATAAAATAGCTTTTAAAATGACTTACTAGAAAAATTTCAAATGTTTTTGTGATTTTCAATTGTTTGCTCCAAATCCTCTGCATAAAAATTGAATGGAATGGTTAACAAAGTCATGTGTGGAAATATTTGTTCAGATGACTCTGAGTAAATAATTACAACGCGCACGCTTATTTGGACATTCTCGTACAATGAAATGAAGCAGTTATTCTATGCACTATTTAGATCATTCCTGTTTTAGACTGCTGTGAGACTTTGAGAAAAAAGCAAGTGTTTGTTTTCAGTCTGAAGATCGCTTGAGTTTATAACATGGTTATCTTTAGCATAGGTGAGCGTGACATAGAAATACCCGTAAAACACTGTGTCTTATAGACTTCCGTGTGATACAAATTTATTTGTTTGTTTTTTTACCTGTGGTAAAAAACAAACATTATTTATTATGAATCACCATGGGATTCATTTAAATTTCATTTTTTGTTTGCATGTCTGTGATAATGCCATGTTCACTAAATTTGTTTGTAAATTTCATTCTGTTTGCCAAAAACATGTTGTATGTTTAGAGCAATAAAGGTTGTTGTTGTTGTTATGAATCATGAGATTTTGAGCAACATTGTGCAAATGAGGTTGTTTGTACCTCGTTAATTAGGATGGAAAACCAACATACTTTGAGTTGCGGATATAATCAGTGATTGTTACATACGACCAGTCATGTTACCTGTCAGACCTATTGAGTACTCAAGTCTTATCAAAATACTATACAGATAATCAATAATAAGATGTCCGATATTTCGCTGATATTTTTAGTGTTCAGATTATACATGAATGTTAGACTTCCTTACCTATAAGTTAAAGTTAAAAAAAGTTTAAGTGCGGTTTTAAAGTCTGCTTCTATATACATGTTAAGCCGACATTACTATCTTGTACAATTACTTCTGATCATTGAAATTACCCTCAGACAGGCGATTCCTCACTGTACCCATTTACACCCGGGTGGAGTGGAACAATTGTAGGTAAATATCTTGATCAAGGAAATTAGCAATGCCCCTTGTGGGAATCGAACTCGGGACCTCTCGATCCCTAAGCACGCGTCCTACTACTGGACTTCTGCTCCTACCATGATATCACTGGGAGACGCAGGCAAAAGTTTCAATTCTCTTTCTTTCTGATTTTACATTCTCTTGAATTATTAACACCGATAGCATTGTGATTGCAAAAGACATAATGATTCGTTATTTGTCAAAAGATTTCTGTAATATCTCCAAATATTTGATATGTGTCCTAATGAATTAGACCCACGTTGGATAGGTTAGCTAATATAGATTATGAGTTAAAATAAACATTTACTGATAAAGGGTAACAATGGTTTAAAATTGTGTAGCAACAGAATAGTTCGCAAAGATCCGCCACAATATGTTAAGAAGACTAAAGCATTAGCCCCTCGTCAACAAATCTAACATGTTACAAATCTATGAATAGCTTAGGACGTCCCTCAGTATCATACTTTCATTTTTTAAAGTATAAAGTGTGTGCCATAATAATGTTTAAATTAGTTTAGTTATTTGTAATATGTCGTCAAGGTTAAGATATTGAAGTATTCTTTTACTTTCACGGACTATCACCCACACATTGCCATAAATTTGTGCTTGCCTCCATGCATTCTGATGATGCTTTAAGTACAAATGATGTTTTAATACATTCCGTGTAGTGCCCTTAGATTGTATCAGATTGTATCAATATTTTCATTATGTAAATTAGGTCATAAACCACCTTCACCGACTTTTAAGATTGTATATCTGGAGAGAGATTCTGATAAAATAGATAGTATGTTGGCAGAGTGAGAATATATAACATACGCTATGAAATGTATCCTACATACGTCAAAATAATAAGTAGAAAACATTGATGCAAAACATCAAACACCGCAGGAAATCATGATCATGGAAATGTGTTATAGTCTGAAGTAGTCCTTGCTTCCAAAACTTTACAAGCCGCTTTTTAGTTGTAGTTGAACTTTTTTCGATGATTGTCGGTTATGTTTTGATTTAATGACCATCATCAATTTCCCCATTGTAACTTTTATGCGATGATGAACGTAAAAACCCAAACAAATGTCTGAAAAAAATTGTTTAAATCGACAAGCAAATTGTAACAAATATTGCATTTCTTGGACAAAATTTTCCATCCGTTCAGGACTAGACACTAATTTTAAACTAGGTTACCTGAATAGACAGCCAGCTATATTTCACTTTTGTCCAAACCCTATCTTTAATAGCAATAACAAGTTGACTAAACCCTAATATAGGTGATCAAGGGCAATAGGACAACCTTTAATGTCGAGCCCTGTCCTTGATACCCTAGGTCTTTTATCCAAAGGGATATAGTGAATGTCTACAAATAAAACTTGCTGAAACTGCGCTTCAGGTTGCTTATAATATGATCCTATGTTATAATATTTGTATTTAGAAGCAGTTATCTATGATTGAAGAACGTAGTTATGTCATATACATGTATATATGTAGTTGGCAACATTGTGTGTCAGCGTAACATTTCTGTCAGTAAATAATGTCATATATTCTAAACATCGAATTGTAAGTTAATGTCACAATATGTCTCTTTTCTGGCACGTTTGGTTGTTTAGAAATAATATGTTTAGCTGTCAACTAAATGTTACAGATTTGTATCGAGCTTTTTTGCTATAGTGTCTTCATGTTTGCTTGTATTATAATGCGTATTATGACGATGTAATGTTGGCAGGTTTAGTACGTTATTGTGAGCCATCAACTGTTTAAAGTTTTTAATTAGTTTTGTCTTAAGTGTTAATCACTTTTAGGATGGTGCTCTCTCAAGGTACCGGACGAAGTTAACAACAAGTAGTTTCTGCAATGTGCATTGGCTTTTATGAACAAAACTGAACCAGTTCAATTAAAAATACCGAAAAATCTTAATCGGATTACTTGCGCAGTATCATATAATAACAGTCTGAGACAATGAGCACACTTCGTGTGATTATGTTTCTTAAAATGGACTGTAACAGACTGTACATCTATCATAAGCAATTAAGAATAAGGGTCAAACGATGTACCTAAAACTCTAAAAAAATCACACACACTCCAAAAAACATACTATTTTTTAAGTTTTCTCATGAACAAAGCGTCATGATCAACGTTTTCATAATTTCTGCAGCACGGTCCCAACAGTACTATCAGTACTTTGATTTAGTAATGTCACAGCGTGTGCATCTTGTTTCATGAATGTTGTACACATTTTTATCAGTTTTTTAGTTTTTACTGCATGATTTATTATATCTATATTTAATTTTTGCAGGGTTCGTGAAGAAAATACACAAGAGAGGTGATTACGTCATCGTTGTACATGTTCCAGAATTTAAAAATCTAGCACACGTTCGTAAGTCATCATATATACATTGTTTAATATTCTAGACATTTTAAGGTAGATGGATACAATGTTTCATAAAAATCAAAAGTCTGTCAAAATTTACGAAAGTCGGTGTACAGAGTCACAATTGTATTTTATAAATATAACAATTATTTTCATTTTTATGGCGACGTTACCATGGCAACGACGTGTTATCGACACACGTATAAAACACGTGTAGAAAACGTCGCGCTAGTTAAAATGACGTTTTAATGTATTAACAAGCTCGAAACTTCTTTTAAAAAATACATCATTGTATGCACAGAGAATTTTGGTTACAAATGATATCAGATTTGCTAGAGAGCTACTTAACGACGACGCAACGTTGAGAAAACAATAAAAAATCGTCGTAAAATTTAACGTCGTTTTATGTCTACACGCCGTCATATTTTTAGCTTACCGTGAAAATTAAGCCGGTGACATATATTTTTTATTTGAAAAATATATTTTGTATGTATGTATCAATGTTTGTATGTAAAAAAATCAGGGGTCGATCGTGAAAATATTGTCGAAATTTTAAGTTGAAAATCAAGTTATTGATTTTTTCTTACGTCGACGTCAGTTCGAAACGTTATAATTTACATTGTCTAACAGCGTAATTATTATGGTAAAGCATTGTTTTGGAATACATCTGATGTAATGATGACACTAAGACACACATATCATAGTACAGGACTAATATTATAAATTATCTCAAGTATTTAAAAAATGAATAAAACAAATGCATTTTGAAATATTTATTTAATATATTCAATAATTCAAATAATGATACATGAGTGTGTAATTGTATATGTCTAATACATGTACAGCTTAAAGTAACCATAATAAAACATAAAGATAACACTATTCATTATAAAATATTCATAAGATTATATATCTCAATATGTCAATGTTACCTCTTAATACGTAAATATATATAATATAAAATATAAATATATTATAATAAAAAAATATATATAATATAGATATATAATAAAAATAAAAATAAAAATTTAGGCATAGGCTAGGTTTCGAACCAGCGACCTCTTGAACTTTTCATGTTATGTTCATTTCCGTTCCTTCCCCTTAGCCGACTGCACTATTTGGGTCCTAAAGGACAGAGCATGTAACAATAGTTAAATACTGTAAAAAAGACATTAAATATGGGGAAGATAATTTTGGAAGATGAATCCTAAATATTGTGAGTTGTTTTCAAATACAAATAAACTTCACTATCAAATTAAAAAAGCAATTAAATAATGATTTGTAATAAACGTATTAATGCTAGTTATGAAATTTCAAGTAAAATAATCCCATGTACGATTTTTTAGACATACTGATAAATTATGTACAGCAGTATGATTAAACTAAAAACCTTGTAATTAATGTTTTGTATATAGATCCATAGACTTTCTACACAGACAAGCTGAGTCTGTTCACTTTGTCATACGTTTGCCTTTTTCTGGCGAAGCATTTTACTGGCTCTGGTTGTTCCCAAACACCAAGTCATTCCTTTTTCTTAGAGAAGGGAAATATGGCATGGTTACCAGAGCTGTTGATGTTTTGCTAGGACTTGGTCTAACGCTTTGTTTTCTGCGTTCGTCATCTCGAGATGACGAAACAACCTGCATGAGTCGTGTATGTGGTCACACGATCATGGTGCTCTATCCTGCCTTGCTTCCCTATTTTTAATTAAATAACTATATTGAAATTGATTTAATATTTCTTTCATCTTGAGAGAGATTTGAAAACAATATTAATGAATACATGTACACTTTAAAATGGATTAATTGGTAAATTCGCTATCATAAAAAAATCATAATGTTTTAAATCCAACCTCCTATAATCGAAGGCAGGAAGAGTGCCATGGTCAAAATGCAGTATTATGATAAACAAAAATATATTCAAAAATACATAAAATGAATTTCTACGCACCCGGGTCACGTCAGTTTAATGAATTGCCTTTCATATTTAAAAATATGCAAACCATATGAAACCATTAAAATAGTTTTGTAGGAAAAGTATTGGCATTTTGAGAGAGGTCGATCAAGGGAGTTATAACTTTACCATCGGAACTACCTCGGCGATCTTCTACGCAGATAAATCTCGGATATCATAAGGTGAAAAAGTATATCTACGAATTTGGTTTCTGTAGTAATGTAGTCTGAACTGCACAGAAATACGACGTGTGAGACATTGTTCTGATGTAATGATGTGATAATCGTGTAACAAGGTTATTATTAAATGTTGATATGAAAATGACAAGTGAACGTGTTTCAATGTATATAGAAACAGACCAGGGCCATTTTCTATGACTTCTGAATGTTGTTTAATAGATGTGGCCAATGTTTTGTAGTAGACCTCAATAACGTTATTTTTACAATAATAATAGTAATTAGCGCCGTTAGCGCTCGTTACAACATAACTGCGATTATCATATCTTTTATACGTTCAAAATATCGTTGTGTATAGATCTTTAAATTTATAAGTAACTAAATATCAAAAGTTCTATTTTTTTTTAAATAACGACAACTTTTAGATTTATGTAATGTATAACAAAGAAAATACTTTTATTGAATTCATAACAACTCGGATATTCCAGATATAAATAATTTGTTGCCAAGATATAAGCCCGGGAGCGAATAAAGAATCGTAATGTCATTATACGTTGACGTTAGAAAAAAATCAAAAACTTGATTTTCAACTTAAAATTTCGAGAATTTGTCAACGATCGACCCCCTGATTTTTTTACATATAAACATTGATACATACATACAAAATATATTTTTCAAATAAAAAATATATGTCACCGGCTTAATTTTTACGATAAGCTAAAAAATATGACGGCATGTAGACATAAAACGACGTTTAATTTTACGACGATTTTTTATTGTTTTCTAAACGTTACTTCGTCGTTAAGTAGCTCTCTAGCAAACCTGATATCAAGTGTAAGCAAAATTCTCTGTGCATACAATGATGTATTTTTTAAAAGAAGTTTCGAGCTTGTTAACACATTAAAACGTCGTTTTAACTAGCGCGACGTTTTCTACACGTGTTTTATACGTGTGACGATTACTCGTCGTTGCCATGGTGACGTCGGGATAATAAAGAAAATAATTGTCATATTTATAAAATACAATAGTGACTCTACATGTACACCGACTGTTGTGAAGTTTGACTGACTTTTGATTTTTATGAAACATTGTATCCACCTACCTTAATATATAAAACGCAAAATACTACAGTTAATCAATATTTGTTTCATTTATCGGTGTTACACGTACATGTGACTTATCATGATACATTTTCCTGCGCCAGTCTAATCATGCAATATTGCTATCAAGGTGGAAAAAAACAGCTTCCTTTTCTATTTTCTGTAAACTGTTGAACACATCTTTTCATCTATTGTTCATTAAGAAACGTGTCTGTAAGATACGAAATGTTTCACATTTTTTATTGAATGGGAAAAAAAAGTTTGGTAACGACAAATATCTGTTTGTTAGTCTATTTAAGTAGATCTCAGGTGACACATTCATCCATTTGGAGCACAAGAGCGTTGATATGTAATTTAACAACTTACTTTGGTGTTCGTATCTCGAATTTGACCCATTAGACAAAGTCTGCAGGGGCGGATTCAGGATTTTTTTCTAGGGGGGGGGGGGTCCGAACTTTTTCTAGGGGGGGGGGGGTCCGAACTTTTTCTAGGGGGGGTCCAAACTTTCGAACCACAATCACATTATTCACATTTTGTAGAATAATGCCACATATTAATAATAAAAACTACACAGCCATTAAATCTATGTTAAGCGCCCAAAAAATTGCTTCATACTACTTACAGTCAAGAAATACACTAATGGACAGATACATTTTGGAAATTCTAGGGGGGAGGTCTGGCCACCCTGACCCCCCCTGCTGGATCCACCTCTGAAGGGTAGTATGAAACTTACCGTACATTAGGAATATTTGCATGTATTATACTAATTCTAACTTATCTAACTCATATTGCGATTGATGTCTTCTAAGGATCATCATTATGATATCATAGGTCTGTTCTAAATTTGACGATAGAAATTCCCTACGATTTCTTAAAAAATTAGTTTTATGGCAAATGCTTGAAGCAATAATTAAATGATCCTTCTGAAATTAAATGACCCCAAAGAAATCAAATTACCCTAAAGTTTGGTGGTGAAAATATATAATGATAAGATGTGACCATATTGACCATTAACTGACCAAAAGTATATGAATTTTTGTATTCACATGCTGATAAAAGTACTTGATGCTAAATTTCTATTCAAACAAACAATACTGAAGACACTTCACTGACACTATATAGATTTAATTATTTTTGGCTTTCATGTTTCATTATCTATTAAGTAGGGATTTACACAATAGACTTTTATCAACTAAAATATTAGGACATAGTTCAACATGTCACATTCCAGTGTGTATATTTACTGTATCCATTATTTAGAGGTCAATACGTGGTAGAGGCATACAGATTGGCAATAATCGTTCCATTGAGATAAACCACATGGGTGTTTCCGTTAACTGCGTGCGTAGCGCAGCTAACGTCAATGTGTTCCGAATGTAATCGTTCTGCCAGTACTAAATAATTATGCTAAACTAAGAACATCGTTACTCCTCCACTTAAGTGCTTCTTTTTGATTAACGCTACTTGTATCCTCATACGAATCGACATCTTAAATGGCAGCATACTGCTACTACATAAAACAGTTTTCCGACATGAAAAGCCTCGACTCTGCATGTATAAGACAGTCAAGGCTTTCCATATTCCGAACTTTATTTCGTCAAGTTTCCGATGATTCTAACGTCATTACAACCCACTGGCACTGGAGTCCTCACATTCTTTAAAATGCACGCACATATAATATTTTGTCAACAAACACAATTAAAAATCGCTCCCGTATTCATCACCGTGTACGAGTTAGGACTAGATCTATACAATCATTATAATATATGTATGTACAGAGAACTATATATAGTGACGTACGCATTATAATGATAAGATTTGGACTCTGGTGCCAGTGTTACAACCAGATGAAAGCATATTTTCTGATAGGACGAGTAAATTTATCCGGACACGAGAGTCAGTCAGTGGTCAAACTAAAAGTCGAAAAAAAGTGTGAATTGTAGGCCTATAGCTTCTTAAGAGTTTGACGCCTGTGTCTGTGTAAACCATTTTATATCGTATAATCATTTTAAAGTTTATAACCAGTCAGGGAAATGGTACATTTTACCAAAATGGTCGTACGGAATACTTACAGCTTCAAACTTTTTTGAAAACTTTGGTCAAAGTGTTTGGAATGTTATCTTGAGGTCTAATCTTATAGTGATAGCAGAATATCTTCTTTTTAGAATAAAGTGCTATTGTAAAGGTGCAGTATCTTATATATTTTTCTATTTGTAGCTGTGATGACGGCTGACGCTGCTTTAATGAATAAAATAGTTGAGGAAGAAACACAACGATGTAGACTGATGGTAGCGCAGATAAATGAATTTATGAAAATATCCGATGTAAGTACAATGAAAGTTCGTTTTGATAATTAACAAATCGACAAAAAATGTCTGCCAATTTTGATACGAAATAAGAGTTCACGTTTTTTGGGTAGAATTCCTGTTTCATTGAAAACCAATTAAATTGGTTTAAAAATCGCGATTGAATATTATGATAATTTTGATACCTTGACTAATTTCTCAACTCATATCTTTAGTGGCATTAGGTGTTGAAAGTCAAGAATATACAAATTTTATAAACCATTATGAGAACTGGAGTTTACATAAGCTTGGACTTGTAAATTTTTACGAGTTGATTTTATTTCTACTCACAAAATGAAAGTAGCAATTGCATTTTTTTCTTCAACCTTTAATAGCATAACTATTCATATATGCAAAATAAAAACAACATATGATAATACATGTAGTACTATATTTAAGTGTAGATAAAAGGCATTATTGTGGGATAGACAATGAGAATATGTTACACGTTTTCATTGTAAAATTTCATAAGTTTTCGTCAAGTTGAAGATGTTCTTGAGTAAACTATATGACCGTTTCTTTGCTGATGATTTGAGCCTAATTATTTTAGCCAGTAGTATTTTTTGACGTTTTAACTCGCGACAATAAAAAAATTCGCAATTTTGCGAGTATGCGAGCTTAAATTCGAGCCCGGACCATTATGCACTTTGAAGATTTCTGAGAAATTTATCTAACACTTTTGACTGTATAAACTATTTTCAGGTTAAAGGTACTGTTAAACAAGTTATGGGGAATCCAGGAGAACAGATTGTACAGGCAGCTGATAAAGAAGGGGCTGATTTTATTGTAACAGGATCAAGGGGACTGGGTAAACTTAGAAGGACATTCTTAGGAAGTGTTAGTGATTATATCGTACATCATTCTCATGTACCTGTCATTGTTTGTAAGCTTGAAGATCATCTTCATTGAATAACTTGATAATTTTCTACATTGAATACCACAGTTGATTCTGGAATAATAAAATAAACCTTGCTGCAGAGATTTACTCTATAGTTTTCATTCGGAACTTGAAATCGTGGATTAAATCAGCTGAATAATGTAGTTTGTACTTGATGAATAAGTTCAAAACAAAGTAATCTAACATAGTATTGCTGTAAAGTATGCAGCACATATTAAATGATATTGTTCTGTGTCCACATATTTGTATTTCAACTTAGTTCCGCACTAGTACATCCGGCACAAACGAAGTTTTTCATGTAGATACCCCATCAGCTTGAATTCCGAATCAAGTATTTTATGCAATACTACTATAAAGATGGAAGCCTGTCTCTATGTATATTTGCCAAAGACTGGGAAATACATTTTTATCCAATTTACACGAACAGACATTTTTGATCAGGAAGGACTTGTTTGACTTCTGATTAATATCTATGTAAAACAAATTCAATAATATCCAATATCTTTGTGATGTATGTATGTGGACTCCATGCACGCCAAGAGTGTCAATCAGGTGACATGTGACGTTTTACAATGAAGAATGCGTATTTAGATATTGAATAAATTGTCAAAATGAACATTTTTTTCAGAGCTTCGACATTTAATTTGAATATATTATGAATATATATTATAGTTGAGTCTTTTTTATGATTTGTTGTATTCAACATTTTATTAATGATCCCAATTCAGAAACAAGATATTAAGATTCTTAGGCTTACCTTAAACATTATATTGTGGACAATTCATTCTGACTACGTTGTAAATTGTATTTATAACTGAAAGAATATCTCGATTATGAGACATATTATAAAAATGCCATGTATTTCAAACTGATGTATTACAAGTGATAGTGTTCTGTATTTATGTGAGTTATATGTTTGTGAATAAAATTATATGCATGTGCATTTTTGTATTATAATAATGCAAATTTACAAAGAGTGTTATAGACTTGTTTTATAAATATGGAAGGTATGGGAAATTAAAGGAGCCTAATCATATACCAATAACCATAGTTAGTCATTAGAAATAAACGTTCGTGTGAACAAAACTCTTCTTTTGTGATGCCATAGATCACAATAATGTCAATTTTCCTCCATTAATAAGGCATATGGAGAAGTTTCTGGCCTGTTAGAAGGGTAGGTTTACCATTCAAAAATGAAAATCACCAATTATTGTTATAAGCATGCAAGTTTATGCACAATTTTGTTAGTTTTACGAAAAATACCGTTTAAACTAAAATACAATTTTAAAACTTTCTAACATGTAGAAACTGATGTCTTTATCTGAAAAATACAAAGAAAACATTCACCCCCATAAATATCAATTTTGTGAGAATTTTTGCCAATGTGACGTAATATTATGTGTCATATATAGACATAGTCATTTCTGAACACAAGTTTAACTGGGTCATTTTGAAATAATTAGGGACTTTAGTCAGTTATCTTTCCCTGATAAAATCCAAAGCAATCCAATGTAGATCCTAACAGTTGGAATCCTCGGATTTTATCATTGAATTCCTATGTAAGGATAACAAAATATTTCATCTAATATCTTTCTTGTTAAGATATTAAGATATTAACAGAAGTGTTGAGATTTAGATATTTCTTTACCCTAAAAATACTTCGCTTGAATTTCAAACAAATTAAATTATTTACAAAAAGGTAAATAAGATTAATTTTGGCAAACTGACATTGAAAAGTAAGAGTGAAATCCGAGTAAGCCAACTAATTGGATCTACCTATTTGAGGAATATACAAAGGGAAATAACTGACTAAAGTCCCTTATTGCATTTACTGGATAAAAGAACTACAATATTAACAACTCAATATATTAATATCTGTTGATTTTTACATTTCCTTTTTTGAGTCTCGAACAGACCATGCAAGAAACGATTTATGAAAGTTTTAGCTTATTTCAGTAGATTGTAAAGAAGTGAGCGTCAAGGGACCAAAATGTATCTTGAGCTCCCTGAATAATATTGCTATTTCATTGACTAAATCTAAAAAACAAAGTTTATTCATTAAATAACTGAATTCACGGGTTGAAATAAGGGAGACAACTGGTGTTTAACTCAAGTATAAAATATACTTGACAGAGTTATCTTGACTATTGATTACCGTGAGGGTATAACTACTTCGCCTGTTAATGTGTATTCACATTACGCTGTTCTATCACTTACAAACAGTACATACAGCGTGGTTTATTGTTAGATATAAAACATGTCACAAAAGAAAGCAACAAAATATAAGTTAACTTACTTCAACTCTCGTGGAAGAGCTGAAGTTGCAAGACTTGTATTTGCTTTAGCTGGGGCTGAGTATGAAGATGAACGCTTGAAACCTGAGGAATGGGCAAAACGTAAAGATAGTGAGTACTTAACTATAATAGCTCTTTCAGTATTGTTATTTTGTATGTGATAATGAATGTATAGTGAATACATGTAGTATTTTTACAAAGTTGACGTAGCAAGTTTTTGATACTCTCTTTTTACACTATGACTATGCATTTTGTATTCCATTTATTTGTAACAATATACATAAACTTATATATGCGTCTTTGAAGCAATCTTGTTAAGTTTATAGACTCATAGGCGGGTCCTGAGCGGGGATGTCAGGGAGTCCGATATTTCCGAATTATACCCGTCCATGAGTGTATTTTGTGAACTGTAAGCCATTTATGACAAATTTTCTCGCTTCGTTTGCCTTTGTATTAACATAGCGCTAATTGTAAAACTGTTATCTTAGTTTTATTATCAATATTATGTATTATTCTGCAAACAAGGTATAACGTGGTTGTGGTTCGAAAATCTGGACCCCGCCCCCTCCCTAGAATGGTTTGGACCCCTAGAAAAAATCCTGGGTCTGCCCCTGGTCACTACTGTGGTCTGATGCTTTTCTTTCCTCTTTTTAAGTTATTCATTTTTGTACATGTGATAGTGACAATTAGGTAACAATTAAAATGTATTTATCAAGTAAGCATGTTAATGAACAAAACACTGTTTTGTGTTGTTGTCAATAAAATGAAGTGTTGAATTCAATTGATTAATAAGCTATTCGTGTATTTAAAAGAAATCTGTATTTGAACGTACATGTATAATAAAAATCAGCATATAAAATTCCATATACGTCATATCTCACGCATATTACGTACACCAATGCCAACAAATATGAACTGATCAGAGTCAATGTTTGATTTCTTGAACATATTTTAGCGCATTAGTGCATCCAATAAAAAATATCAGATTTTGATTATACACATGTATTTAAATGCACCATTTAATCTTCGATTAGCATTGTTCAGCTATTTCTATTTTTATCATGAATAGTAAAATGCTTAGTCATGATTTTTCGAATTTTGGATAATCATTGTCATTAATATTTAGTCTTATAACTCAGTACAAGGACTGGCAAATGTACAGCTATTATGTCTTACTTTCTATTGTGTCATATTCATTTATAATATTTTAAATATATAAATTGTATAGCTAATAATATTATATTTCATTTATCATTGTGCAAATTTATCGTAGACTAGGGCCTCTATTGTTACATTATTTACAAGTACTATTTAAGTTAGGATCTTGCAGTGCAATTACTGAAGTGTGTGTATTATCTATTTATCTATACCTATAACTATTTTCAATACTTAATTGCTAAGGTTTAATAATTAGAACATACAGGTGAAGTTCCACAGTAAAGACCACCTTGGCATTTGCAAAATCGTGTAATTTTTTACGATTTCAATTCCCAAATGCTTAATTTAGGAAGTGAAAGCACCCTCTATCAAGACCGTTTTGCTATCAAGACCATATATTTTGATGATCTTAGTAGTGGAACTTTACTGTAACGTATATGCTAAATAATTGGTATAAAAACAATATGCACACATATGGTTTTTTTCTCCGAACTGAGCCAGCCGCCTATTCACTCTATTATACGAAGATGGTGAGTTTAGAAAGTCATACCCGGGTCGGTAGTGCAGTTGGTAAGGCGTCTGGATTTCAAATATAGTGTCCCGAAGGTAGTACAGGTATAAATCCCATCCGGGGAGGTTATACCTTTCCATGAAAATTTGATATTGATGTCAATAAAAATATGAATGCAGCACATTTATAAGATTCAGCATCTGACATCCTAAAGACTCTAAAACTATGTTTATTGTAATTATTTTCAATAACAGAGCTTCGTGATATTTTAGTATTCTCTGTTATGATTATAATGATAACCAAAATATAAAACAAGCATAAATAGCGTTTCAAAACCAACAGTTATAAAATTCTAGATTTAAGCTATTGTGTAGGCATACAAAGTGAAAATGTCTTCAAACTTTTGGGGGGTACTGTATATCTATATCCATTGTGTTTAGATTATGCATACCTGGTTGAATTGATGAAATGCATATTTCAATTTTCTTACTAAATACATTGTTCTGTTCTGCACCACTACTGGTTGTTGTTTAAAGGTTCCACGGTAGTTTTTCTCTTAACCATAACACCTTTACAGTATCGATCCAGATATAACTTCATTATCGCTGCCTACACTTTGTATCATTATTCTAGTCCTTGTTCTAGTTACTGATTGTACATTTCTTTACGTGTTCTAGATTATAGCATTAGCGTTCTAAATTTACTTGTATCACTGAATTGTTTAACTAGTCTGTTCTTGATATATTTAAATATTGATAGGAATTACTAATACTAAAATTTTCCATAACAGCGTATTCCAGTATAAATTCAGTACCGGCGTTATCACTTGTTGGTTCTATTGTATCACTCGAATCCCTAACTTGCGCTTTGAGACACAAGCGACATTAAATATTAGGGGGCCGTTTCACTAACATTTTGCGTAACTTTAGTTGAATAATCTAATATATCTAATATATGGCATGAAAAAGCCTTTTAAAATTTTGCAACTGTATTGATCGCTTATTTGCCCGTGATTTCGCGTCATAAGTCTTTTAAAACACGATTAATCTTATGTTTCTCAGTGCTAAAGAACCAAAAAAGCGGACTCAACAGTGATTTATCCAAGTTGTAAGAACATAATTCAAATAATCCATAAATGCTGTCGCAATATTATGATAATTTACTGATTGATGTTTTTGTTACAGGTACACCATTAGGGGCCCTTCCTGTCCTAGAAGTAGATGGTGTGACTATATCACAAAGTGATGCCATTGCTAGATTCCTAGCAAAGACATTTAGTAAGTTCTACTTGTGTATATTATTATGTCAATGTTAACTGTACACCATAAAAATTCTCAGTTCTAATGTGAACTACAATGTATTCATTAAAAATAGATTCTATCACAAATAATATGAAGTATAATGCAGATGTGAAAACATGACAAATGACAAACATTTTCATTAGTAATAGATATTTGACAAATGTTACTTATAGTTTTTTGAAAGTTGAAGTTTCAGCGGCGTTTGCGACGAAGTCGTAGAATTCACAAAACGTACATACCTATAAAAAGGAAAAATTCATTAGCTAAATATTGGTACCACATATGAGTGAGTTTAATTAATCCATAATAAAAAATCAACCAATGCCAACCAATGCTGTTTCTTTTTTGTAAAAGTATATTTAGTGGCCAGTGCTTACTTGCCCTTCACTGGGTGAAGAATCGTTCTTCTTTTGTGCATATGACCGAAAACAGAACAGAAAGTAAGTATTGGTGAAAGACAATTGTACGTGCCAAGTTATAAAGAGAGCCACCTTGTGTGATAACCAGTAAAAGATGTTGAAAGAAGTCGTGATCTCATGTGATCAAGTTTATGATATTATTTAACGAAAATTCTAAATACCCCGATTTCATTGTTTTGGGAAATATTTTTTTGAACATTTTTGTTCGATCGATAGTGGAAATGTGTGTAGGACATTACTGTCGTCTGCTTGCTTGGTTTTCAAGCTTTTTTATCGATGCAAATCCGGGTTTGCCGTGTTTGTTCTGAAAAGCACGGCAAAACCGGTTTTGCATCGATGAAGAATAGTGAAAACCATGCAACCAGACGACAGTAATGCCCTAATCACATTTTCATAATCAGTCAGACATAAATGTTGAAAAGTAAAGATTTCTTACAATATGGAAATCGGGGTACTTAGAAGTATCGTTGAGTAGATCTATATATAAGATAAATGTAATTAAATTGCTGTGGAGTTCCATCACCAAATTTGTTTCACTCGCTCATTCATGCACCCAGCCGCGCTCGCCCTTACACACAAACATGAATGATGTTAGGTTGAAAGTCGATCTGATGAATTTGTTAAAGATTTTTAAACAAAAATAATACATTATATCCTCATTTAAGCATTCTCGGTAAATCATATTCTTTTCAATTTAGATTTGTTTGGAAAAACTGATATAGAACAATTTAAAATAGATGAAGCTTCGGAAGTGTTTGCTGAAATATTTAATAGAGAAGTAATGAAAATATTTATGGAAAAAGACGATGCCAAGAAGGTGAGAAAAACATTCTTTATTGCATTTTAGCTATTGACAACAGTAATCTCGGAGCTTGCGTGATTGAATATACATGTATAAGAAACAGAAGGGTTTTTAGTGTTGTTTCGTCGTTGGTGACAAAATGTTTTCTTATGAAACAAATCTGATCTTAGCAAAATGCAAAACACGTTTCTGAAATAGCTACTATATGTACTATTTACCTTTCACATTTATGACACTTGATAAAGTTAAAGTGAGTTTTAGTCAGGAAACCTTTGAATTAAAATTATCATTACCGTGAGTTTATGGGAACCTTTAAAATTTTTCTTAGGTCGTGAGTCATGCGCTCACCTTTGCATCGCTCGAAAATTACACTAATTTTACTTTGTGAAGTCAATGTAGTATACTCACTGAGCTGCAAAGAGGGCGTATGAGCCCTGAAACATTTAAATAAAAAGATCATAATAATATGTATCAGTATCCATGTTTTATTTTCTGTTTTAAGGCTGAAATGTCAAAAGCATTTATTGAAGGTAGTTTACAAAAGTATTTGGACTTCTTTGCGAAACGTTTGAAGGAAAACAAGACTGGTTTTTATGTTGGTAACGAGGTTCGTATACTTTTTATTGATATCATGATTATGTCAATGATTATAATTATGTATTTGTTGTTTCATTGGTCAGTCTAAATAATACCTGATCTAAAATTGTACATTCGCACACTCGTTTAATTTGGTTCTGACTACTTCACATTACGGGTCAAGTTCAGCTGACCTTTGCATTTAGAATATTTATGACGAAATCGTTGTGCTCAGTGACTTGTTTGCTTTGTCTATAATTGTCATAATTTACAAAGAACCATCCAATCCCAGCCTGTGACTAACAGTACCGTCAACTTAGCTCACAAAACAAGGTCTAAAAATAGAAAATATCACGATGCTATTAATGGTGTTCTCGTCAAGATGAAAACTACGCATTGATTGGTCGACACAAAGGTCATCTCGGCGTGACACGCTGTGCGATGCCAGGAAATCCTATACGAATGGGTCTATGTGATAATTGTTCATGAAACTCGTACGTTCGCCTACTTAAACGAATTGGGAATAAGAGTCTTCAAGAAAAAACGATGTCTAGAACATTTTACGGTACATTTGCTTTAAAATATGCTACTATGTCTCAATTAGTGTTTTGCCTTTTAAAATGAGTGTATTGATAGTCCATAGTTGGTACTTTGACCGCGGAAGGCCACTTTAGACATATGGCATTTATTCAATAATATTTTCGCGTAAGTTTATTATCTAAAATATAAATCAGATATGTTTTGTTGCATTTTCTTTGCAGTTGTCCCTTGGCGACCTTATTATATATAATGGACTGACAATGACCGATGCTCTGTTGAAGAAGTCTGGATTAGAATCAAACTACGCATCACGACCAGAACTTGCAACCGTAATGAAAAATGTACAAGGAAATCCAAGAATAGCCAAATGGCTTGAAACACGACCAAAAACCGATATGTAATGTGAGCCAATATTGTTTGACTGAATTTTGATGTGGACAAACTCTTGGGACTTCTATAAAACGTTGTGAAATATGCCAACAGCTTAATAGTGTCCGATGATGATGTCGAATCAGGGTACTTGTTAATTAAAAACACTCAATCTTGTAAAAAAATCTACATCCTCGTCGGGTGTTTTTTCATTGTCTTTATTGAAACTAACTGACAGTGTTATTTAGATAGGGTATTTTAATAAAATGAATAGTGTTTTGCCATATTATTACATAGCATGAATATACTCGCAGTACGTCGTACAAAATTCATACTTTATGTACATAAGATGTATAAAACGTGACATTTAAAGCTTTTGCTAGTATATTTTTGTATTTACTTATATCAATCAATATTGAACAAATAAAAGTTTTGCCTTTTCACATGAACGTTTGTTATATTGATTTAAGATCTACATGTATTATGTCTAGTCCTTGTTATCATTATTATGAATGAGTGATGATAACGTGTAGTCCTGCAGTATATGAGGTGAACCGTGCTCATGAGTCCCCACAAAGTTTTTTTGCTGTTTCTATATCTTTGAAAGATACTGAATAAGAATCCGAGTGATGACATCTTGTCATCTCTGAGCAATTTGCATAATATGCAAATTAAGTCCGCCATTATAGAAATTCCGTTTTCCGCTAATAACTCAATAACCAACTTAGATACAAAATTAAAATATGTATCCATACCCATGTTTTCAGGGTCTATATATCACATGGTACTAATATCAGCTTGATTAGATCATTTAAATATGCAAATTTATGCAAATTAGGTATTTTACGAAACACAATATTCGGTTTTGCTATACAAATCAACGTTCGTAGGTTTTTTGAGATTTTGAGTAAAATATGTTTATGTTATGCTAATTTTGTATATATTAAATACGAATTTATCAAATAATTACAATAAATCAGTTAATGATGCTCTAAAGATACGCAAAATATTCAAATTACGTTAAAAATCGTAGGATTTTGCCTTAAACATTACATGGTGTCATGAATATTTATGCCATTGTCTAGCATTCTGTTGATGCCTTGACAATTTTGACTCTGCTTCTATACCTTTGAACAGAGCTGCCTAAGAAATTTAGTTAGGATATCCAGTCATCCTTGATTAATTAGCATAATATGCAAATTTGGTCCGCCATAATCGAAATTCCGTTTTTTGCTAATAACACGATAACCAATCATGATAAGATTTTAAAATATGTGTCTGCACCCATGTTTATAGGGTCTAGCTATCATATGATACCACATTCAGCATGATAATTTGCATATGCAAATGTATGCAAATAAGGGTTTTCAAACGAAATGTTTTTCAAGTGAATTTATTTTGTTCAAATTTAAGTACTTCAAAGAGGAAATTTTCCAGGAAATATAATTCAATCAAGTAATCTGTCAATTGCGACCCAATTTATTTTCGGTTGGATCTCAATGTCCAGAATTTCCACATTATGAGACCATTCATATATCACACCTAATCAATGTATTAATATAAAATGAATGTTTATAATGTGTTACTTATTACCGTGTGACCTACGCACATGGGTGCTTTCAGCTCAATATAACATTTTGAAGTGGTGTGCCTTTACGCCAGAACCAAAAAAAGGAAGAACAATAAATTAATTTGAATAGTACATTGTAAAATTGATTGTAAAATTAAAGCTACTGAATTCAAAAGCGTTTCCTTATTATAAAAAAACATCCTGTCATTGACATTAATTTAAGCATCTTTTTGATTGATATACATGTACTTCATGGCAATAGTAGTAGCTGGAAAATCTTACTTATTTTCGTGCAGATTTGACCTCTCAACATTGTTTACTGTGGAAGGTAATTCATGAAACTACATGTGTCAATTTTATTCATTTGCTCATAGTTTCCACTAATTAATTTACTCAAGATAAGATAGAACGTTCTAGGCATGTATATAAATATAATAACAATGCCAGCATTAAGGAATGTTGTATGCATAAATCTATAGCTAGCATGTTCAATAATATTAGTTGCTTTTCAACTTTTCAGAATCATAAATATGACAATGAGACATTGCATACATGTTTGATAACTAGATTTTGTATGAATGTTTATAGCATAATTGGTTAATGCAAGGTGAGCAGGAATCTCAATTCTGTAACGCCATGATAATCGGACTTACCGGGTATTTTGGACTATCACGAAAGGTCATGATCTGCAAGAATTGAATTGGGATAGCCAAACTCGGACTGTGCTGTAAATGATCATGGCTACACAACCTCAATTTGTCTTTGTATGGATCAATTTTCGACAGTTGTTTGGCATAGCATGTTCTTACAATCATTTGAATGCATCCTTACTTATCTTCCTCATTATATAAAAATAATGATTACAGAACATATTTTTAGTAGGGGCAATAAGTCATTGGAGAAATTAAGGGAAGAAAAACAATATTCTTTACAATCAAATGACCGTAAGGACCACGTATCTTAATTATCTAAAATTTATATATAATAAGCAATGCATGCTCTTGTTTATGTAGAATACCTTAGTTCTATACACTGACTTTAACTTGGATAGAGAAAAGGGATATCACTTTACTTTAAGCACCTAATTTGCATAAGTATACATATACAAATCATATGAAAATATGATCATTATAATATTAGTATATGTTCTCCGACATAAAACAAATCAAACTAATGTCATGGAAGCATATATATAGGTAAATACATACTGTTCATGCTTGTCATATATGGTTATTGAGATATTATGAATTTTTTTCGAGTGTGTCAGCACTCTAAATATACTAACTAAATGCTTTATTTTTAATTATTTGTAAATAATCGTTAATCTGTTCATAACAACTCGAAATTTGGTACATGATCTTTATTTTATATAGTGAAAAAAGCCACTTTCCTAAACTTAAAGACCTAATTTGCATACACCTGCATTTGCAAATCATCTCTGATAATGCTTAAGGTCGTATCATATGATAGCTAGACCTTACAAACATGGATGCAGACACATATGTTAAATTTTTATCATGATTGGTAATTGTGTTATTAGCGACAAACGGAATTTCGGTAATGGCGGACTAAATTTGCATATTTTACTAATTGCTCATGGGTGAAAGGAAGTCCTAACTAAATTTCTTAGCTCTGTCAAAAAAAAACTAAATCAAAATTATCCAGACCTCCACAGAATGATAGACAACGGCATAAATATACATGACATCATGAAATGTTTGAGGCAAAATCCTACAAGTTTTAACCGTAATTTTAATATTTTGCATATCTTTATAGTATCATAAACTGATTTAATGTAATTTTTTGATATACATGTATTTGTATTTAATATATACAAAAGTAGCATAACATAAACATATTTTACTCAAAATCTCAAAAAAACTACGAACGTTGATTTGTATAGCAAAACCGAATCTTGTGTTTCGTAAAATACCTAATTTGCATAAATTTGCATATTTAAATGATCTGATCAAGCTGATATTAGTATCATGTGATAGATAGACCCTGAAAACATGGGTATGGATACATATTTTAATTTTGTATCTAAGTTGGTTATTGAGTTATTAGCGAAAAACGGAATTTCTATAATGGCGGACTTAATTTGCATAATTATTATGCAAATTGCTCAAGGATGACAGGGTGTCATCACTCGGATTCTTATTCAGCACCTTTCAAAGATATAGAAACAGCAAAAAAAAATTGTGGGGACTCAAGCGCACGATTTACCTAAAATATAGCACTTTACTGCTGGACTAGTGGTATATAGACTCACGTGAGTGTTAATGTATTTATATTTATTTGGCTACCGTGGTTTCGTAGTTCATGATTTGTGTGAATTACAGTTTTGTTGTTGTTGTTATTTTCAACGCCGGGTTAACACAAGTTATGGTCATATTAAGGAGGCCAGCTCACATGACCTAGCAGTTGTGTGCACATTTTCACGAAAATTCTTACGAAAAGATATAGAAAGAATTTTTGTGAAAAGCGCCCCCTGAACATTTCTTCATAAATAATCCTCACCTACTGCTTCTCGAAAAAACAAACGAAAACATCTCCAAATACCTAATTTATTTAGGAATATCGACACCATTATCGAAATTTCATGGAAGAACGGGTATAACCAGTCAGGTTGGGGCTCACAGTATCACACCTGAACACTAGATTATAATTTTAGCACGTAGATTACACGGCACAGTTCGGGTTCTATAAATAATAACATGATCTAGGAGGTAAAATTCTTTATTCTGTTCATTCCAATTTTGATCGAAGTACACTTAACTATATACGTTCTACAGATGATAATATTACACAAACAAAATATATTATGTCATATTAACTGCAAAAAAAACATATGATTTTATGTGGTAAAATTGGACAATTTTATTATACATGTAATATATACAGATAAAACACGTATTAACTCGTATTGAAGCAATTGTTCAGTTTCATAATTACATTTCAATTGCATGTAATTGATTATATCATCATGCACGGTGGCAATACTACGTGACTATCACGTTACAAATGCTACGATTTGAAGAAGTAAACTGTGAAAAGTCAGCCTCGACTCAATATATTTTATAGAGCTGAAAGTCTTTTATTTTTGTCAAACTTTTTAATGATACCAATGCGAAGTTAAGCAGAAAAATATATACTTTATGCTGCACATCAAATCTCCAACGCCAGTTTTATACTTTTTTCTTACACCGTGAAAGTATAGTTATAACTCGTACACGGTAATGTATACGGGAGCAATTTTTTAATTGTGTTTGATATCAAAATATTATATGTGTGCGTATTTAAAAAATGTGAGGACTCTGGTGCCAGTGAAGTTGGTGTATAATGCATTAAACTCTTTAGTATTCTTATAATGTATATATAATACCGATACAATACTAAATATTACATAGCTGTCTGTGGTCTCTCTTTAAGCCATTTCGCTATTTCAGGATTAGATTCCACGTTTTTCTTGACTTGTTGTAGCTGGTCACGTTTAGACAAGTCTAATTTCAGTTCTATACTTCCTAGAACTGTTTCTAATAAAACAAGAGCATATTTATTAGAAGGTCACCCAAACTTAACGGAAATAAATAAATGGACATCGAATTAATCAAAAAGATAAAATAATTAATTAGCATAGTCTGAATGTATAAGATAATGTATATGGTGTCTTTTAGTAGCCAGTTAGTTAGACGTTCATTGGTCAAATGGACATCCAATTAAGCAGATAGATAAAATGAGTAATTTGCATGGTCTGATTGTATAACTATGATGATGTAATGATCAAATTAATATAAATTTGCACACACATTAAAAAAGTCAGTAAATTAGACGTTTCAAGATAAAATTAAATGAACGTTCTGATACTAACCTTATTACTAACATAATACCCGGTTTTATTTTCTTTTAAACGCATTTCAAAGAAATCCAAATACTTCAGTAATTTTACTTCAACAAACTCCTTTGCAATTTTGACCTGAAAAACGAAGAAAATAATTAATGTCAGGGATGTGGAATTTCAAGTTTTCCCAAATTGTCCACGAACAAGTGAAATCTAAAAAAATCAATTTGTCCGGATTCAAAATGCACTTGTCCAGAAGTTCAATAATCAAAATGAAATATTGAGAATTATGATACAAAATGTTGAATATGATTGAAACATTGACGGTCTACATTGTTAAATATATTGCTATATTCGTTTACTTAAAAATTATTACTTGTCCACGGACAAGTTTGGTGGAAAGTTTTGCTTGTCCGCATACATACATGCACGAGACGGACAAGTCGTGCATTGGAATTCCACACCACTGAATGTTAACTATTTATAATTGTCTTTTTAGTCCTATTTTTCAACTCCAAAGAGTTGTTGTCGGTATAGTTGGGCGCAAACAATTCTCGTACCCAGAGCCTATCAGGATTCTTGATACTAGATTGATTACATCCGGGAAAGAGAATAGAATGGACTCAAATCTCAGCTCTGCATCAGTGAATCATAACAGTGATTTGAAGTTGGTGGTTTTAACCGAAGCAGGTTTGTATTAAATACACAATCAAACAATTATTAATACACATAATGTGCATCACGGTGTACGTATTATTATTATGATAATTCAATATTCTGCTTTTCAAATCAATCTCTTTGATTCATTGAGCTAGTAACTTCACCTTTATTACTGATAAAAAAGTTATGCATGGTGCTAAAAACGCTTCAGAAGTGTTACTATTTCTATTGTATTACGATGGTCAGTCGCTCTGTTTCCCATCCCTGGACATACCTAGATCTTTGGACCAAAACTTTAAATTGATTACAGAGCAAGTACCCTTGCCAAAAGGGTTTGACAACTGCTGTACGAGATACGGAAGTAAGCTGCAGAAATATCATAGCAAGTTTTTATCATGACCAAACTCTCTGAAGGTATAGAGGACTAACCCGTAATACGATCTTTAGATTCTTGGACTACCAACTGAGTTAACCCGGGGGGTTAATTTTTTAATATTGAATCGTGAAATGGACTTAATAGTCATAAAACTAAGTTCAATGATATTGGTTTGTAATCGAGTCAAAACTAATTTTCCCATAATATCATTCTTGTTTTAATTTTAAAATGCGACTATCGTCAAATTACCAGTAATATCATAATTTATTATCACGTGACTACAATTACCAGAAACAAAATATCACTTGACTGCGTACCTTATCATCTTATGGAGCTGTGAATATCTTATTGACTTCTCCAGCTAACATTTCAGTAAATACTTCGTGAGCTTCATCAATACATATTTCTTCAAGATTACTTGATCCAACCAAATCTACAATGATACCATAATATACATTTAAAAATTCTACTTAACTAATTTCTAACCTCACAACTCCCATGTTGAAATTATCTGACCTAGATATGAACGTGGAAAATCTGGGGCGATAATGCCGATAATCTGATTATACATCGTTCTAAAATAATAATTATCATAATCTAATCAATACATATGCACGTAACTATGACATCACAGATGCTACAGTTTGAAGAAGAAAAAGGCGAAAATCCGCCGCGTTTTCAAGAGCTGTAAGTCTTTTAATTCTTATTAGATTTCCACGATACCTACGCGAGGCTAAGAAAAAAGGGGGTTTTTTTGCTGTGCATCACACCTTCAACGCCAGTCTTATACTTTTTTGCAAACACCCTCGAAAACCCACTAACGTTATTCCTATTCATATAGGACGACGATTAGTCACTGTAGCGCTCTTGTTTTCCGAGGTGTTTGCAATATGGAAGTAGCAGTAAAGTCGGTGAACGTGCATAAGCATGCAACTTTGACAATAAAATGCTATGACTTTTACTTTACTTTTCTATTACGCTCTTTTTATATTGAAACTATGTTCCAAAACGTTTACAATCATATGCATAATTTGTTAGAACTTTCTAACATGTAGAAACTGATGTCTTTAACTGAAAAAAATGCAAAGAAAACATTTACCCCCATAAATAATAATTTTGTGAGAATTTTTGCCAAAACGGTGACGTATTATGTGACATAGACATTGTCATTTCTGAACACGAGTTTAACTTGGTCATTTTGATATACAATGTAATTGTATTTACTGGATAAGAAAATACTACGATATTAACAAATAAATATGTATCTGGGTATTTTTACATTGCGTTCTTGAGTCCTAAACTGAACATGCAAGAAACGATTTATGAAGGTTTTAGTTTATTTCAAGAAAAGTGGTCAGTAAAGAAGTGAGCGCCAGAGGACCAAAATGTTTTTTGAACTTCCTGATAAATTTTAGTAATTAAATGACTATACCTGAAAAGATTTTTTTTCATGAAATAACTGAACTCACAGGTTAAAATAAGGGAGATAACTAGTGTTAAACACAATTTAAAAATATACCTGACAGAGTTATCTTGAATATTGATTACCATGAGGGTATAAATACTTCGTCTGGTATACGTGTACTCGCATTACTCTGTTCTACAACTAACAAACAGTACATACAGCGTAGTTCATTGTTAATCATAAAACATGTCTCAAAAGAAAGCAACAAAATATAAGTTAACTTACTTCAACAATCGCGGAGCTGCTGAACTTTCAAGACTTGTATTTGCTTTAGCTGGAGCAGAGTATGAAGATGAACGCTTGAAATCAGAGGAATGGGCACCACGTAAAGATAGTAAGTACTTTACTATAATAGCTAGTTCAGTATTGTTATTTTATATGGATAATGACTGTATACATGTAGTATTTTTACAAAGTTGACATGGCAAGTATTTTGATACTCTCTTTTTATACTAGGACTATGACTATGCATTTTGTATTTCATTTATTTGAAACAAGATACATTCACTTATTTATGCGTATTTGAATTTATCTATTCCGTTTAGTTTATAACTTAAGTAATATCGCCTTTGTGATCTGATACTTTTCTTGTCTCTCTTTAATTTACATATTTTTGCACTTATTTGTGTTGGTGCGAGTTTCCTTAGCATATCGCTAGTTAGTGCTTTGTGCCCTGGTACCCTTATTATTCCAAATAAATTATATCAAATTGAGGGTACCAGAGAGCAAAGTGCTAGCTTGCGATATGTTTAGGAAATTCTCCCATGGGGTTTTAAAAATTTGGTAACGTAAGACTTGATGAAATTCACTTACTTAAGGAATTGTACCAAATCCTCATGTTAAAGACCAAATAAGTACACTGTTTTGTGTTGTTGTCAATGAAATAAATTGTTGCATTAAATTGATAAATTAGCTAAATTAACATATTTTAGCGCATTAGTGCACCCAATAAAATAATATTACATTTTAAGTCTACATTAATGCATCATTTAATTTTCTATTAGCATTGTTCAGCTATTTATACTTTTATCATGAATAGTAAAATGCTTAGTCATGATAATTCAAATTTTGGATAATCATTGTAATTAATATTTTGTCTTATAACTCTGTACAAACCCTGGCAAATGTATAGCTATTATGTTTTATTTTGTTTTTGTTTCAATTGTGCATTTATAAGACTTTAAATAAAAAAATTATATTTCTAGCTGGTAATATATTATATTTCATTTACCATTGTGCATATTGTTTGTAGACTAGGACCTCTATTGTTATATTATTATTTTAGTTAGGATCTTGCAGTGCAATTACTGAAGTGTGTTTATTATCAATATATCTATAACTGTATTCAATACTTAATTGCTAAGACGTAATAATTAGAACATACAGGTGAAGTTCCGCTGTAAAGACCGCCTTGGCATTTGCAAAATCGTGTGATTTTTGACGATCTCAAATTCCCAAATGCTTAATTTTAGAAGGAAAGGCCTCCTCTAATATGACCGTTTTGCTTCTAAACCACGTATTTTTATGATCCTGGTTGTGGAACTTTACTGTAATATATGTGCTTAAATGGTATACACACTTTATAAGCGATACAGGCACGGTTCCGAGACAAAAACAGCATATTTACATACATAGGTTTTTTCTCCGAACTGAGCCTGCCGCCTATTCACTCTATTATTCGAATACGGTTAGTTTGAAAGTTAACCCAGCGTCTGTAGTGCAGTAGGTAGCGCACCTGGATTTCGAATATAGTTTCCCGAAGATGGTACGGGTTTGAATCCTATCCGGGGAGGTTATATCCTTCCATGAAAATTTGACAATAATGTCAATTTTCCTCCATAATGGTGAAGTTTCCGGAATTCTAGAAGGGTAGATGAGTACTGGTTATAGACAAGGGTCCAGGAAAGCTAAGTTAGGTGCGCTGGACGCTGTAAAAACCTAAACTATTGCGTTGACCCGGCGTTAAACCCAGTATAAATAAATAAATTGGAAAGTCAGTTGTTCTATGAATGTCATGTAAATTTACATCCGCATATATTATATTTTTATTAAAATATATTCATACATAAATATAGGTCATCTATAGACAGAATTTTACCTCTTTTTCACAAATAAGGCGATATAGTTTTACTATCTAGTCACATTTATTCATGTGTGTAATTTCGTTCATCTTCTTTTGGAAACTAATGTTTATATACAGTACCCACCAAAGTTTGGAGAATTTTCTATAATTCTTGATTTTGGATTTTGTAGTATCATTATTTCTGATATATTTAAGAATGATTTGTGAAATTATAAAAAGTATGATGCAGCACATTTATAAGATTCAGCATCTGACATCCTAAAGTCTCTAAAACTATGTTTATTGTAATTATTTACCTTAACATAGCTTTAATGTTATTTTTGTGGTCTCAGTTATAATTATAATGACAACCAAAATATAAAGCAAATCTAAAAGCGTTTCAAAATAAACAGTTATCAAATTCTAGATTTAAGGTATTCTGTAGGCATACAAAGTGCAAATGTCTCCAAACGTTTGATGGGTAATGTATATCTGTATCCATTGTGTTTTATGTAAGCTTACTTGATTGTTATTGATAAAAATGCATATTTTAATTTTCTTACTAAATTCTAGGTTCTAGGTTCTAGGAACTAAGTTCTGTTCTGTTCTGTTCCACTACTGGCTGCTGTATAAAGGTTCCACAGTAGTTTTCTCTCTTAACCGTAACACCTTTATACTATCGATCTAGATATAACTAGGTATATATTGTATCATTCGTGTCCTTGTACTAGATACTGACTGTACATAACTTTACGTGTTCTAGATTATAGCATTAGCGTTCTAGGTTTACTTGTATCACTGTATTGTTTAGCTTGTCTGTTCTTGATACATTCAAATATTGATAGGAATTACTGAAACTAAAATTTTCCATAACAGCGTATTCCAGTTTTAAATTCAGTAACGGCGCTATCACTTGTTGATTCTATTGTATCCCTCAAATTCCCAACTTGCGCTTTGAGACACGAGCGACATTAAATGCTACGTATTCTTTGGTTTGTTCCTTTAGCAAGTAACTATCATACTAGCTCAGTGATAGAGAATCAAAACGCACACTCAACAGTGATTTAATTTAAGTTGTAAGAACATGTTTTAAAATTGAGATCTAATATATGGCA
The DNA here is from genome assembly GCA_025267735.1 of Mactra quadrangularis. Taxonomy (NCBI): domain Eukaryota; kingdom Metazoa; phylum Mollusca; class Bivalvia; order Venerida; family Mactridae; genus Mactra; species Mactra quadrangularis. The sequence continues at coordinate 22,588,689 of CM046301.1, read as the reverse complement.
TGAAAAAGCCTGGTAAAATTTTGCTACTGTATTGATCGCTTATTTGCCTGTGATTTCGCGTCACAGGTCTTTTTAAACACTTTAAATTTATGTAGGACATTTATTTGATAATTTTTAACCCTATTTGGTTTCTACAAAAGCTTAAATGGTTAAAGTAAATCTTAAGTCTCTTTTGTCGGGCATGAGTACATACAGGGAGGGGTTAAAAAGTACGTACAATATGTATAACATAATTATGCAGTAAACTATGTCAATTGTACCAGGGATTTTATATATAAGGGACTTGTAACCACATATATTTACATCAAATTTCACTGTCGTGGCTATTATTAAAATTGTATTATTTCTGTTCATACGGATGACAAGTATTACAAGTTTAAATAAAGGAAAATTTGTACCAGTACCATTAAATTAACATAGAGGTTAGGAAAAATGTGTTTCTAGATGATTTTAATGTAAATTATGCTCAAAGACTGATTCACAATATTATGCATTTTCTGCCAATCCGCCATTTTCAGTCCTAATTTACATCACCTAGAGTAAGACTTTCGGTCATAATTGATTTATAAAATCCCTGATTGTACGGAGCCCATAAAGTGACATTTTGAAATACTTTTTTATTTTCACAATTATTTCGTAATTAAGATTTATTATTTCGTTTTATCGAAATACTATATCGTTTTACGCAATGTCATGACGTTTGAACAAACAAATTATTTAATATTATTTGGATTTTTCTAATTAATTATAACGTTTTTTTTTTCTAAATAGTATTTCGTAATGTATACGAAATAGTATTTCGTATATCATTTCGTAAGTACACAATATTACTTCGTGAATATGAAATATAGTAAAGGGTTAAAGTGGTTTATATCAAATAATCTATAAATGCTGTCGCAATATCATGATCATTTACTGATTGATGTTTTTGTTACAGGTACACCATTAGGGGCCCTTCCTGTCCTAGAAGTAGATGGTGTGACTATATCACAAAGTGCTGCCATTGCTAGATTCCTAGCTAAAACATTTAGTAAGTTCTACTTGAGTATATTATCATGTCAATGTTAACTGTACACTATAAAAATTCTCAATTCTAATGTAAACTACAATGTATTCATTAAAAATATATGAACCGAATCTATCACAAATAATATCTAGTAAATGAAGATAAAAAAACATGAAAAATGACAAACATTTTCATTAGTAATAGATATTTGACAAATATTACTTACAGTTTTTGCAAGTTGGCGTTTTAGCGACGTATGCGTCATACGAAGTCGAGGAAAATACAAAACGCCCTACCCATAAAAGGAAAATTCATTAGCTAAATATTGGTACCACATATGAGTGAGTTTAATTAATCCACTATCAAAAATTCAACCTACTTATACAATGTATAATGCCCAGTTTCTTTTTTGTAAAATTATATTTAGTGGCCAGAGCTTACTTTCCCTTCACAGGGTTAAGAATCGTTCTTCTAATCTTTTGTGCATATGACCGAAAACAGAACGTGTCTACTAATTGTGGATGGAAAGAAAGTATTGGTGAAAGACAATTTTACGTGCCAACTATTTAGAAGAGCCACCCTGTGATTTAATCCGGAAAAGATGTTGAAAAAAAGTGATTTCATGTGATCAAGTCAATGATATTTTACACTATACGAAACATTTATGTACCCCGATTTCTTTATTTTGGGAAATATTTTTAGTCTAAATGTGTGTAGGACATTAATGCCGTCTGCTTGTTTGGTTTTCATGATTTTTATCGATGCAAACCCGGGTTTGCCGTGGACGTGCTAAAAAGCAATGTTAGGTTGAAAGTCGATCTAATGAATATTTTCAAGATGTATAAACAAAAACAATACATTTGTATTTACTATCCTTATTTAAGCATTCTCGTTAAATCATATTCTTTTCAATTCAGATTTGTTTGGAAAAACTGATTTAGAACAATTTAAAATAGATGAAGCTTCGGAAGTGTTTGCAGAACTATTTAATAGAGAACTAATGAAAATATTTACAGAAAAGGACGAAGCCAAGAAGGTGAGAAAAAGCATTTTAGCTATTGACAACAGTAATATCGGAGCTTGAGTGATTGAATATGCATGTATAAGAAACAGAAGGGTGTTTAGTGTTGTTTCGTAGTTGGTGACAAAATGTCTTCTTATAGAACAAATCTGATCATTGCAAAATGCAAAACACGTTTCTGAAATACACTGTAGCTACTATATGTACTATTTACCTTACATATTTATGACACTTGATAAAGTTAACGTGAGTTTTATTCAGGAAACGCTTTAATTAAAATGAATATAAGAGAACTTATAACATTTTTCTTAGGTCGTGAGTCATGCGCTCACCTTTGCATCGCTCGAAAGTTACACTAGTTTACTTTGTGAAGTAAATGTAGAATACTCACTGAGCTGCGAGGGTAGCGTATGAGCCTTGACACATTTAAATCAAAAGATCATTATAATAATATGTATAAGTATTCATACGTTTTAATTTCTTTTTAAGGCTGAAATTTCAAAAGCATTTATTGAAGGAAGTTTACAGAAGTATTTGGACTTCTTTGTGAAACGTTTGAAGGAAAACAAGACTGGTTTTTATGTTGGTAACCAGGTTCGTATACTTTTTATTGATATTATGATTTTGTCAGTGATTATATATAAAAAGATGTACATATGTAAACAAAGAACTTGATCTTATATTGGTCAATCTGAATAAAACCTGATCTAAAATTATCCATTCGCACACTTGCTTAATTTGGTTCTGACTATTTCACATAACGGGTCACGTTCAGCTGACCTTTGCATTTAGAATATTTATAACGAAATCTTTGTGCTCAGTGACTTGTTCACTTTGTCTATGTGTCATAATTTACAAAGATCCATCCAATCCCAGCCTGTGAATAACACTACCGTCAACTTAGCTCACGAAACAAGGTCTAAAAATAGAAAATACGACATCACGATGCTATCTATAATGTTTTCGTCTAGATGAAAACTACGCATTGATTGGTCGACACAAAGGTCATCTCGGCGTGACCCGCTGTGCGATGCCAGGAAATCCTATACGAATGGGTCTATGTGATAATTGTTCATGAAACTCGTACGTTCGTCTACTTTGGGACTAAGAGTCTTCAAGAAAAAAACGATGTCTAGAACATGTTACGGTACATTTGCTTTAAAATATGCTATCATGTCTCAATTAGTGTTCTGCCTTTTAAAATGATAATTTATAGTCCATAGTTGGTATTTTGACCGCTGAGGCCGATTTGGAAATATTGCACTTACTCAATTATATTTTCGTGTAAGTTTACTATCAAAACTTATAATCAGTTATATTTTGTTGTGTTTTTGCAGTTGTCCCTTGGCGACCTTATCATATATAATGGACTGACAATGACCGATACTGTGTTGAAGATGTCTGGATTAGAATCAAACTACGCATCACGACCAGAAATTGCAACCGTAATGAAGAATGTACAAGGAAATCCAAGAATAGCCAAATGGCTTGAAACACGACCAAAAACCGATATGTAATGTGAGCCAATATTGTTTGACTGTATTTTGTTGACAAACTTTTGGGACTTATATAAAACGTTGTGAAATATGCCAGCAGCTTATTAGTGTCCGATGATGATGTCGAATCAGGGTACTTGTTAATTAAAAACACACAATCTTGTAAAACATTTCTACATCCTTGTCATGCGTTTTTCTTTATTAAAACTAACCGATAGTGTTGTTTGGATAGGGTATTTTATTAAAATGAATAGTGTTTGGCCATATTATTACATAGCATGAATATACTCGCAGTTCGTCGTACAAAATTCATACTTCATATACATATAATGTATAAAAAAACTTTACATCTTTAGCTTTTGCTAGTATTTACTTATATCAATCGATATTGAACAAATAAAAGTTTTGCCTTTTCACATGAACGTTTGTTTTATTGATTTAAGATCTATTTTGTCTAGTCCTTGTTATCATTATTATGAATTAGTGATGATAACGTGGTATATAGACTCACGGGAGTGTTAATGAATTTATATTTATTTGGCTACAGTGGTTTCATAATTCATGATTTGTGTGAATTACATTTTGGTTGTTGTTGTTGTTGTTGTTTTCATTGGGTTCAACGCCGGGTTAACACGAGTTATGGTCATATCAAGAAGGCCAGCTCACATGACCTAGCAGTTCTGTGCACATTTTCACGAAACTTCTTACGAAAAAAATATCGAAAGAATTTTTGTAAAAAAGCGCCACTGAACTTTTCGTTATGAATCATTTACTGCTCCTCGATAAAAACGAAAACATCTCCAAATACCTTATTAATTCAGAAAAGTCGACACTATTGTCGAAATTTCATAGAAGAACGGGTTTAACCAGTCAGGGTGAGGCACACAGTACCACATCTGAACACTACATTATAAGTTTAGCACGTAGATTACACGGCACTACAGTTTGGGTTCTAAAAATAAAAACATGCTCTAGGAGGTAAAATTCTTTATTTTGTTTATTCCAATTTTGATCGAAGTACACTAAACTATATACGTCCTACAGATGATAATATTACACAAGCTAAATATATTATGTCATATTAACTGCAAAAAAACATATGATTTTATGTGGTAAAATTGGACAATTTTATTCTGCATGTAATATATACAGATAAAACACGTTTTAACTCGTATTGAAGCAATTGTTCAGTTTTATAATTACTTTTCAATTACATGTAATTGATATATCATCATGTACAGTGGCAATACTACGTGACTATCACGTTACAAATGCTACGATTTTAAGAAGTAAATTGTGAAAATTCAGCCTCGACTCAATATCTTATAGAGCTGAAAGTCTTTTATTTTTGTCAAACTTTTAATTATACCAATGCGAAGAAAAGTATATACACGTCGCGCACAGTATTCGACTAATGACGTTTTTCGTGTATTTTCAACGATTTCTGTTGGCATAGTTATTTGTACAATGAATCTACAATGGCATATTATAAATCACAAGAACGAGTATTGTCTGCTGATTACAATGATATTTAAATGATAGGAAATAAACAGTTTGTAAGGACTTTGTCGTTCAATATGTGAAGCGACTATATGCTGCGCATCAAATCTCTACGGAGCCCTTTAAGTGACATTTTGGAATACTTTTTTTTATTTTCACAACTATTTCGTTTAAACGTGATATTATTTTGTTTTTACGAAATATTATTTCGTTTTTACGAATTATTATTTCGTTTATTTGAACTAATAATACAGCGTACTTCAAAAATAATTATAATCTAATCAATATAGCACGGTGGCAATACCACGTAACTATAACACCACAGTGGTTACAGTTTGAAGAAAGAAAAAAGCAAAAAAAAAACCGCCGCGACTTAGGGTTGAAAAGAGCTGTAAGTCTTTTAATTCTTATTAGATTTCCACGATACCTACGCGAGGTTAAGAAAAAAGGTTTTTTTGTTGTGCATCACACCTTCAACGCCAGTCTTATACATTTTTGCAAACACCCTCGAAACCCCACTAACGTTATTCCTATTCATATAGGACGACGATTAGCCACTGTAGCTCTCTTGTTTTCCGAGGTGTTTGCAATATGGTAGTAGCAGTAAAGTCGGTGAACGTGCATAAATATGCAACTTTGACAATAAAATGCAATGACTTTTACTTGACTTTTCTATTGCGCTCTTTTTATATTGAAACTATGTTCCAAAACGTTTACAATCAAATGCATAATTTGTGGGGAAAAAATAATGGAAATACATGTAGATTTAATGTAAACTACATAAGAAATTAATTATATACAATGTAGTAGCAAGATGAACATCACGTTGATGGCATTTTAATCTCATCGTATTTTTGTATCGTAAGGATCCTTTCTGAGTAGAAACTTACTAAACTCTCGAGCCAGATATCTAGCAATGGCAGAACTTTGACATACTTTGACACCGTCAATATCTAGGACTGGAAGAGCACCACATGGCATGTCTGAAATAAAGTTAATAATTGAGATAAAAATGTCTGCTTATAGCTTGGTTAAGGTTGAATTCCTCTAATACAAAACTATATGACCGCAGAAAATAGTTCACCAAACTGGTATCTTATTTAACATGTCTTCACCATGTCTGATTTTTAAATCATATTAACTACATTGTATTATTTTGTATGGAAAAAATAAAACTTGCACTATTTTCATATCGAATGAAGATAATTAACTTACTTGAATAAAGCGTTTTCATTTACTATAATTTTGCAACATAATGTTGTTTTATAAACTAGTTCTTGCACAGTGATTAAAAATTATGCATAACAATGAGAAACAATATGTTTTGTAATCATTTAATATAGTTTTCAACTGTATTAGTAACTGTAAATTATTGTGCAATTACATTCAACTGTCAGTGACACATACATTTAATCCAATTTAAATATTTTCGACAGTTTTTCTATAATCAACATCGATAAAACATATTTAAATCAGCGGGGATAATGTATGTGCCATTGAGAGTTGAAAAAAAATGAACAATAGAATCATGGAAATTCTACCTCAAAAAGCGAAGTACAAGAAAGTTAGAACATCTATAACCAGCGTAACGTCATAACTCTCAACCCTCGACTCATCGATGATTATCAATAATATACTTAAACTTTCTTAAATAATTTATCTTATAATGTATATAAAAAATTTGTTCTGTATAAAATTACCCCTGGTTTGAGATCTATACATGAATTTTTAACGGACACAAAATAGAACATGAATATGAAAAAACTAGAACGGTGGTGACTATATATAGAACATGTACCTATAATTGAAGAACTACTGCAGTATATACAGTTCCCGTCAAAAGTTTGGAGATATTTTCACATTGTATGCCAACGAAATCGCTTTTATAGAAAATCTAATAACCGTTGACATGTTTTAATGAGTTTTAGTTTTGCTTTTTTTGCTATGCTTCTATCTAAAGTTGAGACTAAAAAAGTAGCTTTAAACTAAGTTCTGAAAATGAATTGAATTTATAGTTATTTTTTAGGCTTTGGGATGTCAGATGTTGAATCATGCAAATGCGGTAAATTTTAATAAATTTTCTTGTTTCCAAACTTTTTGTGGGCACTGTATACTGAACAAACAGAGATCCCTCTGACCTGTAGTTTAGAGTAGATGTAGGTAAATGCAAAGCATGTTTAACTACATTACTTGTACTCATAGAATGTTTCAATGTGAATTAGGGTGTAAAATTGTATTGCTCTACCTGTATGGCAAACCAGGGAAATTATTGAATAAATGTGAAAGGAATCGCAGTTTAAAATTGCTCTTTAACAAAGGTTATTACCACATTGAAATTAGAGTACTGTGTGCCATACACTGATTGATCCGTCTACATGTGGAATATTGTGACTAACAGGAACTTTGACTTTGGCTTTGAGACCTCAAACCAGTGTTAAAATCCCCACCTTGTGGGCACTGGGCACATTCGGATGGTAAATGTCGTGGTCCTGCTAGGACGTCCCAGTAAATGTCTATTTCAGAGACTAATTATAAGAAAATATATTATCTCTTTGAGCTCCACCACGAAATACTCAACTAAAGCTCGTACCTACCATTTCTAAAAATACGTATAGTATCCAGCCATGACCTCAGTTAAAGAACCCAATTTTGGCGCGAATACAAATACCCTGCAGTCGTCCATCAGTGTGAACTTGTGACTCTTATCCCAACATATCCCGCGAACCTTTACGGGGTTGGTGCGAATTATCCCATCCTAGTGTTTGATAGGATTCATATTCAAACTCAACATTATTTAAAAATAGAATGAATCATATGAAATGGAATTCACTATAAATAATGAGCAAACCTATATTCAACAGATACAAAAACCTAATGCAAGCTCGTGTCGTTCGGTTTTTGCCTGGCAAGTTTTTTCGAAATATGTTTACTGAAAGCTATTTTAACACAGATAGTAAGATACCGGCCTGTTTTATTTCTTTCTTCTTTCTGTATATATCGTAATACATGTATATTCAATAAGAAGGAAAATTGTGTCTGCGCCTGCGTATTTTAGCAACGAATCAATTTCGTACAGCCTAAATTTATATAAAACTTGCCGCACAGAATTAAATGTTTGATTGTGAAAACAAAATATGCAATCATAGAATATTTACAAATCAGATAAACAACTTTCTTTATTTGATTTTCAGCCATTATTCTCTCTGAACGTGTTCGTCTATAAAATCAATTTATTGGTTATATCTTTATCTATTTTATTAATGATTTAAGATATTGATATTAAATTAATAATTTACATACATACATACATGTACTAAGCTAAAATGATAAAATATCGTCAAGGAAACTAAGTGGTAAGTTTTGGATGGGATATAAACCAATGCAAAGCTGGCTATCCATTGATTCCCACTTGGTAATTAGACATCCAAATACATGTAAATATCAATATTATCGTTTCCAAGAAAAAAATCATGAAAAATAAACAATTGAAACTTTTTATTGACTAAAGAAGTATAACAATGAAATAAATTAACAAAAAATAACATATTTTAGTTTTAGTTTTCTGTTGCAAGCAGTGTCCGCGTACAAAACTGAGATTTTTTTCATTAACATCAATGTGGTACTTTATTTTATGCAACGCAATATTCTTTTTCATAGGCTGAGAAAATTAACGAAACTAAAAAAAATAATTGACCAATTAAAGGTTTCAGCCTATCTAAGATTTTTTCCTGCATAATTGGCCTCGCTTTATCGGAGAAAATACATTTAATTGGTTCTCCAATCATAAACATGCACGAAGGGCCAACTTACACTGCCCTCCAAAAGTGTTTTCACAGTACAATTAATGAAATTGCTACAATTTATATGTTGCAGAACTATTACATGATTGCTAATTTTATTTCATTATTTATGCAATAAAAAAGGATTTTCTATTGATTCATTTTATTTTTGAGTTGCAGCAAAAGTTATCTATCAGCCTCCTCTATGGCCAATGTATCCAAACGAGCCAATACCAAGTATGGGATATTTTTGTAACTAGATATTCACTGAAAAAAAATGTACTGACTTCAAAAAATAAAATTTAAAGTCATTAAACAATAAATTGCTAATTCTATTTATTTCACCTCACTGGAATTTTCCTATGCTAAAGCCCTATACCGGAGCGGGTGTTATTTTGTTCAATCACATTGTTATAATACCCGCTATCTAAAGGAGACCACTTATAAACGATTAGTAGCCATGATAAACAAGTTACTTCCCTTAGTTTATAAGCGGTTCCCGGCTTAAGACGAAGCGATCACATTGATATATTATCCGCTATCTAACGGAGACCACTTATTAACGATTAGTACCCATGATTTACAAGTTACTTTTATCTAAAAGTTTTACCTAAATGTGATAAATGTTAAATTCCTAGTGACAATTTAAATTTGATATAATTCAGTTTTTTATTGTACTGATAGTTGTATTTACTGTGTTGTTATTTGTTGTTCAATATATACTAATGGACAAAAGTCTTGTCCGGTCTTCAAAAAACATAATATCTTTTTTGTTTGTTATGCACACTCATACATTTGGTATCGTTAGAAAGAGAATGTTATTATGCATTAAATAAAAAAAGGATTGTGAAATTTGAGCCAGTTTTGTCGGTACAGTAATGTGTTGAAAATTGACATTGAGGATTTGAAAGTTACAAATTATTGCATTGAGTCAGTTTTTAATGAAACAGTTTTTTATAGTGTGTGTGAGCGCCATTAACCCGAATGAGTTTGGTGCTTCTTTTACGCATCGATGCTACAAGTTTGCGAAGGAATCTAGCCGGAAGACCAGAAAACTCTTTCGGGTTAATGGGGGGTCACACACACTATTGAAAAAAATGTTTTATTTAAAACTGACTCAATGCAATCATTTGTAACTTTCAAATCCTCAATGTCAATTTTCATCACATTACTGTACCGTCAAAACTGGCTCAAATTTCACAATTCTTCTTTTATTTAATGCATAATAACATTCTCTTTCTAACGATACAAAATGTATGAGAGTGCAATAACAAACAAAAAAGAACATATGGTTTTTGTAGACCGGACAAGACTTTTGTCCATTAGTATATATTTACATGTTACAGTTTTGTTCGGTATAATAGAACAAATAACACATGGCAGTGAGAGTGACGGTACAGATAGCGCCTCGGTTGATATTATTTTCCTCGGGTTGATAATCTGTACCGTCACCCTCACTGCCATGTGTTATTTATATATGAGTACTATGTAAATCGTGAATGTTTGAAGGAACTTTTTGAGAGCAGTGTATTCGATTACATATCACAATGTCAGAAAAATCACATGGTTAAACATTCTGAACTTTTTAGACAATTTTTCTCCGCAAATATACATCGAACATCATAATAGTCCTGCAGTAAAATGACATGTTTCACTTGAACCGTGCACTTGAGTCCCCGCTAAGTTTTTTTTGCAGTTTCACCGAATGTGGAAGCTGTACATTGAAACATGAACACAAGACGTGTGAGGCATAGTACTCTTAATGAAATATTTAATTTAAAGTGTTTACTTGTGTGAATCTGATTTAGGAAGTCCTTACAATAAAATGGCGTCTGGCCGTGTTTCGTTGCATACAAAGATAATCCATGGTCATTTACAATACGGGGGACTTCTAATGGTGTAGAGTAGCCAATCAGCAGAACAACACTGAACGTTTGTATTTTTATTGGTAAAGCTCATCCATATAAAAACAATACTATCACTACTTGCCGGTGAAGGGTTTGGCCGGGCCATAAATGTGCATTCTCGTACCCAGAGGTAATCACGATTGTCGATTTAACTTGTACCGAGAATCTTGATAGCTCCTAGGAACGAGAATGTAAGGTTTGTTGTATCACTACCATTTCTAATGTTTATGGTATCTTCGTACATGATTGACGTGGTCTTCCGAATGGCGATTTCATCCCCTCGATCATACATTGTACCACTATTTCTCAATCGCAAGCATATGCCAATGCTTGGTCGACCATAGCGTCAACGATAGTATTAGTAGGATGTATACTGTTAATTGGGAAAATAGTCGAAGAATCACGATTATTTAAATAATAAACCCGATCATACAAGTTACCAAACACTTCATAAACAATACGGTTAAATATGTATCCCATGATAGCCCTGCCTTGTTTGAAAGCATGAGGTGATTTAAACATTATTTTAACATTCTTATTCCGATTAAGCAATTTTTCAACATGTTCTCTAATGATTTGAAGTTTTGTTCTGTAGTGATCAGGATGATAAAAAGTCATATGTCCAAATATGTGGAATACAAATATATCATTTGCATCATTCGAAATTTCGTCTAACCGTTGACTTATTGACTCGAGGTACATGGAAGCATTGGCCGTACCATTTATATGGAATGGTAGACTATGTATAGCATAGATTGAAGTGAAATTTAACTCTGAATTTTTGCATTCTGATTGACGGTACCACTTTTTGGTCTTCCATTCTTCTGTGTACATTTTACATTTATATCTCGTCAATAAATTTAGAAACCATTGACGCATAGTAGAATCACCAATGAAGTGTAGTTTTTTATTCCTCATACATTCCTGTAAATTGTTAATCTGAATTCCTGAAATAAGAGGGGGAAAATGGTTAGCCTAATTAAATATACTTTAGTTGAAATGCGCCGAGAGAATAACTTAAGCATTAAAATAAAAGCTACTAACGCTAATACTAAATAATGATATCTAACACGTTGAGTCTCAAAATAAAGTAATATTTTAGAGGAAGAAAATTGCCTTCATCTTACATTGCCTACAACAAGACCATATCATAATAATGGTGAACATTGCAATATATTAAAAGATAATTGCTATGTACTTAAATATGCACTTAAATATAGAAGCAGCGGTCCAGTCATGCGCTTTGGGATCCAAATGTCCCGGGTTCAATTCCCACTAGAGGCACTGCTAATTTCCTTGGGCAAGAAATTAACACACGATTGTTCCACTCCACCCAGGTGTAAATGGGTTCTGTGAGGGATCGCCTGCTTGATTGTGATTTCAATGTCCAGGAGTAATCGCACAAGATTGTAAAATCAAACTGAACATGTACATGGAAGCAGACTTTAAACCACACATTAATTCTTAATCAGTGAAGATGTTAAAATTATTGATGCTATAATTTCATTAACGTTTTTGGGGCAATTTTTCATTCCAGGGGATCGATATTTGCAATCAGACCCTATCCTCTACTGTGAATCAACCTGTAAGTTATTCAAAAGTGGCTCCTGACAATGACGACATTACCATGACATGGATACCTGCGTCACATTGTCATGTAACACTGTTTTTTTTTTGTTTTTTACGGCGCACCAACACAAAAAAGGTCATATCGCGCCGATGCACATAACACTGTACTGTACATGAGTAGTCAACCAGGATGGCGGACAGAAAGCCTATACGAAGAAGTAAACAGATCTTATGTTCTCGGTTTTCTAACTAAATCCACATGAATAGCTGTATACATTGTAGTCAGTTGTATTAAACGGGGCATATATTTCGGCGCATAATGTAAAGACTTTATTCATTTGATAACCCTTCATGATTTTAGAAATGAGTTACGAAGTTGATCGATGTAATTTATGATTTCAACAATATGCTACAAAGATTCGCTTTTAAAAAGCGCTAGCTAGCGATCTTCTTACGGAACAGACACATAATTATATACTTATCATAGTATTTCACAATACCTTTACAATGACGCAGATGCCACTTGCCTCTGTAGAAAAATCCAGTTGGTTCTTTAAGTAACCATAACTTTGTTTTATTATAATGTGAACAACTTGATGTTGGTAGGTCAATTATCTTCCTTGCATCATTGAGTTTTTTCGGAACTATGGCCACTGATATTCTTTGGGTTAAGTTTTGGTATATTCCACGGTTGTCATTAGTTCTGCAATTATCATCGGAGTACTTAAATGATGTTTGCTGAGCATGCCATTTGCATACCAGGCAAGACACAATGATAGCCCGGTATATTTATATTCAAAAAGTTCCGAGCTCGATTTCCAGGCTGCGTCTGTTTCATACCCCGGTAAAAAATTCAACATTTAATTATACATGTATAGTCTCTGATTACAGGGAGAAGCTGTAGAACTCTTATGAAAGGTTTAGCAAGTTCTAGCATTAAGGTTGTCTCAGAAAAAGGTTAAGGGAAGAAGCCAGTCGTAAAACAGCTTAAAAGTGCTGAAATAACGGCGTTATATTTGAAAATTTTAAAATTAATCAAATGATGATGTTCTATTGATAATTATACATTATCATTATGTGCTAATTTTACCACTCTCGTTGCAATACTTATTGATCAGACGGTCATGAGAACCATGAACCGCTCATCTGAGAGCATCTGCCAAACAATTTTTGTCATACATATAATTTCAAATGCAACTGTATAAGACAGTAATTACTGGGAGAGGGTCTATTTTGACCTGTGGTTTGATTTTTATCAAACTTTAGAAGGGACTTTGGGTGAAGCCACATACAAAATTCGGTTTGATAGGCTTCATGGATTTTCACATGAGGATTAGTAAGAAATTGATAACACAATCATGCACACACTGTACTACATCAGGCTAGCCTCTCCACAATGGCTTACAATGAGCATTCGAACTCAGGTGATATAAAAAGAGACAATGAATGAACTCTGAAAACTATACCTTCTTAAAGCGACTTGTTCACATTCCGTAGTGCCAACATTCGGGGTATCTGATTTCCTTCGTCGAATGTATATCCAATCATTGCATTTAAGGTTTGTTGAGAGAGGTGCCAAACAGTACATTGGGAATCCGCTGTTCAGAGATGTAAAGTCACAAACTTGCGTACGATTTGGTGTGAGACCCTCGTCAATACATACGGCTTTAGTTACTTGTGTTTCTCTCGTACAGATTTCATCAAACTTTAACATTTGTCTATCTGGATGACAGTAACCATCTTCAAACAATGTTTTATTTCTTTGATACGTCGCTATCGTGTACGTTTGTTCTAAAATCTGAAGTTAAAATAAACGTAAAGTAAAAAATAAACTGAAAATTGCACACGATCAAATATACTATTTATTTATTGGAGTTAACGCCGTATCAACACAATTTAGGTCTTTTCACGGCGTTCCGCGCACCTAACCTAGCTTTCCTGGACCATTCTCTTTAACCAGTACTCACCTACCCTTCCACAAGGCCGGAAACTTCTCCATATTATCTAATCAATGGAGGAAAATCGACATTATTGTCAAATTTTCAATGAAGGGAATAATCTCCCTGGGCGGGATTCGAACCCGCACCCCTCGGGCACAAGTATCCAAATCCCGTTTCAAATATATACACAAGACCAAATGGTATATAGTCATGTGATCAGTAAACAAACTCTTTTTTTTCATTAATTTATTCATTTTTGCAAATGACATAGTTTTATCGTTATCGTTCGATTCAATTTTTATGCATAGGATTTGAAGCTTGTTACTAATATTTATGAGCATGTCATGTTCAAGAATTTGAACAAGGAATATAAAGATGTTTATTAAAGGACTAAATAGATTATAATCATTTGCGTACAAATCATTACTTTTGTTGGGGATGAATAAGCGTCAGTTATGACATCTTATTATATAAGATATTCATTTTGAATAATAAAACATGCAATTTACCTTCATTCTACTTCGTACTAGGGCAGCAATTGCTTCCTTTGTATACGTCAAAATGATTTCAATGAATGCAAAGCCTATCCATTGTGCTTCAAATTCTACTGTATACGTTCCGTTATAATGGTCTGTAACTAAACCGATGCTATAAGCTTTCTTTATATCACTTCTTATAGTTGCTATAAACTGGTCCCCACCTTCTTTCTTTGGTCTACCGCCGTTGTTGTAGGCGATAATCGTTACTTTAATACGATCATTTAGTCCGTACTCTCTGTTGCCACCTTAAACAGATGATTAATGCGTATATAATAGACGTATACATTTCAATATGTATATTTTTGTCTCACATTTACGTTACCGAAGTACAAAGAAACTGGAGAGGGCGTAGCCGAGTGGTTATGGCATTTATTTAATCATTGGATAGCTGGCTCTGCGTTGATCGAATCCTATCCAAAACCTGCCTCGTTGTTTCATTTGACAAGGAACATCTTACCAATTATCACACATGTTGTTACTTTATACAATGTAACCTGTGTTCACTATAATAAAGAATATGTTCTGTTCTGTTATAACAAACGTCTTACCTTGTAGGAAAACCTTTGTCTTTAATGCACTAGTTAATGATTGTATGTCATCACAAGGTTTCATTGTCAATATTTCATCTTCAGTCAATAGACCATTAAACAATTCTTCGACATTCTCGACCACTTTGACCTGACTTTCATCTGTTTTTATCTCCGAAGGAATCGTCATCCTGGTGGAAAATTACGGACAAATGTCATTTAAATTAAATTATCTATCCGTGGAATTAATATTTATGGTTTATTTTGGTTCTTGGTTAAACACCGTTTCAACACAATTTAAGGATTTTTTTACGACAACCAACGAATCAACCTAGCTTTCCTGGACCCTTATGTATAATTGAAGGGTTGGCATATAACCGCTCTTCGTGAGAATCGTACCCTTAAACCATCGGGACCCTAGATTCGAGATCCTAGAGAGCTACCAACTGCGCTATCAACCCGGGTAATATAAATGTAATAACCAGAAGGTTTTTATTACAACAACCATCAGTGGGGATCGACAAGAGACTTTATGAATCTGCACATTTGTTTTTCTCGACACATTCGAATAAATACCTTCTTGAATTATTTACTAAAGTTTTTTTTAAAAGTATGATGCATCTTTAAATTTTTCAAACATATATGCCCATACATTACTCAATCATAATACATGTATTAAATTCTGCATAATTTAGGGCATTAGGACAAGTTCAAAGCATATGCAGGGCTTCAGGCGATATTAAAGTGATGGAAATCTAATTTTAAGCGCAAAAGATTCTGTCTTTGACATAGAAAAATCAAAAGTCAGATATTCTAATCAGCATTTTTAAACTTTTATAGAGATGATAATTTTAAAGCTATGATTTGTGCCGATTAATCTGCCCCTTTTCGAGCCCCAGTTTAGTAAGATGTTCTTGTGCTAATATTGATGAGCATAACTCAAAGTACAACCATACCAAATTTGGTGTTCTCGTAATCACAACCTCACCCGCCTTTCGCTTTCGTCCCCGAGTGAGATGGGTTTAGTCATAAACATATATATTTTGTGTTTGATCTATTCTTGTAATAGCTTGTAAAGAACATATTATACTTTGCCTTCTAGCTATTACATGATCTGTTTTGATCATCTGTTTGTGTCTGTTTAATATAATTTCCTTTTCGTTTATATGTATATATGGTTGTATAATTTATGCTCTTCTGTAACTGGAGGAAATAAAAGTATAACAAATGATTCACTTACTTACGAAGATTACCCGAGTGTTCCCAATCAGTAAAAGCATGACCACAAGGTCATATCAATGTAGCGTTTTAGAGATTTGATAATATTGCATCAAATTTTACAATACATTAAAAGAAAAATGTTTTAACTAGAGGTATTGTAGCCTGGATTACCTGCCCCTAACACTATCGTTATCAGGCAAGGCGAACGGGAATAATGGCGGCCTCCTCAGTTATTATGCAGGAATAACGTTTTCGTTATCTAGCATGATCATTTGCTGACGATAGTTACTTTAGTAGGAGTTCGGTACTATATAGGACATTCAATTTCGAATTTTCAGATTGCACGTATATTAAGCCGACGATTAACAAAAACTTGTCTCATTCGTGAACACAATTCGGACGTGGATTGGTCTCGTTAGAAATTCGGATACTTTATTTTGCATAAATTAATGTAACCAAACAACTAAAAAAGGTATCCATAGCAATTCTTGTTCAATAATCCTTTGATTTAAGACTGTGTAGAGAGAAATGCTCATTTGAAAACATTATTATCCAATAACTAATTCATCCCATATGGTGCGGCCATGATCATGCTTTGCCTGACGTACTTTTACCTGCCAAAGTAAGACTGGGAACCAGACAAGAGCTATTATTCGTTTTTCTCAACTGTCAAAACATGTATGGTTTCTCGGTGATTGCGTTTGATAAAATTATCGTCGTGATACATACACGAGTTTCCGGAAGTGTGTTACAATCGAGTAAAGCTGCTAACGCCGTATATGTTTAGTCAAGATATATTTAGGCCGCCAGTACAAAAACAATACATTCAGTCACCGTGAAATTATTCAAGCTTTGACAGTTGAGAAAAAAGGACTATATACATGCGTAAATAGAAAACAAATTACCAGGTTTTATATGAAGGTGGCTGAAAGACAGTTTCTTGTATAACTTCATAGTTGGATAGATAAAACATACTTAGATATACAGTCACCGGTACAAGTGTCACAATAAGATACAAACTTCTTTTCTGAAAATATATATGTAATATACGATACATACAAAAAGTTAAAAAAGTTAAAGTGCGGTTTAAAGTCTGCTTCCATATCCATGTTCAGCCGACTTTACAATCTTGTACAATAACTCCTGATCACTGAAATTACATGCAGGGGATCCCTCACAGTACCCATTTACACCTAGGTGGAGTGAAACATTTGTAGGTTAATTTCTTGCTCAAAGAAATTAGCGGTGCGCCTAGTGGGGATCTAACCCGGGACCTCTCGATCCCTAAGCGCGCATCCTACCACTGGACCACGGCTCCTACTATAAAAGATACATCAGACTTGATGTATTTGCATTAAAACAAATTCAGAGTTAATAACAATAATCAGTTTTTTACATTAAATGTTATAGACTGATTGACCCAAAAGAAAACAAGACATATACATGGACTGATATTGGTCAGTATGACTAAAAGTACCTACATACCAAATTAGGTGTTTAAATAACAATTTGCACAATTGGGTCACTTAGGGTAACAAGTTTACCACTTGACTTAATTAATTAAGAGGTGAACGAGTCACCGTAACTAGTTTAGATATGTGTATTTCTGATGGCAGAAATATGCCACCATACTTTGCCGTTACACCGTTCTTTAATTTTGGCGTTTAAACGGATAAAATAAGCTTTAAATTGGCAGTTGTTTGCACTGAAAGTACAAAATATATCTTGCCAATGCACACGTAAACTATCTTAAAAGGGCGAATAGTTTCGTCCGCATATAAAATCATTTACAATGATATTTTCAATTTGAGTACATGCATATGTTTACAATTGTATTTATGAAATATCAAATACTTGAACCATAAAACAACATCTACCAATATCAAGTCCAAGAGAACCATCACCAGTTTTTTTTTTCAAATTATTCAGCGGTAATAAAAATAATAATAATAATAATTTTTGTTTATGATGTAAAGATATAACTTAAAATCGTATTTGACTTCCTTACATCATACATAAAAATTTCACGTTGACAATTCGGGAACAAGTCATTTCTCCACTAAGTAATTTCTCCCCTGGTCATTTCTCCACGTTTCCTTGTCATTTCTCCACTCTTCCCTGGTCATTTCTCCACTTTTATATATAATAGGTGTATTGTATGAGGAGATATTTACCCATATTTTACATTGTTATATTGAGACATTAAACTGATCTGAGTATATATATACTCTTTATTTCCACCCTATGGTGATTTATACATATACATACAAGAATGAATTAATGATATGGTACAAATGTAAACATACATAGGTACAATTTACAAAGAATATGACAAAAATATATTAGTAATGATAAGGTTAGACATATACCAAATTTGCATATAGTGATATGAAATGAAATAGGAATGTTATTCTAAGTGATAACGTCAAATGTTAAGAGCGCCAGAGCTTATTTTTTTATGCAGTTCTTTGCTCTGTGTTGTTTATGGTCCATTTTGATAATTTTACATATACATGTATGTATAAAAAGATGACTTACAGTCAATGAAATAACATTGATTGATGCTAACTATAATTATTATGGTAGAATGTTTTATGCACAAATTTGCACGTAGCTCTTATAAATATATGATTATCATATTGTTCTCCGATCTCAGAGACGAGACGAGATAAAAAGTTACTAGTTTGTAGTTCTTGTGATTGTAGTTTAAATTCTGACATTATTGTCTGTCTCATAGTGTCAAAGTAGCCACAATCACTAATATAATGAACACGTACATTTGGACTCATGATTTCACAATGTTTACATAGTCCTGCTTGCGGAGGACGAGTGTCTGTCAAAAATCGAATCATTGAGTACGCACACCTGAGTTCGTCAAACGAATTAGCTGCAGACCACACTGAGGACGGCTGTATACATTGGTGTGCATTCCGGAATCTGTTAAAGTCCGGATCTCCCGTAACTCGGATCCGCCATTGATGGGCGTGGAATTTATAGATGGAAGAAGTTACAATTTTCTTCCAAGTCAATTTTGGTGGAAATACATTGTTTTCTCGGTATGAGTCTATAAAACATGTAAGGTTATACTTTTGTAAAATACACAAAATGTCAGGTATAAATCCCATTTGTATTGTTTGCCCTCTAATGTAGAAAAGGCTTAATCTAAAGTCAATACAGTATTCTATGATTTAATGTACATAGTTTATGTAAAAATAAAAGTTTACGTTTATCAATAAGGGCTATCATAGGAAGCCAGCCTAGTAGGCTCAAACACATGTCAGTTCTAGTTCTCATTGGAAGACCTTGGCACATTTTTGAGGCTAGTCTCAAGAATCGTTCTAGTTTCATAGTGTCTGTTGGTGTAAGTGTTGACCACAATTCAGCTCCATATAATACGATTGGTACCGATATTTTCTGTATGAGATTTGCAGTTATAAGGGGGTTGATGTCACAGGGTGAGGCTCGAACAGTCAACACAGAGAATATTGATGATCTTGCCTTTCTCACTCTGGCGTCCACAGCCGTGCTACATTTCATATTACGACTGAGTTCGATTCCTACATGCTTTCCAGATTCATTCGGTTTTATCATTTTATTATTTATATGCACGTATGAGTCATGAACTGTATTACCGAATACAATGTATGTACATTTACTCTCATTCAGTGAATAACCCCATTTATTGGCGTAGTTAGAAACTATATTTATTTGTTTTTGTAGAGCACTATTATTCTGTGATAGTTTATATATTTATAATGTTATAATATATTTTTATTGGAATATTGTTTTGATGATGTATTATTCACTGTATTGTCCAATGTCAGTATCCAATATAATTACATGTATTTTAGTGACAATATATCCTATTCTTTTTTCTGCAATTGTTTGATACAAATGTTTTTTTTTAATAAAAAATATAATTTACATTGTATTTGCACGTCTATAAAGAGAAGTGAAAAAATTACCAAAAGTAAGTATACAGCAAAAGTATATCCTAATGAATAGACTAAATTACATGTATACATGCTATCATTTTCATTGCATAAATCTTGCATACAAGTTGATTTTATCAAAAAAATACTAGTTACTAAATAAACGTTTCATATTACATTTTTATATCAGAAAATGAACATAATTAAGTAAATTTACATCTACATATGTGATAATACACATATACCTTACACATAAAAAGAGAAGAAATTGTCAGGGTAGAAAGTGGAGAAATGACCAGGGGAGAAATGACTTAATGGAGAAATGACCGTAAGCCTGACAATACTACGTGAATATGACATCATGATACTATGCTACAGGTTAAAGAAGAAAACATTTCAAACACCAGCTGTATATTTTTGCGAACACTCTGGAAACCTAATTATTTTCAGCATGCTAAATTTACAAAACGTCGTTATTGTTTAGATAGGGAAAAAACGTTGGTCGGTGTTTGAAAAAAAAACCTTAAAACTTAGATTGGAATGTGATGAGCAATAAATGGTATACACTATATATAACTTTATTTCCTCCAGATTTGAAGATACAAACAAACATATATTTATGGAAATAAACAATAAAGAAGAAAAATTAAGTAGAGAAGAAGAGATGAACATATGTACATACATGTAAATAACATGAATAATTGCACAAAGAATGAATCTTAGCTCAGTTTTTGTAATGTCTTTAAAAGTTCTTATATGTTTTCTTATGTAAATCAAATAATTACAGGTTATCCGTATTAATAGCTTGCTATTCAGACACATAAAGTTTGTATAATAATTTTGTATAAAAACATTCAGTGAGCTGTTCACAAAATAATGCATTTTCCGGTCGATCGGCCATTTTTAGCCCCAATTAACATCACATATTTCCGGTCATAATTGCAACAATTATTTGTCCGAAACTTCAGAAACATTCACGAGATGCATGGAAGACATGTACAAAAATAAAAATCAAGTTTTTAAACTCTGGAATAGTTCGTACAGCCTGCTTCAGCCAGTTATAGACAATGACGAGAAAATTAAAAAAAAAAAAAAAACACTTCGTTACAAATTCCTGTTATATAGAATCCCTGTATATACTCAGCTTAGCAACGAGAATGTATCACCTAAATCTGACAAGAATTAAAATATTTAAGTTAACTGCTTTTTTCCCCTTAAAACCTTACTATTTGTCAAGTCGAAGACACGTAGCATTGTCACCGTGGATTACGAAAATTATAATGTTTATATTTTTCGCTCAATTAAAATACCTAATACTTAGTAGTTTTTGAATTTTTAACCAAAAAAAAACTGGTGAGTGTTTGTAAAATAAAGTTTTAAAAACGTCACATTAAAGTGAGATTTACGGACAAGTAAGATTAAAAAGTAAAGTTCTGAAAAGCTCTTGTTCTATTATGGTAGGTATTAAAATCGAAATGATCAAAACTTGCATATTTTTTATTAATGCATTTTTCAATTATTCACATAATGTATAAATATTTTGCCATACCTAGTGAAATGTTCCACGCACTCTAGATACCCGTAAATTTAAAGATGAAAAAAATAAATATTCAAGTGTATGAAATAGTTATAATAGATGAAATATTCTTAAATATGGTAATTATATTGGAATCTTTTTTTCTGAAAAATAAGAATATGCGTGTATATATTTTTTGTTAACATCATTCGACAATGAATTAATTTATGCCGCTTTAACCGTGCCCAAATAAATGTCCCAATCATGCATATCTAAAAAATGTTATGTATGACAATTCGTACCTTTATCTGCTTATATCCGGCCATAATAATGTATTTATCCATATTTTTCCAGATGCTTAATTATTTACTGACATTTATATAACATTATTCCGTAACGTCACACTCGCTTAAGCGATCAACACTTTGATACCATCTGATTGAAATAGTCACTATGTCGTTTATCCGTCGTTTACAATGGTTCGCTATTATCGTACCCAGAGTCTAGTAGGATTCTCAATATTTGTTAACCTCATGGAACGAGAGTGTGGTTCGCTTGTAGTTTATATACTATTTGTCATTGTATGATCTTGTTCACCCATATCAATATATGTTTACAAGAAAACCATTGATCAAAACTTAAGGAAATGTAGAATTCGTTTGATAAACGAAATAGGCGATGCATTCCAAGATAAGATGCGATGGTTTGAGATAAGATTTGTTTTTATTCTGCGGCGGCAAGTATATCAACTATATTTTCAATTGTACATTTTAATGACCATAGAAAACGCCTTTTGTCTATGATAACACGTTAAAAAGAAATACACTTAACTGTTTTTCTAAAATTTATAAAATTATTTTATTTGAACCAAGTATATTGACTTATCCTACCAGCTTTATTAACATTGAGTTTTTTTTATATTGAATTTAAAGCCGTGTTGACACGATTTTAATGTAATTTCACGGCTTCCAGAACACCTAACCTAGCTTTCCTGGACACCTGTCTTTAACCAGTACTTACCTACCCTTAAAAAGGCCGGAAAATTTTCCATATTATCTAATCAATGGAGGAAAATTGACATAATTATTCGGATATTTATAATACTGGATATTTTATCCTTTCCAATATTTTGAAATTATTCAATAAAACGAGACGTTCAACTTACTAGTTTATTGTATCACATTTCTCGACTATTTGGCTCTATACGTATTGGAATTTGGTTTTCTGGCGACCGGAAGGTGTTTAGAAAATAAATAATTCTGCCTGTCACAAAGCAAGAATCAACTATAAACTATGTACTTTCATGTACAACTGTTTTACTGGAAATGCACCTGCATATCTGACTGAAATTCTCCAAAAGCCTGTACAAAGCAGATCGAGTCTTAGATCTTCAAAATCCAAAGACCTGAATTTTTGTGGTACCAATAAATAAGAAAAAAAAACATTCAGTGACAGAAGCTTTAGTACAGTAGGCCCCATGCTATGGAATAAGCTACCAGATGATGTCAAATTATCTCCTACTTTGGATGTGTTCAAAAAACGACTGAAAACTCACTATTTGTGTACTTTTTATGATCTATTCTAAATTTGACGTGGCTCGGTAATGCCTTAACAATGATAAACGTTTTAAGTGAATTCATTATGACGTAGGATGAGAGAACGGTCTCTTTCTCTGTCAAAATATACTTTATTTTATATGATTGCATTACTGCTTAAAACAAGGGGTCCCTTTAAAGGTGATGTTTCGACACCTTTGGGGATGTATTAAGGGCCCTTTAAAGGTGATGTTTCGACACCTTTGGGTAATTGTCTGGTTAACAGTGGCATTATGTCACACTGTTCAGGACAAGTCCGGTTAAGGTGGGTCGGTACCTTACTTGGAGAAAAAAATGAGAAAAATATCATGTTTACCGATTTTGATAAAAGTTGGCAGGCAGATACCTTCATGCTTCTTGTTTGTTTTTCTGGTAACCTTAGCGACGTTGTCGTTATTTTCACGACGTCATGGACATCACAATGGTTCGCGCTATAACTAGGCATGCAAGTACATTAAACCCATATATTTAAAGTATTGAATGACTGAGGCCAATGATAATTATACCAAAATGTTTCTGAATTGTTGTTGCATACAGTTATTTTGTTCCTATTATCTAAATATCACGTCTGTCGTAAAGATTGTACATTTCACATGTTCAGCAAGGATAATTTAGGGTAATAGGACCCTTGACAACGGACATAAAATCAAATTTTTGTAAACCAATTATTCACGGCGATCCTAAATTGTATAACGATTTAAGACAGATCATGATATCTAGTTAAATCTATTTTACTGACATGTTCAGTTGATAATTGTAACTTGATAAAAAAAGTATTGATTCGAAAAATCGAAAAAAAACTTGTTTATATTGGAGCCATACATTTCTTTCAGTTTAGAGTAGCGCACTTTAAACAATGCAAACCCTTTGCAAAGCTTCAGATTACTATTGTATATTAAAAAAACTAATTTCATCGATTGTCAAACAAGAATAGATTTATTTACATAGGTGTTGTATTAAGGGGACGAGGTGGTCGGGGAAAAAAGTAATACATGTATTCTTTTTTGATAAAAGAAGAAGTAGTAAACGATTATAACTATTTGGGTACAATTTTCGATTATACGGTACAATTTTATTGAATCAATAATTTTCATTGGTAAAGCTACTAAGGCTCTTAGCATTTAATTAAAATTTGTAAAAGATTGTGCCCTTTGTGGGTTTAATTTTGAATTATTCGGCAGAAATTTAAGAACATAATAACAATGGAAATTTTTAATTTTAGTAAATTTCACTTTAGGAAAGTTGTCCCAAAAATGACATTTTTTCGGGCGCCTCCCCCATCAAAAGATGTATCAGGGGATCACAAAGGGGGATATCCCTCCTTTGTTGCAGCGGTTTGAAAGGGGCGCAGCGCCCCATCACCAGAGAATAATCGGGGTTATTGAGAGCAGAATTGCTGATAAGCAAACATGTTTTCAGTTTCTGTAAAGAATTTGCACTCAATTTTGGAAAATATTGCTGAATGAAATTTTGGGTTGAAAAAGAGCAAAAATTGCATTTTTGCCCTTTTCGCTCCGCCCCAGCGTTGCCATGGTAACTGGGATTGGGGCTCAACTTGTTTTTTCCGAAATACAGTAACCTCGGGAATAACTTGGCTAAGTTGCGTATCTGTCTGGTAATTTAGAATGAAATTGTAACATCTTGAAATAGCCCTAGCGCGTTTAGATGAAAAAAAATCAAGGACAACAAATCATGACAAATCAAGCGACACAACAATCTGTGAACTCAATGGATATTGTTATGACCGCAATCCTCCAAAGATTGGAATCAATGGACACTAGATTGGCCAAACTAGACTCTATCGAGTCGGCTGTTGAAAATATAACACAGCGAACAGTCAAAATAGAACATAAGGTAAATAATATCGAAACTAAATTGTGTGAAATTGAGAATAGCAGATCATTTGAATCAGATCAGCTTGAGTATTTACAACAAAAACAAACAGAAATTGAGCTAAAGCTGAAAGAAATGAAAACAGTACAAGAACAAAACATTAAGGAAAGTGACATTGAATATAGAAGAATAGAACAACAAAGACAAGAACTAAGTAAGAATCTGATATTTTACAAGATTCCGGATATTGATGACGATGACAATGATAAATTTCCTAGCTGGCCCTCTCTTTTCTGTTATATATATTTTACAGGGAATGTGTGTAACCATGGATTTCATGTAATCCCTAAAATTTAGGGATTTCATGTAATCCCCAACCATGTAAAATTCTGTCAGGGAATACATGTAAACCCTGAAATTTTCTAGGGATTTCACTTATTCCCTGAACTTATTTTCAATTTTTACACATATTCCCTGACCACAAATGACCGAGGAGTTCCGAATGTATCGTTATGTAACGTTTTGTAACGTTCGCGGTAACTGAACACGCTACATGGTTTGATACATAACGTTACAACATGGCATACATAATAAAGTAGGAGCCCGCCCGGCTTGCTCTGTTGGTAGCACACGAGTCTACCAATCGATGGGTCGTAGGTTAGATTTTCGGGAATAGCATACTTCCGAGCAGCTTGGTTAGGAAATAATTTTTTCATTATACCATAAATTGTATTTAATACTATGTTCATTGGTCATTTTTGACCTGATGCATCACTAATACATTATAATCAATTTTGATTGAAATAAACTCAATGAAACTGAAACCCCTGCACGTTACCATCATAAATAACAACAACATGTATGAATTACTTAATAGCCATATCAAACAACATTATTTAGTGCGGACATATTGACCCCGACCTGACCTTTATGCAAGAATATTCATTACATTGAATACGAATGTAGTATTAATGCTCGAAAACAATCGGATTATACCGTCAAGGCTCGAATGTAATTATAACACAGGGATTAATTTTAAAGTACATTCAAAGTGTACAATGAGTGCCTATTACACATAGGCCGAACCTGAATACTATACGATGAGGCTAGCTACCAATTCAAAGGTTGTAGGTTTTAGCCCCACAAACGCCATCCCCCGCCCATTTTATTATTATTTGCATTTAAAAAGGTAAGGACACGAGTTTCACGTTTGAATGCACATATATACTCTATACATGTCTTGTTAAACTAATAATGTAAGCCACAGCCGACATTACACCCTCAAAACCTTTGAATTCCAAGGATCCTATATAACATATTAATAAATATAGAGCCCTTGGCTTGACTGACAGGACCATTGGGACGATGTTTTTATTGATTGCAATACTGTGTTGTATTATCATTGATATAATTTCCTAAAGTGAATTTCACTAAATCCAGTTAGAAATACCAATTTCAAAGCCCATGGCAGCCATTTTCAAGGGGATACAGACACATAAAAATGCAGGATTGAACATGCATTTTAATAGATAATCTGCGCTATTATGCATGCAACAAAAACGGCAAAAAATGTACCAGAATGCACGATTTTAGACCTTCCTTTTTAGATTTCCGGGGGAGGCCCCCAACCCCCCCCCTAAGGGAGGGGACACCCCTCCCATACCCACCGAAATTGGTTCTACCAGTCCCATGCAACTCTACTCTGTACCCGCCGATGCTAGTTACAATCGATGTAAATCGACTGCTTATTTTTAATACGTAACGAGCCGAAGTGTAGATTAGGTGTGGTATTGATTTTCGCCGGGATATGTGTAGCTGATAATAAGATGCAAATGTGAAAGGTAAGGTCGGGGTGAATATGTCCGCACTATACATTAATGACACTTACAGAGTCAGAGCAAGTTGCATTCAACTTTTATTTCTATTAGATGACATCATGTTCTGTTCTGTTCGTATTTCTTTTGAGAAACAAACTACATGTAATCTCTTTTTCTGAATTCTTGATTTAGAATCTATTATACACACCAGGTCAATCGTAATTTCAAACAGTCATTGAAAACGAGGATCATATAATCTAAGTTTTGATCTCTGTCTGACAATTGCTCATAGAAACTAATGTTTACTTGTTCCTCTCATATCCAGACTTGAAAAGAATGTCTCTTTCTTGTATTGAAGGAGTGTTCAGGCTTTGTTTGTGTACTCAATTATTGATGCTGTATCAAATAGCAAGATAAATTATCGTCAACTAATATAAACGAAGTGGTTCTTTTGTTATATTTTCAATAAAACTGAATAACATGGTTTAATAAATTTAACAAAAAGCTACTACACATGTTCTATTAAATGATTAAAAGGAAGGTATAAAGCAATACTGAATTAACTACGATTATTTACACCTGTGTTGTTAATACATTTTCGAGTCACATACTTAAAATGACATTTTTGTATATGGTAAAGTGAATAATGAGCTAAATAGTTAAAATGTGAATGTACAGTATCTCTGAAGTACGGAGCCCCAAAAGTGACATTTTTAAATACTTTTTATTATTTTACTACTATATCGTGTAAACGTAACATTATTTCGTTTAAATGACATATTATTTCGTTTTTACGTTTAAGCGAAATAATTATTTCGTTTTTTTCGAAATGATATTATTTGGATTTTCGAAATAATTATTTCGGTTTTTTTTTCGAAATATTATTTCGTTAAAACGTAACATTATTTCGTTTTCACAAAATAAATATTTCGTTTTTACGAAATAACTATTACGTTTTTTTTTCGAAATAATTATTTCGTTTTTTCGAAATACTCATTTCGAACAAACGTAATATCATTTCGATTAAACGAAATAATATTTCGTTTATTCGAAATAAGTATTTCGTTTTTTTTATGTATATATATTTATATTTCGAAAAAAACGATGAACAAAATATTGAACAATATACAGTATGAATATAGAAATATGGGAATGATGAAAACAATATAGTATGAATATAGAAATATTGAAATGATGAACAAAATATATATATGTAACAAATAATACATGGCCATGAGAGCAATATGGAAGTTTACAGACTGGTTGGGCAGACTGAGGAAGGTATATGGCCCGAAACGCAGCTGACAGCCATAAAGCTTCCGAGGTCTGAACAACCAGTCCGTGAACTTGCATATTGCCCGTTAGGCCATGTGTTATTTGTTATATTATACCGAATTTTAATCCTTTCACCAGTCATGTTGCTGACATTTTACTACGAGTATAATACTATGTTTTCAAATAATTATTTTATTCTTCAGTATGTCAAAAATCTAAAACTACAGTCTGACTTTCATTTTTTATATTTTTCTGACTTTTCACACAACTTAACAAGATAACATGCTCTTGTTATATTTTATTCTTTAGTCGACTTAGCCATTTCGTCTGTTTGAGTTGCCGTGTAATTAGCACAACATGAAGGTCGCGTTAAATAAGACTGGATGACGTCATAAACGGTCAATATAAAAATTATGGACTGGCTAGCCGGTCAATATGCGATATATGGACCGATGACGTAACATTAAATATAGAGGATGTTATGCAAATGAGGTATAATATATATATATATATATATGTATATAATATATATATACTATATTTTGTTCACCATTTCAATAGTTCTATATTCATACTATATTGTGTTCATCAGTCCCATATTTCTATATTCATACTTACTGTATATTGTTCAACATTCCTATATTTCTATATTTATGCTTAAATTTTGTTCATCATTCTTATATTTCTAAATTCATGCCATAGTGTGTCCATCATATCTTCATTCATGCTATATTTTGTTCATCATGCCTATATTTCTTTATTCATGCTATATTTTGTTCATCATTCTTATATTTCTATATTCATACTACATTGTGTCCATCATTCCTATACATTTGTATCTCTATATTCATACTTTATTGTGTTTATCATTCCTATATTTCTAAATTCATACTGTATTTTTTGTCCAATTTTCCTACATTTCTATATTCATGCAATATTTTGTTCATTAATTCTATGTTCATGCTATATTTTGTTTATCATTCATTTCTTTCTATATTTATACTATAGTTTGTTTATCACTCCTATATTTCCATATTCGTGCTATATTTTATTTATCATTCCTAAACTTCTATATTCATGCTTGTTTTGTTCATCATTCTTATATTTCTATATTCGTTCTATATGTTGTACATCATTCCTTAAGTTCCTAATATTTCCATATTATGCCATACTTTGTCCATCATTCCTTTATCTCTATATTCATGCTATATTTTGTTCATCGTTCCTATATTTCTTTATTCAAGCTATAATTTGTTCATCATTCCTATATGTCTATTTTTATGCTATATTTTGTTCACCATGCCCATGTTTCAATATTCATACTACATGTTGTTCATTAGTTCTTTATTTTTATATATTCATATTGTTTCTTTTGTCCAACATTCCTATTATTATATTTCGATTCATGCTATATTTTGTTCATCATATTTATTTCTCTATTTTCATGCTATATTATGTCCATCAATTCTATATTCATGCTATATTTTGTTTTACATTTCTATTCATGCTTACTTTGTTCATTATATATATATTGCTATTTTCATGCTATATTATGTCCATCATTTATATATTCATGTTATACTTTGTTCATAATTTCTATATTAATGTTATATTTTGTTAATCATTCTATATTCATGCTATATTTTGTTCATTGTTCCTATATTTCAATATTCATGTTATATTTTGTTCATCATTTTTATATTTCTATTCATGCTTTATTTTGTCCATCAATTCTATATTCATGCTAAATTTTGTTTTACATTCCTGTATTTCTATATTCTTATTATATATTGTTCATCATGCCCATATGTCTATATTTATGCTATATTTTGTTCATCATTCCTATGTTTATATATTCATACTATATTTTGTTCATCTTTTCAAATTCATGCTATTTTTGTCCATCATTTATATATTCATGTTATACTTAGTTCATAATTTCTATATTAATGTTATATTTTGTTTATCATTTCTATATTCATGCTATATTTTGTTCATTGTTCCTATATTTCAATATTCATGTTATATTTTGTTCATCATTTCATATTCATGCGTTATTTTGTTCATCATTCCTATATATTTATATTCATACTATATTTTGTTCAAAACTTCTATACTATATTTTGTTCAAAACTTCTATATTTATACTACATTTTGTCCATCATTTCTATATTCATGCTATACTAAGTCCATCATTTCTATTCATACTATATTTTGTTTATCTTTTCTATATTTATGCTATACTTTGTCCATCATTTCTATTCATACTATATTTTGTTCATAACTTCTATATTTATACTACATTTTGTCCATCATTTCTATATTCAAGCTATACTTTGTCCATCATTTCTATATATTTATGCTATATTGTGTCCATCATTTCTATATTCATGCTTTATTTTGTTCATCATTTCTATATTCAAGCTATTTTTGTTTATTAGTTCTATATTTTATATATTCATACTGTTTCTTTTGTCCAACATTCCTATAATTCTATTCATGCTATATTTTGTTCATCATATTTATATTTCTATTTTCATGCTATGTTATGTCCATCAATTCTATATTCATGCTAAATTTTGTTTTACATTCCTGTATTTCTATATTCTTATTATATATTGTTCATCATGCCCATATGTCTATATTTATGCTATATTTTGTTCATCATTTCTATATTTATATATTCATACTATATCTTGTTCATCTTTTCTAATTCATGCTATTTTTGTCCATCATTTATATATTCATGTTATACTTAGTTCATCATTTCTATATTAATTTTATATTTTGTTTATCATTTCTATATTCATGCTATATTTTGTTCATCATTTCATATTCATGCTATATTTTGTTCATCATTTCATATTCATGCTTTATTTTGTTCATCATTCCTATACATTTATATTCATACTATACTTTGTTCATAATTTCTTTATTTATACTACATTTTGTCCATCATTTCTATATTCATGCTATACTTTGTCTTTCATTTCTATTCATACCATATTTTGTTGATCATTTCTATATTTATGCTTTACCTTGTCCATCCTTTTATATTCAAACTACATTTTGTCCACCATTGCAAAATTCATGTTATACTTTGTTCATCATTTCAATATTTATGTTATATTTTGTTCATCATTTCTATATTCATGATTTATTTTTGTTCATCATTTCATATTCATGCTATATATAGAGCATCATTTATATATTCATGCTATATTTCGTCCATCATCTCTATATTCATGCTATATTGTGTATATATATTTTGATCATCATTTCTATATTCATGCTTTTTTTTGTTTATTAGTTCTATATTTTTATATATTCATACTGTTTCTTTTGTCCAACATTCCTATATTTCTATTCATGCTTTATTTTGTTCATCATATTTATATTCATGCTATATTTTGTTTTACATTCCTGTATTTCTATATTCTTATTATATATTGTTCATCATGCCCATATGTCTATATTCATGCTATATTTTGTTCATTCTTCCTTTATCTATAATCATACAATAATTTCTTCATCATTCCTATATTTCTATATTCATACTATATTTTGTTCGTCATTTCAAATCATGCTATACATATTTCGTACATGGTTTCTATATGCATGCTATATTTTGTTTATCATTTCTATATTCATGTTATATTTTGTTCATCATTTCTGTATTTATGTTATATTTTGTTCATCGTTCCTATATGCTTATATTCATGTTATATTTTGTTCATCATTTCATATTCATGTTGTATTTTGTTTATTATTTCTATATTCAGGTTATATTTTGTTCTTCATTTCTATGTTCATGGGGGTTTTTTGATCATAGGTCCTCTATTTCTATTTTCCTATTATATGTTGTTCATCGTTCCTGTATTTCTATATTCAGGTTATATTTTGCTCATCATTTCTATATTCATGCTATATTTTGTTCATTGTTCATATATTTCTATATTTATGTTATATTTTGTCCATCATTTCATAATTATACTATATTTTGATCATCATTTCTATATTCATTTTTTTTTTGTTCATCGTTTCTATATTTCAATACTCATGTTATATTTTGTTCATCATTTTAAATTCAAGCTTAATTGTGTCCATCATTCTTTATTCCCGCTATAAATTTAGTTTATAATTTTATATTCATGCTATATTTTGTTCACCAGTCATATATTCAATATTCATACTATATTTTGTTCATCGTTCCTATATTTCTATATTCACACCATATTTTGTTAATCATTTCTATATCCAAGCCATTTTTCGTCCATCATTTATATATTCATGTTATACTATGTTCATTATTTCTATATTCATGTTATATTTATTAATCATTTCAATATTCATGCTATATTTTGTTCATTGTTCCTTTATTTCTATATTCATGTTATATTCTGTTTTTCATATTCATGCTATATTTTAATCATCATTTCTATATTCATGCTACATTTTGTTTATCATTACATTATAATGCTTTATTTTTTTCATCAGTCTTATATTTCTATATTCTTACTATATTTTGTTCATCATTTCAAAATTCATTCTATAATTGTTCATCATTCCTATATTGCTATATTCATACTATATTTTGTTTATCATTTCTATATTCATGCTATATTTTGTTCATCATTTCTATATTGATGCTATTATTAGTTCATCATATCTATATTCATGATCTATTCTGTTTATTATTTCATATTCATGCTATATTTAGAGCATCATTTCTATATTCATGCTAAGTTATGTCTTTCATCTCTATATTCCTGCTATATTGTGTCCATCATTTCTATATTCATGCTTTATTTTGTCCATCATCTCTATATTCATGATATATTGTGTTCATCATTTCTCTATTCATGCTTTATTTTGTCCATTATCTCTATATTCATGCTATATTGTGTCCATCATTTCTATATTCATGCTATATTTTGTCCATCATTTCTATATCCATGCTTTACTTTGTTCATTATTTCTATATTAATGCAATATTTTGTTTATCATTTCTATATTCATACTATATTTTGTTCATCATTTCAAATTCATGCTATATTTTGTCTATGGTTATATATTCATGCTATTTTTTGTTCATCATTTCTGTATTTATGTTTAATTTTGTTCATCGTTCCTATATTCTTATATTTGTGTTATATTTTTTTCATCATTTCATATTCAGGTTATATTTTGTTCATCGTTTCTATATTCATTGTGGTTTTTTATCGTCGGTCCTGTATTTCTATATTCATATTATATGTTGTTCATTGTTCCTGTATTTCTATATTCATGTTATATTTGGCTCATCATTTCTATATTTATGCTATATTTTGTTCATTGTTCATATATTTCTATATTAATGTAATATTTTGTCCTTCATTTCATATTCAAACTATATTTTGTTCATCATTTCTATATTCATGTTTTTATTGTTCATCGATCCTATATTTCAATATTCATGTTATATTTTGTTCATCATTTCTATATTCATGCTAAGTTATGTCCATCATCTCTATATTCCTGCTATATTGTGTCCATCATCTCTATATTCATGCTATATTTTGTCTATCATTTCTGTATTCATGCTTTATTTTGTCCATCATCTCTATATTCATGCTATATTGTGTCCATCATTTCTATATTTATGCTTTACTTTGTTCATCATTTCTGTATTCATGCTTTAATTTGTTCATTAGTTTTATATTTTTATATATTCATACTGTTTCTTTTGTCCAACATTCCTATATTTCTATTCATGGTATATTTTGTTCATCATATTTAAATGTCTATTTTCATGCTCTATTATGTCCATCAATTCTATATTCATGCTATATTTTGTTTTACATTCCTGTATTTCTATATTCTTATTATATATTGTTCATCATGCCTATATATATGTATATTCATGCTATATTTTGTTCATCATTACTATATTCTATAATCATACAATATTTTGTTCATCATTCCTATATTTATATATTCATACTATATTTTGTTCATCTTTTCAAATTCATGCTATTTTTTGTCCATCATTTATATATTCATGTTATACTTAGTTCATCATTTCTATATTAATGTTATATTTTGTTAATCATTTCTATATTCATGCTATATTTTGTTCATCATTTCATATTCATGCTTTATTATGTTCATCATTCCTATACATTTATATTTATACTATACTTTGTTCATAATTTCTTTATTTATACTACATTTTGTCCATCATTTCTATATTCATGCTATACTTTGTCTTTCATTTCTATTCATACTATATTTTGTTGATCATTTCTATATTTATGCTATACCTTGTCCATCATTTTATATTCATACTACATTTTGTCCATCATTTCTAAATTCATGTTATACTTTGTTCATCATTTCAATATTTATGTTATATTTGTTCATCATTTCATATTCATGCTATATATAGAGCATCATTTATATATTCATGCTATATTTTGTCCATCATCTCTATATTCATGCTATATTGTGTATATATATTTTGATCATCATTTCTATATTCATGCTATTTTTTGTTTATTAGTTCTATATTTTTATATATTCATACTGTTTCTTTTGTCCAACATTCCTATATTTCTATTCATGCTTTATTTTGTTCATCATATTTATATTCATGCTATATTTTGTTTTACATTCCTGTATTTCTATATTCTTATTATATATTGTTCATCATGCCCATATGTCTATATTCATGCTATATTTTGTTCATTCTTCCTTTATCTATAATCATACAATAATTTATTCATCATTCCTATATTTCTATATTCATACTATATTTTGTTTGTCATTTCAAATCATGCTATATGTATTTCGTACATGGTTTCTATATGCATGCTATATTTTGTTTATCATTTCTATATTCATGTTATATTTTGTTCATCATTTCTGTATTTATGTTATATTTTGTTCATCGTTCCTATATGCTTATATTCATGTTATATTTTGTTCATCGTTCCTATATGCTTATATTCATGTTATATTTTGTTCATCATTTTATATTCATGTTGTATTTTGTTTATTATTTCTATATTCAGGTTATATTTTGTTCTTCATTTCTATGTTCATGGGTTTTTTTTTATCATAGGCCTCTATTTCTAATTTCCTATTATAGTTGTTCATTGTTCCTGTATTTCTATATTCATGTTATATTTTGCTCATCATTTCTATGTTCATGGGGGTTTTTTTGATCATAGGTCCTGTATTTCTATTTTCCTATTATATGTTGTTCATCGTTCCTGTATTTCTATATTCAGGTTATATTTTGCTCATCATTTCTATATTCATGCTATATTTTGTTCATTGTTCATATATTTCTATATTTATGTTATATTTTGTCCATCATTTCATAATTATACTATATTTTGATCAACATTTCTATATTCATGTTTTTTTTGTTCATCGTTTCTATATTTCAATACTCATGTTATATTTTGTTCATCATTTTAAATTCAAGCTTAATTGTGTCCATCATTCTTTATTCCCGCTATATTTTAGTTTATAATTTTATATTCATGCTATATTTTGTTCACCAGTCCTATATTCAATATTCATACTATATTTTGTTCATCGTTCCTATATTTCTATATTCACACCATATTTTGTTAATCATTTCTATATCCAAGCCATTTTTCGTCCATCATTTATATATTCATGTTATACTATGTTCATTATTTCTATATTCATGTTATATTTATTAATCATTTCAATATTCATGCTATATTTTGTTCATTGTTCCTTTATTTCTATATTCATGTTATATTCTGTTTTTCATATTCATGCTATATTTTAATCATCATTTCTATATTCATGCTACATTTTGTTTATCATTACATTATAATGCTTTATTTTTTTCATCTGTCTTATATTTCTATATTCATACTATATTTTGTTCATCATTTCAAAATTCATTCTATAATTGTTCATCATTCCTATATTGCTATATTCATACTATATTTTGCTCATCATTTCTATATTCATGCTATATTTTGTTCATCATTTCTATATTGATGCTATTATTAGTTCATCATATCTATATTCATGTTATATTCTGTTCATCATTTCATATTCATGCTTTATTTTGTTAATCAGTCCTATATTTCTATATTCATACTATATTTTGTTCATCATTTCAATATTCATTATATTATTGTTCATCATTCATATACTTCTTTATTAATACTATATTTTGTTCATCATCTCTATATTCATGCTATATTGTGTCCATCATCTCTATATTCATGCTATATTGTGTCCATCATTTCTATATTCATGCTATATTGTGTCCATCATTTCTATATTCATGCTATATTGTGTTCATCATTTCTATATTCATGCTATATTGTGTCCATCATCTCTATATTCATGCTATATTGTGTTCATCATTTCTATATTCATGCTATATTTTGTTCATCATTTCTATATTCATGCTATATTTTGTTCATCATATCTATATTCATGTTATATTTTGTTCATCATTTCTATATTCATGCTATATTTTGTTCATCATATCTATATTCATGTTATATTTTGTTCATCATTTCTATATTCATGCTATAATTTGTTCTTCATTCCTATATTTGTATATTCTGTATATTTTGTTCATCATTTCACATTAATTCTTTTTTTTGTTCATCAATCCTATATTTCTATATTCATACTTTATTTTGTTCATCATTTCTATATTCATTCTTTAATTTTTTATCATTCCCTTATTTTTATATTCATACTATATTTTGTTCATCATTTACATATTCATGTTATATTTAGATCATCATTTCTATATTAATGATTAAGTTTGTTCATCATTTCATATTCATGCTATATTTAGAGCATTATTTTTTATATTCATGCTAAGTTATGTCCATCATCTCTATATTCCTGCTATATTGTGTCCATCATTTCTATATTCATGCTTTATTTTGTCCAGCATCTCTATATTCATGCCATATTTTGTTCATCATTTCTATATTCATGTTATTTTTTGTTTATCATTTCAATATTCATTCTATATTTTGTTCGTCATTTCTTTATTCATACCATATGTTGTTCATCATTTCTATATTCATATTTGTTGTCCATCATTTCAATATTCATGCTATATTTTGTTCATCATTCTTATATTTCTATATTCATGTTATATTTTGTCCGTCATTTTTCTATATTCCTGCTATATTTTGTCCATCATTTCTATTTTCATGCTTTATTTTGTTCATCATTTCTATATTCATGCTTTCTTGTCCATCATTTCCAATATTCATGCTATATTTTGTTCGTCATTCCTACATTCTATAATCATGCTTTATTTTGTTCATCATTCCTGTATTTCTACATTCATGTTGTTTTTTGTTCATCATTTCATATTCATGCTATATTTTGTCCATCATTTCTATATTCCTGCGATTTTTTGTTCATAATTTCTCAATTTTCGTCCACAATGTCTATATTCATGCTATATTTTTTTCATCATTTCTATATTCATGCTATATTTTGTTCATCTTTCCTATATTTATGGCATATTTTGTAAATCATTTGTTTATTCATGCTATATATTGTAAACCATTACTTTAATCTATATTAATACTTTATTTGTTCGTCATTCGTATATTTCTATATTCATGTTATATTTTCGTCATCATTTCTATATTCATGTGATATTGTGTTTATCATTCTTTATGCATGCTATGTTTTGGTTCATCTTTGTTTTATTCATGCTAAATATTGTTCATCATTCCTATATTCTATATTCATGCTATATTTTGTCCATCATTTCTATATTCATGATATATTTTGTTCATCATTCCTTTATTCATTTTATATATTGTTCATCATTTCTATATTCATGCTATATATTGTTTATAATAACTTAATTCTATATACATACTTTATTTTGTTCATCATTCTTATATTTCTACATTAATGTTATATTTTGTTCATTTTTTCATATTCATGCTATATTTTGTCCATCATTTCTATATTCATACTATATATTGTTCATCATTTCCATATTCATGCTATTTTTGTCCTTCATTTCAATATTAATGCTTTATTTTGTTCATTATTCCTATATTCTATAATCATGCTATATTTTGTTCATCATTCTTATATTTCTATATTCATGTTATATTTTGTTTATCATTTCATATTCATGCTATATTTTGTCCATCATTTATTATATACATGCTTTATTTTGCTCATCATTTTAATACTCATCTTTTTTGTCCATCATTTCAATATTCATGCTATACTGTGTTCATCATTCCTTTATTCTATAATCATGCTATATTTTGATCATCATTCCTATATTTCTACATTCATGTTATATTTCGTTCATCATTTCATTTTCATGCTATATTTTGTTCATCATTTCTATATTCATGCTATATTTTGTTCATCATTTCTGTATTCATGCTATATTTTGTCCATCATTTCCATATTCATGCTATATTTTTTTCATCATTTCATGTTCATGCTATAGTTAGCCCATCATTTCTATATTTCGTTCATTTTTTGTCCATCATTTCTCTATTCATGCTATATTTTGTTCATCATTCCTACATTCTATAATCATGCTATATTTTGTTCATCACTCTTATATTTCTACATTCATGTTATATTTTGTTCATCATTTCATATTCATGCTTTATTTTGTCCATCATTTTTATATATATGCTATATTTTGTTCATCATTTCAATATTCATGCTATATTGTTTCCATCATTTCTATATTCATGCTATATTTTGTTCATCACTTCTATATTCATGTTAAATTTTGTTTATGATACTTTATTTCTGTATTTATGCAATATTTTGTTCATCATTACAATATTTCTATTTTTATGCTTTATTTTGTTCATAATTTCTTTATTTTTACAGTCATGCTATAATTTGTTCATCATTTCTATACTCATGCTATATTTTGTTCATGATTTTTATACTTCTACATTCATGCTAAAATTTGTTCATCATTTTTATATTTCTATATTCATGTTATATATTTCATCATATCTATATTTCTGTATTTATGCTGTATCATGTTCATCATTACTATATGTCTATATTCATGCTATACTTTGTTCATCATTTTTTTATTATTTCTACATTCATGCCATATTTTGTTCATCATTTCTATATTTCTACATTCATGCTATAATTTTTTCATCATTTCTTTATTCATGCTATGCTTTGTTCATAATTTCTATATTTCTACATTCATACTATTATTTGTTTATCATTTCTATACTCATGCTATATTTGTTCATCATTACTATATTTCTTTATTCATGCTATATTTTGTTAATAATTACTATATTTCTTTATTCATGTTATATTTTGTTCATCATTTCTATATTTTTGCTTTATTTTGTTCATCATTTCTATATTTGTGCTATATTTTGTTATCATTTCCTCATTTCTACATTCATGCTTTATATTGCTCATCAAAACTATATTTCTACATTCATGCTATACTTTGCTCATCATTACTTTACTTCTAAATTTATGCCAATTTTGTTCATCATTTTTATATTCATGTTATATTTTGTTCATCATTTCTACATTTCTATATTCATGCTATATTTTGTTCATCATTTCTTTATTCATGCTTTATATTGTTCTTCATTTCTATATTCATGTTATATATTTCATCATTACTATATTCCTGTATTTATGTTATATTTGTTCATCATAACTATATTTCTATATTCATGCTATATTTTGTTCATCATTTCTATATTTCAATATTCACACTATATTTTGTCCATCCTGTCTATATTTCTACATTCATGCTATATTTTGTTAATCATTCCTATATTCATGCTGTATTTTGTTAATCATTCCTATATATCTTTATTCATGCTTTATTTTGTTCATTATTTTATATTTCAACAGTCATACTTTTTTTGTTCATTATTTCTTTATTTCTACTTTCATACTATATTTTGTTCATCATTTCCATATTTCTTTATTCATACTATGTTTTGTACATCATTCATAAATTCATACTAAATTTGTTCATCTTTCCTTTATTCTTTCTATATTTCGTTCATCATTTCTATATATCAATATTCATACTATTTTTATTCTTTATTCCTTTTTTCGTATTATATTTTGTTCGTCATTCCTATATTCATTTTATATTTTGTTCAACATTCCTATATTTCTTTATTCATACTATGTTTAGTTCAATATTCATAAATTTCTATATTCATACTATATTTTGTTCATTATTCCTATATTTCTATATTAATACTATATTTTGTTTATCATTCCTAATATTATACTCTATTTTGATCATCATTCCTATATTTATGCTAAATTTGTACTTCATTCCTATAATCCTATATTAATATTTAATTTTGTTCATCATTCTTATATTCATACTATATTTTGTTCATCATTTCTATATATATCTATGTTCATATTATTTTTTTTGTTCATCATTTTTATAACCATGTTATATTTTGTTTATCATTCCTATATTTCAATATTCACACTATTTTTGTCCATCATTTCTATATTTCTATATTCATTCTATATGTTGTTCATCATTCCTATATTCATGCTTTATTTTGTTCATCATTCCTTTATATCTATAATCATGCTATATTTTGTTCATTACTTTATATTTCTATAGTCATACTTGTTTGTGTTCATTATTTCTACTTTCATACTATATTTTGTTCATCATTTCTATATTTCTATTTTCATGCTATATTTTGTTCATCATTTTTTTATTCGTGCTTGATTTTGTTGATCATTTCTATATTCATGCTATATCTTGTTAATCATTTCTATATTCTTTTATTCATGTTATATTTTGTTCATCATTTTATATTTCTATATCTGTGCTATATTTAGTTTGTCATTTTTATATTTCTATTTTCATGCTATATTTTGTTCATCATTTTTATATTCATGCTTTATTTTGCTTAACATTTCTATATTTCTATATTTGTGCTATATTTTACTATTACTATTGTGGTCACTCCTTGTTTATCCAGACTTGTGACTGGCTCACATGATGCAGTTAGATCATTTTAAGAACTAACGCATCAATATAAGGTCAAGTTACCCACATAAAGCAATAGTCAGTGCAACTCTGGGTGGGTGAGTAGAGGTGGGGCTTGTCTTAACTCTAACTCTTAAGTCGCACCGTTTTGACATACGACATATACACGAAGCATAGTGACGAAACACTATGGATAATGTATATGTGTGCATACATATCCTTTGCAACCAAGGCAAATCACAACTGACCCCGACGGATGCATTGGGTACGGACCCCGTTAGGGATAGGACCTCAATCAAGAGCGCTGCGACCATTGCCGTAACCTGTGGTCTTATCTCAAGACGGAGTGTATGCATTTTTCATATGCAAACTAAAACTAAGAGACATGGAATATTATGGATCATCTCATCTCATCTCATCTCATCTGGTTTTGGTATGTATGGATCGTCTCATCTTGGTTGGGTATATATGGATCATCTAATCTGAGTGGGATGTATCAGGGTAATCTCATCTGGGTTGTATGTATATGGATGGTCTTATCTGGGATGGATGTATATGGATAATCTTGTCCCGTTTGGATGTATATGGATGATCTTATCTGGTTTGGATGTATATGGATGATCTCATCTGTGTTGGATGTATATGGATGATCTCAACTGTATTGGTTGTAAATGGATGATTGTATCTGGTTTTGATGTATGTGGATGATCTCATCTGTGTTGGATGTATATGGATGATCTTATCTGGTTTGGATGTACATGGATGGTCTTATCTGGTTTTGATGTATATGGATGATTTTATCTGGTTTGGATGTATATGGATGATCTTATCTGGTTTGGATGTATATGGATGACCTCATCTGTGTTGGATGTATATGGATGATTTTATCTGGTTTGGATGTATATGGATGATTTTCTCTGGTTTGGATGTATATGGATGATCTCATCTGTGTTAAATGAATATGGATGGTCTTATCTGGTTTTGATGTATATGGATGATCTTATCTGGTTTGGATGTATCTGGAAGATCTTAGCTGTGTTGGATGTATATGGATGACCTCATCTGTGTTGGATGTATATGGATGATTATATCTGGTTTGGATGTATATGGATGATCTTATCTGGTTTGGATGTATA
Organism: Mactra quadrangularis; assembly: GCA_025267735.1. NCBI lineage: Eukaryota > Metazoa > Mollusca > Bivalvia > Venerida > Mactridae > Mactra > Mactra quadrangularis. The sequence goes on along the minus strand of CM046301.1, from coordinate 22,546,056 downwards.
TGGATGATCTCATCTGTGTTAAATGAATATGGATGATCTTATCTGGTTTGGATGTGCATGGATGGTCTTATCTGGTTTTGATGTTTATGGATGATCTTATTTGGTTTGGATGTACATGGATGGTCTTATCTGGTTTGGATGTATATGGATGATCTTATCTGGTTTGGGTGTATATGGATGATCTGATCTGTGTTGAATGAATATGGATGATCTTATCTGGTTTGGATGTACATGGATGGTCTTATCTGGTTTTGATGTATATGGATGATCTTATCTGTGTTGGATGTATATGGATGATCTTATCTGGTTTGGATGTATATGGATGATCTCATCTGTGTTGAATGAATATGGATGATCTTATCTGGTTCGGATGTACATGGATGGTCTTATCTGGTTTTGATGTATATGGATGATCTTATCTGGTTTGGATGTATCTGGAAGATCTTATCTGTGTTGGATGTATATGGATGACCTCATCTGTGTTGGATGTATATGGATGATCCTATCTGGTTTGGATGTGTATGGGTGATCTCATCTGGGTTGGGTATATATGGACAATCTCATCTGAATTGGATGTATATGGATCATTTTATCTGAGTTGGATGAACATGGATCAGATAGTCTGGGTTTGTACTTATGGATATGCATTCATGTATGTTTGGTATTCATGGATAATTTCATGTGTTGGAAGTATACAGATGATCTTATCTGGTTTGGATGTGAATGGATGATCTCATTTGGGTTGGTATTTATGGATATTTTCATGTGTGCCTGGAATTTATGGTTTATTATATATATATATATATCTTATCTGGGTTGGATGTATATGGATCAGATAGTCTGGGTTGGTACTTATGGATATGCATTCATGTATGTTTGGTATTTGTGGATAATTTAATGCAGGATTAGTATTCATGGGCATTTGGTATTTTTTTTGATAATTGCATGAGCTTTTTTGAATTTATTGATAATTTCATATGCAATTGGTATTTATGGGTTATTTTATATGGATCATCTCATCCGGGTTGGGTATATATGGACAATCTCATCTGAATTGGATGTATATGGATCATTTTATCTGAGTTAGATTTATATGGATCAGATAGTCTGGGTTGGTACTTATGGATATGCATTCATGTATGTTTGGTATTTGTGGATAATTTTATGCGGGATTAGTATTCATGGGCATTTGGTATTTTTTTTGATAATTGCATGAGCTTTTTTGAATTTATTGATAATTTAATATGCGTTTGGTATTTATGGGTTATTTTATATGGATCATCTCATCTGGGTTGGGTATATATGGACAATCTCATCTGAATTGGATGTATATGGATCATTTTATCTGAGTTGGATGTATATGGATCAGATAGTCTGGGTTGGTATTTATGGATATACATTCAAGTATGTTTGGTATTCATGGATAATTTCATGTTTGATAGGTATTTATTGTTATTTTCAAGTTGGTTTATTATTTATTGATAATTTCATTGGCATTTTGTTTTTTTGAATAATTGCATGAGCTTTTTGAATTTTTTGATAATTTCAAATGTGTTTGGTATTTATGGGTAATTATATATGGATCATCTCATCTGGGTTGGATAATTTCATCTGGGTTGGATATTTATGGATTATCTTATCAGGGTTTGATGCACATGGATCAGCTAGTCTGGTATACATGGATAAATTCATGTGTCGTTGGTATTAAATGATAAATTCATGGGCATTTGGAATTTTTTGATAAGTTCATGTGTGTTTGGTATTAATGGATATTTTCATAGGCATTAAGTATTTATGGATAATTCATGTGCCTTTAGTATTTATCAATAATTTCATGTGGGTTTGGTATTCATGTATAATTTCATATGGGTTTGGCATTTATGATTAATGTCATTAGGGTATGACACTTATGAATAATTTCATAAGGGTTTTGTATTCTTGTTTAATTTCATGTGAATTTTGTATTTATTGATAATTGCATGTGCCTATTGAATTGATTGGTAATTACATGTGTATTTAGTATTCATGGATAATGCTGTAAGCATTAAGTATTGAAAGATAAGTTCATGTACCTTTAGTATTTTTACATAATTTTATGTGGATTTTGTATTTATGAATAAAATTCATGGGCATTTGATATTTTTTAATGATTTAATGAGCAACTTTATTTTTTACTTAATTCACCTCCTTACAAACAGATTTTCATTACATACATTTGGGGCAGCAACAAAATGATTCACTAATGTAAATATAAGAAATACAGAACAGAACACTTCTGATTTCATGTATAAACAATAATTGAATTTCTCATATAAACAAGTACTTTAACTTTTTACTTAATTGACCATAAAATATAACACACAATATTGACCAAACAAATGATACATTAAATCTAATATAAGTACAACAGAACAGAACAGAACAGAACAATTATAGCTACATGTGTAAAAAATTAGGTCTCTTTTATTAGCAACATGTACTTTTTTGAATATAAAGATCTTCATAACATATATTTGGGACACCGACAAAATGATACATTAATGTTAATGTTAGTAGAACAGAACAGAGCAGAACAGAACAGAACAGAACATTTATAGCTACATGTATAAAAAAATTAGGTCTCTTATATTAACAACATGTACTTTTTTGGATATAAAGATCATCATAACATATATTTGGGACACCGAAAAAATGATACATTTATGTTAATGTTAGTAGAACAGAACAGAGCAAAACAGAAATGAACAATTATAGCCACATGTATAAAAAAATTAGGTCTCTTATATTAGCAACATGTTCTTTTTTTAATATAAAGATCTTCATAACATATATTTGGGACACCGACAAAATGATACATTAATGTTATGTTAGTAGAACAGAACAGAGCAAAACAGAAATGAACAATTATAGCCACATGTATAAAAAAAATTAGGTCTCTTATATTAGCAACATGTACTTTTTTGAATATAAAGATCTTCATAACTTATATTTGGGACACTGACAAAATGATACATTTATGTTAATGTTAGTAGAACAGAACAGAGCAGAACAGAACAGAACAATTATAGCTACATGTATAAAAAAATTAGGTCTCTTATATTAGCAACATGTACTTTTTTGAATATAAAGATCTTCATTACATAAATTTGGGACACCGACAAAATGTTACATTAATGTTAATGTTAGTAGAACAGAACAGAGCAGAACAGAACAGAACAGAACAATAATAGCTACATGTATAAAAAATAGGTCTCTTATATTAGCAACATGTTCTTTTTTAATATAAAGATCTTCATAACATATACTTGGGACACCGACAAAATGATACATTTATATTAATGTAAATAGAACAGAACAGAGCAGAACAGAACATAACAATTATAGCTACATGAATAAAAAATAATTAAATCTCTAATATTAGCAAAATGTACTTTATTTTTTACTTAATTGACCTTAAAATATAACAAAATAATACATGAATATTAATATAAGAAGAGCAGAATGGAACAATTATAGCTACATGCATGATAAAAAAATGTTTTATATTAGCAGCATTGTACTTAATTTTTACTTAATTGACATAAAATATAAAGATTTCAATAACATATATTTTGGGCAACATCAAAATTGATGTTAGTTGAACAGAACAGAACAATTAAGCTACATGTAAAAGATAATTGAGATCTTATGATAGCAACATGTACTTTATTTTTTACTTAATTAATAAAATTCATACATGTAAATGTATGATGATAAAATACAAAAAACTTTAACATAAGTAAATTAATATTAGTGTTGTTAGTAAGTATGGCCTCCAAAACCTCCCCTTATAGCCATACCCTTACCACCTTAACACTAGGAACTATAAATTATGGTTCTTTAAGATATAGTAACAAAACAAACTAAAGAATTGTTAATAAAACAAAACTCAAAAGCCAAGAAACTAATGTTAATGTTATTAGTAAGTATGGCCTCCAAAACCTCCCCTTACAGCCATACCCTTACCACCTTAACACTAAGAACTATAAATTATGGTTCCTGAAGATATAGTAACAAAACAAACTAAAGAATTGTTAATAAAACAAAACTCAAAAGGCAAGAAACTAATGTTAATGTTATTAGTAAATATGGCCTCCAAACCTCCCCTTACAGCCATACCCTTACCACCTTAACACTAAGAACTATAAATTATGGTTCCTTAAGATATAGTAACAAAACAAACAAAAGAATTATTAATAAAACAAAACTAAAAAATCAAGAAACTAATGTTAATGTTATTAGTAAGTATGGCCTCCAAAACCTCCCCTTACAGCCATACCCTTACCACCTTAACACTAAGAACATAATTATGCTTCCTTAAGATATAGTAACAAAAAAAACTAAAGAATTGTTAATACAACAAAACTCAAAAATCAAGAAACTAATGTTAATATTATTTGTAAATATGGCCTCAAACCCTCCCCCCTTACAGCCATATCCTTACCGCCTTAACACTAAGAACTATAAATTATGTTACTTTAGATATAGTAAAATATCTAATTAAAGAGTTGTTGGTAAGTATGGCCTCCAAAACTTCAAAACAGCTATACCCGAAACCACCCAATATTGAACACTGAGCACTTTTACAGCTTGAAGATAAGTTTATATAAGAGACACTTAAATCTTACAAAAAATGATGTTGAAATAAGAAACAGACAGATAAAAATTTAAGTACTTGTAAAAGTTATGTTCATAACTTCAAGTATTCATCTGTTTACTGAGTTTAATGTGCTTAACAGTACGAAATGGAAGTATATTAACTATCTATTTACTAAGGAAAATATTTTTAAATCTACAACTGAGTTCATTATTACAAAACAATTATTAAGAAAAGTTAAACCTGAATTTCCTAGTTCTGAACAATGACAGATAGATGATAAAATTTTCACAACCACTATGTTTACAAACTCCACACACTGTACTATGATTCATAGAGCTCACAATCTGAGTTTAGTTGACATGCTATTGAACCCATATTCGTAAGACCAGGCAACTCTTACAACCCCCTCAGCTCGGCGTTCATCCAGCTCTGAGGCCCGCGGACTCTTCCACTTAGAAGGAGAGGTCATTTGTAGCTATCTTCCAAACTATGTTCAATGTATAAAATCTGTTAATCAAAATGGTAGTTTTTGTATTATTTCTTCTATCTTTAGTAAAGTCAAAATAAAGAAATTACATTTTAGGGAATACTGGAATCTTTTCCTTCCTAATTTGTAAAATTTTATGTATATTGTACAGCCCAAATAGTTCTATTTACTTCAATTAATTCTACCTATAAAATTTTACTAATATTAATCAAAGTCCTGAAAGTCCATCTTAATGAATTTATTTAAATCCAAATTATTATTATAGTACATTTAAATTCATAGACAAATGCTCAAGCTGTAGATATTAGTACCCTAACATTATAAATACAAATCATATTAATGTTGATCATAAAAAAAATGCTCAAATCCTTAATAATATGAAACCCTAATTACATAAATAAATAATTTTCAAGTAGTTTAAATTTAAACCTTAAATCATTAATTGATATCAAAGATCTAAATACAAAGTCTCACTCCAATATTTTTTTTTAAATTTGAATATAGTTTCAAAAACTGTAGTTCAGAAATGAAGTAAAAAAATGTAGCTCGAAATGTAGTTAAAAAATGTAGTTCAACAAAGTAGTTCAAAAATATTCCATCAAGTATTTATCTCTTTATAGTTTTATCATAAGAATTCAAAACATTCATCATTCACCAAAGGAGGAAAGTATTCCTAAATCCATCTCACTTTTTTTATTAACCTATTTAGCAAGAAGAAAGGTAAAACATTGTGCAGTTACAGTAAAACTATGTTTTCTATATGCGAGTAACAACAAAATGATGATATAATTTTCACAAACACTATGTTTACAAACTCTACACACTGTACTATGAGTCATAGAGCTCACGGTTTAGTTGACATGCTATTGAACCCATATTCGTAAGACCAGGCAACTCTTACAACCCCCTCAGCTCGGCGTTCATCCAGCTCTGAGGCCCGCGGACTCTTCCACTTAGAAGGAGAGGTCATTTGTAGCTATCTTCCAAACTATGTTCAATGTATAAAATATGTTAATCAAAATGTTAGTTTTTAGTTATTTTCTTCCTTCTGATGTTACGTCGAAATAAAGAAATTACATTTTACCATATATCTGTATACAGTTTAACCCTTTAAAATGTATAGTATAAATATATAACCCAAAGTATTCATTATTTTAATCAATTAAGTTACATTAATTAATCAAAGTCCTAACAAGCCATCTCTATAACCTTATTCAATGCAACTATTAATCTAAAAACTATGTTCAGGATTTCATCATAATGTACTAATGTACCATAGGGCTACTTTCATTATCTTAGATCAACTTATGCATTGCAAGACTAAAAATTTTAAATACCTATAACTATTCCTGACAGCTGTAAGTGAACTATAATTACGGTGAAAGTCAAAGACAATAAAAACATTTAGAAACTACATTATTGTCACATTTTTCACTGAGAAAAAATTATACATGTATTCTCTAAAAAAAATCAAATGTGATATTTTATAAATTTAAGCATGTTCTCTATTGGTTTTATTTTAATAATTAATCACTGAATGATAAATACAAGACAGTAATTCAACATTTAGCAAGAAAAAGTAATAAATTATTTATACTATCATCCTCTAAAACTATAATAGTATCATATCATAGAAGGTTTTAATAAAAAAGATTCGATAATAAGGCATAAGACATGAAAAACCTAAACCTCAGCTAGAAAGGTCAGTAACTTTATATTACACAAGAATAAAATTCAGTTGCTACATTAAACTTCTGATACATAATATAATACATAAATAAAACTTGAAAAAAATATCAGAATTCAAACTTTATTTACTCTGTTCATGACTTAAGACTGGTTAAAGCAGCTTTTTCATATATAAACAACATGTACCTAGAGGCAACTGTGGTGAAGGGCAGCCTCACTTTCCCACATCCATATATGGGATGCCACAGCTGGAAGCAGTTTTCTGTCATACCCTGGACCCAAAGATTTTCATAATCTATTCACTGAATTTTTTATCTTCTTACTTCTTTCAACTAGGTATTTTCCGGATATTCCAAATCACCTCAAATATAGTAAGTTCATAAATAACCTATATAAAATAAGTGGATCAGTGGTTCTAAAGATGTAAAAAAACAAAGCATTCAGTGACCATGGGATTATAAAAAAAATTGTAATAAAAGAAAGTACATGTTTCTATTATAAGAAAATACCCTAACACCTTTAACAGAATACCGGTATATGTTGCTTAAATAAGAAAATACCCTAAAACCTTAAACAGAAGTTTGGTACATGTTTCAATTATAAGAAAATACCCTAAAACCTGAAATAGAAGTTCATGTTGCTAATATTAGAAAAAACCCTAAAACCTGAAATAGAAGTTCATGTTGCTAATATAAGAAAATGCCCTAAAACCTGAAATAGAAGTTCATGTGGCTAATATAAGAAAATACCCTAAAACCTTAAGTAGAAGCACATGTTGCTAATATAAGAAAATATCCTAAAACCTTAAGTAGAAGTACATGTTGCTAATATTAAAAGATACACTAAAACCTTAAATAGAAGTACATGACGTTGCTAAAATTAAAAATTACCCTAAACCCTTAAATAGAAGTTTACAAGTTTACTCAATAAAGAAAACCAGAGGCCGTAGACCCTTGCAGCCAATACATACATTACAGCATACAAATATAAACACAATATATATCAAATATAAATCTTTATAGTGCATAAAAAAACCAAAAAAACATACATATAATAAGTAAGTTGTCCAATAACAATAATGAATTATATCAACATTAATAGGTTAATTCATTTAAAGTGCATACATATGAAATTTATTAATATCTATTATTATTTAATAACCTGTATTCAAATGCTTTGTAAATATAAGTACTTAGCTTTCTAAGAGTTACCGGATTCTCAGATTTAAAAAGTTCCATTAATTTATACATGCTAAGTCTTACTCTGTAATAGTGTGTATATATATATTAAAATCCTAAATTTCCTAATGATTGAATCAATAAGGTGCACCAATTAACCTTAGTCAGACTTTTTTACTATTTAATTCAAGTAAGAAAATACCATAAACCTTAAGCAGAAGTACATGTTGCTAATATAAGAAAATACCCTAAAACCTGAAGTAAGAGTGCTTGTTGCTAACATAAGAAAATGCCTGAAAACCTTGAATAGAAGTGCATGTTGCTAATATAAGAAATTACCATAATACCTTAAGTAGAAGTACATGTTGCCAAAATAAAAAATACCCTTAAATCTGAAATAGAAGTACATGTTGCTTATATAAGAAAATACCCTAAAACCTTATGTAGAAGTACATGTTGCTAACATAAGAAAACACCCTAAAACCTTGAATAGAAGAGCATGTTGCTAATATAAGAAATTACCATAATGCCTAAAGTTGAAGTACATGTTGCCAAAATAAAAAATACCCTTAAATCTGAAATGGAAGTTCATGTTGTTAATATAATAAAATACCCTAAAACCTTATGTAGAAGTACATGTTGCTAACATAAGAAAAACACCCTAAAACCTTGAATAGAAGTGCATGTTGCTAATATAAGAAATTACCATAAAACCTAAAGTTGAAGTACATGTTGCTTATATCAGAAAATACCCTAAAACTTAAATAGAAGTACAGGTTGCTATTATAGGGAAATATCCGAAAACCATAATCTACATTGCTACCATAAGAAAATACTTGAAACCCTTTTATAAATGTACATGTTGCTAATGTAAGAAAATACCCTAAAACCTTAAGAAGTACATGTTGCTAAAATAAGAAAATACCCTAAAACCAGAAAATAAGTTCATGTTGCTTATAAAAGAAATTACCCTAAAACCTTAAGTAGAAGTACATGTTGCTAATATAAGAAAATACCCTAAACCTTAAGTAGAAGTACATGTTGCTAATATAAGAAAATCCCTAAACCTTAAGGAGAAGTACATGTTGCTATATTAGAAAATACCCTAAAACCTGAAATAGAAGTTCATGTTGCTTATATAGGAAAAATCCCTAAACCTTAAGGAGAAGTACATGTTGCTAATATAAGAAAATACCCTAAAACCTGAAATAGAAGTTCATGTTGCTAATATAAGAAAATACCCTAAAACCTTAGGAAGTACATGTTGCTAAAATAGGAAAATACCCTAAAACCTGAAATAGAAGTTCATGTTGCTTATATAGGAAAATTCCCTAAACCTTAAGGAGAAGTACATGTTGCTAATATGAGAAAATACCCTAAAATCTGAAATAGAAGTTCATGTTTCTTATATAAGAAAAAAACCCTAAAACCTGAAATAGAAGTTCATGTTGCTAATATAAGAAAATACCCTAAAAGCTGAAATAGAAGTTCATGTTGCTAATATAAGAAGGAACCTTAAAACCTGAAATAGAAGTTCATGTTGCTAATATAAGAAAATACCCTAAAACCCGAAATAGAAGTTCATGTTGCTAATATAAGAAAATACCCTAAAACCTGAAGTAGAAGTACATGTTGCTTATATAAGAAAATACCCTAAAACCTTCAGTAGAAGTACATGTTGCTAAAATAAGAAAATACCCTAAAACTTTAAATAGAAGTACATTTACTTATATTAGAAAATACCCTAAAACACTAAATAGAAGTACATGTTGCTAAAATGAAAAAAATACCCTAAAGCATTATATAGAAGTACATGTTGCTTATAAAAGAAAATACCCTAAAACCCTACATAGAAGTACATGTTGTCTATAAAAGAAAATACCCTAAAACCTTAAATAGAAGTACATGTTGCTAAAATTAGAATATACGCTCAAGACATTATATAGACATACATATTTCTAATATAAGAAAATACCCTAAAACCATAATAAGTGATACAAGTTGCTGAAAATACCTTAAAACTTAAATAAAAAACTCATTGCATATGTAAGAAAACACAAAACTCAAAATAAATGTATTAGTTGTTAATACAAAAAAATTGGAAGTGCATGTCGTTAATCACTGATAAAAAATATGAAGAGAAGTTTATTTTGTTTACATTACAATTAAAATACATAAGAATACATAAATTAAAGTAGAAAATAGAAAAAAGAACACCAAATGCTAAAATTACAAATAAAAAGACATAATTATTTGCACACACAAAAAAAACATAAAATAAAATAAATGAAGAACTAAATGAAACAAATAAAGAGTCATAAATAAAGCCGAGTTATAAAATAAGAAACATAAGAAGAATACTACATTATATAACAAGATATGAAAATATATTTAAAATATTAAAACACATACATATATAAAAACTTATTTCATCCTAAACACTACCATCAATACACATGTTGTTCATGAGAAAATCATAAAAATATCAAAGTTTTTAATATAAGATGCATAATATATAACACAATATGAAATTATAAATAAAAGAAACCACCTCAATACAAAAACTAACTTCTTTCTAAACTCTACCATCAAATACACATGTTGTTCATATGAAAATCATAAATATATCAAAGTTATCAATTTAAGAAGCATAATATATAACACAAGATGAAAATATAATAAAACAATAAAAAAACTCACATAAATATACAGTCTGCGTCTTCTTTCTTCATACCATACTCTGCCATCAATTCATGTGTTGTTCTTATGTGTTGATACTAACTAATGCTTTCCTGTAAAAAGAAAATAGAACAAAATGTTTTTGAAACATTTTGAGTTCCTATCAACAGTTCTTGGTAATGATTACATGTAAAATAAGTAAAAAACATTCAAATACAACATATCTTACAACTCATAGAAAATAATGAAAAATAATAAATGAAAACCCTTAACCCCTTAGCCATGTACCCCAAGAGAAAACCCTTAACTCCTTAGCCATGGACCCTGAGAGAGACCATGATACCAACAAAGTTTGCTTCCCCCTTCAATACCTTAGGTTGAGATACATGAACCCGCGTGCAAGGCCCTTCCAGTGATGCTGATATCACATGGGCTGAGAACGTGCCAAAGCCTGACTGGAAAAATCCTGGAGGGTTTTTGGCATACATAATGTTCAAGTACCTTGCAGACTGGGTGACCCAAACAGTGCCAGCGAAATTCATAGGGGGTTGATAAGGAGAGGGTGGTCCGAGAGGCGAAAGGGAGCATGCATGAGAGGTGGGTGTTCATGAGGGGGAAGGGTTTAAAATGATGCTTCTCTGAGTTCTCTGAGAAAGGTGGTGACATTTCCATGATTTCATACTACCAGAAGTTTGTAATGTTGTACAGTGAGTTGTAACAAAGAGTTAAATCCAAACCAACCATCAATAAACAGGGGGGGGGGGGAGTTGATGGTTTCAGTCCCTGAATCTCAGTACATTAACCAACAGAATTTGTACTATAATGTACTAGACCCATGAACTGAGACCATTGTCTAGATACAAAGTACCTACTCAGTGTTGAAACACAGAATTAAATCAGAATGTATTGATGTGAAATGTAGATTATACACTGAAATCATGCTTTATAAGAGAATTCCTCAAACCAATCACTATTGAGACATAATTCAAAGTGTCACAAAATGAGACCAACAGTATTAGTAAAATGCTGAAAAAATTTACCTGGTCAAAAATGACATCATCAATTTTGATTCAATGCCATTGTGTCTAAAAACACACAGAAAAGTTAGATTTAAAGTAAAATGTGTGTATATATATATACTCTATTATATACCTAAATTTATTAAGTTTAGTTAATTTTCCTCCACATGATAATTTAAGATCATGTCTTTTTTTACTATTAGATTTCAACATCACTTTTCACCTTTTTTGTACTAAATTGTATCTGCATAAAGTTTTATAGAAATCAGATTTTATGTATTATCAATAAACTTGCATGTAACAGCCGTCTAAACCTCTTTAATGTAATTTTATCAACACTCAAAGTTTGAAGTTTATTGTAAGCAGAGAAGTATGAAATACATCACTGTATTAACATGATATTAAAGCCACTATGTGACGATACACTCATCAACAGTAGACATGAAAACTGTTTTACAACTATGAAGTTATCAGAATATAACATGCATTAGAGGCACAATAAACTGTTTTAACCATTCTTACTTTCTTAATTTGAATATGACAAAGTGTCCGTTTCTTAAAAAAGTGGGGGTACTTTTATAAAAGCATGCTATATTCATTTATGTGCTAATGTTCAATATACCTGATCCAAAATAGTTTCAGAGCTTAATTAGGTTATTTGATGTTAGTTTATTTTTCTATACCAAGATTTCATCTCTAACCTACTGTGATCAAAACTATTGTTTTTTAGTATTGTCAACCAAATTCTACTTTCAGTTTCAATCTACTTTCACTTTGAATTACAATGAATAACATAAACATAATTAAGTAATGTTTGCATTTATTAAAAAATCTTGTTAATTAGGTGTTTGAAAAAGATAATTATCTATTTTCTTGACAGTCCAAAAACAGAGTTACTTTTGATAATGGGGCTTTAAATAATATCATGCAAACATACATGTAATAACTTAGCCAAAGTCTACCTTATTATCAATTAAATTGCTATGATGGGCAGAAAGCAAATTTTAAGTTTCAAATATTTTACTGCTGTATAAACGTACATTTAGCTAATGAGCCCCATTGCTCATGAAGCAATTATGGAAGATCAGTAGCACTGATACAAAAACTAACGAAAGACATTTCGATAATAGGCAGTCAGACATAGCATTTGTTTGAAACCCTTCTCAAACCCATAATTTGATAAAATAGATTGCTACCTAAGTTACATAGAAATGTAAAAATCTATTGATCATATTCTTATATATACTGAAGTCTCAAGCAATGATCCTGAAAATAACCCTTAATTCAATTGTTTTCAGCAAAAACAATATGGTCAACTCTCTTGAAGTCAATTACAGGTCGTCCACGTAAACATTGCGTATATAAACATGGCCAGTTTCATTACACTACAATACTTAGGGGTAAATTATTTTCTAAATTTTATATTTTAATTAGTTTACACTTCTTTCATAAACATATCATTACATAAAATTTACAATGTGCATACACTAATTAAAATAAGTGTTACACATAAATAGTCTGTTTAAATCAGTAAATGTTGTTCATGCATTAGCTTATTCACCTATTTAGTGGGCAATTTTCCATGGTTTAAAGTACAAAAACAGGCATGACCTAGAATACGACCAGGTAAGTTTTAATTCATAGAATCAACTCAGAGATGGAAGCAACACAATCAAGCATTAAGTCTATATATTGAAATTTTCATTCAAGTCAATCAATCTCTCAATATTAACTGTTGTTCTAGCTTGTAACAGACATGGTTGATGTTCTTTGGGATGGCTGAATAGTAGATGTTTTCTAAACCTCAAAAAAAATTAATAAGACATTAAAGATATTGGCTCATTGCAGTAATGATTGTATCAATAAAAAATCCCCACGTAGAACTATGCTAGTTGCTACAAACTTGCATCAACCAAAAAAATAAACATAAAACCTCAGTTTATGTTACTGTTGATTATTTCTAAACCAGTGCAATCAGGAAAAATACTACATACTTATCTTAGATCTATTAAATGTTCAAAATATCAAAAGCTATGATGACGTATATTATGTCACAACTATAATGAAATCATTTAAAATTAAATTACAAGAGCCATTCATAGATGGCACAATATATTTTTGTACTGATTTTCAACAAATTTCAAGACTCAGTAAAAAGATTAAATCACATTTCTTAGAAATGAAAAATACTCTGACTTAACAATGAAGAAATGAGAGATTCTGTACACAGCTGACTAAAACTGTATGGAAAACATTGAACATATTTAAGTAAGTCTATTGCACAACATATTGCAATATTACATATGTCTTCATAAAATGCAAAAAAATAGTGAAAACTCCTAATTGAAATCCATCTTCTTAATACTATATTACAGCATAGTCAAAAATAAAGGAAGATAGAAGTCACCATTATCAAATCCATGATCAAATGTACAAAAAATAAGAACAACAAAATCCTAATTGAAATCTATTCGCATAACTAATGTCTTAAGTATAGTTTCATCATTTAATCAAAACAATAAACCGAGGAAACAAGTCACCATTATCAAAGCCATACACATGTCTGTTTTTATATAAACCTATATTTACAATACAAAACTCAGTAAACATTGTGCTTATGGTTAAGTTTAGCCACATGGGAATGCTTGTTATCATATACTGGACTGTGGCATGTGGTTCACCTAACCAGCTCTCTAAGAATAACCCTTCAAACCAAATCAAACATGTGACTATGGTTAAGTTGAGTTACATGGGAATGCTTGTTATCATATACTGGACCATGTGGGTGTGGTTCACCTAACCTTGTTCTCATATACTGGGCCATGGAAGGTGGGTCACCTAACCTTGTTATCATATATTGGACCATGGTGTGTGGTTCACCTAACCATCTCTCCTAGAATAACCTTCAACATGATTGAGCTAACAACTTTCCCTTATATAGTCTGAACAAATAAATCTTATTTTAATAACCTCTATCTACAGTACAAACCATAGCAAACATGTGACTATCGTTAAGTGTAGTTTCATGGGAATATTTGTTATCATATATAGGACCATGGAGTGTGGTTTACCAAACCAACTCACAGAGATTAACCTTCAACAAAAGACAATACATACACTTTAATGAATAAAACAACATAATTAAGTATTTGTTACAACGATAATACATTGTTAACATTTCAGTCAGCTCTGATTTACAAATACAATGTACATAAGTACATATTTATAGCAAGTATACTTAAATAATTATTTAATAAGATTTAATTTGAATTTGAGAAAGAACATTATAAATGTAACTAACATCTAAACAATACTCAATACAATGACATCTTCCGATCTAGCTATCCCCCCAGAATTAACTGGTTCCTTCACTAGATTGCTCGGATTGTAGATCTTTTACGATCTTCTACTGATCTAGCTATCCCCCCAGAAATAACTGGGTCCTTCACTAGATTGCTCAGATTGTAGATGTTTTACATGTACCAGTTTATCTGGTATATTATGACATCTTCCGATCTAGCTATCCCCCCAGAAATAACTGGGTCCTTCACTAGATTGCTCAGATTGTAGATGTTTTACATGTACCAGTTTATCTGGTATATTATGATATCTTCCGATCTAGCTATCCCCCCAGAAATAACTGGGTCCTTCACTAGATTGCTCGGATTGTAGATCTTTTACCAGGTTATCTGGTATATTATATTGTAATTTTAATTGTATATCATCAATGATCCATCTTTTTTTTTCTTATACTTGCTTGGATCATTTGTATTTTTTCTATATGTTATTGTATATTATCAATGATCCATCTTTTTTTTTTTCTTATATTTGCTTGGATCACTTATATTTTTACTATATATTTTTTTATATTTCTTTCTTTCTTATTTCTATTCTATTTGATCTATTTTAAAGCATTGACATCAAGCATGATTAGTGCTATTCACATGTATAATGTATAAATACATTTTTAAAAATTATCTATTTTCTAATTTCCCAAATATCATAAATATAAGTTGGAAAAACTAAGCTGACAATAATACGAAAATTATGTTGTTGTTTTTTTACATTTAAAAATATATGCATGACCATCATTTATTTTCTTTCTGTAACTTCTATCACTTGGTATATAAAGTATAAATCTTTAATCAGACAAAGAAGGTATAATCATCTGATTGCCAATAGAACTTCAAGGGCCATTAAAGTATTGAGGGGGAAGTGCACATTTAGTGCACTCAGAGTAAAGACTAAGACAAATTTGGTACACTGGGGGGATCAACATTTAGTGCACTCAGAGTAAAAACTATGACAAATTTGGTACACAGGGGGGATGCACATTTAGTACACTCAGAGTAACGACTATGACAAATTTGGTACACTGGGGGGATGCACATTTAGTGCACTCATAATAAAGAATATAACATATTTGGTACACTGGAGGATGCACATTTAGTGCACTCAAAGTAAAGAATATGACGAATTTGGTACACTGAGGTGATGTACATTTAGTGCACTCAGAGTAAAGAATATGACAAAATTGGTACACTGGGGGATGCACATTTAGTGCATTCAGAGTAAAGAATATGACAAATTTGGTACACTGTACAACTTACAAGTGTACTCAGTGAAGTGACCAAAAGAAATTATAGAAACCATTTATTCACACACAGTCTAACGTTTTTGTATTGTAAATACAGGTTAAACAATATTGAAACTCAAGTGATGGCATTGATTGCATGACTTCTTAGTTACATGTTAATTGATTAATTAATTACAAAAATTACAACAAAATTATGGATCATACTATAGAGTGCTTACTGTTTTAAAGAATTGACTACACTCTTTTATAAAAACATTGAATCAGTAGTTATCTATTAATCTGTTTTTAATGTAAATCATGATTTTCATGGGTTTAACGTAAAAAAGCACACTTTGTTTTTACTAATAAGTTATTCAATGTTTTCTTTACAAGATTGGTCAGTCAGTACATAAATCTGTTCTCTTTTTCTTCATGTGAAACAGAGTATTTAATTTATTAAAAATCAATTAAATTGTAAAGACAAAAAGAAAATTAGTTAAAAGTTTGATACAAAAACTTTTCTTCTTTAACAGTTGTAATAATAAATTAGCCAGTGCTTTGATTTTTAAAATTTACAAAAAAGAAACAAATTTAAGATCAAATTGAGCATAAAACAGGGGAATGTGACATTTTCTTCAACTATGCTTTGCTAAACTATATATATTTGAAACAAGACGCACTATTGCCATTAAGTCAATTTTGGTAAAAATGAGTATTATCAAACAATATTCTGCTATAATGTATCTGGTTAATATATAACTAGAGTTAATACAGTATCATACCATGACTTTGTAAGTAAATGACAAAAACAGAATCCCGCTCTTACGTACAACTGTATGTTGCGCTATAATTTGTGCACTCCAAGCCATTGATGACCAGAAATATACCTTCTTTGGAAGCATAAGACCTACTGTACACTATTTGAAATCCATGAGGTGTTGTCGTAAGTTATATAAGTTGCACCCTATACCAGTGCTTGAACCTACACAGACAGGTCACTAGCTAGATGATACTCTAATTCATAGTTTATATATGAATTAGAATATCATGGAGCTAGAGACCTGGGCCGACATATTGCACCAACACCTACAATTTCCAAGTGTACAGAACAATGGAAGATGTCAATTACAAACATTATCATAGTAATCACCATAGTAAATGAACATCAACTATTACAGAAGAGTTCAGAATATTACTCACATTCATAATGTATAACTGTCTGAGTTTAACATTGAGTACAGCTTGACCTGCATGTTTTGTACAAATCCAAATTGATAAAGTTCTTTAAAATAATTTCTGACAGAGGTTAAAGTGTTTCCACACAACAAACTGTAGTTTCTTACTTGGAGTATCATCAACAGAAACTAAAATATTCTTTTTACCTGATACAAGGGAGATAACCTGAATTCAATTAACCATGCGTATTATGGATGCAGTTAACGATTATTAAAACCAGTGTATCAAGACTGTAGAATGCTATATATGATGGGTCAAAATTGCAGCATTGGGCTTTTATGCCTTGTAAATGTTATTAAAAAAAACATAAAAAAAGCTACAGGTCGTTTTCTAGGTCATGGGTGTTTTTGTACTTTAAACAATAGACTTGCCCACTGGACAGGTGAATAAGATAATGCATGAACAGCATTTTACTTTCTTAAGCATATCATTTTGATATTTAACATTTATTTTGAATAATGTTTATACATATTGTAAGTGTAAATGATGATACCTGTATAAAATGTTTAAACTAACTGAACTATAAAACTGAAAAAAGATAATTCACCCTTAAATATTGGTGTGTAATGAAACTGGCTATATTTATATATGCAATGTTTACGTGGACGACCTGTACATTTTATCAATCATAACACTGTACTTCATATTTTAGTCGATGAATGGTCTATTTTGAATATAAATATAAAAACAGGAGTAAATTTATAAATCTCATGCAATATTTCTAAAAATGAATATTAAATCCTGATGCTTGATTTTAACTATCAATACAAACTGTATGGTATTGAGTTATTGAAACAAAAAAATCTTATTAAATTTCATCAATATATAACAAGTGTTTTGATTTTGAAATCTTACAAAGGATACACATTCAACTTTAAAAGTATGCCTAAAGTTGTGGTGATAACAGATCCTGTCACTATGTTTTTCCTGGACAATCTTTTCCCATTCGAAGAGTATAAAAAGATATCTATTAGACCAAAGATACAGTATTTTACTAAGTTAGCTACATCAACCTGCTCCAATACAAGCTAGAATCTTCCATCACAATGCTACCGGATATGTGGAAGAATGACTGACTCTTTGGGACTGGTTTAAGGTTCCAGATTAATTTAGTCAAATATGGTATTGTTTAGAACGAATTTTAAAAATTCACTTAAATAATGCGATTTGAACTTTAATAAACATGAAATCTGACCAAGTTGTCTCATGCATAAAATGTCATCTACAAACTATCACATGAACTCTTGACAAGGTCTCAAACTCTGTGCACATGAAAGCTAACAAGATTTCATTGATCAAGTGGTCGAAACTGCTGAATTATGATCATTTGGTTCTTTTCTGCTGTGAGTTTGATGCTTCTTACATACCAGCCAGGAAACATAAAACTAAATGATATCAAGAAAAAAATATAAAGGAAAAATATGTGGAATCTAAAAGTTTGACTTCTACCAAATAATACAAAATGAAATATCCTAACTAAATGCTGCTACTTGGCAAAAAAAACTTTGCTCTTCCCAAAAGATATGCAGGTAGCTATCAGAAAGTAAGAGGCGAAACCATAGACAATCCAATGTCTATGGACAATCAATGCCCACATTACCACTCCAACATATCGAATGGGGTATTTTGACCTTAAATTTGATTCCACATGAAACGAAAAAAATACAATGCGAAAAACCTAAAGTAAATGCTGTTTAGACTACACAGCAAAAAAAACTTTGCACTTCCCAAAAGATATACAGGTAGCTATCAGAAAGTAAGGGGCAAAACCATAGACAATCCAATGTCTATGAACAATCAATGACCACGTTACCACTCCAACATATCAAATGGGGTAAAATGACCATGTTTAGTATGCAAAAAAAGAGGCTGATCAAACATATTTTGGGAAATAAAACTGAAACCTAAGCAAGCAATCCTATCACAAAAAAACTAAATGATTTGGTCTATATCAAACTCACAGCAGAGAAGGATCTAAAGATCATGATCCAGTATCTTAGACCACTTGACCAATGAAATCTTGAAAGTAACTGAGTGTATCGAAAATACTCAAACTCTGCACAGAGTAAGAGACCTGGTCAAGTCAGACCTTGAAATCAACCACATGTATTCAGGACCACACACGCAAACTTGGATTTAGTTCATTATTTTGAGAATTTCTTTACGAAGCCAATGAAATTTGCTGTACCATTAGACAACACTTACTATGCACCCATAATGTTTACAGCTTGTCATATAAGTTGTTAATTGATTTTGATAAATGTTATGGGCTTTTTTATTGAATGAATTTAATTCTGTAAATTTTGTCAAGATCATTAATTGAGACTTCAACATACATGTATAATATGAGATAAATTCATACACGCAAGCAAACTAGACAGTTGTGTTAAGATGCAGTTTTGAACAGCTTCATAGATATTAAAACACCCCATCCATCTTTCCTATTCCAAACATAATTAAAGAGATTCTAATAGATACCTAACACGCCACCCATCTCCCCTCATCCAAGTCCAATTGAAGTATTTCTTAGATACCTAGCACCTAACCCTACACTCCTCGTTCCAACCCAATTGAAGACTTTCTTAGATACTTAGCAACCCATCCATCTCTCCTCTTTCAAACCCAAATGAAGAGTTTTTAGGATATCAAGCACCCCACCCATCTATTGGCTTCCAAACCCAATTGAAGAGTTTCTTACATACCTAGCACCCAATAAAACTTTCTTTTTTCAAACCCAATACACAAACTATTCTTAACATCACATGTGATGAAATGAACTCTAAGTATTGCAATACAGAAAGACTTCCTTGTACATTGAAACCTAATGAATCCATTCTAATGATTTTTCCTTACACATTAGATTCAAGAACAAACTGAACAGGGCAAAAAATACCCGCTAAGTGTTTATTCTATCCTGTATAACTGGCAAATACTACTGCTTCGGGTATTAACGAGATTTGACTCTGCCCATTCATATGCTTATACCTGTCACTGAAACTGAAACAAAGACATTTCAGTTGATTGACAGAACTACTTGTACTTTTATCTCCTAAAAATAAACTGCGTAGTAAATCAGAGACACATGTATCACTCCTCAGGTTATACTGGTCAGGCATTTGAATTGTCGATAGTTTTTTACTTGTTGTAGAAACTTGAGCAAAATTTTTGAAAGTCTAAAAACTGTCAACTGTAAATTTTAGCACATTCTATACTAACATCTTATGTTCATTCCTTTAGTTTTTATAACATTTTATGAATAATAAAAATCCTGTAAGTTATGAAAATGTTATAATGCTTTATCAAATATCTTATATTTATAAGAGCTTTATAATGATTGCTAATTTGAAATGCCTACAGAATACAAAAATCTTATTATATCTTATTAATTTGAAATTTCTTTAGTATTAATACACTCAATAACTAACAAGAGTTTATTGATCAAGAGGTTGAAACTGCTGAATTATGATCATATGGTTCTTTTCTGCTGTGAGTTTGATGCTTCTTACATACCAGCCAGGAAACATAAAACTAAATGATATCAAGAAAAAAATATAAAGGAAAAATATGTGGAATCTAAAAGATTGACTTCTACCAAATAATACAAAATGAAATATCCTAACTAAATGTTGCTACTTGGCAAAAAAAACTTTGCTCTTCCCAAAAGATATACAGGTAGCTATCAGAAAGTAAGAGGCAAAACCATAGACAATCCAATGTCTATGGACATTCAATGCCCACGTTACCACTCCAACATATCAAATGGGGTAAAATGACCTTGTTTAGTATGCAAAAAAAGGAGGCTGATAAAATATATTTTGGAAAGTCAAGCACTTTTAAAATGAAACCTAAACGATGTCCTAACAGATAAACAATTAATGATTCAAGCAATATCAAACTCACAGCAGAGATGAATCAAAAGATCATAATCCAGCATCTTAGACCACTTGACCAATAAAACCTTGAAAGTAACTGAGTGTGTTGAAAATACTCAAATTCAAACTTGAACCAAAATACCAATTGAATTCAAATTCAATTGAATACAATTGAAATCAATTCCATTTGATTCAATTCAATTCAGTTTAATTCAATTTAATTTAATTTCATTTTATTTAATTTTATCTAACTAAATTTGAATTCAATTCAAACACAATTCAATTCAATGCTTTCAAACTCATATTTCATATATTATAAATTTTCAATAATTAATGAAAGTTTACCCTATATCTTTAATTTGAAATTCTAATTACCCTAAAATTCTGAGATAACTTTTAGTTAAATTAGCCTATGAAAAGGAACACAGTCACTAATTTATACACAATATGCAAAGCCCCACATGTATAAGACTGTCTCAGGTTAATATGCACCAGCATTACCACTTAGTACCATAAGTATCATAATCTCATAATTCATTCAGTACCAAACAGTCTATGAAATTAGTAGGTGTCCAGTTGCACACAACAAGGGTCCTTGCCAATAACAACATCTTTTTAATTCAGACAACCAAAATTTCTTTTGGGAAACAAAATTTTTACAAACAAGACAAAGTGCTTGATGCTAAATCAACCTGTTCGGGCAACCCCTTTCATATCCAAAATTCTAAGACTGACCAAAGGTGTCATATATCTAGATGGATCATATAATGATCTACATTTCACATCAATACAAAAGTCTGATTCAGTGTTTCAAAGCAAACTTTAGAATAACAAATAATCATTCACAGGTGCCAGGTATAATGTTTACCCAACTTATTTATTACATTTTAAATAATGCATAAATAGGGTAAAATTGTTCCAGGTACCTGTGGTACCGTTATCTAACAGTCAAGTCAAATTACTTTTAAAAGCAAGACTGTAGTTGTCATGCATAAAAATTAACAACTAAGTTCATTACTCTTAAATTAACAAATAAGAGTTAATGTTAAATCCTGGAATTGATACCTCACCATAATTAATCAAATGTGATTTATATACTTGGAAAATTTATTGCAAAGTGCTTCCCCAATAAAAGGATAAGTTCAAAATAAAAAATACCAAACATTCCATGTTGACATATTTGATTAATACAGGTACACTATACAACCAATGTCAAAATCACAAAGAATGACTTGAAATGAAAGTTTTATTTTGTATATTAATTTATTCCTCCCCAGAAAAAGAAATTATGATTTATTTTACTTAATTACACTGAAGACCTTAATACATCAGCGAACCAAAGTTTCAATTAAGTCAAAATCAGGAAATGAATTTAGTTACAAAACTCTATAGTAGTATGTACATAAAGTTCTCTATATATTATTTTGTTATAGTCGCTATAACAAATTAAATATATATGTCAAATATATACTCGGGTAAATAGCTTCAAGTACTAAGAGTGTCCCACAAGTTTCAAGACAAGTAATAGATTCAATTTCAATATTAGATATGTATATAGCTACATATATTTGAGAACACTTTAGAATTGACACAATAATGTATCCAAATATTGATAAATCATTTTAAAAAAGCTCTAAATTTAGACTAACACAATGTAATACACATCATGTACTCTAACTTTAGCAAAAGCTTCAAATGTATAAATATTAGGGCTGTCAGGATATGCTAGGAGCATATCAGGATATATTGCAATACCCTAGCATCGCATGGCCTTATGTTCGACAATATTTTGAGGGCTTTTAGCTTTGTTCTGCCTCCCATGAATTTTTCCCAAATTTTGCAAATCTTAAATGCAGCTACAGATAGAATATAGCCTCTTTCGGTCTGCATGGCCATGCTTGTTTTACAACTACCTGTCCCAAAGTATTCGAATCAAGAGCATGTATTTCACAAGTTCCATACAACCAACTAAATGTACACTGATGGGTTAAATTTTTTGAGCATAAGCTTTAATCAAATGAACAATGAAAAACAGACGTTTTGCTCGATGAAATATGAAAATATATATCACTAAATACCGGTATGTTAAATTTGTACCAAGGTATGTATTGCAGAAGCAACATACTAGTATCTCATTACATGGTGAGAGCCCTAATAAATATCCTACGTTATTCTGCACAAAGTCAAGCTGCTGTTGAGCATTATATATTATGCCGAATAAATTTCAAAATGTACAAATTTATGACACAACAGCATATGAACATTTTGTAAAAAAATGTCATTTTTACTAGGTACACAACAAACACATATAGCTCCATACAATAAGATACATTCAAGTAATTTCAAGTAATTTCAAGTAATTCAAGTACATGTAATTCACAGTAACAACTGTAGTTGACCAAGAGATCAGAACAAATTGTCAATAAATGACAAAAAACACTTGTCATGAAACTATAACACTCCTCATAGATAGACTGTACAAGGGATGATCAAAATTTATCAGAACTATGAGACTCTAAGAAGAAAGTGCATTCAAGAATGATCTTTTCATGCGCACAGTGGTGATGGCATGTACACCAATATCATACAAATTTAACATGAACACAGTCATATGAAAATAACTGTCACATTAGACAGAAATGATTTGGTGAGGGGTGTTCAAAGAGTTTTCTCTTCTTATATTCGAAGCAACATACTGTGTGGCTCATCCTTAATGAATCCAACAGTGAGGCTAGTCAACCATAGAAAATGTTATAATTATGCATTTTCTTCACAGAGATGTTCAATTTCTAAGCTTTAAGAGAATTAAATCGAATAAAGGTCAATTCAATTGTGAGCCAAATATTCAAGTAATTGTAGAATGCTGCATGCTTACAAATATTCATGCCAATATCTATAATAAATTAATTAGATCAAATTATGCCGACAGACCGAAGGTAAAGTCTCAAGAAAAACATGTTTATATAAACAATACAATGAATTCATCAAACTCACAAGTTGAATTCAGTAACTAATGAAAAATACTGCTATAAATATGAGGGCTGCATTGTCGAACTGATGTATTGCCAAACCATATAAAGGAAAAAAAAGATAATTAAATCGTAATTTAAATTACCAATTAGAGAAATGAAATAAAAAAATTTTGGAAACAAGAATAATTTGTAGAATTTCAATAAAACACCAAAATAACTCAATGTAAAGAAAAACAAAATGCCTAAATATTTGATATTATGAAAGTTATTCTTACTGCAATGGTAATAATTACATAGGAGCAGATGAATAAATACCTACTGTCTCATGAACATCTACCTTGTGAACTCGGATAGATAACCAATCACTTCTCTAATCAAGTAATTTTCATTGGAAATTTACATGTATCAATGAACAAGATTGAACTTGCCCTTGATGCAAATTTGTTTACAATTGAATGCTACGTCAGCCAACAAGTTTAATATCGTTTACTAATATCATGAGACATATTGTTACACAGCTACTGTGTCATTATTGGAATCACATCTTTACTGGAGATACACAACCCTGGTAGATACTGAAAGTCCAATCATTACAGTACTATATGTCCAACCTATGAAATTAATGATTTTATTTTCAATAAGCAAGTATTTCTGTCTGTACAAACTCAGTACTGAACTGAGTTGTGCATTCAAATAAATACATTGACTATCAAACTTCTAACTAATTTTGGATCATCCCTTGTACAGTCACCCTATGTATACAACTCACTGTACAACATTACAAACTTCTGATAGCATGAAATCATGGAATACCCACCAGCCATTCTCAGATACTTTCAGATAACACCATTTCTCACCCCTCCCACAACATGAATCAGCCCAACCATCCCATACACACCTACCCTTCCATCCCCCCATACACACAACTCCCTACCATCCCTACAAACCCCACCAACACTGTCCAGATCAAAGGTTGTAAAATTTACCAGTCAATACAAGATATCAGGAACATTACGTATGACCCCTCTAATCAGACGACACTCCACCCAACCTTGCTTAGTGACATCAACGGTACGTCCGGGGCTTGGGCTCACAACCAACTTCCAGTATATCCAGGTTCCACAAACCTTGCAGTCTCATAATCTATCCCAAAATCCAAGATTAAGAATTGATGCTTGTACAACTCAACAAGAACATTATTCTAGAACTAATTTTCAATAGACAATATCTAGACTCAAATGTCCGGTTTTCCCACGTAAGTATTATATAAAGACCATTCAAAGTTTTTTGCCAAAAGTACAAAAAAAGTTTTCATTTTACAAAATTCCATTGAAAAGTGTGTAACAAAAAAATAGTTTTTTTTTCTAAAAAAAAAAAGGAAAAACGCAGCATCTGAGACCTGGAGAAAGTCTATAATGAATAGTAAATGATAACAGCATAAAATGCAAGAAATATTGATGGATCAGCGCAAAAACAACTCTACATTCTCATTTATTTACATGAAGTTAGACTAGTTTTGCACTGACACATAAATAATTCATTAGATAAATTAAGATATCCTAGCCACACTATCAGAAAAGTAAAAAAATATTGCACTTCTTAAAAATAAAATGAACAATTTCTTGAATTGAAAAAAGAATCAAATTTACTAACAACATATATTACAGCTATATAAGAAAGTGTTAGAGCTAATTGTTAAAAATACATGTATTAATATAAATTTAAAAGACAAAAATATAAACAAATGTATATAATTTTTTCTGAGAATGTGTAAAATGCTTCAAGAAGCAACAAAAATTAATCCATGAGGCAAAAAATAAATGTGATGATTCATTATCAAACTGTAGAATAAAGAATACTAACATACTACAAAATATTGACCATAATCTGAATAACTTTAAAAGTTGAAAAAAGTTAGATAAAGTCAAGTTGCTTATTGAAATAGTGGCTGCATAAGATGAAAACAAACGAAAATAAAATGAACAGGTCAATTTGAATTCAATAAAAATCAAATCTTTACAATAAAAAGAAATCCAAATAAAAATTCAACTAAATAATCATTAATATTGTAGCTTGAGAAAATGATAATTTTTACATGTTAACCTGCGTATGTAATTCAAATCTGAACACTTTTTAGCTGTATCTATCAAATAAACATTACTTGCAAAGTTTATTAATATAGGTCAAAGGGAAGTAATACAGTATGTATCTTTTCTATACAGACAAAATCAATACTGAATTATCTCCCTTTCACAAACATCAATAAACATTGATAACAATGATATCAGAAATATTTCATAACTCAGGCAGCCTGCATGGTCCTAATTAAAGAAACACTATATATACAAAATGTTTTTTTTATTTGGGACCATGCCAGCTGCCTGTGTTTCAGTATATACTAGAATAATGTTCCTGTTGTGATGCAACAAACATACAAAACATACAAAAACCATAGTTTGTTTTTCTAAACTGTTAAATTTGAATAATTTCACAATGACTAGATAGGTTCTCTTATATAAATATGAAGGCAAAAATTGACACAGCAAGCAGGCATTAAAACATAAAAAGCTTAAAGTATATTCTACCCCATCTGAAAACACCAAATACGAATACCAGAATTCAAGACAACAAACATTAAATGCAAGAAGTCACGGTGAAATTATTCATATTTTGACAGTTGAGAAATATCAAACAAATACCAAGATCAAAACAACACAAGTATGCAATATTAACAAAGTCAATGATATCCTTAGATTATAAGAAAGTGTACCATCTGAATAAAGGTTTACCTTTACAGAACAAAAGCAGATAGGCTTTGTAAGCTAATTTCCAAAAAAAGAACAATTTTTATATATAACTTTCCCTGTAAAGAAATATTATAAATAAATTGAAATCCCCAGAGATGAATTTGAGTAAATACACTGTATTATCATGTAAGGTATCATTGACACAACAGTAAAACAGAATCAAAGGTGAACAGCATGGTCCAAAACCATACAAGACACAATGTATATATAGAATCTATGATGGTTCAGAACAATGAAGGTCATCTTTGTATTCAAAAAATTAATGATAATTAACAAAACGTAAAGACTTCCTCACACAGATCATTTCAAAATGGGAATATGGAACCATCAGATTAGGAAAATGGATAAATACCATTGGACACATAATGATATAGAATAGATTAATATAAAAAAAACTTAGCTTTCGTCTTCTCTTCATTTTTTCAACTTTTCCATGTTCCTTGTGTAGAGTGTTTCACCATGTCTTGTTATTCAATATGTTGAGCTCATACATATGAGTATATAACAGCACAGTGAACAATAACAACTACCATCCACATCTTATGGAAAAATTCCTACAAACATAAAAAATATTAAATGATATTATAACAATGTATTATCAGCTTTGTTGAGCTTAGTTGGATAGCTGTCTGGCTAGCTAAATTGGTAGCACACTTGTCTACTGATCAAAGGGTCATAAGTTCAATTACCAGGCGGGTATTCTTTGTCAGAGCTTGGGTCATGAAATAATTTCTATGGTCGATCTCCCTCCTACTACTTATTCTATACCATGAGCAGTTGTCAGTCACTGATGGAAGTATGAACCTAGCAACATGTATAATAGCTGAATTTACATAAAAACAATCTGTTATCAACAAAAACAGTTAATGCAAATGAGTTCTTGCTCATAGTATCAACAAGGTTGAATTTTTGTGGTTCTTGATCAAGAAAACAATAAGCTTGGATTTGGTAAAACAATTTAAACAAGAGCTGTCATGAAACAGCATGCTCGACGAAGCAAGTATTTGTTCAGGAGATGTGGTTGAGATAAGGAACATATATATTTTAAAATTTGAAAATATAACCTTAAAACATTAAAAGTAAAAACAAAAATATTAAAGAACATTTTAAGTTCATGGGAGACAATTTTGAAACAAATGTATTTGGATTTATGAACCTTGTCACTTGAGATGTGGTTGATAATAAGGTACATACATTTACAGTTTGAAGCCAATACCTTACGAAATAAAACAGTTTCAGTAAAAACCAAATATTTTTTTCAAGCGATTTCTAAGTTCAATGGGAGATAATTCAGAAAAAATGTATATGGAATTATGAACCTAATCACATGAGATGAGGTTGATAATATAGAAACATATACTAAAGTTTGAAGTCAATACCTAAAAAATAAAACAGTTGCAGTAAAAACAAACATTTTTTTTAAAGAAAACTCTAAGTTCAAGGGGAGATAATTATGAAAAAATGTTTTTTTGAGTTATGAACCTTGTCACATGAGATGTAATTTATAATAAGGAACATGTATAGTTTGAAGTTGATACCTTAAGAAATAAAAAAGTTATAGTAAAAAATATTTTACTGCACAAAAACTTTAATCAGAAATATGGACACGGACGACAACTCTAGGGCAAGTAGGAGAGCTCTTCATTCACTTTGTAAAGTTTGCTAAAATATGGATACCAATTGCTATGACAATGGATTTACAGATAAACATTAAGACTTACATAAAATAGAGATCTTCAAAGACTTGAAAACACATCATCTCAGAGTATTTTCATACACACAACTTCATTAGTACCTATATAGATGAAAAGTAAAACAAAACATTATAAATAGATAATAATAAATTGATAATTATAAATTAACATATTAATATGATATAAAATACATACTATAATAAACAATAAATGAGTCATAATAAAATGGTTTGCTGTTAAATATGATATAAAGCAGACATAAATGTACAAAATTTCAACTGTATCTATGCATTAGATTCAATCAAGTGAAAGATGAGTTATGATATCCCATAGAATAGTAATTGACATGAACAAACAAATTTGTTCTTAAATTTCTCCAGAACTCTTAAAAATCATAGACAATTCACATACTTGCAGAACTGTAAAGGTAATTATGGATGGCACTGAATATTAAGATATTCCAGCAACTTCTAATAGTTATTACGTTTTGATTTTTTTTTATTATTTACACCCAGCTACCTCAGTTGGTAACACACAAGTCTACTTATTGAGTGGTCATAGGTTCGATTCCCAGGCAGGGCATACTTACATGGTGCTTGGTCATGAAATTATTTCTATGGTTATTTTCCCTCCTACCAATGATTTTTAATCATGTAAGGCAGTTGTCAGTCACTGATGATAGTATGTGCCTAGTAGTTGGTTAATAGCTTAATCCAGAGATTTAGCCTTTCCAGGAACAGTGAGTTGGTTGACTGGCCACCATAATATGATCTATACAAGGTGTTGCTACAGCGTTAAACCCAACAAACAACACAATTTCACACAATAAAACTGAAAAACAGTTCTACTTACCAAAGAATGCAGTATAGACACAGTGTTCAGTTCTATGTTTGATAAGACCAAGTACATGTATATATCAATCACAAAGACATCAGTTCTGTGTTGTTTGGTAAGACATCAGATGATATAGTGATGAACAGTGAAGTCTGTGATATATGAAATAGACAAAACATTGAGTTAGAATATATGAACTTACATTAAAGACACATGTGGGTACAATAACAAGCATACAATATGACATATTTTGAATTTATTAAACATTCAGTTTTCTTTGCATTATGGGAACAAACCACAGTGTTACTTAACAAGGTCTTCAGCTAACCCGTGTGTATCTAAATCTAAAAGCGTGAAGATGATCACTAGAAAACAATGTCTTATGCCGACCAAGTCAGACGAGAAACTTTTCTGAACAAATGCATCATCATCATAAAATACATAAATGTCAGTTTTATATCTTAACAACATTTTATGCTAATTGGCAGACTCGTAATTGGATACCAGATTCTTAATTGCAGCAAGTTGATTAACATTGATCAGTTGACTTTCAAAACATTTTGAAAAGTTTCCATTCATTCAGTTGAACTTTAAAACCACGATTCAAGATTTATGTCATAAATAAATGAAGATTTGGTATTGGAGACACACGTATATTATATCATACCGACACAGATTTAATAAATAATCATTTTAAACAAAATGAATTCCAAATAAATTTTAAAAAATCAAATGTCTTACCTGTATATATATATCCAAACAACTGATTTAACAGGTGCGAGCTTTGAAATTTCAAACACAAACATTTCACACATTTTATACCTATTGTCCACACCATTGTATTAGCTATCAATAAAGCGCGCGTGAATTTATTTCGTTCACGGGTCTCAACCAATCAGAAAGCTTACCGCTAGTGATCTTGAGGTTTCATAAACTTGACTGCGGGGCAAAACGCATGGACTTAAAAGATTAAAAAAAATCATTCGTGGCTACCTCTCGGATGATTCCTTAAAATGACGATCAGTGTTAGCACGGGAATAACCGATGTGTACCGAATATTTTGCCAGTCTAAGGTATTAGAAACGTGCACCGAGCTAACGACAATCGCTGTGGTCACCCACCCAACCATTAACCTCGCTGCCCATTACTCAATATGTAGCAGCGTATTTCCAAAACTGACGCAAACATTCAGACGGGAAATATGTAATTGCAAAATGTGAAATGCATTATGTACCGTACGTAAACCTTTCCTCCATTGATCGAATGCAAAATTAATGTAAACTGAATTAACAAAGGTTTAACCAACACCCTATACACAATATATGTTTGTAGGGGAGTAATAATACGATAAAAACCGAATTGCAATATATAGCAATACACGAAACCCGTATTGCAATATATTGCGATACATTTTTCTTTGTGCATACATGCATAGCATGAATTAATGCACGTGCATCGTCTTAATTTGATCAACATTGTACATAGATATTTGTATTTTTAAATGATATACACGTATTATGCAAATGTTTGAATTAGTTAGAAAAAAAGATTATTATTCTCTAATTTTACAAAACATACTCGTATTTCAAGTTTCCGAACACATTTAAACATTTATTCAAACACTTAAATTTCAGACTCTGATAAAAAACAATCAGTATGGAACATAACTAACCGGTTCAGAGAAAAACGAACCGGTTAAAAACCGTCTGAAGTCGTATTGCAATATTAACCGGTATATCGGTTAACCCCTATATGTTTGTATCCAGAATCTAGTAGGATTCTCGATACTAGCTTCGAGAATCTTGATGACTTTGGGGTACTAGAATGACACAATATAAAGTAATTACGTTTTTACAGTTTTTTCCATGTCCAAAAAACTAATTATCCTTTTTACGCGATTTGCGAAAAATTCCGACGATTTTCATATGGAGGCTGTCTTTTTATCTGATGGGAAGCATTTATAAGTGATATCCTAGTTTGTTACGTCACGATCGACATTATGGGGTGGCTAAGTCTACCACCTCATCCCTTCTGGTCTGACGGATCTGTTATTTTCTCGAATTGAACAGATGAGCGATTATTATAACCAAATTTATATAAAAGCCGGCTTAATTCTATCTTCAGTAGTATCCATTTTGTGTCTTTTCTTCTCCCGTATATTAATGTTCAAATTTTTTTGGTCACTTAGAGCAGGAATTTTATGTAGCATGTTATATAAAATCCCTGCTTAGAGAGAAACCTAGTTAGAAACTAAAATGATCTGACGGTTGCAATGTCGGAGACATTGTATATAAATATATTTGCGTCAAATCTCTCCCAGGCCTTCCGATTGGGAGATGGGTTAGAGTATCGAATGAACCACCCTTTAAAAACGATTTGGGAAATTTGCAATCCACAATGTCAATACTACAAATCGTCCACGTAAACATTGCGTATATAAACATACCCAGTTTCATTACAAAACAATATTTGTTGTCCGTTTTTTCTAAACTGTCAAAGCTTGAATATTTCACGGTGATTGAATGCTTGTTTTATAAATATTGGCGGCCTAATTGTTATTAAAAAATCTTGACTAAAATATATCATACGGCATAAGAAGCTTCACTTAATCATAATACACACTTTCGGAAACTCATGTGTGCATTACGACAATAATTTTGATAAACGCATTCACCGTAAAATTATTCATGTTTTGACAGTTGAGAAAAAACGAACAATAGGGGTGTATTATTTTTTCAGTTTTATAGTTAAGTTATTTTACACTTATTGTATGAACATACAATTATATATAATTTAAAATCTGCAAATACAGTATTTAAGACAAATGTTGCACATCCAAGTTGTATGTTTTAATCCGTAAAATGCTGTTCATGGATCAGCTTATTCACCTATTCAGTGGACAAGTCCAATGTTTAAAGTACAAAAACACGCATGACCTAAAATACGACCTGTACCAGAAAATCGCTTACAAAAACCAAGTGTTTGTATGGTCTTCGACCATTTGCGATAGTAAACAACAAGTCATCAACATAGATAGTAATATCAAAATGTATTGGCAACCATACAAAAATAATACGCTTCAATAATTATAATTTTATAACACGTTTATACACAGTCGATATTGTTGGCTGTCCAAACTAAAACCAATAAGTGGTTGTCCCGGGCATCCTATTCTCATTCCCAGAGTCTAGTAGGATATTTCGTAGACTATACATGTACAATTATAATATTGATGATGAAAAAGTTTATATAGGCTATATAGTTAAAGATACAGTCAGTTACAAATTATATATGTAACTGATTTAGGCAGAAATACAAGATATCAAAAGACTATGTTTTTTATATTTGTAAGATTTACTTAGGACACAAAATAAAAAGACAGCTTTCAACATTTGCTAGAACTTAGAAATGAGTATTCATGCTAAGTAGTGTAGAACTTGTTTATGGTCGGTCGTATGCTATGTACATAATGGTTTTGACCGACTAAATTCATGCTAATGAATTGTATTACTTTATATAAAATCATCTCTCATATCAGAAGATCGACTAACTCGGTCTCTTAAAATTAAAAGGATTTTATAAATTATGTATATAGGGTCCATGGTATCAACTGTTTACAGGTAGGCCCCTACACACAATTTTCTTAGATATAAAAAGCAAATACACGAGAAAATGTTGTTAGTTAGCCCCGTCTCCTTTGCTCATGTCAGCTTATGGAATAAAAATATGATATCATGCAACACTGTCCTAAACTATTTTTGATGTCCTCATGTTAAATATCTAGCAGAATGCTCGGAAAATCGACTGATAATGGAACGTCGTCAAATCGAACGGAAAGAGTAGTGTTCAAAATTTAGCAGACATTCTCTTGTGCAAATCGAAAACTGTTTTAAAAAGTTTTGGGAAGTAGAACCATTCCGACTTAACACTCGTTGTACTAGTACAAGGTACTAGTACATTTTTTAAAATTTCATTCAGTGTCTGTAATTTTGTCAAAAAAAAATAACTCTACATATTTTAGACAAACTGATCTATATATTGCAAGATATGTTCACAAAAATGCACTAAAATGTCTATACCGTGACATACGGGGTAGATTTTTACTACTTAAAACACTATCATTTGTAGTTGTATGTGTTTGCATTAAAACTGTCATTTCAAATAACTAATTTCCTGCTTCAGAAAATGTGTCCATACAATTTAGGTAGTTTTAGAAAAAGTTGATATTTAAGTTGAAATCTGTGAATGAGTACCACTATGCCCACGTGATAGCACTATGTTAGACCTCTCGCGTGGTATACGCCAGTACCCGGCGACATCGCTTTAACTCGAGATTCAAGCCGTGAAACATGACCCATCTGAGTCTTGATTTTATACACAAATCGTAAAGTACCGGCATTTAGTGGTCTTTGGTCCAAGCCCACGAAATTTTCCCAGGGTAGCCACTATGCCCACGTAATAGCCCTAGGTCAGACCTATCATGTGGTATACGCCAGGACCCGGCGAAATTGCTTTAACTCGAGATTCGAGCCCTTAAACATGGCCCATCTGAGTGTTTATTAATTCACAAAACGTTAAGTATCGTTATTTAGTGGTCTCTGGCTCAAGCCCACGTAATTGGAAATTTCCCAGGGTAGCCACTACGCCCATGTGATAGCTCTAGGTCAGACCTTTCGCGTGGTATACGCCAGTACCCGGTCAGATCGCTTTAACTCGAGATTCGAGCCCTGAAACATGACCCATCTGAGCGCTCATTTTATACACATAACGTTAAGTACCTTTTATAGGCCTTAGACCCGACAAATGGACTTGCCATTTTAATAACTCGTTATTGTATGTCGTTTTAGGCCTAAATTACGATTTCACTATCCGTATAAAAAATTGCTAGCAAATACAGCAACTTGTGGCCATTTTTGCTAGCATTTTTTTTTGCTTACTTCAGCGACGTATATAACTGTGTAATTCAGATATTTTGCATAGCTTAAAGTCATCATTTACTTATTTTATAATTCCATTTGATGAATTTGTGTCTAAAACGTACAAAAATAACATTACATAACCAAGCGTTACTCAAAATATACAGGCAAAAACAAAGGACTTTTTAAAGTATAGAAACCCCGAATACTGTATTCAGTAAAATACCTAATTTGCATAAGTTTGCATATTTGAATGATCTGATCAAGCTGAAATTAGTACAATATGATAGATAGACCATGAAAACATGGGAATGGAGGTTTATTTTAAATTTCTATCAAAGATGGTAATTGTGTTATAAGGGAAAAACGGAATTTCGATAATGGCGAACTTAATTTGCATATTATGCAAATCGTTCAAGTAAGATAGGGTGTCATTACTCAGATTCTCTTTCAGTACCGTTCAAAGACAAAATAACTTTGTGGGGACTCAAGTACAGGGTTCACCTTGAATATGCCATTTTGCCGGACTATATACAAAACAGTGTGACTCGTGAGGGTTGGTTAGGGAGCTGGTATTTGCTAATGTTTAATCATCAAATATTTTTCTTATTTATAATTTTTATCTTCATTGTATGGTCAAAACTTCCGTGCATTCAATTTAAAAAAAAAATAATTAAGAACATAGAATTATGGACGCTTGAAACTTATATCTCGGACAATGGTAAAGATGAGACGTAATCATTTGTTTTAGTGATCAATGCTTCCAGCACCCGAATATTTTCAAAACATTTACAAAATCTTATGGGGTACAGTCGAAGCATATTATAATTAAGAAGCAAATTTATTTGTTCGGAACATGACAAATAAGCGCGCAATGTGTTTTGAAGTTTAAAGGCAATGTTTTAGAAATTAAAAACGTCATCGGTTTTTTGACAACAGCATCTTCCTGCCCCAAA
The DNA here is from genome assembly GCA_025267735.1 of Mactra quadrangularis. Classification (NCBI taxonomy): domain Eukaryota; kingdom Metazoa; phylum Mollusca; class Bivalvia; order Venerida; family Mactridae; genus Mactra; species Mactra quadrangularis. The sequence goes on along the minus strand of CM046301.1, from coordinate 22,510,502 downwards.
ATTTGAAAAATCATCTTGCAGATTCGCAAAGAGCACATTTTTTTCTATCAAAAACGATCAAAATATTGCTGATGAGTACAGCGAATCACTTTTTTAGGCGCTTTTCTCAACTTGGCCGACATACTAATACTTTTAATACGTTTACATTCCATTGATTGGAGGTATTTAAAACTTAATCGCAATATGTTTAACACTGTATTATGCGTTTGAGGCGCGATACTCAGACTTTAAAACATTCCAGTGGTGTGTTGGTATGGTAGAATTACGAAATAATTATCTATTTCATTACATTCAATACTATAACTGATAAATTTGGAAATAGAACGAAAACTATGTTAAATCTGGACTTTTCGAAGTCAGTATATATAGATTATAGCAATATATGTGCAAGTTATTTAGTGGATTCAGTAAATGCTGGGAGTTCATTCATTAAGTCTGTATCACGAATGCTAAACTGAAATTAAAAACTGCATCTCAATACTTATTATATTAATAGATTTATTAATTCTATGGTCCAACGATTTTCTTAATCGTTCGAGATTGAAGAGACGACCAAAATGGGAATTAAAAGTGATAGTCGAAAACTTGGATTTAACAAGTGTGCATGTTTTATGTTTATTATTGTAATGGGAGCAATAGCTGCAACTGTATGGGTTACATTACTTGTTAAAGATATACGTGATATATATGATCATGGTGAAAATGATTCTAGTTTAAAATGGTGGTAGAAAACAATAATATATCAAATATATCCAAGATCTTTCCAAGATAGTAATGGCGACGGTATAGGTGATTTCAAAGGTAGGTAGTGATAATATTATATGTTTTACCTCTCAAAGGTAGGTATTGTTATATATTTCATTATGTCAAGCCATTGTTGTAAGTCTAAAATTCCATGTTATTTATTTTAGATGCTTAGCTAGGGCGTAATAGGACAGTGCGGGTGATGAGATATGCGCAATTCAATGTAATGAAGATTGAAAATTCATGTTTATCGCATTTAATATACATGTATATACTATATATTTTTCATATCTATTGACAAAATAAGCATTTCGTTTTGTTTTAGGCCATTCTATGCGGCCATTGATATCCATCGCACGGCCATTGGAGTTATAGTGCAACCATTGATGCACATCGAATAAGCATAGCATTTCGTCGTGCACACAATGATGATCATTGTTAGTACGATAACGTCGAATGTAAGGTCATTGAAGTAAAATGAACTTTTGCCAACTCATTTTCACGACCATAGTCATAGTTTATGTATCATCTCCAGGCTAGATTATTCTAAATACATACATGTAGATACAATATGGTTATTTCAGGTATTATCTCCAGGCTAGATTATTTTTAAATACATACTTGTAGACACAATATGTTTATTTCAGGCATTATCTCCAGACTAGATTATTTTTTAATACATATATGTAGATACAATATGGTTAAGTCCATTCTTTGAATCACCAATGGATGATTTTTGTTATGATGTCAGTGACTATGTTGCTGTGGATAAAATATTTGGTACTATGGAAGATTTTGATGAATTGATGAAACAAGCCAAGAAAAGGTATGTTATTACAACAGACATGCCTAATTGAAAACCTTGAAACATATTGAAGACATACGCGTGTAAAGGCAATGCAGCGGCCAAATGTTGTTATAACATGTTTTACTGGTCTTCGTACACTCGTAGGTCTAAAAGCGGGCCTTTTGGACAAATATTTTTTTCTATATTTTTACAAACAAATGTTGCGCCATTAGCTGACAATTTGGGACATACATGATCTTCTTGGAGTTTAGTATTGAAAAAGTTGTGATGGCTGATTAAATGGCTCTCGGTACATTAACATGATGTATCATCAAATTCCAGACGTCAGATCGTAGTTCTATGTACATTTATCTGCACAATACGTCCTCTCTCAACCTACGTAAGTATACCACTGGTTTTTTTCATAGACAGCTCCACAAAAACTTCTCCTAAGTAACTAGGGTGTTGAATCGCCTGCCTTAAATGCGACCAGATCAACACACGTGTCATCTTGTACAGCTAGCATAGAAAATGACGTATTTTGATATATGATCTTAAGGATGTCACAAGAGATAACATTTCCCACACATTGAACACCAAACATTGAAAGAGGGAACAAAATAATGTTTATCATTAACCTATATTTGTATGCTTACCAACATTTAGTATATATGGCATTTTATCTTTGTTATGACATAAACATATGAACTAAAATAAGATATTCATATGAGATTAGATTAACCCTACAGGGTGTTCCTTAAGGGTCAATAATACGTAAGTCATGATGTTGTGCTTTCCCTGGAGTCAGTTTTGCATTGTTACAGCGTGTGTCATGGAGTCAGTTATTAAATATCACAATGCGTACTCCAAAATCATTCTTAAAATATTGTGGGGGTCTGTAGAGTCAATTTTGAAATCTTGTTCAGCGTCCATTGTAACTCATTTAAAACAATTCACAGCATTCTTTGAAGCCCTTTTTAATCCTGTTTGGTACATTTTTTGTTTCATTTTATTACACTATTCAATAAAGCTATATGCAAGTACATTGTTACGTATTTCAGGTATAAGCCATTTATATAACATTGTTTCAAAGTCACATTTTCTTTATGTATAAAACACCGTATTAGTAACAGTATAGATGATTTAAGTGTATTTCTAGGTATTTTATCATATATATTGTTTTACATACTATAAGCCATGGAACATTAAGCTGCATAGTATTTACAGTATTCTCTAAAGTGCATTCTAAGTCCTATTTGATATTACAATATTGAAACTCAATTCAAATGAATGTATATACGTATTTCAGGTTTAAGGGTTATAATTGATTTTGTTCCTAATCATTCAAGTACTCACCATGAATGGTTTATCAGAAGTAGATATGCTAAGGACAACACAGATCAATTCTGGGATTTCTATGTATGGAATGATGGTATAACATTAGCAAATGGTTCGAGGGTTCCACCTAACAATTGGGTAAGTGCATTGCGCACAACAATTTGGTTAAAGTTAAAGCAAGGTTTTTGAAGTGTATTTCTAGTATCACTATTCAGTTGACTCTCGACATTAACTTCCATCGAGTCAAGCACAGACATTTACATACGGCGAAGATTGCAGCAACATCATACATTGCATGACCCTAACAGGTACCTATTTTTACCTCGGTGGAGTGAAGCAATCGCAGGTAAATTTCTTGCTCAAGGAAATTAGCAGTGTCCCTAGTGGTATTCGAACCCAGGACCTCTCGATCTCTAAGCGCGCGTCCCACTACTGTATCATTATGGACGTATGTCAATGTAAAATATAATGGCATTTTTATTCAAAACATTTTAAAAATGTATTAAAGATCGTTCTTTATATTTTACGACTAATACTCATAGTACATTCACGAAAGCTCCGTGTGTCAAATAAGTTGGATTAATGTCTGATGATCGCTACATGTAATATTAATACACTGATCGATTATAGTCGAAACAAGAAATGTCTTAAAAAAAGACAAACGGCGTCGATTTAAAAACAAGAGGGCCCAAAGGGCCCTGGGTGCTCACCTAAGGAAAAGGTCAAAGGTCACAGAAGAGCCATTTACATAGGACCACTAATGTTAAAACCTATTTTTTGACGTGGTGATGGATTGCCAGATTCCGTTAGTATTTGCTCATACAAGTTGTGACCACGCATCATCACTTCATCAACAACATTTGCAGACCAGTTTCGCAGACTTGGCACATGATTGCCTACCGTAAACAATATGACAGCCAATGCAATTGCCGTACACTGCATGATAACCACAGGGAATTGTCAAGTTACCTCCCTTTGATTTTTCCAACATACCTTTAATATACTTATATACAAGGGGTACAACTGCGTTTACTAGACCGATTCATCTAGATTTCTTATTTTGTGGCTCACAAAAAATACTGATACCCTAGTAGCACTTTAACCGCACGATTAAATTGATTAAACATAACTCTTCGAGCTATGAATATTAAATGTTTCATAGGGCAGATCATTAAAACATTCGCCAACAAAAAACAATTCTTTTTGACAAATAATTTTTAGATATTCAAAATATGAATTTCAAGACCTTTCTAGTGATAAAAAATGCAAAATTGTTTGATGAAAAATGACTTAGTAATTGCAATTTTAAAATCACTGTGTTTTCATTGTATTTACTCGCTATCATTTCTTGCCAACCAGCGAACGGTTACCTGTAGTATTTATCAGCTCCTTGTTACTATTTATAACATCATAACAATAACAATGAACTGGTGTATATGTGGAGCTGTGACTCTCAAAGTGTAAACCCCGGAAACTGGACGTAGTGAGGCTAAATTAATAATTATTGGGTTATATGTCGGACTTTTTACTAGAAACCGGTTCACATCTGGAGACGTAATTCATTTTACCCATAAAATATTGTGTTTGACACGTAACTTTTTATTGTTACAAAATAAAAAAACACTTTGGAAAGCAATAGAAGTCTACCCCCAAAAAAATATCTACGAACGAGGCAAAATTTTGTAAAACACTGCATTACAATAGTGTGGCCTTTATTTTTTCGCGCGTGTCAGGGCCATCCAATCGAAGAGGGGGTTTTCTCTGTTTCCCCCGTACGTCATTCTCAGTGCTTATAAAATCATCCAATAGAACGGCGGATTTCCGAAATCCCCAGACAGACGTCATTATACAGAAATGTAGGTCAAAATCCAGCTTAGACAGCTACGCCGAAAAATGTTTAATTTGCCGCCGCAAAAGTTTAAGATGTAGTAATTACCGGCAAATGCAGTTTGATAGCTGGAAAAAAGCTCACTCGATAACTCTGCGAAGCGACATTTACAATTAGATTGAAACAAATCGCTGTACAGGAAAGCGTCACGTAGCAAACTCCCCGCAGCGGTTACTTCCCTATAGATGTTTAATCAATAGCAATAATAAGTAACAAAGCGAGACGTAAGCACTGTGAGGAGTTTGGTCACGTAGTAGCGCCACTTAACATACTGTTGTTGCTTTTTTAAAAGTAGTAGTTCACGTTTATTTTCATTCAATCGTATATACATACATATCAACAAGTATTTCATCCCTACATCTTTTTCTAAAGGTCGATTGCAACCTTTACCCATGCACTCTTTTATTTTCCAATGCATCTTACTCGTAATTAGCGCGTCTTCTCGAAATGATAATTTCATTACGTATAAAACAAACGTTCTGTTGTTTCAGCAAAGTGCGTTTAGTGGCCCAGCCTGGGAATTAGATACAGTTAGGAACACGTTCTACTACCACGCCTATTTAATATCGTAAGCTGATTTGAACTACAGAAATCCGTTTGTTTTGGAAAAGATGGCGGTAAGAAAGTTTTGAGCAACTCCACAACTGTACAATACTTAATCTTACGTTTACACGATTTTTAGTACATTTGTGTAGTTTGTTTGTTAGTTTGTTTGGGTTTACGGCGCACCAACACAGAAGGTCATATCGCGCCGAAAACAAATAATGATACTATTAATTTAATCGATATTAATGATCCTTAGCCCTATATTTTATCAAATACATTTATCTCCTTCAAAAAGTTAAGTATCACATGTGATGGTATAGACTCAAAAAGTTCTCTAAGTGAGCCAACCTTAAAATGTTTATCACGGATGTTTGTAAAGGATATTAACTGAGTGCGAGGGTTTTCTGAGTTAGAACAACCTGGCCGCGGACTTCTCGTGAAAATCCGAAAACGCGAAGCGTTTGAGGATTTTGAGAAGTCCAAGGCCAGGTTGTTTTAACACAGAAAATCCGTAGCACGAGGGTAATATCCGACTTACTCAACGATTCAAGTGATTAGTTACACATGTACATAAATTGGACATGGACTACATTTTTACAAACGAATTTGTTTCGAGTGCATCTTTTTCTCTTACGAGCGTTTAGAGAATTTGAAACTGTTAATTAACAGATATCTAGCGTGATTTTATTATATATTTAGCATCCGCGACGGTAAATAATATTTGTTAATTAACAATAAATGCATGAATAAGTTTCTTGATTCATTGTATTGTTTAATTTTTATTCAAGCTGATATATTCAATGCCATCTTCTCATTTTCGGTAAATTACGCAATTTTACGCCTTACATGTTGGAAATATTTATGGACAGTATTATCTTACATGTTTACTTATTCTTGATTATATTTAGTTTGGTAGTAATATTGTAAGTCAATGAGCCAGAATTGGAAGTATTGTAGGTGGTTAACGTCGCTATTAAATCATCTGATTCACATGAATAAATACAACATTTTCATTTTCATTTCTTTCGAATAAATTCTAAGTTCTGTACATATTTCCGAAGAGATTTAAGTTTTGAAATAAACGTTTCATGAAAATACAATAAGTTTTGTTAGTAAAGACAATCTTTCAAAATTATGCAGTTTGTGTTTATTTTAAATTCTAAATTAACACAAAGACTGCGCTCCATTGAATACACGACTTAAAATTTCACGAGGGCAGGTTTTTTCTTTTTCACGTGACCGGGTTGATATCTAAATATCAACTCGCTCACGTGAAAAAGAACAACTCGCTCTCGTCAAATCTTTTGTTTTACTAGGTGATTCCGAAATAAATTAACCCATGTTAAACAAAGGAAGCGGTGTGTAATTTGAGATCCTGACAATCAATGAGAACGTGTTTGACATTGAAATGCTCGTCACATGGTATACACTCAGGTGCTTCCCCTCTTTTGAGAAGGTATGAATGTGTTAATCTGGTATGACCTATTCTACATCGCGTAATCACAATTTGATCTCGGCGATTAGAAAATATTATTGATGGAGATGAATCAAGGGTTGGCTTTATTTCATGTAACTTATTAAACATTTGTGTAGTAAAATTGAAAATGACAATTAAAAATATATTAAGATATATACCAGACTTAATACTTAGAAAGTCGTCTTCCCATAAGTATAAATATATAGTTACAGGACAACTGTCAAAAAATGTCAAAAAATTTCGCGCGCTATGCGTACAACAAGTTATGAGACTGGGAGTACAGAAATACTATGACACAGCATAAAACATTAAAACAATTCCTTCTCATTATAGTATGAATTTAAGATGAATCAAATGCTTTTAGAAAATTATATGATATATATCTAGATGCTTTATATTGTATTCCCTGGGAAAGGATAGTTGATGCTCTCGAAATGTGCCTGATTCCCTTAGAAATAACCGGCTAAACTCTGGAATTTCGGGTGGAATTTCGGTCACCTAGACCCCTGATCAGGGCTTTGCCCTGGACCATTCGGGGCCCTTACGGCCCCTTGAAACCCTATTCTGCTTAAAAATTTTACGCCCCCTCTAACTAGAATTTTACGCCCCCTCTAACTAAAAATCCTGGATCCGCCTATGAAACTATAGATACATTGTACAATATTGACAGGATCGGAGCATAATAAAAGGTGTAACGGCAGGCCTAAATTGGCATTTATATACATTTATTGTTTCCAGATAAAAATGATAAATTTACATTGTTGGGTATATTTTAAATGATTGTGCGTTTATTCTAATGTAAGTGTGGTACTTCAATGCCACACAATTGTGTCTCTGGCATGTGTGTTCGGGTCGTCTGTCTTTACCATGAAATAGTGAATTAAATCTTGAACTTTAGTGGTGTGAATCCATAGGAAAAACTACAACACGCAGTGTTTGCCTATTACAGCATCGCATCATTTTAACCATCGTCGGCAACCACAGAACTTTCACCCGTTACACACCATACGTACCGTAGGCAATTTGACTAGCGAAATCTCTTTTTCATGAATATGCATGAGGTGGGGGGGATCAATCTTCAAATGAAATCGCATTTTGCAATTAAATACTCTTCAATTACAATGACGTCATACTTGAATTTTCTTCACCCGCTTCGGAAAAATCACTCCTGGAGACCTCCATTTTGAATGGTAAACCCAGCCTAAGATATAAAACTTATTTCATTGGCTAGTTTCCGTAGTAGTTTCCTTATGGGGACAATACAACTGGCTCATTAATTATTCATGATTACGAGATTTTCTGAACCAAATGGCCCCGGGTACATATCGCAGCATAGCAGAGTAGTGTATAATGGGATAACCGACGATGTGTTATGATACAATTCACCTACGCCTTTCAGAGGTTTATAGTGCAACGATGTGTCAAAGACATCTGGAACGAGTGTTTGATAAGTTCTTATTAGGTTTTAAATTCTAATAGTAATCGCTGTGGACATTTCATGTAGCAATGGTTTCTGTTTAGTAGGTTCAGTGTACTTCTTATTACTTTTAATGAATATTCTTTCATTAAACTTGCACGCACAATTAGCATAACGTACATAAATAGAAAATACTGTGTGATTGTAAATTGACCATTCCTGTTTGACCTTTTAATTTAAATATCAAAACATTTTCTCTCAAGCACATCCATGTGCGCTTTTGTTAACACCTCGTCAGAGGGACAAAATATAACTGTGAACATTTGTTCATGCATTATATGTAAATATGTCAATGGGTAAAGTCATGGAAAGGTCCATTGACACAGTTGCTGAATAAATGCATTAGACTGAAGTTAAGGCTTGTTGTTGACTACATTATTATAACAAACTTACATCTAAAAGCAGACAAATGTCTAGTCACAAAAAACTTATCGAAGGTAGATCATATTGGAATGATCATGTCATTTTCTCCATGACTTAAAATTTTGAGTCGCAACATGAAGTAGATTTCTGTACAGAAATGACACATAATTGTACCAACACATTGGTGCTTTTGTGAATAATGGATAAAGGAATAACTAAGAGTATACATGATACTGCTACTTTATCATTACTAATTGTAAAAAACTGGAAGGAACGTTTTAGAAAACACTGACACTTCAATAACATAGCACAGTTTTCTATCTTTTCTTGGCAAGCACCAACTCTGTTGAAAACTTGACGAATAATTCGACATAAAGTTACAGTGACACAAACAAACGTTTAGAAATGTCTTACTTTGCGTCCATAAAACACTATGTACAATGTCACCATATATACAATGCCATCAATGATTACCTTTACACTTGTAATAACTTTTGGTTGATACAATTGAATTTCATTTCAAATGTTTTTTACTCATTAAGATAGTCATAATATATTGTAACATTTGTAAAGGGAGTAATGATACTTCATACAATAATAATTGGTGTACATATACGTGCATCGTAGAATATGTTTTTTTTTATTTCTGGAGTATTGGTAAAAAAAGTAAATCCTACAGTTACCAAAGTGTAAAGATAATTATGGATGACACTGTAGTTTGATTCTGTAGTTTTATTCTAAATCTTTAAGTTTCTGTAACAGTTTGTCTCTGATGTTTGGGGCTATACCAAGATCTGCTAGAATGACATCTTGGTTTGGCTTTCCATCAATCATACTATGCAGTGCCTGCAACAAAACATACAATAATATTATAGTTGATAATCAATCTTTGATGATGCCTGTCAACAGTAACTATATACAAACAACTGGAATGGCATTCGCAGCATCTCTGTGATCTTCTACGCGGGTATACATTGGATACCAGAGGTAAAAGTAATACAACGTGTGATAAAGTCCGACAATTAACTCGTTGGTAAGAAATTATATTATAATTACCTGTACATGGAAAAATTGAGACAATATAAACAAATTGCCAACTCAAACATTATCTAAATTCATTGAAACACAATATTTTGTATTTACACCTCCTACATAATCTGATAAATCTGCTGAACGCATTTCAAAACAAAATATTAGAAATACATTGTAACGTGAAAACCTTGTATATTTTCAATGATAGTTCTTTATATTAAACTTATTTAAAGAAAGGATCATCCCTGCCATAAGATAAAACAAGCTGTATATATGTCCATATCCAAAGCGGAGAGATAGCACATTGCCGTTCCTTTAGGAGGACCATCGAATGTCACAACTATCTCGGCCATGATCAGCAAGTCTCCAATAGTAATGTGGCTTACACTAGAAGCCAATGTTGGCTACTTATGTAATTCAAAATGGCTCAAATGTTTTACAATACATGATGTATGACATGCATGAGATTCTGACTTGACCAACATTGCCAGCAAATCATGAAGCCCCTTTGTAATATTTACTTTCGATGGCAAGACAAATACCTTGGATGTTGACGCCTGTATTTGAGGAATGGGTACGTAACTAAAAAAATATTTTCAATATTTATTGAATTGATATTATCATGCCAATATTTGATGTCAGATAAAATCAACAAGTGCGAAAATCCAGCTACTTATGTCATCTTTCAACTGAGACCTAATCATGCTGTAGAGCTCCATGCATATGATCCACTAACTTGGAAACAACAACGGAAACACAACAGCACATCTTCTACCAAATTAGTAAAATTGATATGTAATGTTATAACATGCTAGCTAACAACGAATTGATTATGAAACGTTGATAGATCATTAATAAAAAAGTATTTGTTGTTTCAGGTGAAAGACATTGACAGACATATGGCTGCTCAGAAACGTAAGAACCTGCTCTTCTTAGACAACGCACCTGTCCATCCTAATATTACACTTCAGGTATGTTAATATTTTTTAATGAACATTTTACACAAATTTTATATCACTTATTCCAAACATGTGAATATAAGCTGGAATTTCATTTTGTTTGTTTTTATGTTGCAACCGCACAAGTTATACCGTCACATATGTAGAATAATGGACCTATCATGAGCTAGTTGGGTCACATGATTTTTTTTTACAGCAAATGAGGTTTCGAACCAACATCAATGAAAAACTTGTTAAGAAGTTTAAGAAGAATGCTGCACGTTTTATTTGAAGAAAGATTATCAAATATGTTTGTCTAATATTATTAAATACATTTTCTTTTCTTTTCAGAATGTGAAACTTCAGTTTTTTTCCGAAGAACACCACATCAATACTGAAGCCAATGGACGCTGGTATCATCCAGGCGGTGAAGCTTAAGTATAGAAGGCGACAGCTACAACATGTATTAGCAGAACTTGAAAAAAAAACTGAAACTGGGACCAGAAATCCTAAAAGAAATTACCATTTTTCAGGCTATTTACTGGGTATCTGGTGCCTGGAAAGAAATTGAAACGGAAACAATCTCTAAGTGTTTTGCCAAGTGTGGTTTTTCTTCAGACCTGATATCTAGTGAGTCATCTCAGTTAAATGATGTCGAATCTGTTGAAGAATCTGATACTGATGTTAATGATGAGTGTCCTATGGCAGTCCTTAAGATGGCCAGGAAACTGTTTGACTGTTACTTTAAGGATTTAATAGAGATTGACAGTGCCATACATACATGTTATAATAATATGGTCAGTTGGGAAAAGAACGCCTCTGATATTCTTTGTGAGATTAATGGGGAGGTAACAGACACTGAGAGTGTGGAATTAGACAATGAAGACATAATTGAACCGGAAATGTGACATTTTCAGAGGTAACAGTATGTATTAAAAAGTTAAAGAGCTTTGCTTTGTGCAAGGGCCAGGGTGCCATTTTAGAAAATGTAATGAGCATGGAAGACATGATAGTAGAAATGAGGATTGACTCATCAGTAAAACAGGCAAAAATCAGTGATTTTTTTAATCTTAGACATGAAAAAACCTGTATCTGGTAAGGTTTAGGCTATGCTCTAATAGCATTTGATTTTTATTATCATTTTGATATAGGTTTGATGTTAAGGTGTCAATCAGGCCATAATTAGTAACTTTTAAAATCTAAACCATGGCAAAAAACAGTGTCATGAGTTTTAGTATTTTTAAGTTATTTGATGTTTATTTTGTTTTAAATAATATATGATGTTAATATGAAGATAGAATTTCAAAAATAAATAAAGATTAGAATAAAATAAATATGCATGTTTGTTGTTTAAATTGTATGTGTTTTTATAAAGCCTTTTATTATTTAAAGACGTCATTCAGTGATGTGAATATCTCAGAAATAAGTTCAACACTGACTATGATGATGCGCTGATGATGATTTGATAATGATGATAATTTCCAACAGGACAAATGATATCAATAAGAATAAGCATAAAACTTCATTTTAAAACACTCATTGTCTTCAAAGTTTACATCCATACTCCTCCTCCCGATTTACACCCATACCCCCCCTCCCGACCCAACCCCCTCTTAAGTGGTCACCTCGCTTAAGCAGCCAATTCGGCTGTTTCCCTTGGTTAGCTGCTTAAGAGGGGGTTGGACTGTTTATATATCGTGTGTTCTTATTCTAAATTGTTCAACGTGTAAAACAGATACCTCCTTAATGATAAACAAACTACGACTTACAAATCAGGGAGTGATCACGTAACATACATTTTAATAATATACAAGTAAAATGTGAAAATTGAACGAGATTTAATTTTGGCATGTTGGATACAAACCTCTAACTCCTCTAAGGACAGAGAATCAACAGCTTGAGAGGCAGTGTCATCTATCTTCCTTGTTACCTCATCCTGTATATTACATAAAACTACTATGGTAAGATTAAATCAGCTTAGAACTATCACTAATTATTTATATTTATTGTTTGTGCATTCAGAATACACAGTTTTTTTAAATAATTAGAAATAAGACATAGATGAATACAAATTGGTTTAGTAATAGATTATATCCGGAATTAAAATATTTGGGTTTTCCCCTCCGGTGCAAACAAACATTCACCGTTCCAATGAAAACACGTGTACAAAGAACAATAGGATTTTATCCATAGTTCGTGCAATTTAGCAATAATGTGTAGAAAACTTTGTTTGTACCGGCTGTGCACCCCATAAATTTGAATTCCGTATTAGGTCTATTAACGTGTATTACTTATGTACTTATTACACATACATGTACTAACATAGCTAATTACTTACCTTAACTTGCTACAAAATATTGAATTGTTTTTGCAGCCAGAGATTATTCATAAAATATAAAATTGATTTAAGAAATCATCCATTTTGATGAAAGCTGAAGATTAATTATTCGTTTAAGAAAACTATAAATTATACGTACACGTTCCAATGTTTTATGTTGCCGTTCTTTAAGGATGTACTCTCCTGCTGTGTGCACATTGTCCATTTCTAGAAATAGATGGAAATTATGGAAAATGTTAATTATAACAGTAAAAAGGGTCACATACACTGAATAAATGTAGAATACGTCGGTGGAAACTATAAACTTAGTCTCTAAGTCATAAAATGCGAATGAACATGAAAATCTAAATTACAATAAGTATATGAGTAAAGAAATGATTCAAGAAAATCATTTAGAAATAAATGTACGATACCCATATGAAGACACAAATGACAAATTAAGATATAGTGACAATTCTTTTGTATGAAAGAGTTTACCTCCAACTTTGTTTCTTTGCTTAGCAAGTTGACGTTCTTGTTGATCCATATACCATACAGTAACAGCATACCTAGAAGATGGACAATAATATTAATATAATTATACAACTTTAAAAGTCACAACTGCAATATAAGATTATTTCTACAACAAAGTATTTCTTAACCACTGTTTTATTGAGATGTCATTTATAAATAAAAATTAAAGTAGAGAAACCAATACTGTTCAAAAAGAAAAGTTGTCAGCGGGATAGTCTACAGGGTTCTGCAGGCTTGTTGATTGGCCCTTCTACAGTTGATCATTTTGCTTCTCTCTTTTGATGAACAACAATGGCAGGAATTTACATGAACTTGAAGTTAATGTACCTTAGAACCAGGCTAAAACCCCTGGTGGCAACTGCTTTGCCACTGTTCATTCCTAGATGAAAACCCCTTTATGGCCCTGGCTTTTGTTTTTTTGTTTGTGGTTTTCGTTTTGTAACAAAATATTTAAAAAAATAAATATATATCCCACTTGCTTTTTGGCTGTGTGGGAGGACTTCTTAGTGTCGCTGATCCTGATATGTTTCCACGTTCCTTTTGTAAAATAAAACACTGATCACATAAATACTGAATAATTTATCTTGAAAACAACTTGAATTACTAAGTATATCAAATTCAGTCTACAATTACTAAGTCGAAAGTTACAAGACACTTTCAAATTACACTAAAACGTTACAATGTTATCAAAACGTAGCATTGTTCACTAAAACATTACAATATACACTAAAACGTATCAATGTTCATCAAAAAGTTACAGTGTACACTAAAACGTTACAATGTTTATTAAAACGTGACGAGGTATCTCAAAACGTAACAATGTTCATCAAAACGCTACAAAGTACACTAGCATATAACTTGATCATAAACTATATACCAATACTGATTTCATTTCCATTTATCAAAAAGGCGAATTTCAATTCGTTACTCTTTTGCGCGACTAGCTGTCACAGTCCCGTATCAATATTCGAAATAACACAAAATAAATTCCCTAAGTGGGTTTCAGAGACATGGCTACACATGCATTATGTTTTTCATTATGCTGTCAAAATTTAGTCTTTAGTTACGAAACAAGTCAAATCATGTAATTAAACCAAAGCATCATTATATAATGTGCTACCTATATACACGAGTTGAATCGGACAATTGAGCTGGTTTAGTCGAGTATACTCATTCAGAATAACAAATAGCTATCATAATAACTCTAACTTAGCAATGAAGGAAGACTAGTATGTGATGTTAGTATAGTTTTTTCAGAATAAATGAGCATTGTTTCCATTCTTATATCCTTTGCAATATAGCGTATATAATACTCCGACATGGACCATGCAGGGACGGTATCAGCGAAGTGCTAGATAAAGTATCTACTGGTATAGAAAAGCAATGATGCTTAAGTGTCAAAAAGAACAACGAAATCTCACCTTGTTTTAAATGCTGGTTGTACTTCATGTGGACTTCTTTTATCTGACCAGAAGAATAGTAGACGATTCTCTACAGGGGCAATGTCTATATAATCATCTATCTCTGATGGTAAAATTCTTAACAAACCACCATCTTCCTATCATACGATTGAGAGAATCTTGATTTAACTTTAACTTACTAATAAAGTTGATAGCATATTTCCATGTTATCAAAAAAAACAAGGAAGACAATATAAAGTTACTTAATAACTAACACATGTAGTATACCTGTGATTCAACTTGTATAGTTATTTACAGTAAAAGAAGAAAGTTTGGCGATACTGATTAGTGAATTACAATCATAGTGCATCAAACAATTTTTAATGTGATTGTAGATGTCTTTAAAAATCCACGACATTATGCAAGGAGTAAAGGTAATAAGTACAAAAACTACTGCTTAAATCTTAACAATGTAGTATCATGACAACAGTCAAACAGATAGAAAGGAACTCCTTAAAATAATCTATGAGGTAATGTATGTATCTACACTGTATCATATAAACTTTTTTAAACCTAATGTGTGTGTTTCATAAATTAAATTACCTGAATACTTTTGTAGTTTAATGAAATCGCTTTTTTGCAACTTTACTGCAACATATATATCCTTTTCACGTTACCGAATTTAAAGAAAAATATTCCTCATTTTAGTGTGTTTTGAAGCTTATTTTTTAGCCACCCAGCTAGCTCAGTTGATGCACGCAAATCTACTGATCGAGTGATCGTGGGTCCGATTACCGGGTGGGGCATACTTTCGTGGAGCTTGGTCATGAAATTATTTCTACGGTCATTCTCCCTTCTACTAATGATTCTTAACTATGAAGGACAGTTGTCAGTTACTGACGAAAGTATGCACTTAGTAGTTGGTTAACATCTTAATCCAGAGATTTAGCCTTTCCAGGAACAGTAAGTAGGTTGACTGACCGCCGTTATATGACCTATACAATGTGTTGCAATGGCGTTAAACTAAACAAAAAGTATATTTATTTTTATTTTTTCCACTGAAGTTTCCTTTAAAACAAAGAAAACTAGCAAACTACATATGAACAGTAGGAATACCTGTACATTCCAACCTCTATTCAGGTACAAAATGCAAGTTACCACTCTGCCATCACCACTGGGATTATCAACATGACGCCGATAGTATGTGCCGTTTCCAGGGTAGCATGCTATCATTGCCTTTAAAACATACACACATATATAAAAACAGTATATATTGTATATTATGCTAAATCATGATAATTCGTCATACATCAATCAAAACACAAGTATTTTTAACACACACGTTGTAAGTGACTTCGTGGCTTTACCACAATTCAATTTCTTTATGGTATTGATAATACTACATGCATGACTCAAAACCTCCATTACGAACGCAAAACATACGTGCAAGTAGCACGTGCATAATCATATAGTATATGTACACTATAGTTATATGTGATTTAATTTGAAACAATAGCTGAAACAATCGGCATCAGAATCATGTTGTCGTGTTGATGTCTTGGGGTTCGATCTTTAATTTCCAAACAATCAACACAAGTTTCAACAGATGATACATAATATGTTTCTTGAGGTGTAAATTTGAAGCTTTCTTGTACCTTAGATTTAGTCAGATACTGGTGCTTAAAAAAGATCTGCACAAACTCAGACAGATTTGCCAGATGTTTCACTGTAAAATAGACAATTCTGAATACTCGGATTTTGCATGAATAAGTTACTGTAGCCTAAATGCCGTTAGGTTTACGCCTCACTAAATTTTTGCGTATCTAATACACTTGTATATTAATTTATTTACTTTGTAATGGTAAGAAAAATACCCAAGATCGTTATCTTTTTCAAATTAGATACTTTGACTTGAAGATGCTAGAGAGCTTAGAATTAAATGTTGCCGCAATTTTAGAGTCTTAAACCAGAACTGACAGTGAGTAAAGGAAGTCATCAAAAGTACTTACTTTTGTACGACCATTAATAAAATACTTATTCTTTAAAAACCCATTAAATTCCCAAAGAATAGCGTCCATCTTTGACACAATAGTATTCAATCCTGCAAGATCTTCTTCTGTACCTTCAATCCACATAATTTTATCACTTCGAATTTCTGAATTCACAACTTGCTTATTAACATCACTACTAGTGACCCCACCTTCTAGCTTTCCTCTAGTAAAGTAATCAGCTGCCCCAGCTTTCCTAATGTCTGCTAAAGCTTTATTTATTTGAGATTTTGTAAATAGACCATCAAGAACACAATAGCCGTTTTTATTCAATTCATCAACAGCAATTTTGGCTGTATCGACTGCACTAAGACCACATGGCACTTTGATGAATTGGTTCTCTTTGTACGGTCTTGTATCAAAAGGTATCCCGGTGTCAGGTTCTGTGTCATACTGTAAATGGCTGGATTTCTTCTCTGAATTTATGACACATTTATTCCCACTATCATCCTTACCGAGTTCACCATAATTTCTTCCATCAGCAACGTCTTTGCAAGCCGGGTCATCCTTTTGAATATTGTCCGAACTAGTCACGTCGGAACTTGTTTCCTTTGCTAACTGTTTACATCTAAGTTTGTGATTATTCCAGTCTTTCATTTGATGTTCCCTGGAACAATAGTAAGTGCATTTACAAATTCCACATCGTTTCAGATTTTGTTTATCATTGCAGACGCAACAGCTTAGGTCATGATTTATAACCTTCTCTGCCATATTGTTTACATTCGCAACCTGTTCATTCAATGAAAAGGGCGATCACTCAAAGAGAATTTTATCTCAGGGTTGGTTAAAGTTAAATACCCGGTATAGTATTGAGGCCGGTATTCCATCTATACGAATTTGTATGTACCGATCATGTGAATCAGTTGGTGACATAAAGACCCACTGGGTCGGGTGTTCATCTGTAAATACTCTTCATGTTGTTTTCATGCTTGTAATATTGTCATAACACGTGTCACGAAAATAAATTATTTACTTACTCACTTATACGGGAACGTGTAGCGTGAACGTGTTCAGCGCGAACGTGAAAAATCAAACAAACGATTTTCTATTGTATACATTCTTTTTCGGCATGAGCGGGGCGTGAGCGTGAAACACGATTGAAATGTGACCGTGTAACGCGAGCGTGAAACCGATCGCTACATGTAGTGATTTTTCACGTTCACGCACGGCATTCACGGACGAAAAGCCACCATGAATGGTCCGGTCTATGACAGCTGCAACAGAATTACTTATCAAACATCAGTTGAAGCAATTAGGCATTTATGTCTTACACCGATGCCTATGTGGATGTCCGATATTGATAAAATACTTGGGGGGTTTTCTCAAACGTATTTACACAATGTCAATGTAAACAGCCTTAAAGAAACTAATATATACGAATACAAATATTTACTTTAGGATCTATTGATGGAACCTCTCATGAAATTTATAGACCAGACATTGTGCCACAAGAACGGTTTTACTCTGGACATCGATGTTTTCACTGTAAATTCTCAGGCTGGTACATAATAATTATTATTAACAATGCACATATTATACACATGTACTTTCATGCTTTTTACCCCATGACGTAATTTCTTACGCATGTTATGCCTCAGTCCCATAAAATCGTGGTTTGTAGCGGACCCGTACGTGCAGACAGCCGTAGGCCGTGGGAAGCCTTGCGTATAAAGGTGACGGTTCGCACATGGCACAAAACAAGACATCCATACGGAGCCGTAGCTGGAAGATATGCAAGTTTAATCCATACTCGGCCACGTTTGTGTTCACGACTTCACTTTGAAACTGATACATGTATCCATGGCTCATCTCACGGACCCTGGTAAAAACCTAACAGTCCGTACGGGTACGCAAAAGTTCGTACGGGTCCTTGCGGAGCTTGATCGCCCGGCGCCCGCACGGTGCCCTCACGGTGCCCTCACTGCTATTTTTATGTTTATGGGACTGTAGCTTTAGTAAGTATCTATCTGTATCTGCAGGGAGTTCAGTTACCGCGAACGTTACAAAACGTTCCGTAACGATGCATTCGGAACTCCTCGACCATTTGCTGCGAATAATCTCGGACATATTTAGCCGCTATTTTGAAACTACCGGTGTTGAAGTAAACAAATATATGGTCGTTTAGGCATTGAGCGATGTTTCGTTTTTAGTCTGTAAATTTTGAAACATCACTCATTGCCTTAACGATCGCATATTTGTGTATTCGCAGCGAATGGTCGAGGAGTTCCGAATGTATCGTTATGTAACGTTCTGTAACGTTTTTTGTAATTGAACACGCTACTGTATGTATACGACGCAGTGACCACTGGCGTGATGCGTCGGGATATCTATATGTCACAGGGTAAGAAAAATATGCAGCCTGACCGGGACTCGAACCCATGACCCCTCGCTTACAGGGCGAGTGCTCTCCCGACTAAGCTATCCGGCCGCCTACACATTCTTCCTCCCATAATGTGAACAGGTTAATGCCGTGACATATATATACCCTATAAATCAGATAAAACACGTATAAACAAGATACGTTAAATGTTTTAAACCAGAATATGTTGTGTATGTATCACAGTATGCCAAATGTGTCATATTTGTTATATTTAACCTAGGTAATTGTTGACGCCAACGGCATTATCCGCCATATAGAGAGTAGATACGAGGGGCGTCTGAACGATGCCTAACAGTATGGTCTCATGCAGCAGATTGGTACAGACCTGCCATTCCCCGACGAGCCTCTTCTGTTGGCTGATAAAATATACCCAAACCGTGGGTATGACATGACGCCGTATACTTCGGCACAGTTGGCAAGGAAATCGGATAATGAGAGAAGAAAGTGTAGAAAATTTAATAGAATTGTGAGAAAATATAGAACGGGGATAGAACACGCCATTGGAGAAATTAAACAATATAGAAGTACAAGTTCACTATGGAGGCATCCGAGAAATCTTCTATCTCCCACTGTTAATGTTTGTGCTGCATTAGTCTGCAGACGCAAACATTTAGAAATTATATTGTAAAAATAAACAAACTGATTCAAAATATAAATTCTTCGTTTGTCATTATTTCTATCACAGTATATCACTCTACAGTCGTAGATAACATCTCTTGCCAATCTAATATCATGTCTAATCAGCTAATACCATGTCTTGTGTTTACATTGACATTGTGTAAATACGTTTGAGAAAACCCCCCAAGTATTTTATCAACATCGGACATCCACATAGGCATCGGTGTAAGACATACATGCCTATTATAAAGTGCCCTATTCTGTACGACACGTCTCTACTGAAGTACAGACATAAAAGACCAGTAGCGTGATCAGTTACCGCGAACGTTACAGAACGTTACATAACGATACATTCGGAACTCCTTGGCCATTCACTGCAAATAATTTCATCTAATAGGTTACATACCACTAAATAAAATCCTTCTTTGTTGTATATAAAAAGTCTCATTTTCAATGACAAATTACACTATGACCCAGGGGTGTGAGATACCCCAAACCATATATAGGCTGAAAGATCTATCTATTCCCCTCAAAATGATCAGTATTAGAAAAAAAGTTACGTTACTTATAAGAAAATAAATTTCGATTGAAAGTTCCTACCCTGAAAATGTCCTGGTTTTTAACTCTTCACCAGCCGTACAGAGTCATCTCCCCTTTTAACCAGTTTTCGCGACTAAACTAACCAGATCCATTGAATTTTTGCATACTTTCATAGGAAAAGCATTGTCAAAGACATACATACTCTTCAATATAAAAAAGCACCACAAATGAGGTATCCATGCACTCTCAAAAAATAAATAAGGACCATGTCACACTTTCTACTTCCGGTAAATGCCTACTTCCGGTTACCATTTAGTGGTATGTAACCTTTAATACACAAATATGCGATCGTTAAGGCAATGAGTGATGTTTCCAAATTTACGGACTAAAAACGAAACATCACTAATTGCCTAAACGATCATATATTTGTTTACTTCAACAGTCAGTTTCAAAATAGCGGCTAAATATGTCCAAGATTAATCGCAGTGAATGGCCGAGGAGTTTCGAATGTATCGGTACGGAACGTTCTGTAACGTTTAGTGTAATTGAACACGCTACTGGTTCTGCAGACAATTGCAGACTCATTCGATATTCCTGGCTTGAAAAGTACACCTAACATGAATAAATTTCAGTTGCAAAACAATGTTTATTTAAGTGTCTACGTAGTTTTTGCAAGCATGCTTATGATAATTAAGTTTTTATTACAAAATTCATGACTCTCTCAACATTCCTGGCTTGAAAGGTACACCAAACATACATTAATTATCACGTTAACCGGATGAATCAAATAGTGCGAGTGTGAAAACTCACGCGGGCCGCCTCACGTTCAAGTTACACGCTCACGCTAAACGTTCACGTCGCGCTCCCGTATAAATGGAATACCGGCCTAAAACTGTACAATTGATACATGTATTTAAAATCGGTTCTGTTTAAAACTTTATATCAATCATATCAGTATGACTGCTAATCTGTACTCCACTGCCATGAATAACTGAGATATTTGTCATATTTCGTGGTACTTTCGATAAAAAAATCAGTTATCATAACGATCAGTAAATGAATATTTATAAGGATCAATCTAGACACGTGCCCTAACAAATAAACTGAGGATTTGACAAAATTGAACTGCGGTTTTTTTTTGTTGAAGTTGTGTATATCAATCTATAATGTACCAACTATTTAGTTAGTTTAGTTTTCTTCTAGACCATTCAAAAGTTTGTTTAGTTTCATATTTTATCGTCAATTGTAGTAACGATTTATTATCTAGGATGTTTCTGGTTTTACCTAAATCTTTTTCCTCCCAGACATTCTTAATAAAATCTCTATCCATAGCTAGTATAATTGTGGCTATTGTATTTATCAAGATTTTTACATTTATGTTAGGATGCATTATTTCTAAAAAAAACAACAGTAATAAGCTAACTATATATGCTGTTTATGTCTTCCTACAGTGTATGTGGGAACACAATCGGATGAACTGCATATTACACATACCTCAGACAGTTCATTGAGAAACTTTACGACTTGCATAACCATAGTTAGAAGGTCTAATGATAGAGTTTTTTACGGAATGTATAGCGTTTTCCTGTGCAAGAGCTCTAGAAAGGAAGAAATAGTCTATGAGAACCCAGGACCAAATTCCATTTTCGTCATTGTTTTACATGAACACGTATGATTCCACATTATCAGAGACAATTATAACATAAATTGATGTAGATCATTGGTATTGTACGGTCTACCACTTTCTATGACCCACATAAATTTATCAGTTTAGCAACAATACTAAACATGTTGGTTTCGGATTAAGAAGATTTGAACTTTTTGCGCCACACCACGTACGTCTTTACCTTTCATATGTGCGACAATACCCAAGAGAGGGACCTGGAAGAAGAAGAAGGGCTCGTTGCCACGTACAAAATATGAATGGAAATTATATCAAAAATAGTAAGTTTTACAGCGAAAAAACTGCCTAATATATGCCCCAAACCAGTAGGAATCCGGTCCCTGAAACAATATACTGTGCTGTAAGCTGTTAGAACACATCATCGTCAGTAACACCCTACGACATTTAAACCAACATGACATACTACACGACTGCCAACATGGATTCCGGGCCAAACGAAGCTGTGAGACCCAACTTGTGACACTTGCTCATGAGTTGGCTGCATCACTAGACAAGAAAGTCCAGACAGACTTGATTATTCTGGACTTCAGCAAAGCCTTTGACAGAGTCCCCCACCAACGACTTATGCAGAAAGTCTACCACTATGGCATCCGAGGCCATACCTTCGATTGGATCCAGTCATTCCTAAGAGATCGAACTCAAACAGTCATGGTGGAAGGTCAGTCTTCTGAGAACGCCCCAGTCATCAGCGGTGTACCCCAGGGATCTGCCCTAGGTCCACTATTGTTCCTTATCTTCATAAATGACCTCCCTGAGGGTATTGCTTCCAAAACCAGGCTGTTTGCTGATGACTGTATTCTGTACAGACAGATCAAGTCACAAGAAGACCAAAGATTACTTCAATCTGACCTTGACTCTCTTGCAGCATGGGAGAAAAAATGGGGTATGGAGTTTAATCCCCAGAAATGTAGTGTGCTCAGAGTCTCTAGATCCAAAGCCCCCATCCTGTCACCATATGTTCTTAAAGGCATCACTTTGGCTGAAGAAAAATCTTCAAAATATCTGGGAGTGGACCTACAATCAAATTTGTCATGGAAGCCACACATAGACAGAATCTGCAAGAAAGGAAACAACATGCTAGGCTTTCTACGCAGAAATCTCCGCTCAGCCAACAAAACAACGAAAACAAGGGCTTACATCTCCCTAGTTCGTCCAAACCTTGAGTACTTTTGTGCTGTCTGGAATCCTCACCAGAAATCCTACATCAAACAACTTGAAATGGTCCAAAGAAGAGCTGCCCGTTTCACTGAAAATCGCTACCATAACATGAGTAGTGTCAGTGAAATGTTGCAGGGCCTCAACTGGACAAGTTTGGAACATCGCAGATCCAGTCTCCAGCTTACTCTCCTTTTCAAAATCATCAACAATCTAGTCGACATCGATCCTCTACCTATCTTACACCAGCTAAAATCCTACCCAGATCTAAACATTCAACAAGATTTCTACCGTACTCCACATCAACTGACTGCTACAAACATAGCTTCTTCCCTAGATGTATCCCAGTATGGAACAATCTACCAGCAACAATTGCTGAGGCCCACTCTTTGGCATCATTCAAGAGTGGGCTCTCAAAATTGACCTTTTAAATGGGGTTTTTCCATCCAGCAACCTTTGTGACTAGTGGTTGCTGGATACACCTTCTTTCTTTTTCTTTCTTAATATATCTATATTTGTGCATTTTACCATTATTTCTTGACTGAGTCTATTTATCTTCTTACTTTTTACTATTATTTCTCTTTTATAACTCTATCTTTCTTAGCGCACCGTTAAAGCATTGTCAAATTGTTGACAGTTTAACGTACTGATGTAAATGTAAATATACTAAAAACTGCATTTCAGGGCACACAGTCTGAATTTTGAAAAAAGGACGACAGTTTTATCTTATTTAGTGCTACATGATATCGAGGGTTGCCCGCAAGACTGTGGCTACTTGCTCTTTTATATTCCGTGCATGTACTCAGAAACTCTTTCCGCTAAAAATATCTTTCTCTTATTTCTAGATCTTTCGGTTAGTTAATCAGCCGGCAAAGGGAGGCAACCGTAGATAACATTCTGGAAATTTCTCAAGCCATGGCAGACAATAAGAAACAGGTTTGTGTTTAGAGTTCATTTGATTAAATTATGTGTATATACTCCGTGGAAAAATGTTTTGAATAAGAGATAATTTCATGTTCTGCCATTATTGTGTTTATGATATATAAATAAACACGTGTTTCGTTTTTAAAAGGGATGGTGTTCGGATAATTCGGCTAGATTTATTTTGAGCAGAAAACTTCCTTATTTTCATGATTGTTGTTATATAAGTTTATCATGTATATGTTAGCATATATACATTCTACAATTCATTTGAATCTTGGACGGGATCAGATTAATCCAGAAATCAGGAATAAAGTAAATTGGGAGAATAAAAACCATACATGCCATGACTGGGAATCGAACCTGGTTCTCCCAGGTGGTAGGCGAGACACTCAACCGCGTCGCTAAAGGGTTAACCCAACAGCAAGGCTGTTGGAAGTGACTATATAGTCACCTACGATCACCACACTCTTCCCCAATTTCCTTTCTTTTTTTTTTAGGTGGCATCAACTGCACATACTTGCAATTTCTAGCCATTTCCGCTCCCCGGTGGCCATATACCCGCACACCGAATTATCCTCGTCGCCATTAAAGTAAATTGGGGGAATAAAAACCATACATGCCCAGACTGGGAATCGAACCTGGTTCTCCCGGGTGGTAGGCGAGACACTCAACCGCGTCGCTAAAGGGTTAACCTAACAGCAAGGCTGTTGGAAGTGACTATATAGTCACCTACGATCACCACAGGAAATTGAGTTTTCATTATTCTATATTGTTGTAGCAAATTTCTATTTAATTTTATAACTGCCACTAATGTAGCGGACTATGTATTCACTGAAATACAATTTATTTCCCAAAATATACCAGCTGTGGATAGGGTTCATAATCCTAGCCAAGGAACCTAGGAAGTAGGATAACAGAAGTTCTGTGATTAATTAATTTGGGAGAATAACAACCATACGCCCCGCCTGGGAATCGAACCTGGTTCTGGGTGGTAGGCCAGACACTCAACCGCGTCGCTAAAGGGTTAACCCAACAGCATGGCTGTTGGAAGTGACTATGTAGTCACCTACAATCACCACACTCTTTCCCTCTTTACTTTCCAAAAAGCTGGCCTGGTTCTCAGTAAATGAACTGTCCATGCAGAGGCCTTGCATGAGTTCGTCAAACACTTCTGACACCATTATCTATCTATCTTCCTTTTATGTCAAACCCCTCGCGGGAACGTAGATATTTAAGTAAATTGGGAGAATAAAAACCATATGCCCTGACTGGGAATCGAACCTGGTTCTCCCGGGTGGTAGGTGAGACACTCAACCCCATTGCTAAAGGGTTAACCCAACAGCAAGGCTGTTGGAACTGGAAGTGACTATATAGTCACCTACACTCACCACACTGATATTGGACAACCCTGACTTGTACGGCTGCAGATATGGAAGTTATTTTGTATGGATTTTTTTTGGAAGTGGCTAGACCTACGGTACCATAACTGTAGACCAAGGGTCTAGAGTTATAAAAGTATAAAAGAAACTAGCCACTGCCTAATTTTCTTAATTATAAACATTGAAAACCATGTCCAATGCAAGATTATTTCAAAGTTTAATATAAACTGTGAAAAACTGTCAATTAATACAAGTTGTCCCACTTTAGTAATCAACAAGTTTGTAATTTTATTTTCAGGCTCTCGCTTGCAAAGAGAAAGGAAATGCTGCTTATAAAGCAAAGAATTTTGATGAAGCCCTCAAGCATTATGAAGAAGCTATTTCATTGGACCCAGCTGAAATGACATTCTTGAACAACAAAGCAGGTACTTTTTTAAGTTGTTATATAATGAAATGCTAGTAACAGTTAATTTTCAAATATATAATTATACCTTTCTTTTTAAATTATATTTGATGATTGATAAGTGTTGAACACAGAATGTTTCAATGGAATGCTAGTTCTTTACTCAATAATTTTTAAACTTATGACATTCTAGACAGTCTATCTCAATTACCTAAGACCAAAAGTTGTTCAGATGTTAATATTAAGTTTTTGTGTCTGAAACACATTGAATCATGTGACATTGGATATAATTTCCAGTGTCTGATTTGGTATAACTTTTATTCTTTTTCTAAATTTGAAAAGAAAACATTAATGACTACTTTGAACATTATGTAAACACTTTATTTCTGATTTCTGTCCAATTTATTTCCCTCTATGACTACTTCGAAGTGTTATCATGAGTATAGATAGTTCAAAATAATGATAAGATTAAGTTCAAAATAATAATAGTTTTGTGGATTTATTGTAAGAAGTTTAGACTTTATATTTTTAATGGTTTTTTTTACTGTAGATGACTTTAACAAATATATTATTTTCTACAGCTGTATTCTTCGAGCAACAAAAATATGATGAATGTATAGAAACATGTGAAAAAGCTGTTGAAGTAGGCAGAGAAAATAGAGCTGATTATACTGTGATTGCAAAGTAAGTTTGTTTTATTTTGTTAGATTGTTCAAATTATGTACCAGGGTCTCAAATCAAATATGTTAGGCACCCTCGAAACCTAGGTATCTGGTGAGAAGCCAAGCATTGTCAAGACCTTCTTGATAATTTCTATCCGTGGTGTTTGTTCACTTGTTATTTTTGTTTAAAAAACATATACGCATTACATCTAGTGAACATTTTGTAATTTACCATGTGTCAGGATAAAATGAGACCTGAGCATTGTTTTATTCTCAACTATAATATAACCATAAGAATTGAGTGTCTTCAAGTGATCCAATTTATGTTAACTTTGATTACTATGTTAAAGCTCATTTCATTATACATTATATTTAGATTAATGGTTTAGGGTTAGTAAACAACAGAAATTTATCATTTACTTTGGAATTTATTCATAGTCATAAACATGTATATATCTATAGGTTACATATACATAGTATGAACATGCAATTTAAAATTATTTAATTCGCAGATATTTACTTTATATCATTATGATATAATGAATTTATTTGTGAGAGCAAGGACATTAGAACATTTTGAGATACCTAACGGTCATTAGAAAAAAAAACAAATTTCTTGATGTACACTGTTAATAGTTCTTGAATTTTCCAGTGTTCTAGATCAGAATTAAGTTCTAGCATCATTAAGTATAATAGCATTGTTCTTTTTAAAAAAGTACTGGGAATATATTGCTGCCAAACTGCTAGTCGTTTGGCTATTTCTTGGGATGAGATATGACTACAAAATCACCTTTGTTTGAATTCTATGTATAACTGATCTCTAGTATAAACTATTGTTTTGTTTATTTTCTAGAGCTCTAGGTAGACAAGGTAAAGCTTATTTAAAGAAAGGAGATGATGACAATGCATTAAAATATTTAAATAAATCATTATCAGAACATAGATCAGCTGAGACAGCTAAACTTGTCAATGAGGTTTGTATTTCATTTCATTGTCTTCTTTTATAACTTACTTGATTTCTAGAAACAATGGAAATTATGACGTAATTTATTGCCTTAAAATTTCTTACACTGGCCTGATAAATTATGTAATATAGTTTAGGACAAAACTATCATCTGACACTAGTCCTCAGCTTCAAATTAGTGGATTACAGAAAATGGCTGACATAATAAATCTGTTATGCTTGTGACCTTAGAGATAAATTAGCTCGATCTCTATCATTTTTGATTTTCAGATTGAAAAGCAAAAGAAAGAAAAGGAGAGGCTTGCATATGTTAATCCTGAACTCTCTTTGCAAGAAAAAACAAAAGGAAATGAACTGTATCAAAAAGGTTAGTACTAAATTATATTTATTTTTGTTGGGATGTAGATTTACTGTTTTTCATTTATCATCATATTTAAACAAAAGCTGATTTTTATACGCCCGTTTTGAAAAAACGGTCGTATTATGTTATGCTGTTGTCCGTCTGTCCGTCTGTCCGTCTGTCCGTCCGTGGACAATTGCTTGTCCGGATGATAACTTAAGAAAGGATATACCTAGGTTCCTCAAATTTTATGTGTGGATAGCCCTTGGGTGGAGGAGGTTCCCTATTGATTTTGAGACCCCAGGGTTAAAGGTCAAGGTCACTGGGACTTAAAATAGGTAAAACTTGTCCGGACAATAACTGAACCACCAATGTACCTAGGTTCACCAAATTTAATGTAAAAGTAGCCCATGTGTCAAAGATGTTCCCTATTGGTTTTGGGGCCCCTGGGTCAAAGGTCAAGGTCACAGTGGCATCATATGGGAAAAAAACTTGTCCTGACAATAACTTAACAACCAATCTACCTAGGTTCACCAAATTTTATGTGAGAGTAGCCCATGTGTCAAGGATGTCCCCGATCGGTTTTGGGGCCCCTGGGTCAAAGGTCAAGGTCACAGGGACATCATATTGAAAAACCTTGTCCGGACCATAACTCAACAACGACTGTACCTAGGTTCACCAAATTTTATGTGAAGGTAGCCCATGTGTCAAGGATGTGCCCTATAGGTTTATGGGGCCCCAGGTTCAAAGGTCAAGGTCACAGTGGCATAATATGGAAAAACTTTGTCCGGGCAATAACTGAACCACCAATGTACCTAGGTTCACCAAATTTTATCTGAGAGTAGCCCATGTGTCAAGGATATGCCCTATTGATTTTGGGGCCCCTGGGTCAAAGGTCAAGGTCACAGTGGCATCATATTGAAAAACATTGTCCGGGTAATAACTCAACAATGAGTGTACCTAGGTTCACCAAATTTCATGTGAGAGTAGCCCATGTGTCAGGGATATACCTTATCAGTTTTGAGGAAACAGGTTGAGTTTAAACCTTCAACCAGAAGATATCAAATTACCAAGCTGTGACTTCAAATGTTCAATCAATATGTTGATAAAGTCAAAATGGCAAACAATGAAACACTTGTCCAGGCAATAACTGAACCACCAATGTACCTAGGTTCACCAAATTTTATGTGAGGGTAGCCCTTGTGTTAAGGGTATGCCCTATTGGTTTTGGGGCTCCTAGGTCAAAGGTCAAGGTCACAGGGGCATCATATTGAAAAACCTTGTTCGGACAATGACTCATCAACGACTGTACCTAGGTTCACCAAATTTCATGTGAAGGTAGCCCATGTGTCAAGGATGTGCCCTATAGGTTTATGGGGCCCCAGGTTCAAAGGTCAAGGTCACAGTGGCATAATATGGAAAAACTTTGTCTGGACAATAACTGAACCACCAATGTACCTAGGTTCACCAAATTTTATCTGAGAGTAGCCCATGTGTCAAGGATATGCCCTATTGATTTTGGGGCCCCTGGGTCAAAGGTCAAGGTCACAGTGGCATCATATTGAAAAACATTGTCCGGGTAATAACTCAACAATGAGTGTACCTAGGTTCACCAAATTTCATGTGAGAGTAGCCCATGTGTCAAGGATATACCTTATCAGTTTTGAGGATACAGGTAAAGTTTAAACCTTCAACCAGAAGATATCAAATTACCAAGCTGTGACTTCAAATGTTCAATCAATATGTTAATAAAGTCAAAATGGCAAACAATGAAACACTTGTCCAGGCAATAACTGAACCACCAATGTACCTAGGTTCACCAAATTTTATGTGAGGGTAGCCCTTGTGTTAAGGATATGCCCTATTGGTTTTGGGGCTCCTAGGTCAAAGGTCAAGGTCACAGGGGCATCATATTGAAAAACCTTGTTCGGACAATAACTCATCAACGACTGTACCTAGGTTCACAAAATTTTATGTGAATGTAGCCCTTGTGTCAAGGATGTTCCCAATAGGTTTTGGTGCACCAGGCCCAAAGGTCAAGGTCACAGAGGCATCATATCGAAAAACCTAGTCCAGACAATAACTGAACCACCAATGTACCTAGGTTCACAAATTTTTATGTGAGAGTAGCCCAAGTGTCAAGGTTATCTCCTATAGGTTTTGGGGCCCCTGGGTCAAAGGTCAAGGTCACAGGGGCATCATATTGAAAAACATTGTCCGTGTAGTAACTCAACAATGACTGCGCCTAGGTTCACCAAATTTCATGTGAGAGTAGCCCATGGGTCAAGGATGTTCCCTATTGGTTTTGGGGCCCCTGGGTCAAGTTTAAACCATCATCCAGAAGATATCAAATTACCAAGCAGTGACTTCAAATGTTCAATAAATATGTTAATAAAGTCAAAATGGCAAACAATGGAAATAATGCTATATTTAATAAGTAACATGAATTTAGTTCACCAAATTTTATGTGAGGGTAGCCCATGTGTCAAGGATGTTCCCAATTGGTTTTGGGTCAAAACTGGGTCAAAGGTCAAGGTCACAGGGGCATCATATGGAAAACCCTTGTCCGAACAATAACTAAACAATGATTGTACCTAGGTTAACCAAATTTTATGTGAATCAGCCCATTTGTCAAGATGTAATGTGTTGATAGCCCTTTGGTATTTTTGGTTCTGAGGCCCCAGGGTCAAGGTCACTGGAAGTTTGTATGGGAAAACTTTGTGTCGGTGATAACTCAACCATGGCTGTACCTAGGTTTCAAAATCTTTGCTTTGGATAGCCTTCCAGTTAAGGATGGGACCTATTCTGAGATCCCGGGGTCATTGGTCAAGGTCACAGGGACTTCATATGAGATAGAACACAGCATGGACTGCACACGGGCGTATAATGCCCCGCCCAGCGGAGCTCTTGTTATACTAATATCATTGAAATTTTAGTTGCAGCTGTAATTCAGTGGTAAGAACTGGTGAACTGTCAATGTCCCTCCAAGAAAGTTTGACAATAATGTTGACTTTCTTCTGTTTAGGAAGAAAACATTGGCTTCATATGAAAGAGTAATGATTGGCTGGTACTAGAGTCAAAGACAGATGGTTTAGCAAGCCTCTACATTAAATAAACTGAAAAAAGTGTAAAATAATTACAAAATATTTTCTTGAATTTCAGGATTGTACCCAGAAGCTTTAAAACATTACACCGAAGCCATTAAGAGAAACCCAGACGATGCTAAAATATACAGTAATAGAGCAGCATGTTATACAAAACTCATGGAATTTACTTTAGCTCTAAGAGATTGTGAGGATTGTATAAGATTGGATCCTAAATTTAGTAAGTATACATATGTTTCTCATTCCTTCAGTTTTCAGTTAGCTTTTAAATAGTAGTGTACAAGTTAGAGGTATGAAAAGGCAACTACCCACTTGTGACTAAATCTTAAAATTGTCAATTTCAATCTCTAGGGGTGTTAATTTGCATTTGATTGGAAACTGTCCTGCTTGGTAAATGATGCTTAATGCCCCCTCAACTCCCTGGAAAAGTACCATTAATGAAGTACTTGTTTGTTAAACTTTAATTTCAAAATGTTATCAGAACTGTAAGATGTTTTTTCATTATGTATGACATAAGATGTAATGATTTGAAATGTGAAAGTATGGACACATTTGAAATTATTCTACTTTCATATGCAAGGGAGGTAATCACTAACTCCTATTAAAACTTTTTGTCAAATAGTTTTGAAATAGTAAGTTATGCAATGAAATTAATCCTTGCAAAATTAGAGTGGCGTTAGGGGCTATAACCTGTATACCTTAACCAGGGATGGGTATTGCCGGAAATTTCGTATTGCGATATATTGCGATACGCAACAGCGTATTGCAATACGTATTGCGATATATTGGGAGTTTAGAACATAAGCTTTTTTCAACACCCATGCTTGTATTTTACTGACAATATGAAGATTCAACACAATTATACATTGTGAAAACTTCATTTAAGCTATTGCAAACATTCAAACTCAACTTTTGTCTGGTAAAGTAATGTAGACGATAAAGATATAGAGGGAAAATGCAGTCAAGAAAGGATAAAAGCAAAACTTTATACTAGATCTTTATGCTAAAATAGATTAAAGGAAAACCAAAAATGAAATAGTTTCCGGTCAAATTCTGTCACAAATAATGCAAAACAGGTTTCAGTATGCACTATTAGTCTATTAAATTAAGATAAAAATATCGCGATATATCGCGGGACCGTACCGGTCGGTATTGTGTTTGAAACGTATTGCAATATACCGGTATTATTGCGCATCCCTAACCTTAACTTCATCTTTTAGTCAACTTGAAATGATAATTGTTAAATGTATTTTATATTTCAGTTAAAGGTTATTTGAGAAAAGGAGCTATATATACAGCAATGAAGGAAAGTTCTAAAGCAGCACAAGCTTATCAAAAAGCTCTAGAATTAGATCCAAACTGTGCTGTAAGTTAGTCTTATAATACTTGTGTTGTTTAGATTCTTTGTATATGAGTGTGACTACCCAAATGATAGCTGGTTAGAAAACCAATAGATACGGGTTCTTGCTTGGTCAACTGACATATTTATGTATATCTACCAGATGTGGATTTGAAATTATTTTCCTGACTTATAAGACTTGATTGATTTTAAGTAGAAGCTTTTAGTATGAGTAGCATTTGTACTTCTACTAAAATGAATATTGCTTACATCAATGTTAGTTTTAAAAAGCTTTATTATCATCTAAAATGTTTGGTTAAATTATTGAACACAATCATGACAGGTGATATTTTGGATTGTGTAATAGTGCACTTTTTATGTTTCTAAAATAATATCTTAAATGAAATATTACCAATAATTTGATTATTTAGTAGTATTGAATGTTGTTGAGCTCTTTAACTATATACTCTGATAATTTTGATATCTTTGATAATTCAATAAGGTTCCACTATACGAACCATCAAAATCTATGATAGTAATAGTGGAACAGTCTTGATGTAGAGGCTTCTTCTGATCTGAGCTTTTTATTTCTTGGCAACTGTAAAGTAACATTATCTTGTATAATAAATTATGTTAGAATTTACTCACTTATATCCTGTTGATTACAATTGTTGCTATTGCTTTATATTGATACTAATTATTGTTATTACTATACGATGTTAGGAGGCACAGAATGGTTATAGAACATCAGTGGTTCAAGAAGGAAGTGATCCGGAGGCTGTAAGAAAACGAGCCATGGAGAATCCTGAAATACAAGCTATACTTAGTGATCCAGCTATGAGGTTAATATTAGAACAAATGCAGAAAGATCCAAATGCTTTAAGAGAGTAAGTAATTATTGTATTAATCCTTAAATTCCTGTCCTGAAAGCCTTGACCATAAGATTGATCAAATTTCCATCAATTGCATAAGATAGAGAAAAATATGGCATGCAAATTGTACCCTTAACTTATGATGAATTGTCATAATAATAGCAATAAACACACTGTGCTTTTTTCAACTTCCGGGAGGGTATTCCCTCATTTAACTATGATGAAATGTTGGTTTAAGACTTAAGCCTTTCATATACAAAATGCATTATTATCATATAACACTGCTATTCCCTGATATGTAAACCTGACTGAATCATTTGCTGTTTGTCTTGTACAAGTCATGTGATTTAAATTGTTTATATGGTCTATACTTTGGTCTTTATGTGTTACGTTTTGTTTTTCTTTTAAGGCATTTAAAGAACCCAGAAATTGCATCAAAGATTGAGAAGTTATTGGAAGCTGGTATAATAGCAATCCGTTGAGGTGACACATTCTCCCTACAATAATCAACTTAGAGTAATCAACAAGTCTGAATTATAGTGACATTCTCTTTGTATTATATGCATACATAATTCTTACTGTCAAGAAAATTTGTTTGAATTTGATTCAAGGAATTATTTATGAAGTGGATGTTACAGACACTTAGTGACATGTGTGTATGTGTGAAAGAGTCATGTTGATTTTATAATCTAGCAATATGAATGTGTTTGTTTTTTTCGTATCTAAATAGTCAGGGTTTTCCTTCCCTGTAACTTTCTATAATTTATCTTTCTTTTTTCCCTAAAACAGCTACTACTTTCCCCTACCTTTTCATTTCCAAAACCAATAGTAATCATGATTTACATTTTGATCATGTACTCCTGAAGATACCACTCAAATAAGGAAAAGAACAAAAAAAAAGAAGTGTTATTAGTTTTGTAATGAAGGTGAACAACTAGTCTCATGTTTCAAGTTTTTCTGTTGAATGAGTGGAAAACCTTGAACATATACCAGTGTATCCATGAGTCAAATAATTGTTAGTTAGTTCATTTATAAATAATATTTGGCTTTATCTCAGGCTTTGTATGTATTGTGTTCATAGATGTATAGCTTATTAAAGTATACAATCTCTAATGCAAAGTACTTGCTTACAAAGAATTTTTTCATTCATTACTATGTGTTCATCATTTTGTAACAGTATGAATTGGATTCATTACATAGCATGTGATTGCAAAATCATCTCATAATAACTTTTATCTAAAGTTCGTATTTATCTCCCTTCCATATGATAATAGAGCTATTTAAATAATTCCATAAAAGTCTGGGTTGTCTTGACAAAGTTAAAAAATTTAATGTTGTGAAAATCTTAGAAATACCATGTACTAACAACTATCAATATTTTCAGAAATTTTTAGCAACCATAAAACAAAGTTTTCAGTTGGGGATTGTGTACTTTTGAAATTTACTTTATATTATTGATGTCTAGTTATAAGTGCTATCTATCTTTTACTTAGCATGCTTTCATGTCTACTTAAATAGTATAAAAATCAATACATGTAAAAATAACAATAAAATAGTATAAGTCTCTCACATCTTATGTGCTGTATTTATGTTCTGGAGTTTGTGTGTATACTCCTGTTTACTTTTAATTCTTAATAATTTACCATTATACATGTAATTGTGAAATAAATCAACATAATAAAAGTGATAGATTCATTGTGAGTTAAGTCTCAAATATAAAAAAATTATTTAAAATATCAGAAGTAATGATACAGGCAAAATTTTGTGAGCACATCTATTCGCCGAAGATTGTTGACCACAGTTTTTGGTGTAATTTCTTTACATAAAAATAAAATCAGTCAAGTTGAAACTGTAATGGTTACAATACAGAAACTTTGCTTAAGTGAATTCTGTCTTTTCAGTGTTTAGTTTGTGTTAACCATATTGAACCCGGTGCTGAAATTTTATTTGTCAAGAGAACTAGAAATTTTCAGCCAACAGATATTGCAGCAGCTTTCATAATAGGTGAAAGATGCTGCAATATCTGTTTGCTGAAAATTAATAATAAGTATGTAGTTTGACTGAAACAAGTTACTAAGTGTATTCCTTTTGGTATTGTCACCTGTGTTGAAAAGTCCACTTGTCTGTGAACCATCCTTGTCACATACCTATCATTAGTCAAAATAACCTCTTCCAGTTTAAAGCCCTTATAGGGGGTCAAAGTACTGTATTCCATTGTTTATGATGTAGCCATTTTCTCCATCACGTTAATTGTTTCAGGGATTCATAGCTTGTACTGTCACCTAGCACAATCTGTATGATATATTATCAAGATAGATACATGTATTTATGTAGCAGTACAAATGATTTAGAAACAACTTACTACTTCTGACTATTTGATCAACTGGAATGAATGCTTGTTCTATTAGATTAGTTAGAGAAATTTTGCTTTATATGTAAATGAAAAGACTAATGGGCGTTTTGTCAAATGGTTGAGCATGTTTACTTGAATGACTTCACAATTTTAAGACAGTTTCATATCTGATGTAAACTAGACATGAGTATGATTAAATGGGAGCCATTTTTTAGGGTGGGGATAAAAGCCTTAAAAGGTGACGAAATATTTTAACTTGTTAATG
This sequence comes from Mactra quadrangularis, assembly GCA_025267735.1. Taxonomy (NCBI): domain Eukaryota; kingdom Metazoa; phylum Mollusca; class Bivalvia; order Venerida; family Mactridae; genus Mactra; species Mactra quadrangularis. The sequence goes on along the minus strand of CM046301.1, from coordinate 22,474,631 downwards.
AAGAATTTTACTATCAATAGCATACACTAGTACTGAATAAATGAAAGTCAAAACCTACCTTGCAAAACTTAAAATATTACATGTTGGTTGCATGATTTATGCTTGAATGTTGACATATTTGTGCTAATAATTGAATACACATAATATAATAATTTTATTACAATGTATGATGTGTATGTTTTATGATTGTATGTATTAGTTCTATCTATTGTTTTGAGATATATTGATACAATTGTAATGTAACAGAACAATTAAAGTCTTATGGGATCACCTTGTATTTCTATCTTATATTCATCATGTATAAATATACCCCAACACTATTTTCAACTATAAAGAGAGACAAAGACACTGTCATGATTTACCATGATTTATAACACATATATTCTTATAAAGGATATGTAATTAAGTTTATAAAGAATTTTCAGATATTTGATAATAACATAATTGAATGAAGACATATATAAAATGAATCTGTCAGGTTGAGGTTTAATGATAAATAAAGAATAATCCGGGTCAGTTGCATTGTTGGTAGAGTGCCTGTATTTCGAATCTAGTGTCTCGAACGGGTATGGGATCCAATCTCATTTGGAGAGGTTTTACCATTCCATGAAAAGTAGACAATAATGTCAATTTTCCTCCATTAATAGCCTTTTTAGGATATATGGAGAAATTTCCTGCCTTATGGAAGGGTAAGTGAGTACAGGTTATAGACAAAGGTCCAGGAAAGCTAGGTTAGGTGCGCTGGACTCCGTTATATAACCTATTTTTGGATTTTAGATTTTTTAAGTAACATTGTACTATAGGTCATTCATTGCTAATTTAAAATACACTTGCACATAATTTGATTAATGCAAAGATAAGAGTGCAAAAAATGTCAGTAAAAATGAAGAAAAAAATGTTCTATATATTACATATTGTTTATGTCAACTGCTTATCTTTTAAAATGGCCAAGTACAAGGTCATTATTTATTTATTGGAGTTAACGCCGTATCAACACAATTTAGGTCATTTCACGGCGTCCAGCGCACCTAGCCTAGCTTTCCTGGACCATTGTCTATAACCAGTACTCACCTACCCTTCCACAAGGCCGGAAACTTCTCCATATTATCTAATCAATGGAGGAAAATCGACATTATTGTCAAATTTTCATGGAAGGGTATAACCTCCCCGGGTGGGATTCGAACCCACACCCCCTCGGGCACGAGTATCCAAATCCCGGGGCGCTACCAACTGCGCTATTGGCCCGGGTTCTACAAGGTCATTAAATGCAATGTAAGGTCACTTACTTGTAGTCTGTTGATTCTATACACTACCCTCCAAAAGTTCCTTCACAGTACAATTAATTGAATAGCTACAACTTCCAAGCTTAAGTTCTAAGAATTATAATGTCATAGTTTGTTAATTCATTATTAAGGCAATAGAAACAAAATATCTATTGGTACATTTCATTTTTTGATTTGCAGCAAAAGTTATCTATCAGAATCCAAAACTATGTTCCATGTATCACAATGAACCAGCATCCAGTTTGAGATATGTTTTGTTAGTTCATATTCAAAAGAAAAAATGTGCTGATTAAAAAAAAGGCAAATTCAAAAATCATCTAACAATAAACTTCTTTTGCAACTGTCTGAAACTTTATTTAGTACAATGTAAATTATGAATGTGTGAAGGAACTTTAGGAGGGCAGTGCAGGTGTCAGAATTTATTTACTATGGAACCTCAAGAAACTAAACCCCCTTTGGACTGAACAAAATGTTCGGCTTTCTGAGGTATGTACTTCTTATGTTGCTCAAATTGACTATAATTACTACCTAATGTTATCTTATAATTATTGTTATGATGCTAGATGGACAACTCAGATAAAGTTGGGGCACTGATGCACAATTACAGTTACGGTCTGTTATTCCATGATTTTAATATGTCTGATACTAGAATCTGTAAAACTTGAAGTGTTGTTTAAAGTCTGCTTCCACATACATGTTCAGTTGCTTTCAATTTTGAACGATTGCTCCTGATCATTTAAATCACTTTCAAGCAGGTGACTCTCACAGTACCCATTTACACGTGGGTGTAATGGAACAACCGTAGGTAAATTTCTTGCTCAAGTAAATTAGCATAGCCCCTAAAGGGGTTCAAACCTTGGACCTCTTGTTCACTAAGCACATGTCCTACCATTGAACCACTGCTCCTACATCTGGGCAATGATATACATGTACTTCTATGAAAGCTTTTAAACTGTTCAAAATATTCAGCAATCAAATAGACAAAGAACTGCCCATGACACCACAAAATAACTACAAGAAGTTTTTATAAAAGACTGAAACTAAGACGAAGAATAAATTACTTTTTAAGTTCTTACAATATATCACAAATACCAATGAAATGATTTCTGTATTAATCCATGTTCAGGAACCATGATATCTGTAGTTATATGAACTTCAGGATATGGATCAACCATTACATCACTACGGCAACAATGGTGAGCTGCTATTGTAATGTTTCTGTCACGATTTGATAGGCCAAACCTGACATAATGATCTACGAATAACTGTTTTCCTAAAACAATGTCTTCTATACGAATAAAATTGTCTTTAATTTCTTTTCTGTTATAGGAAAACGTTGAGTTAATATTCAAATCTTGTCTTTCGTTTGCACTGTTGTTTGGTGAATACGTGCAACAGTGATATAAAAAGTCTGAAGAATTATATGTATTGCAGGCTTTATCCTTGTATTTCACATCATGAGGGTTGATATTGAACTCTTTCACCAAAGTAGAATCAAGTAAAAGGAACACAAAGTCGTTGATGGTTAGATTGGCAACAAATGTATTCGGACGTCGCCTCAGCCGCTTGTATATGTGTGGATTGTTAGTATAACAGAGATGTGTCATTGCCTGGTCAAGTTTGGTGATTTCTTCAGTCCATGATGGGGTCTGGTGTAGTACTGACTGCCAGTCAATAGTCCCTGAGGGATTCCAATGGTGAGAAAAGTATGAAATAATACTGATGAGTGTTATTATTGATGGAATGTAGACACCTGAAAAGAAAGATTCCTTGTCACACGGTGGCAATACCACGTGATCATGGCATCACAAATGCTACGGTTTTAAGCAGAAATCTGAAAAATCGGCCTCGACTCAAAGTTAAAAAAGAGCTGTAAGTCATTTAATTTCTGTCAGAATTCAATGATACTTACGCGAGGCTTAGCAGAAAAAATCTACACTATTTGCTATGCACCAGTCATCTTCAACGCCAGTCTTATACTTTTTGTCAACAGCCTGGAAAACTTCATTTTCTGCGTGCGACAGTGACGAGTCGTCATTTTGAATAAGAAAAACGTCGGTAGGTTTTCCAAAAAGGGTGTTCTAAAGTATAAAACAGTCGTTGGAGATGTTATGTGTGGCAAAACATGAGTATACATTTTCTGCTAAGCCTCGAGTAGGTATCATTTGTGATATCATAGTCACATGGTATTGTCACCGTGATGTCATAGAACAATTACTTTAAATACTTGTACTATAAGAGTAGTTTACAATAAGTGTGTATGAATTCATCACCAATTGAAATTTAATATTAAGGTAATAATACCATATTATCTCCACTTTTAAAATACATGTACTTACAAATCGTTTGCATAGGTTCGTCTGAGTTCATCATATTAAGGGTAAACACTATTTTTTATACTTTTTTTCATCGCGTATTTCTTACTAAAATGCTACTTTTTAAGTTTAAATACAAGTTCGTAGGTTTTCCATACCATAATACATGTATATTGTGTTAGTTGAATTGTTTTGTATCAACTGTGAGTAATCATACATGAACATTATGAAATACATAGTGACTGCAATTTCTTTAGCTTTACCTATGTCATCAACAAATATGGAAAGTTGAGCATTCAGCGTATAGTTGTGCTCTTGTTCAAAATTATTTTCATGTACAAAATTTAATGTATCGGTTTCTAAAATTTTAATGAAGGGAGAAGCCTCGTCAACTGGGTGTGGGCTTGCCCTGGAATTATCTTGAAGTCATGAAGCCAACAAGTCATAACATTATAGAGATATGACACAGATTGTGTTTAATCAACTATTGCTTTGTCTGGTCGAAATGGGTGAAGACAAAATGCAACACTTGTATCGATTCAGTCGACATTCTCGTACCCAGGCGCAATTTAAGAATCTATAGATTGAGAATCTATATAATTTTTTTGGAACGAGAATGTATAGTTGAATATAATGGCATCCTTAGGATATCTTTAAAAATGTGTATGGCGTGTCTATACAGTGTTACTTGAGGTATCTGAACAAATACTCGGCGGATAATACGAGCTGGTATTTAACAAAAGTTCAGATTGTGAAGGTTTCTAACATTCAAAAGTATTCTATACTGTAATATTATACATGTTTACTTTTTGTAACCTCGCTTTATGTCTTGCAATTGTTAATTTTGTACATGTATGATCTTTGCTCTCTGGTCTCGGATGTTATTAAACATTGTTAGGGGTTTCTAGACATTAGTTCAAAACATCAAAACAACTTCGAGATATTTTTGACGGACGGAAGTTGGATGCATTAATGATTAAATATGTCAAAGTAAAAAAAGTAAATTGTCCTATTTATAGGACTATCCAGAGATCAAATTACTCAAGTTAAATTGCAGTTTAGTACACGTAGTATTAATGAGATATACAAAACCGGTTTATCAAAATCTCTTCATAAAAGTATTCGTATATGTTTGAGTAACAATCAACCTTTATAAAAATACAGACAAAATAAGTCAAATAAATAATAATTAATATTTACACAGATCGCTTTTAGAACCTGGCGACATGTTTAAGGAACACCTCATTAGAATTTGAAATATCCAATGTCAAAGTTTCCCAAGTTCAAAATCCATAATTGCGTTACGAATACCAGGTCCTGACACTCTCGATTCCTTATTTTTGTCTTGGAGATAAGTTCCATTTGTCCTTAACACGAAATTAAAAGATAAGGAATCTATTTATAAAATTGTCCAATCCTCGAAAGAATAAAGTTAATTTAACAATTTTCGACTCATTTTGAAAAAAAGCGATAATGTCCTAGAAAAACTTTAGAAGAGCGTATACTCTGACATAGCTTATCGTTCCAATGTGATCGTTGATGTTTATCTATACATTCTGTTAACACATTGAAAATACATATAAATATCCGTTTAAATTTGTATTTTACATATGAATCAAAATGTGCATGTTTCCTAACTTTAATCAGAATATCAAAGAGTTAAATAAACACAAAATTTAATATTTTAAACTGACTATTAACTATATTATTGAAAACTACATAAACATTTCATTACATATGTATACTAGGACGAAAAAGAAACGCCGGGTAACCTATAATGATTGTTTTAAGGGATGAATTGTATTATTGGATTATTATATTTATTTTTGTATGAAATGTCATCTGTATGGAACCAGCTGTTGAAGTTTCAATCGATTTCCGATGCTGATTATGTGAAAAAATACCCCCTTTTAACGATGACCCTTCTTGTTTTGCGAAACACGGCCGGACATGTGTTGCATATTTTATGTACCCGGCGTTTCTTTTTCGTCCTAGTATATATTCTATCTTACTGAAGCATGCAAACGGTGCATTTTTTGTAATATGAACTTCGTGGTAATCAGACCGTATATACGAGTACACTCATGTCAGAATATGATTGCTGGTATTTGGTTGAACAGTACACTCTGGTGAATGTTATAATACAATTTAGTGGGAAAATTGCTGTATAGAAGTTATATGTGATTAGATCTAATATGTGTGTAAATTATTGCGATTAGACTACCTATATGACTATTTTATTCTTAAAAAACGAATACATCCTGGGACAGTATACGCACTATAAGTACCGAAATCACATTTTTTTAAAATTACTTTTAAAGCAATCATTTTTTTTTTCATTTTGAAGTTAATATTTATTTTGAGGTTCTATACCAATGATTGTTACTGATAAACTATCTGACAGTTTCCTTGACCCATGCAAATGTAGATCATACCACGATTTAAATTAGTGATTATATTGTGACATTTCGATGTGTCAAACAATGGAACAAAAATACCAAGTTGTGTCTAGGAATGAATGATAAGAGAAACAATATCTGATGCACAACTTTCATGATGTTTCAATGAAATAAAAATCAGTTGTGAATGTGGATTGCAATCTAGCGACTTCCTACGCAACGATTTGCTACAATATGGCACTATAACTAGGAATTTACTGCCAAACAGTTGCACAATTTATTGCTAACACAAAAAGGCGCCTTTTAAAGTGCTTACTATGGAGCGACTTCCTGTACTAGTGCAATTGGACCAAGAGTATATATACCTTGACAGCTACATTATCTTCAAAAGACAGGCATGATTGCAACAAACACAAAGCCCAGTTTGGCTATTGGGCCACAATCACAAAACTTGCATGTCAACACTACCCCAGTATAAGTAATATAGGTCACTAGGACAATAATTAAAAAAATCAAACAAAATAGGTCATGACCCAATTCAAGCTCACATAATTAAAACCCAGATTAGCAGTCACAAACATACGCAACACGAAAACAAAACACACCAACCAGCAATCAAACATACTCAGGCAAAACACTCAACCAAACAAATGCCTAGAGTAAAACAACTCTATATACAATGAAAATTCCCATACTTTAGGTGCTGAATTAGCAAAACAGGGGAGGACCTACATTTGGCTAACCAAATTATCACATCTTTGGCGAACTAAGTAACAAACGCAATATGAATTATATTGGGTCTTTTTTACAAAATTTGACCTAATTTAGATACCAAAAACCATATTTAAGGGGTGATAGGTCACACCCCGGGGTCTGCACATAATGCATGTTTATACAGCGGACGGACCCTTACAAAAACCATAATCAGTCAGTCATTATCTTCAGAAGGTTTACAAACCTTTGTTTTCGTCGAATTCCTGGACAAAAAACAAAACGAGAAAGAATCAAAATGCACATAAAAACCCTCTTTCGATTCGTATAACGAAAAAGCTCACGAACGCTTGTACACGTATTGTTATTATTCACCACGAATCTTCTGCTCAAAATATTTTTGCATATGCATGGTTAAGTTTAATACATGACTTATTTTTTGCGCTTAGGACTGATTTAGAGCGATTGCTGGAAATTGACGGAGCTGATTGAAAATTCGCAGGGAGAGAAAGCAGCAGTAGTAGTAGCTATTTTATATATTTGATGTCATACAAGTATTTGTCTAGAAAGACAAAATAGAGAAAATGAGTGTTTATCTACTCACCATACAAGTCTACCTCTTTATCAAAGTAAGGCAGTATTAAGCACATATTAAGTCGTTGATAAAACGATTATGTAATTCCGACAATCGCATCAAGAACTAGAACTATTTTAGATATCGTCACATATTTATGCAAATCCGAGGATGCAGACACTGATCCATAAACGTTTTGTCCATGTTCTTACTTTTAATGTGGTATTCGTCCCGAATTTTTAAGGTAATTTTGTCCATGTTTTCTAAGCACATTTTGCTGACAAAAACGTGACCACTTGCCATTCATTGTACACATGAATATCCTCGGGAGTACGTCCGACGTACTCCCGAGGATATTCATATGTGTCCATTGAATGTGTCCACCCACGGCGGGCCGTAGGTTTTCCGATCGTTTACCTTAAACATTATTATAATCTATCAGAGACATAACTTGTTCTCTGTAATCTATATATTATGCCTGGGTGACTTTCCATTCCATCGCTTAGAAATCATCTTTTCGACCCAAGAAATTCTGGACCCACCCACATAAACTTTTTATCCTTATTTAGATCCCGTACACGCTCTGTATGACCAAAGGCATGGGCGGTTCCAGCGGGGGAGGGGGGTCAGGGGGGTCCGGACCCCCCCCCCTTGAATTTGGAAAATGTATCTGTCCAATAGTGTATTTCTTGCCTGTAAGTCGTTTTTAAGTACAGTCAACTCTCGTTATCTCGACTTAGTTGGGACCGTTGGAAAATAATCGAGATAACGAAAAGTCGAGACAAACAAGATAAACGAAATTTTCTAAGGGAGGTAATTCCGATGTCTTCAGTAGCAGTTTTACCTGTACAGAGAGTGTAGTTTAGAATAATCGCTTTGCTGCAGCTGTGAATAGGGTTTTACCATAAACTTGTACTCTAAAGGTTTTGTGACACTTTTACCGCTGGCAAAGTTCCCTCTCGACAAGTTATAGAACAAAATTGCGTATTTTCCGAAAATCTACTTTTGGTTTCTACTATTTCACTGACTGTATCTCGAAAGAACGACTAACCAAGCGTATATTATTCAGAATATTTGTAGCCAGTCAGATAAATTGTGTGTGTATATGTTTGACATCATACACTATTTCGTACAACCACAGCACCGTCATCGTGTAAGTCGGCTTCTCTTTGATAATTTTGAGTAGTTGCAGATAATATCCAGTTGTGTGTGTGAAGAGTAGTTGACTATTACGTCACGAAAAAATATAGACCTGAACTACAAAAATGTCGGCATATCTTTTAAATGCGTGTCTTTCTATTATCGATCCATAACAGTTGTAAACATCGATTTTCCAACAGGTCTTTAGAGGGATTAATTTATCATGCAAAGAAGATGCCGTACATTTATATCAACTTAAATGACGAAATATAATAATAAAAATAATCGAAAAATATTTGTTTCTTATTTTTATTGGACAAAATATTCATTAAACAAAATTAATGAACACAAAAAAATAACGAGTATCGCAGTGTTTTTTGTAATGAAGCACATGATTGTAAGCACGCATTTTGATATCTTTACACTCAATTTTGACATCTGTCAATTAACTCTCGACTTATTCAACGATGGTTTCATTCATGTCAATTAGTTTGTATATTTAAATGACATGTTTATTCAATATTGACACGTTCTTTTAAACATTATCTATGCAGTCGCTAATCGATCAACAATGGACGTGTGCTATTTTTCGCACCTCAACGGATCGCCGATAATATCTTTGTCTAGTCGACTTAAACATTATAATTTTATAGTAAAATAACACTTTTGGACTCAAATTTATAGTCGAGAGAGCGAAAATGTCGAGACAAAAAGATCGAGTCAAACATGATTTTTTCATATAGATAAAGAAGGAAAAAAATCGGGACTTTTGATTTTCAATCGAGACAACGAAATGTCGACACAAGAGTAGTCGAGATAATGCGAATTGACTGTAGCTTAAAGCATTTTTTGCTCGGTGTTTAACATAGATTTGATGGTTATGTTGTTTTATATCAATATTTTTTCTGCAAAATGTGTATAATGTGGTTCGAGGTTCGGACCCCCACCCCAGAAGAGTTCGGACACCCCCTAGAAAAGTTCGGATCCCCCCATGAAAAAATCCTGGATCCCCCATGAAAAAATCCTGGATCCCCCCATGGCCAGAGGGCTCTAGATATATAGAGAGTATGTTTTGATCCGACTAAGGGGAGAGTACCGTTGACAGACTTATTTTCATATCGAGTTAATTTATGAAGGTGAAGGACGGATACTGAGTGAACAAAATGGCGGAGTTGCAGTTCGAAGCACCGCTGGCTACTTTTGAAACTGAAGAATGGAACGACTTTAATGACTTTCAAACAGCTATGAATGCTGAAAATAGTAAAAGTGATAAGAAAGTGGAGGAATTGAATGAAAAAAATGAACAACAATCTGATAGTTTTGGTGTTAATGACACATTTTCTGGTTCACTTCAGGATTTGGTGAAATCACTTGATGAAAAAATAGCGAACTGTTTTTGTAATTATGATGCGAATGTGGAGAAAATAGCACCGGTACAAATAAGATCTAAGGATGATTTGACAACACACTGTCCGTAAGTATAAATTCTACTTTATTTGTGCACATAATCAGGAATCCCTGACTTGATTCACTATGGTTAACAATGTTCAATTTTAGATTTGATTTTGACATTTTGGCTAAAGGCCCTGGATTTTTCAACCTTTGGCTTTGTATGCCTTGGGATAGAATCTAGTTTAGCGGACACAGGATGTTTGCTGCATTCTAAATATATTGTCCTCGGACGTTGCTTTGTATACAAATTTTGGACATCATTTTTACTTTTTATATTTTTATTCATTTCTTAAAAGAATGATTTTCAAAAACTATTACCCTAACCCTGTTTGAATAGAAAGGTAAGCGATTTTATTTTAATTTCATGATATTTTCTGTCTTTTATCAGGGGCTGCCGCCCCCGAACCCCCGCTTCAAACGGTCACCGTCAGTATCAACTCAATGAAAAATGCAACATGACGCATGCGCAGTAGGCGCGTACCGGTAAAGTGCATTCTAGCCAACTATTTTAATACACTTTGTTATTTATTTTGGGACAATTGCAGTTTACCGGTACGTAAAAAAGCTGCCAATTTGTAGTGTTTATTAGTAACTAAGCCTGGCATATCATTAAAGCTAACATTCAATGAAAATGCAGGATTTCGTGTTATATCGGGGGCTATTGCTCTGGAACCCCCATTTTTATGTTTTAAACAAGAAAAAAGCAACGGAAGTGCATCTGCTCTCAGCGTTTTTTTTCCTTCTTAAAATGGGTCCGGAAAACGGACCCATTCCCAATGACGACCGGACCCTTCCCAATCACGTCAACGGACCTTCCCAATTGTGTCAACGGACCCTTCCCAATCGTTTCTTTTATTGGTATTTCCAAAATCAAGAGAAAAAACAGCATATGTTGTCAAAACTTAAAAAATCAGCAAAAAACGGGTTTTGGAATTAATAAAATTTTACTTTTGTTTATTTGTCAAAGTATCGTAACTGACAGTTATTTAATGACCGTTAGTCAATTATCAGTTAAATGGACAAGAGTCGGCAAATTTCAATAATCGATATCACTTATCATCAATTAAAAATAAATTAGAATCTTTATTCATGCCGTTCTTTACGACATCGCTAATCCGTTAATGTTGGTGAATAGCGTCATCTTGTATAATTATCACCTGAGAGTTTGTGTAATCACTCTTTCACACATTCATTGTTCCGCTTCATTAGTTTTACAATTAAACCAATGATGTAAAATTTAATGTTTACAAACAAACTCCTTTGCCTTACCGCGTAAAATTGTGCATAAGTTTTATTTCCGGTCAAGGTCATTACATTGAATAATTTCTCACGGACCCGTGATTTTTACGATTTTTTTTATGAAACTAGATGCCATTAAGCATAGAAATTGAAAGCTGTTCATGTCATGATGATTTCTCAATAATTTTCTCAATAATTCAGCAATGTTTGAAATAATCCAACAGTAGTTTAATTGTTACTCAGAGTAAATAGTAAAACATTCGTCCCCAATAATTTCGTACCCGACGGTTTCGGACATTTAATGATTTTCAATGATTTTTTATTGTGGGAAAATGAGACATTTTAAAACCAAGCCGAATTGCTTTTCAGGAAGATTTTGAGTAAAAACTATAAGAAAGGTAATTTGATTAAATTGATCATAACAGATCTAAAAACGACTCAGACACTGAAACACTGGTAGCCTCCTTATTTCTGAACTATGTTGTGGTCTATCAGATAGTTTCATTACATAAGAAGATAAGTTCCTGGTAACTTTGAACTCATTTCCATCAAGCTTGAGTAGATAATGTGACTGAAGATAATTTTTAATGACATTTCCCAAATGTTAGGATAAACAGCTTGTCACATAACCTGACTTGCGTATACCCTCTTCTTTTTAGGCCTATTGACAATGGCACTATATTATTTCCAAATTCTAGGGGTCATTATATGGTAGGGGTGTAACAGTTAACCGATATACCGGTTAATATTGCAATACGTGTTCTAACGGTTATTAACCGGTTCGTTTTTCATTAAACCGGTTTTGTATAGTTAAATGTCATACTGATTGTTTTTATCAGAATCTGATATTTAAATGTTTAAACAAATTATAAAATGAATTGAATACTTGAAATACTCTTACTGTGCTTTAAAAGGATAAACATTTAGTCAATTGAAAGAAAAATATCTTCAAGAGTCTGTTTCAAACCACTCATTTTTTACATATAGACAATTTGACATTTGTAATTCAAACATTTGGATAAGAGATCATTTGAAAATACCCATATGCGTGCTATGCTGATCCAATTAGGACGAGGTACATGCATTATTTAATGCTTTGCATGTCTAAGCGAAAAACCGGTACGTATTGCAATATATTGCAATACGGGTTCTGCATATTGCAATATATTGCAATACGGTTTTTACCGTATTGTTACACCCCTATTATATGGATGGTCAAATTCTAAAGTTCCTTTATTTGTGTAATTTACCTCTGCAAATCTCAAAAACTACAAAATCTAGTTTAATGTAACTGTTAAAAGGCAGAATGATGCAGATATTTTACAATTTCTGTATTTAAACACTTGTTTATTAATATTCCCAATTTATTCAAAGTTGTGCATGATTTTCCCAATTTTTCCCATTTCACGACTAAAAAATTCCCAATCGGAGGGGTACAGGACCCATTCCCAATTGGGTGAAAAAAAAACGCTGGCTCTGACTGGTTAGGCATGCGCAGAAGTGGTAAACATACTGGTACCGGTAAACTGCAATCTAACCTTTATTTTTTATATCAGCATGGGTGTGGGGGCGGTAGCCCCAATAATAACAGAAAATTAGCGGTGTTTACCTTCGCATGTCTGCTCATAGAATTTAGAAACAGTGCGCTGTGCACGTATATTTATATAAACTTCCGGGGTCCGCTAAAAGTATAACTAGATGTGTTCCCTTTGTATATTTTACCATTCATCTGCAAATCCATGTTTATTGTTTATCTAAACCACTGGAAAACCATAAAGGCACTTCACTATAGATATGTTGTGGGGAAAGTAACTACTAATATAACTAATTTCTCCACTAAGGAATTTCTCCCCTTCTGGCCCTAGTCATTTGGGGGTCAGGACAACTCAACCCAGGACAACTTAAAGTTAACTGACAGGTGGAGGCCAGTCAACCCATGGGCAACTCAACCAGTATACTGTTTGCTTCAATTTTCCCACTAACTTGTCCCATGACCACTAAATTAACTGGGCTTATAGATTTTAATAATATGTTTTAAGTTCCTTTTTAGCAAGTTTTCAACGAAAAAATTCAGCTAATATTTTGGCGAAGCAGGCGGGTGGGTGGGCGGTCATGCCTCTGGTGTGGTTAACAATTGCGTTGAAGTTTTTCTTTTCCATATATTTCTGCCATTTATTGTCAGATCCTTTAATGCTTTAATGTGGTTTCCACATTACATTTCTTGTTATGTCTATTTCACTTTGTTGCAATAACTGGCAATAAAATCAGATTATATTTTTATGTTGAAGTAGCAAGGTCATGTTATGTAAAAGTCACACACCATGAAATTAGAATAAATGCAAAAATTCTAGCAAACACTATATCATATGATATAATTGAATATTTGTGTTAAAAAAAGATTATTTTTTAGAATTAAAATTGTGTGTAGACATTAGTTTATTGTGTAATTGGGGAAGATATCTTTTGTGATACCTGGGTTTAGACCCAAATCCAGATAATAGAACCCACCTTTGGGTCTATTGAGCTTGCATGCCTGGAATAGTTTTCTTTCCGTTTTGTCTTGAAGCAAAAGAGATGGATTCTGAAAAAGTTTATCAGAATCAGTAGCCATGGTATCATTTCTCTTACTATCAGTGCACATACCACAATAATCATGGAAGACAAGTTCCATACCCCTTAAAACACAATACAGTAAAACTCAGATATAACATAATCGGTTATAACATACACTCGGTTACAACATACCAATTTTTCTGGCCCCTTTTTCATCCTTATATATAACATACTTAGTATGCTATATGGATATAACATACCTCGGTTATAACATATCTTATTTCTATGGCCCAGCAAGTATGTTATATCCGAGTTTCACTGTATATCTTTTTATAACATTAACAAAACTTTTGTTTGGTATTTTGAGCTTTTTTTAAGAAATAAGAATGGCATTAAAAATACCGACCTCAAAAATAGTTAGGGCTAGTAAAAATTCATTAATCTTATTTTTATGACAGTTACTGTCGTGACTAAATTAACTGTCATTACACAGTCACACAAGACATTTTGATATTGATATTATTTACTATAATGGTTATTTCTTGTGGAACAGATCAATTCTATCTCCCTAAGATGTCAAACTCTGCTAGGGGATGTGGACCTTAGATCAACAAATGCCTGAGTATTTGATAAAATAAAAGTCAAAGGTTCAGATAAAAATATATTAAAAAAAGTACCGTATTTTGACGTATAAAATACGCATTCGTGTATAATACGCACCAAAAAAATTTGACTAAAATCTGAAGAAAAAAACTTTTTGACGATTTTTCGGTAAAGTCGTTAGGAAAAATTTCGGCCGATTTTTCTACAAAATCGAAAGTTTCAAAGATCGCAAAATCATACTCTGTCGTGAAACACACTTAAAATTACTGTGTTACGGCCTTTCAACCAAACAATCATTTATCTATAAGTGATTGGTAATTTAAAATTATAATCAATATAAGGTAAGTCAATTTTAGATGTTCTCATTATCAAACAATTGCCAAACATAGTCAAACAGTTCAGTGTACTAACATTGTTTATATTTATATATATCCATAAAAATCTTGTAAATTTGGGCATATAATTCAATTTTAATCTGTGTTTTAACCCATTTCATTCTATGACCTTATCAGATAAAGTCCCATTGATTTTTTTTCAGTTACATTCATTTATTAACAGGGCATAATTTTTTTTACAAGCATGTCTTTAACTTGTATTTTTTTTAAATTAAAAATCGTAGTAATAAAATTGTTATCAATAAATCTATAATTTAATTGTCTTTCCAAAAATGTATATTTTTATACACTAATCTTTATTTTTTCTTCTATTTACTTAAAACCGACCAACAGGTCTCAATAATTTACAAAGACATCGACCGTCACTATATAATTAAGGTTGACGGTAAAACATCAAAGAAGCCGATACGCCGTTACTAAGTTTAAAGATACGAAGAGCAGACACACATTGATTTGTTAAACTTTTGTTAAATCACATATTAGAATTGAATTATAAGCCTATTTATTATGAGATCGTTTATTGATATTTATAAATATAAAAAATGTTAGTACTATAAACTGTTTGGCAATTGTTTGATAATGAGAGCATCTCAAATTGACATACCTTTTATTGACGACAATTAAGTTTACTCAAACTGTCAAACAAGGTGCAATTATCTGTCATAGCCTGACCTTCTATGCATTAATTAACTGCCAATTTGCAATGCTTTCCTTATAACAATTGACATGTGTCAAGTTTGTATATTAAAAAATTTAATCCTTTTGTTCGCTGATTGTTTTTTCACACATCATATAATATGACGCTTGGGAAGTAAAATTGAGTTATTGCTTGATTAAACATAAACCTTTTTACCCCATAAATTTATACAGATGAACACTAATTAACAACAAACACGGAAAGCAATTATTAATAATTTAACTTCTAAATTAAAATTTATTATGAATTAACAAACAACATTCACAATGTTACAATGAAAGAAACATCGGCAGATCAAATAGCGCGATCGCTAGTTTTTATCATTAACCCGTACAAAGTCCGGGTTTTACAGAATTACTTCCCTTTTTAATAATACGCCATTTGCAAATTTTGACGATTTTTCGTCTATGACTCGGCGATTTTTCGTTGTTTACGGATAAAACATGCATCAAAAAAATGAAGTCAGATTTGGAGGAAAAAAAGTGCGTATTTTATACGTCAAAATACGGTATAGTAAGGTGAAACTAAAATTTGATGGCAGAAGTCTACATGGTTAAACATGTTCAAAGAAGCTTTGGGCAGCACAGGACTGTTTCGCTTATGACAAGACTCAAACATGCAATGGGAAGTTATTCCATCGAGTGATAGATAGTGCAGAAAGAATGAAAAGTGTGAGTGGTAGATGGATTCATTCTTCACCTTTATTGGGGTGGTAATGTCAAAATCGTTTAAGGATAGTTAGGTAGTCAGATGTAGGGTAGCAAGATACTTCAACCTAGACATTTTGACCCCAAACATTGTATGGAAACAGTTTAAAACTAGGATGACACCCTGGTGATAACACCCGTTCCATGTGAAACAATCATATCTTCTTTAATCTGAATGGGGACTTGTGCAGCTCGGCATATATTTAATATTTTTTTGTTTTCTTCAAACTGTTAAAAGCTGCTCTAAAACTGGCAAATTTTTTCTAAGATGTGATAATCTCACTATTTTCAAAAGTATAGGTATGCTAGTAGTGTGCAACAACAACATTTTGTCAGCAACATTAATTGAAAATAAAAAGCAAATTTGGGGTATCAAAATGTATTAGGTCTAAAAGTCATGGGGTCAAAGTGTCTGTAAATTTCCAGATATGGGTATGATCAGTCTTCTTACTGTCTATAATTTATCATAACCTGAGTCAAATGCAGATGGGTTTTACATAGCTAAGTTTGTGAATTATCAGAATCAGTAGTTGTTTTGCTGGCCACAGAAAGCCTGTTTTTAATCTCAATCTAAATTGATTAATATTAAAATGCTGAAGTGAAATGAAACAGTTAATCTGTTAAAATGCTGGTTATGTAAATAAGAACTACATTGTATGCCATTCTATTAACCAAATTGCATTTATACAGTCCTGTTCTCATATATGTTCACTATGTTTTGATATACATCAATAGAAAATATATCAGGGGAATTGAGGCAAAATGTCATATTAGTTAGATGTTGGCTGTTGGATGAATCATTAATATATTTATGTTATATCAATTATTATTATATACTTAGTACATTGTGTATGTATACAGTCAATCTTCATGTCAAACTTCAATTAGTACTGAAAAACATAACACTTGTCAATCTTGACTATGACAATAGAAATGTTTGTTACCCTTTGACCAATTTCGTCAAGTTATTCAAATATCTTACAACTTACAAGAAATTAGGAAATTATCTTCGACTTGCAAACTAGAGGCTCCCAAGGAAGACTGGGCTTGCCCAACTGAGTTGCCTCATTAAATTAAATTATTATTATTATTGTTATTATAAGATGGCTCGATTGGATAAAAAAAATATTCATTTCAATACTTGTCTGGTTTGCTCTAAGCTAATATAAGATAATGCTAAGCTAAGCCATTTATGACAGATTTATGAGTGGTTTCAGAACTTATTACTATAAGGTTATTGCAGGTCTCTTAATAAACTCAATTATATCCAGTATGACCTGTCTGTGTACTATTATATTAGCTGTCAATATTCCTTTGTACAATTAATTGTATTGTATGGCATTTAGCTAACCAGCCTAACCTTACTCCATATTATCCTTGACTTAATCCACTATGAGATAACTTAGTCTGGTTTACACAGTCATTGCTTTAATTTATCTCAGCTCTAGGGGTTAGCCTGATTGATTACAGGGCTTTTTCAGCCTATCTCACGGGGCCGAATATCGGCCCCGTTCCCAATGCCAAATAACGACCATTTTTCCCAATTCAAGAAAAAAATTCCCAATCTCGTTGAATAATTCCCCTTTGAATAAGATGCATTTGGACTTAACAAAAGAAATCGCGAGATTTCAACTTTCGCGGATTGTTTGTTTACTTTTGATCGGTGACCCATGAAATCCGCTGTCCGTGAAAGCATAAGTGAAATTTATCAAACTCCCTGCAGAGATTATCTCCCTTTATCAAATCATTAACAAGTAGCAAAGCGTGAAGTAAGCACTGTGAGGAGTTAGGAAATTTATTTGCCGCACAGCGGGCTATTCAAGGTAAAATAACAGTTATAATTTGTAGTATAGTTTTTAACAATTTTGTCATCAATTTACATTTTAATAGCCTTTATTAAGTTTATAGCCCACAAACTTATGTTCTATTGTTTGAAACGAAATCACACGCACCATTACGATGTATTGTCATATATTTTTGTGACCACCGCAAGATCGCAAATTCGTTTGAAACATTTTTAATCCGCGTTTGTTATAAAATAAATATTTGTTTCAGGTCTCAGACATATTTCATTATGTTTGAAAATAAAAATAACTTATCATTTTTTCATATTATTTTACTTGTAAAAAGAGCATGGAATTTATGTAATAAGCAAGTAATAAAGTACAATCAAAATAAGAATCATATAAATAATGGATACATGAGAATTTGCAATGAATACTTTACTGATTTGTCAGAACAAACTCTTGAATGGCACTGCAACACCTTCAGAGACACCAGAGCAATTTTTTATGCATACTGTATAAAGATTTATTGCAGAAAAATTAAATTATGAAATTTCCAAATTGGTTTGAATTGTCGATATTTTTTCCCAAATCTGACTATTTACCCCGTTAAAAATTCCCAATTTGGGCAGGGGCCTTTTTCCCAAAACCCCCTGAAAAAGCCCTGGATTATGTTATATAGCAAAGGGTAAAATTATCAACAAGCCCAACTATGGCCACACAGAAGGTAGTGATAAAGAAAGCTAATTTGGTAACCCAGTCACTACAAATCACATCATTTATCATCCAATTAATCATCCATCTTATCCTTTTTCCTGCATTAGTCACTACTCAGTCACTCTATGAAAGCAGCCATGGATTTAACTTTTCTCAAGCATTTAAGGTAAATTTTTATGATACACTGTCACAGGCAAAATTAACAACTAGCCTGACTATAGTATATCATTTGAAATAAGCAATTTTTCTTATGCCTCAGTCCTATAAAATCGTGGCTTGATGCGGATCTGTACGTGCAGACAGCCATAGGCCATGGAAAGCCTTACGTGTTAAGTGACGGTATGCACATGGCACAAAACAACAGACCCATATGGAACCCTAGCTGGAAGATATATGCAAGTTTAATCCATACTCATCCATGATTTTGTTCATGATTTGACTTTGAAACTGATACATGTAAATGATGTATCCTGGGCTTATCTCACGGACCCTGGTAAAAACATGACAGTCTGCACAGAAACACAAGAGATTGTACGGGCTCGTGCGACCAAGCTTTGCAAGGACGTGTACGGTGTCCAGTTCTTGTCTTTATGTTTATGGCACTGTAGCATTAGCCTTAATATGTTTTCTCTTGTCCATAGCTTCAGACTGTTGTAGCAAGGTACAAATGTAATATACATAGTAAAATTGACAGTTGGTACTCCGTTAAAGTCTGTATATATTTGTATTGATTTGCCCATATTGTAGCCTCCACATCTCATGTTTGTATCAATAGGGAGAGAATAGTACTAGTATTTGATGAAGAAAGTTTGAACAATCAATATGGTAGAATGAGTCAATACAATCAGTGAGTGTATCAGTATCTATTTCTGTACTCCATAATAACCTCATAGTGTGATAGTATGTTCAACTACAGTACACACCAAATATTAGCAGACATTTTCATTTTGTCAGCCAATTAAGCTTGATTGAAAAATTGATTACCATTTATTTTTATATGCTTTTGAGTTTTGTTTTTTTTGGTTATGATAAGTACTTGTAGTTGAGACTACCAAATAAGCTTAAAATCTATGTTAATTGTTATAGGAAAAAACTACATTGAATTTGATTTTGAAGGCTTTAGGATATCAGATGCCGAATCTTATAAGTGCGGTGCATTTTACTGAACTAGTTTTAAAAATAATGGTTGTATGGTTCTTAAAAAAACAATCAATGAAATTTTAAATTTTTATGATATTTTTTTTCTCATAACTTTTGGTGAGTACTGTATATTCTCATCATTGGTAAATGCTCACTGCTGAAGTATTTGTAATGTATTAGTTATGTTAGTTTCTCTTGTAGAAAGCATGCTAGAAAATGAGAAATAAATAATTCAATGTCTGGATATGATTTTACTAATAAATAATCTATTTAAAAAAAAAACGGCTTTTATTATCATATCATTATATTGACTGCAGTGCTTCTTTACTGACAGTGTTTTCATTTACTATCATCTATATCTAAAAAAACGTAACATATAATCATGTATACAATATTAGTTTTTCTGACTCAAAATAAAGATTATTATAATAATATTCTATTATATTCTAGTGCTCTCCTTAAAATGGCTATCTTGCGTTGTTTGTAGTGACATTTCTAGTAATTTTATCTGCTATTTTAGATTAAGAATGCTTAATATATGTCATTAATAATGATTAATTTTGTGCTTTATTTCTTTAAAAAATCATGGTTAATATTCACAAAATGTGCAGGGGCGGAACCAAGATTTTTTTTTCTAAGGGGGGGGGGGGGGTGTCCGAACCTTTTCTGGGGGGTCCAAATTTTCGAACCACTACTACATTATACATATTTTGCAGAATATTGCACATCATATAAATAATAGAAAGTACATAACCATTAGATCTATGTTAAGCACCGATAAAAATTGCTTCATGCTTCTTAAAAATGACTTACAGTCTAGAAATACACTAATGGTCAGGTACATTTTGGCGTAAAATGACCATAGTTACAGTGTTGACATGGCATTTAACTCTGTAATTGTATAAATAATCATAGACCACTGATTATGCTATAGAAAAATATTCTGTAGGTTACCTCAAACCATTAGTGGATCAATATTTACAACAATGTCTTGTACATTAGTAAATATTAGTTATTGTTATCTATGCTTTATGATTATTTCATGTGTTTATCGAGGTTATCTTCATCATAACAGGACTGGTGACCTATAGATATCCTTGTCTAAGTTAGTATTTTAAGTCAGGGAGAACTTAAGTCTTATTGGTATAGCTATTATGCCTATTTTTGCTCCAACTTTATCAAACCTGGTTTACACTTAATTCAACAAGTGTATACATGTATTTGATGTCAAAATAAATTTTTTTTGAGACGCATGAATTCTGATGAACAAGATAAAACTGTATCCTAAATTAAGGCTTTTATGTTTTACTCAATAAAAAGATTATAAATCTTTTGAGATGGCAGCCATGTTGCTAAGTTCAAAGTTATGTGCTGACCAGTTCAGTATTGTTACAAGATTTTTGTGTGTTTTTATTTATCATATGGTTTAACCGTTATATAATATATATTTACAGAACATGGTGGACTATCACAGGACAATATGGAAACATATTACCAATAGATTGGTCACAATCCTATGCACGAAAATTACAAGAAAAAGCTCTAAATCTTGGTGAAAGAAAGGTAAGTTTATATTGCTCACAGGATCATATTATTATATGTGTTATTATCCTTGGTCACCTTAGCATTAGGCCATGCCAAATTGGATTTCTGTTAAGCATCAACTTAAATTTGACTAACCTAGGTACCTATTCACAAAAACACAAACCGAAAACGGAAACACAAATATATTTTACGGCAAAAAACAATGCATTATATACATTGTATATTTTTCAATGGAATAACATCCTCATAATATAAGTAATGGTATGAATTTAATCTAAAATGACTAGTGCTTTTTCAGGTAAAATATATATGGTATTAATGACGGGGTTATTATAAATTGCTTATGATGAATAATGTCGTTGCCGAACACAATTTTCCCCTAAATTAAATTGTCGTATCGAATCCCGGAACATCGGAATTATGTAAGAAAATTTTACCAACAATTTTGTTTTTTATTTTGATTGAGGACTCTAAAACATACGCGCACGCTTAAAAAAGTTCCGATATGGTATGGCCTTAAAGTTTCAACTGAGGTCGAGTGGTTGGTACTAAAAATATACATCCGTCAAGGGGATCCTGTTTGATTCAAGTTATAGAGCCATAGTCTCGTGCCATAGTCAATGTGACTCTTCCATGACAATCAAGGGTTGTGTTGATTTTCCTCTGTTTTGGTGGAAGTTGTTGGGTCCCTGTGGAAAAGTGAGCTCTGGTAAAGAAAATATTCAAGCATTTATGAGATTGGCGTGCTAGTCACCATAAAAACTTCACTTAATGTTAGTAAAATACAAGAATGACTAACAAAGAAAATTCACTCGTTATGCCTTCTGGTTGAACTTAGTAAATAATGTTCTTATTATTGGAATTAAGCCAACCAAATTAATGAATGATCTTAATTTTCTTTTTCTGAGGCATGGATCCAGGAAGTGGCAATTATTAAATCCAGAAGGAGATATTTACAGGTCCCTTGTTCACTTACATTCAACAGGATCAACAAAATCCTCTTTGTGTTTCTTTGTTTTAATTTATGTAGAAGTCCAATACCAACTCTTGATTTAAAAAAGAAAGAAGTACAAAGTACTTGAAAGTCGCCTTTTTGGAGATAAAATAAAGAAGTTAAACAAAAAATGGGAAAAATGAACATAATGCTTTTGTGAAGGTTTTCAGGATCCGTCCTGTTAATCAGGATTTGAGGATCTTCATAAGGGTACTTTTTCTATGTAAAAGTTACTAACATAACTGATCAACTTTTTTTACCATTTATGATTTTGTATTTTGTATGTAATTTCTATTTTTTTATTTACTAATAAGTTGATTTTCAAGCATTTTGGCATTTCTTCCTTTTTCAAGTATTTTAGCAATTTAATCAATGATAACCTAGCTGTAATAAACAAATAAACTATGAGTAGTATAGTGGAACAATGATGAATCATTTAACTTTCCTTTGATCTTTTTACTATACAAACTAGTTGTTTTAACTTGGTAAGAATAAGCATACATTGTATAAGTGTTATATCTGCTTCATATGAGTAAAGATTTTGTAAGTATTATTTTTGTTAGACCATTAAAC
Organism: Mactra quadrangularis; assembly: GCA_025267735.1. Lineage (NCBI taxonomy): Eukaryota > Metazoa > Mollusca > Bivalvia > Venerida > Mactridae > Mactra > Mactra quadrangularis. The sequence continues at coordinate 22,451,810 of CM046301.1, read as the reverse complement.
TGATGGTAACATATATAACTGATCTTTTTATGCTTTCCAGTGAATTAACCTGGATTTCTTGTTGAAATCAAAATGATATTCTACTTTTCTGAAGCAGCCAAGTAGCATATGTTATTTCTAATGGCTTGTTTTGAAACTCACTGGCAATCTGATTAAAACCCGATCTAAAATTTTCCACTCGCCTACTTGCTAATTTAGATCTGGCCTTTTTCAAACGAAGGTCACGTTCAGGTGACCTTTTCTCATCATAATATTCATGACGAAATTGTTATGATACGTAACTTGTTTACATCGTCTACGTCACGCAATTTGAAATGAGCCGCCCAATCGCAGACTGAATAATACCGCTGTTAAATTAGCAAGCAAACCTTTGTCTAAAAATAGAAATTACAAAATCAAAATGTGTTTTCGTCTAGATGAAAGCTACGCATTGATTGGTCGACACAAAGGTCATCTCGACGTGACCTTCCATGGAGAAAGTAGAGACCCTGTACAACAATGCTCTACAGGATATCTGTTTACGGAGATTGACTCACTGGTGAACCACTTTTCCATTCATACATTAAGACCCTGAAAATCATAAAAACTGTTTGGATAAAAAAATCTACGTAGGATGTTAGATGTTCCCACTAAGAAGATGAGAACCTGCTCTTGTGTGTTTCGTTCATAAACAAGTTATTGAAAATTTTCTGTCTGCCTGGAGTCGCAGCTCTTAAGAATAATTGATACAATCTTTGGATGTCATGTCAAACATACACTTTTGTGTTTCATTTTCTAGCATTTTATAGAGTTTTGACACAGTACTATGTTCAGATGATTGAGTCAGAATAGAAAATTGCTTGTTCAATCTCATGCATGAAGTAACACTCATAAATTATTTCTAGTTGTTATGGCAAGAGTTTCTTTGATCTTCTTAAGTATGTAATGAAATTCATTCAATCTCTTACAACTATGAAAAGATTATGTTTTATATGAAAATATTACTAATAGTTACTGGCCAAGTCATGTATGTACATGTTTATCATTGTAAAATCTTCTAATACAGAGTTTTATGTTGTATATTAAGTTAACTCACAGCTTCTTCAGTGAGAGGCCTGGAACCATCTTTTTAGAACATTTGGGGAAATTTTATTGCTATTTCATTGATAGAGGAAAGTTTTCAAGATTCACTTTAAATTAGGTGGGAAACTTACCTTCTTACATAAATGATCTGGAGAAATATCAAACAAACTGCCTGAGCCCAAATATAGAACATCAAGGGCAATCAGATGACTTTTAATGTTGAGCCCTGCAGTACCCTAATACTATGTAATAAATGTGAAAACCCTGAAATATCAACATTTAGGTGATTCTCAAGAATGTCTATATAAATCAATTTTCAAAACATGGCATGTTATTGTACTTTTAATTTTGGTCTTGTCCATCTACGAGCAGGGTGGGGAGCAACTCATGACTCCACTCTGCTGTGTTGCAGTTTCAAAGTTTTTACTTATGTAATAACACAATTAATGTGTGGCTCTTTGAATTAAAGTGTAGATATATTACTCACTTGTTTTTACATAGATAATAAAATAATATTTCTGAATATATTCATCTATCCCTAATTTGAACTATTCTTTTGTTAAATCGACATGTAATATATACATAGTAACATTTCTCATGTTATATGAATGAAAATAATGGATGAGTATTACTCTACTGTATGTGTAATAGTCTGGTTATACTGTAAAATATGTCTGCATCTTGTATTGGAATGGAATATTGGGAAAATGTGTCTGGATCTCTAGAATTCTGATGCATCAAGATGACTCAGGTGCTCAATTTAAAATTCTAAATGATTCCTGAACCACTGAGTCAATTATTGATCTCTCTCTAAGGTCTTGCTTCCACAGTTTTTATGTCAACTGTATTTTTTCTCGTTAATTTGATGTAACATGCTGTGACACATTTGAAAATCACGTTTTATGAAATATGAAGCAATTGTGGTAGAAATTTTCATGACATTATATATTCGTTGAATTTCTATTTTGTTAAATTTCTGGTAATGCTGGTATCTTGGCCATTCATTTACTTGTATTACAAATATGTGATTATTTGAGACATCAGAAAAGAACAGGGAGTCAGGAAAGGGGGAAGAGGTTTAATGTCTAAAAGTAACTACTGTTGACTAATTTCCTGACTTAATAATTGGGTTCTAGGCTTTTCAACACCACATAGAATGAGTTTATTATACCCCCGCTTCGAAGAAGAGGGGGGTATACTGTTTTACCCTTGTCCGTCCGTGCGTCCGTCCGTTACAAAATTTCCGTCGCAGTTTTCCCAGCAACTATAACATGCAGCAGCCTAATACTTTGCATATTGCTTCATCCCATAGTCCCATGTGGTGTAAAGCGATTTCATGCTCCTTGCTCATCTACTTCCTGTTTGTCGCATATTTTTAGATTTTTGCGGGGGTATGGGGGTATCACTAGTTTAGTTTGTCATTGTCTACTCATTTACAGTACTTGATTGGTGTTTAGGTGATAAATGTATTCTCTGATAACAATAGCTTGTTATTATGTGATAGTATAAACTGACATTACACATGATGGTACCATATGGTCAGTAATTTTTCAGTCATTACTACTAATTTTCCCAACCACTTGCTTTAATGTGTTTTTAGTAATTTGCCAATAAGCAGTGCATCTTTCCATGACTATTAGTATAATTTAACTAAGATTTACAGTCACATTTTGTCCCACAAATAAGATGTTAACAAAAAGGCACATGTATGGTAATGTCAGTAGGCAAATGCTTTGTTAATCAATATCAAATAAAAAGGTCACGCAGATAATGACCAATTATATGACATGAATAATGTTCACAAACACTAATCAATTTTCACTAGTGCAAGACTTTTGTCTAGTGGATTCAGACAAAGACTGATATCTGTAGGTTCTTATGTAAATTATGTAAAAGTCTGTTAATGAGTTCCATGTTATCACTGCTGTATAATTCAATGATTACTCTTATTAGGAGTCTTAACTATCTATAAATGCTGAAATAAGGATATAAATACATGTATACATTTTGTATATATATGTGGGGTACATAGTGTCTGAAAAGTGTCCACTTATTATAAGGGTTTGCGTTGGTTTTAATGCATAGATAACATTTTTGGGTGGCTAGCTGGCCAATGTTAACAAACAGTATTTTCAACATTTTATATTGAATTTGACGGTAGGTAAAAACCGTGGTAGTCCTTTTCAAAAAATTGCTACAAAATCTCAATTGGGGTACTTCGGCAATAATGTAATGGACATTTTCTCAGCGTGAATACTAAGGCAATAAACCATTTAATTTTGAATATTTGTTAATTGAATGACTGTTTTGTCATTATTTCATGAACATCAATTTTAATCTCATGTATGTGATGGTAGCTTGGGTACATCTGTGGGATGTTAGTTTTAATGTGACTATTTCTGCATACTGATTATACTTTATGACTTGTCTTAAAAATCTTTGAATGTTGGAAAGAAAAAGGGAAGGGAACCAGGTTCAGTGACCTTTTATTCTATTTAAGGACATGCACTTCATCATATAATGTTGAGTCAGAATTGGACTGGTTGTAATACATTTCATTGCAGACCTGCCGAATTTCCTTGACTCCCTCTATTTTTTTATGATGGAATATATCACTATATCAATATTCCACATAACAACTAGATGCTTGTCTATGATCTACATAAAATTTGTAGACAACCTGACTAAAGCTTGTGTAATATTCTTCCAGTATACATGTATTGATAGCTGGCAGACAGCTGTTTCTGTTTATTTTGTTTAACAAGATTATAATTACAATACAAATTAGAATACATGTATTCTACTGTATGCCAATGGCAGATTTAACTTGAACCTTCTGATACTTCCAGTAATTTTCAAATCATTTTGCAAAATTATGATACAATTTGTATTGATATACTTGATTTATGTTTAAAAGGAATAATTAAAAGAAGGAACTCCAGAATTGTTTTTAATTTGTACTTATGTCATCATTAATACTAAATATTGGATGTTATGAAGCAAAATGGTTGGATATTGCTCACAGCCTTTTTCTAATGTCCCTGTCTCTTTTCTCGCTTCTAAGATTTTGCTGAAAAAAATAAACTGTGTTCAAAAGTAGAAGCATTGAAACTATACATAATAATGCACTCATTTGCTTTGTCTCTTTCCTATTCTGAGTTCTAGAGCAATCACTGAACATCTTAAGAGTAATTTACCAGCGCTGAACAACTCTTAACCTTAGAAAATCGTTAGAGTTAAGTATTGAATGAATCTAAGGTTTATTGTAATGGTGTTTATTGTAATGGTTTTAATTGCTCTGACAGCTAACTTCAGCTATTATTACCAATATTAGAGAAATAAATTCTTATTTAATTTACTGTTCATATTGATTTAAAACACAATAAAACTCTGAGGTTAAGGACTGTTATAACTTAATTATTTACAGGATTTTCCGTCTGACATAAATCTATTTCTGTTCTATGTTATGAAGGAAGGAGATTATTAATGTTTAAGTTGTTGCTGGGTTGTATATTTGGTCACCTTTTTCTCAACTGTTAGTCATATCAAGTGTTTTGCTAAGGATTCAAAATTTGGGGCCCATAGTCAATATAGTTGTAGACATTTAAAACGTATTAGGGCACAGAGAAAACTTTTTTGCTTCTGATTCAATTGATGTTCTTATTTTTTTGTTTTCAAAATCTGATTCTCATTAAGAAATGCTGTCACAAAAATGTATCTAAATGTTAGAAAACAAAATTGGATTATGACTAAACCTCTGGCTTTCCATTGACGGGGATGTGTTACTCAGTGCATTAACATGATTTCACTTGCACCATTTGGATTTGTCATGTGTAAATGGTACAAATGTGTGTGTTAGGCGAACCACTAATCATGTCCATTTTTCTCACAGTGTTTATTTTCACTCTTAGGGGAAAGGTGGCAGGGCCCTTTTTGAGGGGAAAATAGCGGCAAAAACAAAATTAGGGAAAACAAATTTCCTTTACTTTCAATACTTGAGATAACATGGATCTCCTTACAGAGTAACATTTCTGTCTACCTATATAAAATTTCAACTATTGATCTGTAACGCTTGAGAAATGAGCAAAAATGCTATAAAAAGTTCCAAAGTTTTAGGACACTCTGATAGGGGATTTTTTTACCTGGGAAGGGGAAAAATATATACTTTTTGGAGAGGGGAATGGGGCCCATTTTCGGCCCCAAAATGGCCTGAAAAAAACCACTGGTCTCATCATAAACAGTCTTTACACTATCTGTCAAATTTCCATTAGTATATCTTAATGTAAAGAAATACATTGAAAATTATGATCTCTATTTATGAAACCAGGAGTTGTGCATTGTATTGCTAGTTGGGATGTATATATCTTAAATATTGTTGCCTGTTTTATATTTGCATTTTTGACATTGGTTGGCACCAGAACTGCCAAATATTGAACATGCCAATATTAAGACATAAACAGTATGTAGGTCCCAATCAGGAATAGAATGCACAACCATAAACCACTGCCAAATATTGTGTTAAAGAAATCAACTTTCAAAGAACAATAGCCAAATAGCCATATACAGTAAAAGGAAAATAGCTATGGTTCCTTGCTCAATGCTTGTTAAAAATTTGCAAGTCTAATAATAAGTTACTTGCAATTTTGGAATGGCCTATACCTATTGTCATCCTTCTTGGCCTTTTATAGGGCCTAGAACAAACTGCTATAGTGTCATCCAAAATTACCTTTACACTTGTAAAAAGTAGGGTTTTCATGAATATGATTAACATTCATTTCCAATGTATAAATTACACAGCTGTATGAGATAGTAACTTAACATAGGTGTATTTATCTCCGGGTATTATGAGCTTTAAAAGACATGTTTTAATTGCTCAAGTATTGGTAAAAATATCTCTCATTTACAAAAGTTTAATAAAGTAGGCATGTTAACAAAATATTATTGTATATATTTCAGGCCCCAGAAGGAGTAAATCTTGATCTATCAGATGATGAAGAATTAACTACTGCTATGGATTATCATTCTATGATTATTAACAGTCATCATCATAATGATGAAGATCATATTGTTACAGCTGATGAAGTTATTAGTGAACTAGAGATTATGATGGAGGTAACTAAACCTTATAGTCTTTTTATTAGGTTTGGACACTGGTACTTGGTACTGGAGCTTGCTTCAGAAGGTCAGTCTACAAATAAGGATATAAAAGCTGTTGCACTAACTAGCTGATTTAGTAGCAAGCACTAGTCTATCTCTTGTGTTTGTAGAATTTGGGTTGCCCAAAAGTAATTTTTGATTGGCTGAAATAAAAAGTGGTTGTCCAAGGCAACTGGACACCAACTAATTTCATAGACTTGCACTGGAAGATACCATTTCATATAGGTACCTGTTCTTAAATCAGTACATGTGTATTTGAACAGTAGAAAACAATAATTGCTTTAGAAATTACAATGCAAAAATCAAAAACTTAAATTGCTCAAATGTCTTTTTTTTCAAATTTACAAAATTATCTTTTTTATGACTAGTCATTTCTAACTTCTATTTCTAGCATTTTGTTAGAATTGTTTAATTATGATCACAATTATCTAAATTGTTGACAAAACATTTAATCTTGTTTATTGATTCTTGGCTATTTACATTTGCCCTATAATGTCTGTATCAGTATTGTTTAAATAACCTTATCAATACACAATGTACTCTGGTACTGGTATTGTATAAGTTAATTTTTAAAGGTATCCAACCCTACTTATAATATAGCCCACAAATAATGAACTGACTTATGGTCATGAAAATACAAGAAATGTTATTACAATTTCTTTAACATAACTGTACTGTATAGAGCTAATTCTCCCTTCACGTAACATTTGACCTGGAAGTTTGTCTTGACTTGTAGTAAAACATCTGTGGACTTTATGATCACTGAGTCAAGACAAGTTCACATTTACATTCCTTACCTGATTAATAGAGTACCAGTTTAAGGCTTGACTTCAATCTTGGCAGGGAGCTTCTGTTGACCAGTAGTAAACGAAATGAAAACACATGCCTTCCCCCCATGTTTTAAAATGTAGCTTTATTCCAAATTCTAAGCCCAATTAACTTACCTTGATGTTATTATGATTCCTAGAAATTCAGTACTTGGTGTATGGGCATGATGCTTCAATGATAAACATTTCTTGGTCATTCTAATCTTTTCTATTAACTTGTAGAACCTAGGTCAGTAGCGCAGTTGGTAGCGCGTCGGGATTTGGATACTCGTGCCCGAGGGGGTGCGGGTTCGAATCCCACCCGGGGAGGTTATACCCTTCCATGAAAATTTGACAATAATGCCATTGATTAGATAATATGGAGAAGTTTCCAGCCTTGTGGAAGGGTAGGTGAGTACTGGTTATAGACAATGGTCTAGGGAAGCTAGGTTAGGTGCGCTGGACGCCGTAAAATGACCTAAATTGTGTTGAAACAGTATTAACTCCAATAAATAAATAAATGTTAACTTGTAGTATTGTACAGTGACTACAGTCACTGGTAACTTAAGGTTAAGAAATGTAGATGTTAGTCAAGCATTCTAAATGTATAGTTAATACTTTGTCTAATCTATTACAGGATAGTGGTACAGATAGAAGTGAGTCAGAACCAGAATATCCTGAAATGCCATCATCACCATATGCCAAAGTAAAGGAGGCCTTAACAGAGCTACCTAAATATCCAATTGAAGGTAAGAATAACACTTCATAGTTTTAAAATTATATTCAGTGTAGGATCTTTAAACAGAGTTCCATGGAGATCAAAATACCAGGCAATGTAGCCATCTGCTGCCTACCTTAGTTTCTGGGATGCCTACAACAGATAAAAAGTAAAATCAGAATTTCGTTGATTAATGAGTTTAATGAGTCAGGACTGCCATCAGGGCTGTAGTTAATGGAAGTCTAAGTTACATATTAGGCCATAGCTTATGACAAAGTGTTGTATATTCATAAGGCTTTCTTCTTTCTTCATAAAATGGAATTTCCATTAATTTACTGTTGAAGAGCAGAAAGTTCCAGAATTTAGAATTAATAGTAGCCATATATACTGGGGTCCAAAAGTTTCTTTACACTTTTGAAGTATACTTAGATATGATTTAAATGTAGTCATTAGTGCCACAACTAATATACAGTTAAACAGAAGCCATCAATTATGTTCTTTATGTACTATAAAATTAATATAAAATAAAAATACTTTACAAAGTGTGTCTGCAATAATTTTTCAATACAAAAAAAGAGAAAATTTCATGTGTTGATAAACTTTTGGACCCCAGTGCATATTAAATTTGACAATCATATTTGTTTTCTAAATGCCATCTAAGTTTAAATGGGTATCTGGGAGGGTGATATCCGTTTCTTTACTGCACAATAAACCAAATGTTATTCAGCTGCATACTTTACTGATTCATAAATATTTTTATAGGTCATAAGTACAAGAATTTATTTATTTTAATACTGTAGTGAGTATTTAAATCAGTGGAGTTAATGTATGCACCACTGACAGTTGAATGAAATGTAACAATAGTTGCAGTTGCAAAGTTGATAAGTGGGCAACATAAAACTAGACTGTAAAATGCAATTAATTAGTCTATACTTTACTTATCAATTTCAGAATTAAAGGGCATGTCTAATACAGCACTAAATGAGTTGTTGAGTGATTATGAGCTTACTATAAAAGAATTATCAGAAGTTCTAGTTCAAGAACTAGCGTTAAGAGATGAACTTGAATATGATAAAGAGCTCAAAAATCAGTTTATATCTTTACTGCTGAATATACAGAAGAAAAGACGGGAAGCTAAAGTTGATAAGAAACGCAAGAAGAGTAAAACTCCACAACAAGTTACTAACACTCCTGCTACTGGAAATAACAATGGAAGCCCTACTGTGGAAACTGGACCAAGTGTGGTGAGAATTTTTATTGATATTTTATTTAAAAAATATACAATATGCAGACCTTTTTTCCTTGTATAACAGGAGTGGTTAACAGGCACCTTCCTCTCTTAAAATTTCTATGAAATCATGCAGTTTTCCCAAAATTTTGAGATTACCTTGGATATTTTGTTCTCCTTTCTATGAAATTGCGATAAAATTTCCCCAAATGTTCTATATTTAAAAAAGGCCCCAGTCCCCTTCCCCAAGTACTGAAAAAAAGCTCTGATATGTTTCAAGATTTTACAGTTATACTATCAAATACATTCATATTTCCATTGAAGGCGTGCAGATAGAAAATTAAATTGTATCATGTACAGAAATATATGATCATGCATAATATCAAATATTAGACAAAATTATATAATATTATAGTAATACTTTATAGTTATTATATTTTATACTTTTGTTTTAAGTACATTTGATCACTTAAAGTTCAAATTTTCTGGTTGTAATTCTTTAATTTTCCAAAAATATAGATAATAATAAAATATAATCCCAACTTTCGCAAAATTTGGTCACCAAATAACGGCGCAATACGAATTTTGACACTTGGTCGTAACACACCCGCATAAAGATATGCATGAGTTATCGTTCGTGACCGGAATCGGTATGACGTCATCGTAGTCCTACATCCCGATAGCGGCTATTAGAAACACAGGTGAAAGATACAAAGTTTACTTGTTATAGCATATATAGAGAAGATATAGATCGATTTTTTTTTCAAATAAAAAGTATTTTATGTAAAATAATCCTTTCTAGATCGAATAGCGAAAGAATTTTGACGATCGCGCATTATTTGTGAATGTGGTGATGATTAAAAAAACTGTGACCGTTAAACAGGTGTTTGAGACCTTTTTTCTATATATTATAGTATGGAAAATTTGTGTCTTGCGCTTGTAATTAGAAATAAATGCTAATTAAAGAATTGCTATTTACAACTTAGTTTGTATTTACTGTTTATTAATGACTGTTTTTTTTCTGACGGCTCTTCTATAATACTTTCATGATATCAATTTAAGTAAATATGAAGTATTAGTTCGGAGCCCATATTCCTATGAAAATGAGAATTTATTACTTACCGTTGATCATGTGGTTTCAGATTTCTTCAGTACCAGTTCTGATTATCACAGAATGTTTAAGCATCAATTCCGATGCAACTTATGTTTTAAAAAACTTTATTATAATGGTTCATAAGAAATTCATCTTCGTTCGAGGGACTGCACTCACTTTGGTTTCAAATAGATTAAGATAACTTGTTCCAAATGACTACAACTTGGCGATGAAGTAAATAATTTCATATCGTATGTTTTGTATAGTTCGTAATAATTCCCTTTGTTATATGCTTTTTCGTATTTCCCTTTGAGAATTTAAGTTTCAATAAAATCACATAATATATTATTTATCTTCGGTAAATTCAACTGGTTATATATTTGTCTTACAAACTAGTAAAACATACAGATATTAGCGTCGCCAAATGACTTCCGTGAAAAACAATATCAACTCCGATTCAATTGATTATTTTCTTACATCATTATTCAGACCAATATTAACTATAACTAACAAGTATATAATTGGCGATAAGCTATTGACAGGTCATGCGTAACTAATGCAATTTGCTGGCGGTGCGATCTTAGTCTATATTAAGGCTCACTTTCTTAGTCCAATAAATAGAGGTTCAACGCGGGATTTTTTGTCATCTTGTCCGAATTTATCGTTCCCCGTGGGGAACCTCACAAACTAAATCAACATATTTAAAGTTAGGGGTACATAAAAATATCTTATCAATTACTCTTGTGTGACACCAAATCATTGATATTATTGCGTATGTTTCCATGGACACAGACTCTCACATCCTAACACGTGTTGACTGTCACTCTTGCGTTGACATTAATATACAAAGTACGTACCGCACCCTCAATCAATTTCAACATTGTCTCACAGCCGTCATGCTGTGAATTCGAAATAATTTTTTAATCTGTCGACATCTGTTAGGCGATATATTGGAGATAAGGTAAATGTTTTGCAGATGACCGTTCAAGCGAACAAGGTCAAATTATGCATTAAATATTTTTGTGTGCAAATAGCGAGGTTTAGAATTCCGGTTTCATTATTTAATATAATCGCACAACCAGCGTTATAAAGACATTCGATCGATTTATATTTCCATGATTTTTAGACACAACAAAGTCTAGATTAATATTCATACTTATTTTCAAACTAATATTTATTGCACACAACTTTGTACTTAATATCTTGGATTTGTGCGATGAATGCTATCAGATATAAAAAGCGCTTTATATTAATATATCCGAGTTATTTTATACTATTTTATATAAAATTAAAAAGTTATGTGGAAAATGTAATAATAAATAAAAAAAATGCATATTTAATTTCAAAATGTTTTTGCGACTGATTAATTGACAGACGTGTATATATTAATACAATCCATTGACTGTTATAACACAATTTAATCGATAGGACTACGATGACGTCACACGCGGTAGATAAGCGATGCTGTACTATCGGCTAAATTGATACAGGTTTAAATCAGAGTTAAATATCTCGATATATACATTCTTTACATGCGTTAAACGTGAGTGTATGCTTAGATACAATAGAAATACGTAATATTTCGATGTTTAATCGTTTTTTGTGTCCTTCGATGAATTTGACCTTTAAAGGAAAGTCATTGCCAGAATAAAACGTTGGATATGTCCCCAGCAAAGTTTAACTTAACCAAAAATGATAAGGAAGGACTGATTTTCTTCAAGACTAAGTCTCAAAGAAGAGTTAAATGTATTAAGTTGCTACTACCTCCTCCAATTTTGTTATCTTCTGGCTGTTTTAAGTATGACATCCATATTCAATTCAGTGAGCTTATTTTGCATGTATTTGCTGTAGAAGTCTTTATGTTCTTAGATAAGTACGACAGCAGCTTGCCAATACTAAAATTGTTCTAACCTAACCCTGCAATATTGTTTTTATTTTCTATTTTATCTAGTTCCTTAGTACAGTGATACCCTACCATCCTCATCAAGGTCCACCTAGCTCGGAACAACTACAGATTTATATTAAAAGTAAGTTTGTTTTTGTATATTTAAAATATATAGAGGTTATTAAACAGGGCAAGTGTGCCTTAAGGAAGATATTGGCACACTTGCTTAGGTATTGGCCCGAGGGCTAATGCCGAGAAAAAGGTGCCGATATCGACTTGGGCACACTTGCCCTGTTTCATAACCTTTTATTGCATATGATGATTTTTCTGAAACAAAAATACATTTTTCTCTACATAACACGCTATTTTGCACGTTGACGTTACGTCACATGTTTTGTTTTCAATTCCGAGACGTTGGAATCTAATGAATGCTTATTATAAAACGTAAGTCTAGTTGTTGATAATCTTATTTCAAGATGATGAATAAAACACACGTCTTAAATTTGGATAGCTTCTTGTTGCTAATTAAGTACCGAATTTCATGTGTGGAAAGTCTGCTGTAATGACCGAAAGTTGCCTCAATATCGATTTTTGGCACACTAGAAAGTGAGCCAAATATCGATATTTTGGCACATTTGCTCAATACTGGAATATATTGCCCACATTGAGACTATATTGGCACACTTCCATGTCAATTTTGTTACTATTTATAGTAACATATGCAATAAGTTTTTATATCCCCACTTTCTCATTGAAAAAAAATAATATGATAAGATCAGATATATACATGTCTGGTTTATATTGCATATAAGAAAAGTATAACAAGCTCAATTTTAGATAATACTTCTCTAGAAGTTTCATTAATTCTTCCATTGTTGCATGAGAGATTTTATTAAGAAATATAGTTTCCTGAGTCATATGTTTAGAAACAAAAATTAAATGAACAAATCAATTGTATTTTCATACTCTGTTCAATAATAGCTTTAATTTGTTATAACTGTTGTGATCTCTTTAATTGAAATTCATTTAAACTTTCCTAATTGCAAAGCAATTATCAAGTTAAAGGTGTCATGATTCAAACATTATTATATATTTTATGCCCTGTTCTCTTTGTCATCATTAATGAGGTTACATTGATAGTCTGAGTACACAGATTTCTTGCAAAAGCTATAATAGACAATGGGCATGCTCGATTGGGCTGTCGGAACTGTGCCGGAATCAAATTCCGACTCTTCCACAGAATTTGCCAAACAAGTGAAACTGGATGTCAGAACTGAATCAAAAGGCAATAACTGTAGCAAATAAACTTGTACTTCTAAAAATTTTTTAATTTTTTATCAAATAGTTAAATTGTTATCGTAAACAATCAAGCTGAAGTATAATTTTAAAAATATTTGCTTTCAAAACACCAAGCTCATATGTTTGCAGTGATGCCGCCACTATCTTGGGTATGAATAATCTGCGACCGATTCTGTTCACACCACCTATTTCCATGGAATTGGTAGAATGCTGCCAGAACGAAGTTCCGACACACTCGATTAGTGTTCTCCCAGTTCTAACAATCAGAATTTCCAATCTAGCATGCCCAATGCTACTGGTTTTGAGGGGATCAAAATTTTTATAACCAAAAAGCATAATATTCAGATAAAGCAATTTGGATAGACCAGATTTTTTATTCTAACTTGCATAGCAAAACATTATAACCAAATAATCATTTTGGATGACCTGATATTTTGATGATCTGACTTCAGATAAAAGAGTTATAAGTTTATTTTGTTTACCTTACTTATATACATTGTATCACTATATTTCAGTATTACGAGCTATAAATGAAGACAGTCCTACTGTACCTTCATTACTTACAGATTACATACTGAAAGGTTAGTTCTTATAACATTTGTAATTTAAAAAAAAAGTGAGTTATGTCTGTGTTGTGCTAAGCCCATGAAATGCTTGTGTATGATTGTATTATACTATAATATCATATAATACAGTTTAGTTAACACAATACATTAAGAAACTGTTAGGTTTATATAACCATCAGCAAGTGACACACCAACCTTATTAACTGTAAGCCAATCATATCAGATAATTTCAGCAAACAACCTATTCAGTAAGAACTATTTTAATACATTGTATTAAGTATGGTACACTTGGCTTGTAGTCTACACAGACTACTCCTGCAATATTCTTGATAATACAAGCTTGTTTCTTACTAGCCTTTACCATTTGATTTAACATTTTTGTGAGTATGATTTCAGAATTTGATCCTCCCATACTTAATTCTAGATTCACAATGTTTGTTTCTTATCATTTCAGTTTTATGCCCAACATAGAAACATAAATGTGCCAAATTTGGACCAGTCATCGTTTATAGAAACAGCTAAAGTGCAATATTTATACCTAGCTTACATGTAGTAGAATCTCGCATCTTATGTATGTGCTTGTGTGTGTGTTTGAATTTATATAAACTATAAAACTATTTGTGTTTAACAGCCGTCTGTAAACTGATCCAGGACTACAAAACAGGTGAAGTTTTAAGATGACTAAATGTATAGCTGTTCAAGTTTTACCATTACACAGGCTTAGTGCAAAACGGTTGTAACTCAAGTTTAAAAAAAGTGAGTTACGACCGTTTTGCGCTAATCCTGTGATTAGTAGCTTGAGTATTTTATCTTATACAGAATATTTCTGTTGAATTGTGTTACATTCTTCATTATTTAATTTATAATTTTATATTGCTGAACCCTTATATTTGTTTACTATGGATCTGAGTTTATGTTAGTGTGAGTTAGTGACTACTGAAGTCTGACAAATTTTTTGGAAGTTTTTTTTGGGGGGGGGTCATTGTTTTACAATTTTATCATTTAATGAATTACTGTAATATAATTCTTTAACCCCTTTACCTGTTCAGGTTTGAATTTATTATATAAAAAATGTGTAAAAGAGACAGAATGTTTTTTACATGTGGACTTTCCTCTATACTTAACACAAAGGCTTAAAGCTAACATCTGGGAACAGGGCTACTTAGAGCTTTTCTGTACAACTATTTTCTCCTTACTAGCTAGTTGTAGCTGTCATTGTGGATATGGTTGCTTGAAGCAGACTTGCATAGAACTGAGATAACGTAAACTAGAACTTAAAAAAAAATATGACTAGAATTTTTGAGGAAATGGGCTCTTTGATATCTTAAATTTAGACTTGAATTAACTACATGTATATATATTTAATTTAAAGTCAGTATTTGTACCAACTGTGGTACATTATGGTAGGAAAAGCATATTTCATTTTTTAACCATTTTAATCAATATTTTAAAAAATATATAGGTGAAATTTGTACTTTTTGTCATATATTTTAGGTTGTGGCTTTGATGCAGTTTTAGCACCATAGCATCACATATTCAATTACCAGTGATATGTTCCATATAATTTATCATTTTAAGAGTTTGAGTTCCAAGGTCTATGAATTCTAACGCAAAATATCAATTATTGGTGATGAGATACTGTGAGGTAGCTATAATATCTTATTAGTAGTATCTTTGGTGAGATTGGGAGCGTGCCAGCCACCTATATGTTTAACTGTTGATAAATTATAATGTTTTTCATAATAAGAAAAGTAGGATTAAACAAATGTAAAGCAACTTCATGTTTTGGCCAAGTATACATCAAGGGTTGCCAGTGTTCGCGATTTTTCCAAATTTCACCAAGTCCCCGGGACTCAGTGGTGTAAAATATATTGAGTCCCAATTCAAATGTGATGAGTCCAGAATTATAAAAATGTTGATGCTTATCCTGGTGTCATTTGACGCACTGAAGGCAACAAACTGTGTATATCATGTGATTTCCGAGGAGACAGCAAATTACAACTAAAAATCGATGATTTCATTCCTTTTGTACATTTTTGAACGATTTCAAGGACATAACACTCGCCGAAAATGGTTAAATTTTGATTGTAACCAAGGGCCATTGCAGCATCCATGTACAAAAAAATCAACTGTAATGAAACATGGAAAAGGCAAAATTATTACTGCGAGCACTCAGTCTGTTACATGATGCAAAAATATCCAAGTACTATATTTAGACAAATGAAAAAAAAGCATGTCAATATTTTTTTCCTTCTGAAAAAAACGAACCCAGCACATATCAAAATCAGGTAACAAAATAATTACCCCTACATTCTACAAGATAATTAAGTAATTTTTTTGTATAATCAAAACATCTCATGTCTAAATAAAAGTATAATTTCAAAAGTGAAATTTTGAATAACATAATATTTAAAAGCATTGAATCAAATAAACATACATATATGACGGTCAGGCAATTAAAATCTGATTAGCGTTCGTGGACAATATAACGAGTACAGCTTTCTAAAGCGTGATTTTTTACCTTGTAACATTTTTTTTCGCATGCCTATTGCATGGTTTCTAAAAATAGACGTGTGTTTAATCGACTGAGAATGAAAAATATTCCCACGCTTATAATTGCAAAAATCGACATGCAAAGCTGTTGGGCAATTTTGCATTGGTAAATTATTGGAAAATTGACCACGAAAGAAGTAAACTTAGATAATTTTATAAGTGCATCTCTTTTTTTTTATTTTAAACATAAAGCACATTCACCTTAATTTCAAAGTGTAGCCACGCTATCAGTGACGTCATACAAGATTGCACTGGTATGATCAAAACAAAGATGTCATTGAAATATATGTGCGTCGAAACATGAGATCGGAAATTAAAATTGCGTTTTTATGTCTTGATAAGGACCAGTCTTTAAATTCTTTATCTAATAGCCCAGATTCTTGGAATGCTGACTGTGTTTAACTTTCTTGATTGGCGGCGCGGCCATTTTGTGGTTGCTACGCAAGGTCCGTTATCGAAACGTGGCTTCATCGCACTTGCTTCCAGTTAACTTTCGTGAACGATAAACTTCGCCCAATGAGAAATAAATCGATTAAACCAATATGAAATGCACTTAAACATCGAACAGGTCATTTTTATCGAACGAAAAAATCCATTTACAACGGATATATGGCAAAACAGCTCTTAAAGTGTCATATTTCCCGTGGAAAAGCGTTTCGTCCCAGGGACGAAACGTCCTTGATTTTTTTTCGTCCCTAGCGATTTTTATGCGTAAATAGATATGTTTACGGCGTAAACGCGAACACTGCGGTTGCCCACAAGACTGTAGTAAGTTATTGTCTTGTCCCAAAGGTCACGAGGTGAACTGTAGAAGAGTTAGGGTTCATGAACCTTAAATTCAAACATCGTACAATCAAAGCTTGTTAGTTATATTTGCATATTTGTCTGAGTTAAAATGCTGTTTTTGTTGTATTTTTACAATGGAAATTCTATACATAGTTTAGATATGTTTTCATATTAGCTTTAATACCTCATTATTGTTGCTTGTATTTTACTATGTCTTACCTATGATCCAATATGTTTGTCATAATGTCTTGATTTTAACAGTTCTATGTTATATCGAGACATCGGTATTATATACTATGATTGAATGTCAAGGGAACATATTTAAGTATATAAAAGTTATAAGGAATGTTTGTATACTAAGTATTATTGTGTTATTTTGTGGTGTCACCATTTTGCAGCTGAATTGAATATTTCCATTTTTGTTTTATATTGTGTCCTGGTATTCTAATGAGTGGTATAAACAGACATTCAGCACATCTGTGTGAGTTTGAAATAAAACGTTTCAGAAGAAAATGTTTTCTGTAAGCATGAAGTTGATGTATGGCAGCCCTGTGTGTATGCTGTTGTTTTTCTATAAAGAGTCCTAATACAACTGACAATTTTGATGCTTTTAAAATCAAATTTAAAATATAAGATGTACAGCTAAGAATTTTATCCTCATGTGTATTGACTGTAATATTATATTGAATTGTATGCTATCTGAGGCTTTTAGTTTAAACATTGTTAGATAGTTGACTTGTTTATAAATAGTGTGATGTAATCTGTAAATAATCTTATATATAGACACAGGCTGAACAAACTAGGTAAAAGAACTATCTATAGAATCTAGGAATGTAAATCAATTTCATATTGGAAATGAATTTGAGTTGATAGTCTAGATAGTTGTTACAGTTAATTTGTTTTTGTGTACACTGTCTACCAAATGTTCCTTCACACATTCACAATTTATATTGTACTAAATAGAATTTCAAAAAGTTGTGAAAGCATTTTATTGTCAACTGATCTTGCTTTTTCTAATCAGTACATTTGTCTTATGGATTTGAAATAGCAACAAAATCTCAAACTTGATATTGGTTCATTGAGATAAATTGACCATAGTTTTGGAGGCTGATAGATAACTTTAGCTGCAACTGTACAATAAAATGTACCTCTAAAAATTCCATTTCTTTTGCATGAATAATAAAAAAATAAACAATTATATAATAATTCTTCAAATTCGAACATAGAATTTGTAGTAATTTAATTAATTGTACTGATAAGAAACATTTGGAGGGCAGTGTATGTACCAGTAGCAAATGGTAATAGGGTAAATTTACATTTAAGATTTACTGTTGCCATGGTATTTGTATATCAGGACATTATTTGCTTGTCTTTATGACTGCCTTTTGTAATTTAAAAAAAACCATTGGAATGTATGCTTTTGTTGATCATTATGTAAATATTTTGTATTAAACTTTACCATAAATTGTGCAATGTAATGTTTTTAAAGGGCTGTGAAAGGGATTTTTTATTCATTTATTTGTATCGGGTTTTTAAGAGGGTGAGTTTATGTGCATTAGTAGTGATCCTTAATAGTTTCATATACACTTTATTTTATACCTTTACCTGAATTGGCTTTTCTATACTCATCAAAATATGAATATTAATCAAAGTGGTAAGTTCATCAGTAATAATTATACATCCATTTTGTAGATCTTTTTATTGATTTGCTTGCACTGCTATTTGTGTAAGTAGATTTCCGTCAACAGCGCTTCTATTTTATTGTTTTATGTAGCTACCAAAAATGTTTAATGCGTGTATTTAGATCAAAGATAGATCAAAACTAAGAGTATCAAAATTCATGAACATCCACATAAAAGTTGGTATTTGACTGTTATACAATGAATGGTATAATTCTATGTATTTCAAGTTGCTATATCAAATAAACTCATTTGCCCAAACCAACTTATGACTAAGGAAAATCAAAGAAGGTTAATCAAAGTAGGTTGAACTTTGATGGACTGTTATTGCATTCAGGGGTTACCAATATTCAGCTGATTTCAGCAGGGTTTAGTCTCCCGTGATCTTCAGAAAATAAATTAAGCCAAGTACAGTCAACTTTGTTAATTTATTTAATAAAAAGGAAATGCATGTGCATATATGGCAAATAGATCAGATTTTACATAAGTTATGATCCCTTTTAGCTGATATTAAAGTTGCATACTAACTGCCATGAGTCATTCTTTATATGGTTAATATTTTATCTAATGTTTCAAATTTCTTTATTATTGTTTTATTCTATGTGTTATAAATAATAATGAATTATAGCCAATGTGATTAGTGTTACTAAGTTATTATTATGGCTGTTGTTGTTGCCTTTAATATAGTTTAAAATTATTTATAATAGTACATAATTATATATTATAAATGTATGAGTGTATGTTTGTTTTAGTTATGTCTCAGTCCCATAAAATCGTAGCTTGTTACGGACCCATACGTGCAGACAGCCATAGATCGTGGGATGCCTTGTGTATTAAGGTGACAGTACACACATGGCATAAAACAACACACCCATACGGAGCCGTAGCTGAAAGATATGCTAGTTTAACCCAAACTCGGTCCAGATTTTGTTCGCGATTTGACTTTAAAACTGATACATGTATCCACGGCTTATCTCACAGACCCTGGTATAACGTAACCGTCCGTAAAGGTACGCAAGAGTTTGTACGGGTCCTTGCGTAGCTTGATTGCACGGCGCCCGTACGGAGCCCTCACGGCTATTTATATGTTTATGGGACTGTAGCATTACATACATTTATCATTGTTATAAGTGTATTTATATATATGGCCATAATGGGTTGACAAAAGTGTTGTGATTTTAGTTCCTGTGTACTCAGTATATATATAAATGAGAGAGTCCTATTGGAGTGAGGGTTATGTTTTCCTGTTTGGGGACAAAAGATAAATATAAATCCTAATTCAATGTTTGATGCAATATACTTACAATTTCTTTCATTCTGATGAATACATGTAGTTATGACATTATTTCCTATGTTAGTCACTGAAGGGTACTGTGCAATACATATTGTATTGTAACGTTTTATGCTATATCAGAGTTTATTTCTTCATTTATAAATTGTGCCATGTTACAAATATTGCTGCTGTACATGTTATCATCATCAGTGTACTAATCAGGGGTGTGGAATTCCTTTGTCCAACTTGTCTGACTCATACATTTGTATTCCTGGACCAGTAGATATTTCCTACCCTTTAGTCCATGAACAAGTAATATTTAGCTGTAAACATACAGTATTGCACTTCTGGACAAGGGCATTTTGATCTGGGACTAGTTGATTTTTAGATTCCACTTGTCCATGGATAAGCAGAAAAAACTTGAAATTCCACACCCCTGCTGTCAGTATCAATGTAAGGTTAACAATTGGTTTATTCAAGCCAAGCCATGCATAAATTCAGTTTAATGAAGCTGGCTTCAAAACTTTAAAAAAATACATTCTTGACTCATTTTCATAAAAATAAATGACAGTTTATCCCTTCAGCATGTATGTGTTTCCTGACTTTATCCTTTTATCCACACCCTCAGCTGCATTTTGTGACAATTATTTAATATCGTGTTAATATCATTTTAATTAATTCCATCATATCATTAATTGAGATGTTGACCCTGTATAAAATGTAAAATCTATGTCTTAAGAAATCCTGAATTTACTTAAATCTGAACAATTTTAGGCCAAGTTTGGAGAAATTCTAAAAATAGCTCAATAAATTTTATAATAAATAAACTTTTGATGGGTCACAATTATATTCAGATTTCCAGGGTGATTTTGTATTGGTGAATGATCAGATATGTTTACATGGATTACAGTTATGTTAGTATCAACTTCGTACTTGTGCTAGATTTTTGTTTTTCTAATGTGGTTGCTTGAAGTATTAAATCATGTAGTTTAATGGTGTGTTACTATGCTTGCTTGTCTGGTTGATTGAATGGATATTGTACACCTGTAGCCTGTTCAATTACCCTAAATGTTCCAAAACATTCCGTAATGATACATTCGGAGCTCCTCCTCGGCCATTCGCTGCAAATAATCTAAACTTATAAACAAATTTACGATCGGTAAGACAATGAGTGATGGTTCAAAATTATTCGCAGCGATTGGCCGAGGAGTTCTGAATGTATCGTTAAGGAACGTTTTGGAATGTTAAGGTTAATTGAACAGGCTACTAGTCATGCTGAAACCATTTCTCTATGCTTTAAATGAATACTTACTTCTGAACAATATCAAATATGCATTATTCATGGCCTAATGTTACTTCTGTAATGTGTATTTGTAATTAGATAATTAATTTGAATGAATGGCAAAAAATAAAGTCTGTAGATTTTTTTTAATGATAGTATTTTTTATGAGTCAATATTAACTAACTGTCACATAGTTGTTCATCATTTTCATTTTGCTTTTGATGTTTCTCAATATGACAAGTATTCCA
Organism: Mactra quadrangularis; assembly: GCA_025267735.1. Lineage (NCBI taxonomy): Eukaryota > Metazoa > Mollusca > Bivalvia > Venerida > Mactridae > Mactra > Mactra quadrangularis. The sequence continues at coordinate 22,430,175 of CM046301.1, read as the reverse complement.
GATGCAGAAATCGGGTATGTGTCAATTTTTGAAATGTTTTTCGGGCACCTCTTGATTTTCTGTCGGAGATCCTTGTATGGTGAACTTAGCAAATGAAAATGTGAACTATATGAAATTTATATCAATGACAGTACACGTCTTGAAGTTGTACTTCATTTTGACCGTGTCATTGTCAAATTGTATAAGTGAAATACCATATGAAAATTACATCAACGATTATCTTGAAGTGAAATTGAGTGAAAGACTATCTTATAGTATAGTTTGTACGAGTGGTTAATTATGTACTGTCACAGTATTTAAAGAAGTTTTCACATCATAAATCATAACTTGTACATATACAAAAATGACTTCATTGTTATTGGTGATTGTATTGTGTTCATTCATCATAATGAAGAACTATTTGATTAAGAATGAAATGGTATTACACCCTTAAGGGAAAATGTGTAAAATATTTATACTGTACATGTATATATATATATTGAACCTATCCTTATTTGGTTTTGCAAACTTGTCAGTTAATCATACAAGAATAGTTTGTGCAACTTAACTTAAAGAGAAATTGGCATGTTACAGTAACTACAATACGACTATCTACTTTGTTGAAGGTAATCTATGCTTAAACTGAAATCTTTTTCATAGGTCAACTTGTACAAGCTATATTTGAATGACTTTGGTCACAGATGTTGTAACGAAATACAAACATAAAGAAGAATTGTTTTCATCAATACTTTGTATCATTACAATATGTTATCATACATTTCAAGATACAGCTGTCATGCCTGTGTCATTACAGCTGTCATGCCTGTGTCACATAGTTGTTAGTTTGTACTGTGCCAGTCTTTAAGAAATGGCAAGTTAACTTTGTGAATATATCACAGAGTCTTGTTGACTTACTCCCAGCATCTCATGCTAAAATTTAAAGAGTTGTCAGTGATGAGTCATGGCATCATCGTTATGATGGAAACACAAGTTGTGGAGACAAGCATTTGACATACTTGCAACTTCAGTGAGAGAGTAAAACACTGAGTGGGCACTGCCAAGCGGCTACGATGTTGGACTGATAATCATTGGAAAGCCAGGTCTGCATTGATTTGAATTCCATTCAAAACCTACCCTGTTGTTTTCTTGTGCAAGAAACTTTATCCTGCTAGCTCAGTACTGGGGGACCAGGAAGCAAACTTGAAAGTGATTAATCTAAGTTGTAAGAACTTGTTTCAAGATCGTGCTAGAATAAGTTAGAATAAACTAAACTAATAAAACATCCAAAGTTTATAGCGCAAAATATTGAATGGATTAAAAATTTTGATGTGATCAGTTGGGATTCTGCAACTTGTTTAGAGATGAGGTGATGTTAGTTTAAGATATAAACAGCAGCATAAGAGCTGTGGTGGGTTTCCTCTCTCCGCTACTTGCTGTTTAATCTTTATACAGTGTGACTAGGGCATGACTTGCTGTTTCACATCAAGAGTCATTTAAATGTGCTTTGATCATTGCACTCATTATTACATCTTGTAAGCAATGAAAAATGTCATATTGTTTTGATATTTAACAACTTTGAGGCCAGTCATTTAATCCGTAATACATACATAATATTAAAATTGTCGTTTTTCTTTTACTATTACCAGTGTTTGTTTTTTTTATTTTTATTTTTTGTATTTGCACATATAACTGTATGTGAGCTTCAATTTACAAAATAAATTCTAAAAAAATAGCTTAGTTATGTTTATATTTGTCTAGATTCTGATTAATCTAACCCAGTGAGGTTAAACTGGTGAGAATTAGTTCTTACATATGAACTATGGGTCCATTCTGCAAGGCAAGGGCTTGTATTGCTACCTAGTAATTTCCTACAGAATGGTCTGCTAGGAACTAGCATTTAATCCCTACATAGCGATTTGTAGCAAGTGTTTTCTTGCTTGTTGAAACATTCCTAACTCCTCTGCTTTTAAAAACATCTGACCCCGTTGGAAACTGGTTTCAAGAATACAGACTTACTGAATGCATAAATTTCATCAAAGCAATAGAAGCAAATTATGGTGGTGATAATTGATTTGAATGTTCGTAACAATTCATAAGTTTTGTTTGTGCAAGTTAAATACTGGTTATAGACAGAAGTCCAGGAAGGCAGGTAAGATGAACTGGTTGTCATAAAATGACCATAATTCTACCTCCCTAAAAAATAAGGAGTCAGCTTGTTGGTCGGTTGTTTGGTCGGTCTGTAGCTTTTTCTTTTCTTCTCAATTTCTCATCTACTTTTTTACGGATTTGATTTCAAACTTAGCACATATACAAGATATCAGGCAGACATGTGCGTATCCCATTTTGATTACAGTCTATTTTTTTTTCTGAGTTATGGCTTTGATAAAAAATCTTGTCCACTTATTCTCTTGGCACCCAAGGTCTTCACAAACACCTGTTATTTTATCACAGTCAGTGATAGATCTAGTTTGAATTGACATGGCATGTAACCTTGTATAAAAGAATAAAGTACCAGTATCAACAGTTTACCATTGACAATAACCAGTATTTACCTTTCCTTCCATAAAGATGACAACTTGTTCCTATGTCTAATTAATGGAGGTAAATCAACATTGTCAAATTTTCATTGAAGGGTATGACCATCTCGAGTGGGTTTCAAACAAGCAACCCCTTCAGGACACTTGATTCAAAATGTAGTGGATAGCCTATAGCACTAGCAGATCTATCTTGTAAGCTAAAAACTTGAATGATTAAATGATTTAACTTCAGTTAGTAAGCAGGATTTATAACTTCTTATGTTTATCATAGTCGTGTATCTCTGAAATCCAAGTTGTTTGTTTTTTTGTCATCACTTTCTACATTTTCTGTTACACCAGTAGGCTGTACCATGATAGCAGATTCACTTAACAAGTTTTCTTCAATTGTATTATAACTGGTTCTAATCTACTCTACTCCAATATTTATGAAATCTTCAAGTAGAGGTAAGACTTTACGTTCAGAGCACCTCATTCTATCACCTCTATTCCTGTTAAATGACTGATGAAAAATGCCTTTAACATTAACATTTTGTGAGGAAGAACCTCAAAGCATTATCTGTAAAATAGCCATTGATAAACTCAATGCTATCAAAATGTTTTCTCTTTTTAATTTAATGTAGTTAAAAATTGTAACTAAAACTTTGGAGCAACGGAATTATACCACCCTCGCAGGTAACCATTTACACATGGGTGAAGTGAAGCAATCACAGGTAAATTTCTTGCCCAAGGATGTTAGCAGTGCTCAAGGAGGGGTTCGAACCCAAGACCTCTCGATCCCTAAGTGCACATCCTACCACTGGACTACTGCTCCTATTAATATCTATTGCATAGCAACCAAAGACACAGAACAGGACAAAACCATTCTAAGGGCAAATGAATGACGCAAGTAAAACAAAGACAGTATTTTTTTGTAAAATATTTTTTTATGAATAAATAACTTCAGACAATTAAAAAATAAAACAATTCTTCATAAAATGACAAATCACAATGTAACATCATTACATACCAAGAATTCAGAGTGTAACTAGAGTACCTATACTGAGTCACATTTCTAAACCATTTAGCACTCAGTTAATTAAGGTTATGACTACAGAAGTTTATACTGGAATGAGTTTTTGGAACTACACTGAATAAGTTATTTTAAAAGAAATAGCATTCATAGTATAGGTTTTGTAATGTTTAGGAGATCATTTACACCTAGGTGAAGTGAAGCCAGTGGGTGTGTTTCTTGCTCAAGGCAATCAGCAGAGCTCTGGGTGTGGTTTGAACCCAGGGTATTTTGATTCCTAAATGTGCAGCTAACCCATGGACGACTGCTCCGACTTGGACTTTTCAGACAAATCCAACAGAAAGTACTACAAATGTAAGTTTGATTTAGATCACATTTAAACAAATATTCACCTAGCACAATTTGCCAAAAATGAAATTTAATAAGTTCATTTATTCTTTGTCAGAATTGACTTAGTCACAGTTTTGATTTAATTTATAAATGAAATGCTACAAACATTTGTAGGAATGCTTGATTACTGTACTTTTGACATTCTACGGTCACAAATTCTTCTCATTAAAATCTAAGGAAAAAACCTAAGAGGCGGTTTAGAAAGGTACATCAATATATATATACCATAGTCTGACCCTTAATCTTCAAAATTGTACAATTTTAGTCATGTTATAAAATATCAAACATTCAAAAGAGATAAAATGAAAGAAAAATTTTCAACATTTAGAATCAAAATAAATCTTATAATACACTACAATGTACAATTTGTAATTTAAAGTAGAGTTCAACAAATACATTTGGTCATGTCATTACAATCAGCCTTGAAATTTTGCCAATTTCTGATAAGCTGGCTGTTTTTAATACCCCCAATTTGTTGCAATCGTAGAGTCTGAATAATTAGCAATGCCATGAAAAACTGCATTTGATGAACTTAACCTTAAACATACAATCAGCAATTACATCAGCCTTGTATGAAAAATCTCACTCTACATGTATAAACATGTATGAACATTCTCACTTCATGAACATATATGTAAAATCTAACTCTATGAACATAAAACAATGCAGTGAAATGAGGATTTCAGCATACACTCAATGGACTCTAATTTACATATACATGTACCGACCGGTAGTTCCATTGTACATAAGTTATTTTACTTTATATTAACCTCTTAAGAATATAATTTCTAGTCACCCAGTACAATAACTAAGGGTGCGTTGCTTAAGCATTTCGCTAGGTATCGCTTCGTAGCGAAATCCTAGGAAACGACTTGCTACAAGATATCGCTTCATTTCGCTACATAGCGAAAGCTAGCGAAAAAATTCTTCGCTACCCTAGAGCGCTTTCACAAATCAAAATGGCTGCCTCCGCCGAAATGTAACTTCCTGTTTGCCGACAATTTATGTTTTTATGTTTGACTGACTAATCATGAATTGAAATCAATAAATATTTGTAATTGTTCATTTAAACATGTTTTTGCAGTGATTTTGTACTTGTTAAAGCCTTATTTAGTTTGAAATCGCCCCGAAAACATGCGATTGCAATGAGCGCAAAAGTTTTACTCGGCAAAGGCCGCCATCTTGGTTTGTGACGTAAATAGCCATTCGGAACCACCTGGGCGATGATCGCCGAGTTGTTCCGAATGGTAAATAGCTAGCCGTTTCCTAAGACGAATCGCTACAAGAAAGCGCTTTTTCATAGCGAAACGTAGCGATTTTCGTTAGGCAACGCGCCCTAAAATTCAGAGTTAAGTTTTTGTAAAATGTAACAAGATAGGTTTGGAAACCAACTGAAATTCTGCGTTTTTGAAAATATTACAAATGTAACATTATAACTGCTCTGCAATAACTGTACAGTACATATCCAGTACAGTTTATAGCTTGAACTCTCTAGAACTCTTTAAGCATGTATTTAGACTAAATTGTAAAACCAATTAAATTGTACACATGATCAATCATTCTCCTGTCCACTTCTTGGTGCAGTAGTACTTAGCATTAGTAAACAAAAAGTATTGACAACACTCAAATTAACAAAATAAGTTCAAGTCAGGTTTAAAATCAATAACATATCAGGGTATAACCAAATTAAAGTTGTCACCTCCTATTTATTTCTCCATATGATATACACTTATAACTTTAAAGAAATTATGGTTTGCATGAACAAAACAAATTTTCACAAAATACACCCTTCAATGGTTTCTGAGATGGAATGAAAATATCACAACATTGCACAGGTCAAAGACATTACCTCTGATATTACCAGATACAATGGGCCTATATGGAGATCACTAGCTAGCGCTTTTTGAAAGTGATTCTTTGTAGCATAAGAGTTCTATGGAACAGTTGGCTTTAAGCTAGCAAATCCAAAATGGTGACTTCCACAAAACAAAAGTTCAGATGTGTAACAGATGAAAAATATTCAAATCAATAATCACCATGATTATTTACTTCAACTGCTTTGATGAAATCTATGCATTAATTAAAAAATAAGTCAGTATTTTTAAAAAAAAAAGGAACCCATTCGCAATGGGGGCAGAAAAACAGAGGTGTTGGGAATGTTTTGGTGAGCAAGAAAAGAACTTGCTACGCATCACTAGCTAGCGATTCAATTTGCTAGTTCATAGCAGATCGTTCCATATGCAATCCCTATGTAGCAACACAAAGCCCTTGCCTAGAGGAACAGGCTCAATGACTTTGATGAGAAACTTATGAAAGCAGTACTAATAACTTACATGTTAACCCAATTCATACAATTGGAAAAAATTAGTTTGATTTGAACAATACAAACATCATAGCTGTATCTCATAAATGTACAAATTTTACAACAAGTTTTGATGGGCATGCAAAATAAAATCAAGTACATGTATGTCAAAATAACAAAGTAAACTAAGTTTTGGAAGTAAATTTAAAAATTGTAAAATTAAAATTCATGTATAAATAAGTATTTGTAAAATAATTTTAAAGTTTGAATGCAAATAATTTGATCATATGAGTATATGCCACAATAAATGTTATCATAATGGTTCAACAATAAGAAAAAACAAGTATTATAATCCTTATTTTAAAATAGTATTGCTTCCATCTTCTATTCTAGTTCTAAACTATGAGAAAATGTTCAGGAACATTTCATGCTAGTTTATCTTTAACATTATACACATTTTATTAACAATTTCAGTAGTTTATAGCAGCAGGCAAACTTAACCAGCCTTGATGTTTACTTTTTAACCATTTTTTCCTAAGGGTAAGTTGTTATTTCACTAAGCTTACACAGCCACATTCTTGAATTGAAATCAGACGACAATATTCTAAGTTTAGCCAACAAACAACTGGATTACAGCTACAGCTCATTTCTTGATCAGGTTCTTCTCTCTTGTTCTGATGCTCATGTTCAACTAGTTTAAGGCAATCTGTTTACTGTATTGATCATAAAAAGTCGAGGAATACACAAAACAAGAGATACTAAACTTCCACTAAGCTAGATATTTGGGAGCTTAAAAACAAACAAATAAGAAAATTAGTCAGTTTTGAAAACTTTTGAGCTAGACTTTGTGGAAACCATGAAGATAGGATGTTTAATCCAAAAAATAGTAAAACTTCATCAAGTAAAAGTCAATATATTTTAATACCATTCTCCACAAATTATTTACAAATGTATCATGTTTATGTATAGCATTCAACCCTGTAAACAAATACAAAATAATCTCATATACACTTATACCACAAACTAATACTATGACCAGAAATCAACTCAATTGCACATAAAAATTATTTATCTACAATTTGATTCAATTATATAATACAATACGATAAAAGAATATGATGGCAAGTCAATTTCATGAAAACAAAAATAAACAAACTAAAATACCTCCTTTTCTCCCTAGTTATGGTATTGTATTGTAAAAATTTGATTTAAATTTATAAGCAATATCTTGAATTTGGGTTCTGAAATACATTTACGAACAAGTTTGCTTTCAGATCTATATGAAAGAAACAACAAATACATGTAGTACAATTTTCATAATTATAAATAAATTTGAATTAATTCTGAACAAGAGAACCCAAGGTCACACACCTAACTTTAATTACAAATGTTAAAACAAGTACAAGTAGTCCTAGAATTGTACTTCACATGAAATCACTTTCACAGGATTACGTTAGTGACATTAGTAATTTAGATTTTCTTTCACTCAATCTAGTCAATTTACTCAAAACTGATTTTGCCTAGATTGATCCCCTTTACATATTGCAAGCAAAACAATAACTCTGACCAATTAGAGGTAACATTAAAATGTAAATATTACTTCGTATTAAAGCCCCTATATGAAGATACATGCATCAACACTAGACTTGAAAACTGTTCTATAACCATGAAGCTATCAAAACATAACATGCATTAGAGACACAATAAACAGTTCAAACAATTCTGCTTTCTAAGTTTGAGTTTGGCAAAGTGTTCATTTCTTAAAAAAGTGGGATACTTTTATAAGAGCATACTATATTAATTGATATATACTTATGTTTAAAATATGTACCTGATTCCAAATAGTTTTAGAGTTTATATATGTAATTAGGAGCAATTTGTTTCAATAACAAGACTTCATCTTAAATATACTGTGATCAAAACTTTTGTTTCAAGTATTAACTACCAAATTCTACTTTCAGTTTCAATCTTTTTTCACTTCACTTGAAATGCAATAAATAACATTAACACATTTATAATAATAAAAGTAAATATCTAATTCTTTAGAGGTAATTGCAATAGATAAATGTCTATTTTCTTTGCAGTCAAAAGACAGTGTTACTTTTGATAATAGGGCTTTAATACTGATCATTTAAGCTGTTTTGAGTGAATTGTATTAATCTTTCAGATTTTTAGAAAAAAAACCTCATACATGAGGAAGAAACGCTCTGATGGTGAAAGGAAATGAGGAGATAGTTTAGAAGGTGACTGAAGCATGGTCACCATCAGATGTAAATGTTAAATTGTATTAATAATTTTTGTCTTATAACAATGATGTATAGCGCAACAATATCAACTTGAACTACCTTATTATAATAATTACACGTTTCACTTACAATTAATTGTGAGTTTTCGTATGTGAGTATACGATTGTACACATGTATTATAAGAGCTTGTGTGATTATAAAATAATTTTGTAAAAATGGCATGTTATTGTACTTTCAATTTTGGACACATTTGTTCATAGAGAAACACGGAAGTCAGCAATATTGTGGCACTGCTTCAAAGTATTTATTTATACGAAAATAAAATTAATTGTTCAGTACATGCATTTTGCCAAAAGCTTCCGTTAAAATGCAATTTACAGCCAAAGACAAAAATAGAAAATAAATACTGAGTTTAATGTATTCTTGCATAAAGGTCAAGCTCAGGTTAATTCTGTCGGACTATATGTATCCATGTGTGAGTAAAACTTTTCATTTTATGATACAATATATAAAATTTATACATAACCATACAAATATTACACTATATACATATATTTGTAACAAAATAAAAATTAACAATTCACACTTCATAAAATTTAGTATATGTAATTATAGTCAGCAGAATATACTATGTTAAAAGAACACATTTCACAATGTAGGGCCCATTACATTAACTTCAAATTCACTCAAAATATTTTATTATTATTTTTATTCATGGGATAATCACTAATAGCAGCAATACCTATGTGATGCCATGATGCTCATAGTTTAATGAAACAAAATCAGTGAGTCACAAGTTAATGAAACAGGCCTTTTAATGTATAATAATAAAAATCTATAAAATATCTCTAGATCATTTTCCCCCATATAATCCTAACAGTCTCGGCAATAAGTTCTATACAAACCATTGCAAATCATAGCAAGTCAAAATGGTATGCATTGATTGGTGTAAACAGTACTTCTTATTCAAGTTTATAAAACCCAAACACTTCAAATCATAAATAAAATAAAGCTTAATATCAAACAATTAACTTTAAAATATACAAACAAAAAGGATTGTCTGTATTGTCAACAGGGTCCATTGAACTCAATACATCCAAAATGGTCATGAGCTGTTAATGTTTTCTAAGAATTCTCAAACTTCCCGCAGCGGTTATTTCCCTTTATCAAATCAATAACCACTGCCACCACAAGCAAATTCGTCCCTCAGAAAGCTGAATATTATTTTTGATCTTTTCTGTTACATTTCAATATTTTCTACAAATTGAGTCTCCTTCTAGTAAATCATGATGTTCAAAGTGCATAATAGATAAAAAAGATAGTTTTAATTAATAGTTTGTAAACATAACAAAGCGTGACGTAAGCACTGTGAGACGTTTTGGCATTCTATAAATAGATGGTATTACTAGTGTCACGTGATTTACGTGTTGGCAGTGGTTAAAGTAGCAAAGTGTGACGTAAGCACTGTGAGGAGTTTGAAGAATTCTTTGACTGCCAAAGTTAATTTTTGATAGTCCAAACTAGTAAATGGTTGTTCTGGACAACCAGAAATCTGCTGATCCATGATAGACAATAATTCCATAGACTGTTACCATAGAAACTATTCAACTGAGAGTAAAAACTTATAATCCAGTAAAAATCATATAGATACTATCTTTACAAGAGTCTCATATAGAAATTGTCCAAGAATATAAAATATGCAGTAATATATAATCATTAGTATCAAAATAAGTGAAAATACTTAGAAACAAAATGGTACCAGCCTTATACTGTTAAACAGAATGACTTGTACATTAATATTATAATATATATAACACTGATGAAATCTTCACTAAAATACTATCAATGGTGATTATACAGTGTGTATCAAAGTCTTCTATCAGGTATAGGTGGATCCCTGCGGAATGAATTAGACTCTGATTGATGTGTGAATGTACCTGAATCCTGAAACAATCTAGGAGAGTATGTTGGTGAATTGTGTCTATGAGAGTTAGGCATTAGAGGTACATCTGGTCTAGCACTGTCAGATAATTCTGTAGTTGGGTCTATGACATTCTGTAATGCAACTGGTGTTAGCCATTCTCTAGGTAGTGCTCGTTCAAGAAATGGTATACATGAACTGACATAGGCTAATCGATTGATCCAGCTTGGAGGTTCTTTCCCACAAAGTATCTGGAGACATAAAACAAGTATCATACAGTACATAATCAATCAAATTAAATCAGACTATTTAATGCTGCTCTACAATTCTGTATAAGATCTCAAAAGTGTTTGTTTACAGGTCAAGTAAAGTCGACATCTGGCAAGCACCAATTGATGTCACTGATGCACCTTTAACCAAATAAACTGTGAAACAAATCTCTATTTAAACTGGCAGCCTTCAGCAACATGATATCTAAGAAATATCTAACAGCTGTCCATGTTTTTGAATATGTAATATGGACATAGGCTTTGAGGCATGTTGGAATTAATTCATGAGTGCATAGCAGAAGTAACTTAATAAGCATACTATAATGAGTGCCAGTGTTTTAATTCATCCTAAAATCATAACCCACTTGGTTGTTTCCTAGAGCAAGAAGCTTTATCCAGATATATAAATGCTTGAATTTCAAGAAACTGACTTAAAAACTTGCAAAAGTAAATTGTATTACAATAAAGCTTTAATAAATAATTACCAACATACCTTGGTTAATGCTGCAGTAAAATGGTTGCAATTTTTGTTCAATAAATGATACTGATCCCCTTTAAATTGTTTTCCTAATTCTTCAACAATCTTAGTCACCTCATCCATGGTAAAATCTGTAGATCCTAATACTATTGATTCCCTGAAAAAAACAACATAACTTGATAAGATGTGTATTAAAAAATGGAGTAATCATAAAAACAAAGCGAACATTTTTCCCCACAAGTTAATACGAATCATATATTGTTTGTTGGGTTTATTGCCATAGCAACACATTGTATAGGTCATATAACGGTGGTCAGTCAACCTACTCACTCCTACTGGAAAGGCTAAATCTCTGGATGTAGCTGTTAACCAACTTCTAAGCGCATACTTTCGTCAGTGACTGACAACTGCCCTACATGATTAAAAATCATTGGTAAGAGGGAGAATGGCCGTAGAAATAATTTCATGACCAAGCTCTACAAAAGTATGTCCAGTCCAGGAATCGAACCCACGACCCCTCGATCAGTAGATTTGCTTGCTACCAACTGAGCTAGCCGGGTGTCTGTATACATATCATGAGAATGATAGAAGAAAAGTGATTGGATCACTTCAAAGTCAATTCAATGTGAGTAAAGTGTTCTATATGAACAAGTAAAGATTAGCAACTGAAGCAGTTAGTATAAAAATCGACTGTAAGTAGTAAAAAAGATGAAGAAGCTCAAAATCATGCAGTTGTTAAAGCTAAATGAATTATAATCTATATATGAACTAAGCATGAAAAAGTTAATGTAATAATAACTTATAATAACTAATACCACTAAAACCTGTGTAGATATAAATACCACCTACAAATACTACATAAGTCAGATGGTACATTGTGGCTCAAAGACCTATGAAGGTATATATAAAAAACTAACAGACTCATAAAAGGGCTTGATAGTATAACTTCACATGAATCATTTTTAATTTTATGTTTATTTATTAATTTTACTGGGTTTAACGCTGTGTCAACACAATTTAGGTCATTTTACCACGTCCAGTGCACCTAACCTAGCTTTCCTGGACATTTGTCTAAAACCAGTACTCACCTACCTTTCCACAAGGCTGGAAACTTCTCCATATTATCTAATCAATGGAGGAAAATTGACACTATTGTCAATTTTCATGGAAGGGTATAGCCCCTCCGGGTGGGATTCCAACCCACACCCCCTTTGGGACACCAGATTCCAAATCCTGGCGTGCTACTAACTGCGCTATTGTCCCGGGTTTTAATTTTATGAAGTAGAACTTACTTGAACTTGAATTGTTCACCTAAGTCTTCAGCATCTTTAGGAATGATTTCAAACACTCCAGACATTGGTAAAGGATGTCCACCATATGCATACTCTAAAAATAAAAATACTCAATATCATCATAAATGGTAAAGAGAAACAAATTTCAACAGGAAAATAGAATCACCAATATTATGACAATATCAAAACCAACATAAAGTTAAATTCAAACATAATGCTACAATAGTGGAAGCTTGTACACATCAAATTCAATACGATAATTAACTATTTGCATAAAAACATTTCATTAATATCAGAAACATTAAATTGTTCTAGTAGAGGAATCATTAAGGTTTTTATTAACAATGACCCTTTGTGTTCTGTCTTTAAAAAATGATAACTATAAAATAAATGCATAAATAATCAAAATTACGATATACAACCAGTCTACGAAATAAGGATATGAAAGTGGTTATCCGAACAGATCAAGCAGTATATCTCATTTGCAGAATTTTGGTTGCCTAAAAGAAATTGTTGGTTGCCTGAACTAAAATGTGGTTGCCCTGGGCAACCACACACCCACTAATTTCATAGATTGTACAATTATTTGCATCACCACAAACCACACCAAATTAAGAATAATATCATACCTGTACCATATAAACAAACACCAGAGTGATACACACCAACTCCTATATGAGATGTGTATTCATTTATCCAATACTGAAAAGGTAAATAATCTAAATAATAATTTATACATGTAGTTTATCACAACAACAGTTGAAAATATTATGCTCCAAAAAACAAGGAAGTATAATTTTTGATATTACTTATTTCTCAGTATTAATTAAAAAAATTATCAATAATCAATCCTGTTAAAAAAGTATTATACAAATTATTTGACACTTAACTAATCATAAAGTTAATATAATGTTGATATAACTGTCATAATGTTGAATTGCTCTGAGTTATGGATTTCCAAGAACATGTTACAATTGAATTTGAAACTCTTTTACATTATTCTAAAGATATTTAGATATTAAAGCATTAGAATGTTGTGGGTAGTACCCAATATAGAAAATGCAAAAAGATGTCTCATATATTGGTTAATGTTGTTAAAACTTCATAGACTCTTGTCATCTTGAAATGGAACAAACAATTGTGTCAGCCTTGAACAGAAACTTTTCTAATTAAGTGGTTTTGGTTTTATATGACACTAAAACTTATCACATACCATGTCATAAATATTGAGCACAACAGGTTCTCGTGCCATTCTCCACTGTAAAGCACAGAAAACAACTAGATCCTTTATTTTGATTAAAAATGGGAAACTTGAAGCAAATTACACATGACAACTGTTTTACACACTGAAAAATAAAATGAATCTCTAGGAAATTGTATTAAAAATGTAGAAATTAACAGAAATAAATCAGATAGTCATCTCCAGTAAAGAAACTCTTTTTCAAACAATAAAAACTTGCATCAATTGATAACTTTTTGAATAATAAATACAAGAATGCCATAAGTGGTGCTTGTAGTGCCAGAGGAGGGCAAACCCACCATATTTCAAGACTGTCAATGTCAATGAAGCCTACTTCTTCAATTCATTTTAATATGACAATCTTCCTTCTTTTGTTGATCCGCAGTAACAGCATTAAATTTTTAGTCACTTCACTACCTTCTAATCCATCAATTAGCCAAGCTTCATAAACAGGTATCCTATAGACCGCAGTCGTATAGAATCTTGCGTCATCACTCTGGGGGTCACCTCGGGATGACCTTGTCGAACAATCAATTTGTAGCTTTCATAAAGACAAAATACTATTAACAGAATCTTGATTTTGTATATTCTATTTTTAGAGGGAGGTTTGCAAGCAAATTTGACGGTAGTGTTATTTACAGGCTGTGATAGGAGATTAGGACAGCTCTTTTATATTGCTTCAAGTAGACAATGTAAACAAGTTACTGAACAAAATGATTTCATCGTAAATATAATAAAAGCAAAGGTCAAGCTGCACATGACCCTTAATATGAAATAGCCGTGCATCTAAAATAAGCAAGTACGCAAGCCAATAATTTTAGATCAGGTTTTGATCAGATTGTCAATTAGCTTCCTATTTAGTTCTTGTATGGGTGAAATGTTAATAAATTGGAATAAAAAATGCCATTAAGTCAAAACACATTGTGAACATAGTAGGACCCAGAGTTGGGTTCAAACTATCATAAATGTGATCAAAGTGCCAATAATGCAATATATATTCTTAAATGACTAGTAAAAGATAATTTTATTGATTCAAGGTTTCAAAGCCAAAAATGAAACCCATAACACATAAAGAAGAAACCCATTATGAATGAATTTGATTGAAGAGATGGATTTCTGATATTTAAATGAAATTCTATGAAAATCAATCAATATTACTTTTTCCTAGAATCGTAAACAACAGTCAAGATGAGTCATCAACAGATGGTTCGGATCATATTGGCGTCAAATTAACAGAAAATAGAACAGTAATCGACAGAGAATATTACCTTAAAAATTAACTAAGTTACAAGGTGTTTTATTGTCACAAAAACTCATGGTTCATAAGTTTTCAGTAATTTTCTAATTTTTCATTTTTTCTTTGAACCGGAAGTGTGATGTACGTCATCAATTAGTGTGAAAATTGTGTTTGATTTATTTGTATAACATTTTATGATGAACGCTTAATCCTTAGAAAATCAATAATAATCATGAATTTTCCCTCAAGTATGAATAATCTTTTTTGTAATAGTTATTTGATGCAATAGTTTTAATTAGCTAATAAAAAACAAAATTATTTTTTTTCAAGAACTTTGTTCCCCGATTGCCAATCAAGACTACCATTAAGTCAAAATGTTTACAAGAAAGCTATCGAGAATTTCTAAAGTTTTGCCAACTGCTGGCTACTGGAATGGAGTTGTGTCTAGAAAACTTCACATTGCCTCAGTAAGTTCTTAACTTGTGTTACTGTTTTAAAAGCAATTGATGTCATTGTATTGAAAGTAGTTAAATTGTCTTTTTTGTATGAAGGTCACTGCCACTGGCATAGTCCTAAATATAAGACCCTACGTAACTTTTTTATCATTTTGACATTTCTCTGTTACGTAGGGTCTTAACGGATAGCTTCAAAAACGCATAGCAAAAATTTTAGTGTACAGACATCGAATCAGGTCTGAACGTTCTACTCGTTTTAATTCGAAAAATTTGCAATAAAACGATACACCAATAGAAAGATAAACGAAAAATACACATGATGAAAGTAAAATAATTTCAAATGCTAACCTTAGACAGTCGAAAAATCCATTTAAAATCCTTTATTAACGAGTACTTTCAGTTTGTCACAATAATCGTGCAATAATAGCCAAAGCAATCCGAATTTAAATTTGGTCACGCCATTTGTAAGAAATGATTTTGAACGAATATATAAGGTACAGTATAAAAGCCAGTATCCGGACCGTTCCGTGCATACTTGTGACTGTTGACAGTAAGAACGACTACTCTTGAGAGATTAAAATTCGTTTAAGTAAACTGTAAGCGATTCGAAACTTTATTTACCGACACGAATTCAGTTCAAAATGGAGGCAAGCGGCGACAATCCTGGATAGCAGGAAAAGTAATTGGTGTTTTCATATGGGAAAAAACTGATTTTTATCTTTTGCTTTATGGAAAGAATAAAAGTAAACTTTTATCTATCGATTGGTGCTAATTTGACCCACATTCATTTACTTTTTGAAAAAAATATTTTGCTATGCGTTTTTGAAGCAATCCGTTAAGACCCTGCATAACAGAAGAACGTCCGTATGATAAAATAGTTATGAAGGGTCTTATATTTAGGACTACCACTGGCATAGTCCTATATATAAGACCCTCCGTAACTCATTTCACATTGGGACATTATTCTGTTACGGCAGGGTCTTATCGGCTTCCGTATATATTGATGTAGCAAAACGTGCACAGATTTAAGTGTGCGATTTAAACGAGTGTAATTCGTTATTATTACTCAATTTTCTTAACAAACTCTATTAGACAGCTAGTATATACAATAATTAATCACATTATCTTATAAGAATTATAATAATTCACCTCAGCAAGTAGAAATATTCCATTGTTTCCGTCAAATCCAAAAAATCCAGTCTTTCATTTTTAAAACAACGCTAAATTCCAGTCGTCCGGTACCATTTCCCGAATCGTTACTGATAAACGCCATTTAGTCGTACCAATCCGGATTACAAATTCGATTATTTTTAATTTTCGGGAGACAATAAATATAGCTAAATGCAAGTATTATTGTGTTAATTGAATTGTTAGAAAGTAATTTTGTTTCAACGCTGACGGAAAAAATGTTTAGTACAAATGTTTTGAATTTGTAATCCGGATTCAAACGGATTGTGTGGCGTTTATCATGACCAGTCCGGTATCGGTTACGGCCTAATCGAACTTTACTGTTAGAAGTATTCAAAACGAAAGTCTGGAGTTTTTAGTTACGGAAACAATGGATTAATTCTACAAAATAAGGTTGGCTATTTTATATCTTATATTGTAATATGCTAGATAAATGTGTCTTTTAGTGTTAGGAATAAGTAAATAAATAATATTTTCGGAAATTATTGAATTATGCTCGCTTTTGTCGCGCGAGGGAATTCTTGCGGATTTTGCTACATCAACCTGTATGGAAGCCGATAAGACCCTACGTAACAGAAGCAATGTCCAAATGAAAAATAAGTTACGGAGGGTTTTATATATAGGACTACCACTGGCACTGTACTGTTACCAATACCACTGAAAAGTTTACTATAAACTGTAGTAATACATATTGCTAAGCATTTATTGAGATAAGATGTGATAATTGATCAAATCAAAACTACATTATCCTGGCACTAGCACATCTGGTTCCTTGCTTGTTATATTAAGTGCAAGTCATGAACATCTCTTTCCATAGTCCTAAATATAAGTCTACATAACTGTTTATCATTTGGACATTATTCTGTTATGTAGGGTCTTAACAGATTGCTTCAAAAATGCATAGGAAAATATTTTTTTCAAAAAAAGTTCATGAATGAGGATCAATTTGACATCAATCGATGAATTAAAATATACTTTTATTCCTTCTATAAAGATAAATATAATAATCACGTTTTTTGCTTATGAAAACACTAAATAGTTTTCCTACTGTCAAGGGTTGTCAGCGCTGTCAGCCATTTTGAACTGATTCATGTCAGTTAAGAAAGCTTCCCTTAAACAAATTTTCCAATGACCATTAAACAATCATCTTATTCATAATTATCACCATTTTGCTTTCAAGTTCAATAAGTCTGTGCCTATGTAATACATCATGCTGTGATGGTACACTAGGTAGAAAGAATAAAGAGAAAAGCAAAGAATTGGCCGAGAAAAATTAGATGCATATATACAGAAAAGACAGAAAAATAGAGAGTTTAGCACAGACACTTTTTTATTCAACATTATTATTAATGATAATAACTTGATTTAATGAGGCAGCTCAGTTGGGCAACCCTAGTCTTCCCTGAGAGCCTCCACAATATTTACAATGATAATATGACAATATGATGTAATAATGAAATTGAAAGCATAATAAAACAGGTAGATCTACATATGCAAATAAAAGTATTCCCACCAGAGCTGAACCAAATTAGGTATGTTTTTTTTAAAAGAATGGAGGCTTTTTGATTGGTGTACATGGAGTGGTATATTATTCCAGAATATGCTGGAGATTTTCTGCAGAATTCTAATCTGGATTTAGGAATGTTTAGGTATATTTGAATAAGATCTTAATGTTGTATTTGTTGTTGTTTTAAAGATATTGGACATATAATCAGCAAAAATATTATTTGTAGATTTGTATACAAAAATTGCCCTTTTGAATGGAATGCGATCATGAATTTTCATCTATTATTTAGGTCTGCAAATAAAGCCTCTTTGACTTACTTCATAATGAGATATTTGTTATTGCCATTATCCCCAGATAATGGGGGGGGGGGAGACATTAAATAGAGTATAAAATAAGCTGCCTTTCTTTTCCCAAAAATACATTTGATCAGAACTAAGAGTTTTATCATTAGAACTTTCAAAATCCTGTGCACAAAATTTGAGTAGTGATAAACTAGGTCATGTGTGAAAACTTGTGCAGAGGATTCAAATAAAACAATATTACATATCAAATAACCATTTAGGATTGAAGTGTCTTTGGGTTATATTTTTCTTTAAATCTTCATGTTTAAGTAACATAATGACCAAACTGAGTCTCACAAACTGCTTTTATTCTTGTCAGGTGTTGTATGCTCCTCAATCAGGAAGATATGAAGAAAAACCAGAGTTTCCAGGTTCTAAGTCTAAGTTTATTCACAATTTGAAATTTTTAAATCCTGATGAGAATGAAGGTATTCCTGTATATAGAGTGATGAATAGAAAAGGTGAAATATTGACTGAAAGTGAAGACCCAAAGGTTTGTACTGATTTTAAGTTTTATTATTTGTTTTCATGTTTTAACATTCAGGTTTTGTTCCCTTATATTTATAACAGGACCATTCAACAGGCACCTTCCCCTTCAGAAATTTCTTTGCAATCATTTAAATCAATACAAGCAGTTTTCCCCAAATTTGGAGAATACTGCTGATTTTTTATTCCCCTATCAATGAAATTGCTAGGATGGTATTCTCAAACTTGTAATAGAGTTGATGCGCCCGGTAGAGTGCAACATATGACCATATCATTTTAGCCTTATTGTACAGAGGGCATCAGTAACATCCTGTAAGCCAAGTTTGGTGCAGAGGACTTATGTGGGAGTCTCATCATGGGGCTTGGTCCTACATATCCAACATATCATCGCCCTGTCATTTCTGCCTAGTCTCTGTAGGTCAGCATCTATTGTAGCCCAGGTTTCACATTAAAAAAAATGCCCTGACATTGAACTTCTTTACAGGTATTTTTAAACATATAAGATGGTCAAAATTAAAAATCTCTGTAATTTACTCCATATTGGAATTTATTAAAAATGATTATTATAATGACATTTTATTGTCTATGCTTCATGATAATGCACATTCACAAACTTCACAGTTATAACCCCTGGTCATCAGGCTACTGGTATCTATCTATCTCTCTAGGAAGTCTTTCACTTCGTTAGTGCAGTCAGCAATTTGACCCTGGCAGGTACCCATTTACACCTGGGTCGAGTGAAGCAATTGCTGGTAAATTTCTTGCTCAAGTAAATTAGCAGTGCCCATTGTTGGGTTCGAACCCAGGACCTCTTGATCTCTAAGCGTGTCCTACCATTTGACTATCGTTCCTAATATATAAGCATTTTATGAACATTAATTTTTTTCTGCTTTTTTAAATTCCATGTCATAAAAATTGTGAAGGGATCTAGAGTTGTATTGAGACCACTTTATAATATTTCAGTTAGATGAAAAAACTGTGATAAAAATGTATCATGATATGACATTATTAAATACTATGGATAAGATATTATATGAATCTCAACGTCAAGGAAGAATCTCATTTTATATGACAAATTTTGGTGAAGAAGGTACACACATTGGTTCAGCTGCGGCTCTCAGTCCTAATGATATGGTATTTGGACAATACAGAGAAGCAGGTAAGATCATCATTTACTAATATTTGGTGATTAACATCGCCGTACCTATCTTCACTAAATTTCATGAAATTTATCAATTCAATAAAATTTTCATTATGGTTATTGTCTATTGATTTTTCCCTGAGTTTTGATCCCTAAATGAAAGATATTGTCTGCTCATTTTCTCAGCACCCAATTTCTTGAAAAATACCCATTGGGGGTATTTTATTACATTCAGTGATAGATCTAGTTTTCAATAACTTTAGTCATGTATCATATCATTTCATTGGTCTTGTGAGCTCTTGTGGCTATGTCTCTCATAAAAATGTTCTATAAGCTCACTCAGTAAAAAAAAATTTCATATTACACAAAAGTTGACTAACGGCCTCTATATATTTTTACTTACTAAAGCTTGGATATTATAATTAAAAAATGGTTGTATGAGATGACTGCTTTTGTATAGATTATAAAGTTTACATGTCATTTATATAATTATTACAGGTGTATTAATGTGGCGAGGTTTTACCTTAGATCAATTTATGGATCAATGTTATGGTAATTGTAATGATCATGGTCAAGGTAAACAGATGCCTGTACATTATGGATCTAAAGATCTAAACTTTGTTACTATATCATCAACATTAGCTACACAGATGCCTCAAGGTAAGTCCAGTTGTGTTCTATTGTAGCAACATTGTTTCAGTGGTAGGCACAGGTGACAGACTCAAATTTTCCTTGTTATAGTATATATAGAATAGTGTTTTTTTTTCACTCTTAGGGGAAAGGTGACCCCTTTACAGGGGAAAATAGTGACAAAAATGAAAATTGGGGAATTTTTCTATACTCTTTGTTTATTTATTTAGTTTTGATGTACAATGTTAAAGCTAAACTTTAAATTCAACAAAATTTACGTTATAATAGTTATTCTGGTTACCAAGTGCTTTTTGAAAAACGAAAAATTTGCTTTCAGAAAATGGCAAAAAATTGATACACCTACATTTTTTAGAACGGAGGAAATTTTCTACAGACTAGGGGAAAAATATATACTTTTTGGGGGAGGGGAATGGGGCCGAATTTCAGCCCCAAAATGGCTTAAAAAAAACCCCCTGGAATATATACTATAATAAGGAAAAATTGAGTCTGTCACCTGTGGTGGTAGGACACACACAGATCAAGAGGTCCCAGGCTTCAACCCCTATTAGGAGCACTGGGTAATCATACAAAAATGTGACTTAGGCTGAACATGTATATGGATGCAGACTTTAAATTGCATTTTAATTTTTTATCTGTATACAGTACTGTGTCACAGTGTGGGAAAGTTACTTTTGTATAGATGGTAGTACATTACTTATATGAATTGGATTACTGTATCTGCTTCATCAAATATTTGTATCATAAATAATTAAATACCTACCGTTATTTTCCTGACTGGCTTGATTTTTATGCTGTACAAAAAACCCAACAAATAAAATGCTTAACTACCTGATGGACTTTTTCCAGAAGTCTTCTGCTCCAAAACCCGAAATCTGATATGCTTGTTTATTATTATAGACTACATCCCTATTTTATACACACTCTGAAATAAACACTCTATTTATAGTTTGTAAACTAGATTTAGAGTGTGTACACACCATGAAACTATATTCATGTGTGACAGGTTGATAAAATAGGACTATACCCAATAAACATTTTTCACAAAAATATCTCCTAAACAAAACAACAAGATTTGGATATCATTGAGTAGGTTGCCACCGCATAAGAAATATAATGATTCTATTTATTAGTTTATATTGTTTCCAGCATCAGGTGCAGCGTATGCATTAAAACGTAGTGGTAAAGATCGTTGTGTTATGTGTTACTTCGGTGAAGGGGCTGCTTCAGAGGGAGATGCTCATGCTGCATTTAATTTTGCTGCCACATTGGAATGTCCTATCATATTTTTCTGGTAAGATCTTATTTTTTTTATATATAGTAGTTTCTTAAACATGGATTATTTCCTGCATGTTATTTTGAATTGGATACATTCTTCAATACTGGAATATAATTATTGTAGTTACAATGTATATGTATGTTTTAAGTTTTCAAGTTAAAATGGTACGATTAAAATTTGCACATTGACCATCTGACTGATTATTTCTTGTTAAGCCATAGTGTGATTGTGTTACTTAGAATACCTCATAAACTATTCAAGTTGTCTAATTTTATTGTAATATTGAGTATAGTTGGTATAGTATCTTTTTTATGACTGGTTCAAAACTATCATCACAAAAAAGGTTTGTCATATTCTGCAAGCTGAGGATAAAGTGTGCCAAGTTGTTTAGTTGCATACTAGTCATCACATTTATTCTCTTCTCCCAGACTTTTGGCTGGTGAGAATTACATATTTCATATAGTTTGGCTAGTTGTTAATTTCAACCTTTAAAATACAACATAATAAGTTGGGCTAGTGCTCAAGAAAATTTAAGCTGATGACTAGTATACATCTTGGGTCATTTTATTAGCTTAAACAATATATCAAATCTTGGATTCTCACCATGAGGAGATTCTTGTGGAATAATTATTTATGCTTTTTTAATGAGCACTTATAAGTGTATGTTATATTCAAGTTATTGTTGCATCTAGTATCTTATATTTTCAGTCGTAATAATGGCTATGCTATATCTACTCCAACAAAAGACCAATACAGAGGAGATGGTATAGGTGAATATGATTAATTTTTTTGTATACTTTTGTCTTTTCTTTATACTCCCGTCATACGTGGGTCTTATTACGCGAATAACATGACATGTAGTTCAGCTGTTGTGACCCTTAAATTTTGTGTTATTATATAGATCTCCTATCAGTGGCTATTATGTTATTTGATTGTTTCATTTGATGCTTTCTGTTTTCTTTGTTTTCCAAACATTTATTGAATCAACTCCCTGGTTCCTCAGCACTGAGTTATCAAATGAAGAATCTTGCTTTCTACTATAGTGTCAAAATGCTTGCCTTTTGTTAATTTGAATGTATATTATTAGAGTTTCATGCAGTGATAAGTTAAAATTGATCTAAAATCCAAACAATTATACATTGAAAGCATGCTAAAATCTAAATGTACTACAAAAAAATTATACATTCTTTGAATTTGAAAATAACTATTGCTAGCTTTTGCCTTGTAGCTGAAAAAATCATTCGCAGGTCAAGGATGGCTGATTGGCTGCTCTCAATACATCGAGTATAAGTATTTAGCATTAATGCCGAGGGGGGGGGGGGGTGTGCTTAAAGAATAAAAGAAGGAAAAAAGTGAGAAATTCTTACAGTGCTAGTAAAAAACAAAATATTTAGAGTTAGAGAAAGTTTTCATCATGTTATATTCTTTCTTTTATTTCATTGTTTCAATTGTATCTCAATAGGAATATCATTTTCTGTTCTGAAACGATACCCCACCTCCCATACAGTTCAGCAATATATCAATATTTGGATGCAGCCCTAACTAATACATGTATATTATATATAATACAGCATCACGAGGTGCAGGATATGGTATGATGACTGTAAGAGTTGATGGTAATGATGTATTTGCTACATATAATGCTACAAAGGCTGCTAGAGAAATAGCTGTTAAAGAATGTAGACCTGTACTTATTGAAGCTATGACTTATAGGTAACTCTTTTATTATACAGTACACTACAAAAGTTCTTGGACAAAATTCTAATTTTAGGATAAACCTATCACAGTTACACATGAAAAAAATAACAGTCATTTAGTCATATTCCAAAACCAGCATTAATTATCTTATTGACATATGATTCTGTTTTAATTACAGTAAAATTGCTTGCAATATTCATGATTAGTTTTTCTTAAAACGTCTTTCGTCCTTGAACTTCTGCAGGGCACTGCATATGTGTATTTGTATTCATTGTGTCAAAATATATAATAATTTTCAATTATACGTCTGGAATGAGAAATAGGCGAAAACAAAATATTTGTGTACTTCATTTGTTACTGTTGATCATGTGATTATAACCCCTGGCAGTAGATAAATGTAGAATTGTGATACTACATTGTATTCTCTTGGAATACCAAGACTCTTTATTTATAGGGAAGTAATTTTTAACAGAACTTCTATGCTTTTTCATATTCAGTTAGTTGTATGCCAACATTGCTTGGGGGTTACATTCACCAAAAAGCAAGGCAGATGGCATGGTTCCTAGTAAAAAATGCTATATATAAGGTGTATTACTAAAAAATGGTCTTTTTTTGTCCTATTGTAAATTCTTCTATTTCACATGTTTATATAGGCACTCATAACAAGGTCTTTGTCTTTCAAATGACAAAGACATCATTTGCATATATTGACTGATAAAGCAAAAGGCCAATTTTAAACACCCCAAACAATGCAGATTTTGAGTATTAAATCATACAAATAACGTTTTTGACTCGAAATGGCGCCAACCGCCTATGCCAAAAATCAAATGTAAATCAAATTGACAAGTATGTTGTATATATTCTATAGGTTAGGACATCATAGTACATCAGATGATAGTTCAGCATATAGATCAGTAGATGAAGCTGCTTATTGGGATAAACAAGACACACCTATAGCTAGATTACGTCATTTTATGTTAGCTAAAGGTTGGTGGAATGAAGAAATGGAGAAAGATTGGAAAGCTGAATCCAAACAAATGGTAAATATTGTTTTTTGTACTATTAGCCAGAAATTTACATTCTTTTAAAATATAATTATACTTACAGATGAAATAATAAATTACCATTGATTATACTATTTTGAATCATACCTACAACTATTGCCATCCCCCACATTATCTGGAAGTCCAACTGATTAGTGTACCAAAAAGCTGGCTAAAACTGATTTTTAATGACTGCTTAAGTTTTTAATTGGCCCAATCATCCTTAATATGTCATACATCTATCAACAACTTTCAAAGATGAAAAAGTGTGAAATATCTTTAATAATTTAATTTTCACCTGTATTTAGATAACTGGGAGATATCTAGCCCCGGTGCAGAGTTTCTGTAAGAAATGACTTGGTGCTGCCATGAAAGTGGACATGGTGTATACATTTGCATAAAAGAGTACATGGTTCGATATAAATTCCTGGTATTGGTTTATCCTCTATAACATCACTGGATGAAGTGAAACATGACCAATTATAAACAACAAAAGGAAGATAAACCAATGCCAGGAATTTATATCATACCGTATACTCTTACATCATTTTGCATTAAAATTAAATCCTAGTCAACTAACTGGATAATTGCGACAGTCCACACTAGTACTCATATTTGTTCCCTTGTATCAAATACAATGTAATTTAGTATTTTTAGACATTTTTATTTTAATGAATGTTAGTGGATAAAATTACAAGAGTGAGTTTTTCTAATTTACTGACTTTTTCAGGTAATGGAAACATTTGCTAGATCTGAAGCCAGAAAGAAACCTAATCCTGAGCTACTGTTTACTGATGTATATAAAAATATGGAATGGCATATACAGAAACAACAAGATGCCATGAAAAAACATGTCATGAATTATAAAGAACATTATCCTCTTGATAACTTTGAAAAATGGGAACAGTGAAAAACTGACTCGTGTTTGTTAGAAAGTGCACCAATAGGAAGAATTCTTGAAGTGTTGGAAAATTAACAGTTTCCAGCTGTCTAGGGCAAACAATTTCCAGTCCAGGCTGCCAAAATATCACTCAGGCAACTACAAACAAATTCACAGAGGTTTTAGAATGATCAGCTATACATAGCTTCTAGCAACTGATAACTGGTTTTAAAAATATTATTTCTTAGACTAATTCTTGATGTTTTATTATTTAACAGTATTACCAGGGATGGTTTTGCTGGCATATTTTGCACATCTTAGTGGTAAAATAACTTAACCCTAAACTTGTGAATCTCATGTTTTACATGTTGACCCTTCCTCATTCAAATAGTCTTCCGGACTTAAAATTTGTTTTTAAATGAATTCAAATAATTTCTCATTAAGAGAAAGTTGTTGCCTTTTAATGTTACCTACATTTAAGATATATCTCAGTGGGTCCAGGAAGAGTTTGTGGCCAAGAAAAAAGTCAGGGTCAATGGATGCATGGAAATGATGCAAAATTATGATAGAATAGTATATTTGTTTTCTGCCTCGGCCCTCTGAAAAGTATCAGCTCTTCTAATCTCATATTTGATAATATAACTGAATACATTGCAAAAAATGAAAAAGCGAAAGTTGCTGCTCAAACATATTTATGGTAAAAGGGAATTTTGTTTCATTTTTTTTCTGAAAGCCAGCTGCTCAGGGAACATAATGACCATAAATTGAATCTCTGTCACTCTATGAAGTAAGAGCATCTTGGAAACACCCACACTGTTAAGGTAAAAAGGGGACATTTTCAGCCATGTTCCAACTAGTATAGGGTTAAATTGTTTGATATTTGATTTTTGTTGTGTCCTTATGATATTTGAATTTCCTTTTTTACATTGTATATAACAGTAAGAATGGGAGGTTTTCTGTTGTTGAATCATGTACAAGCTGATCAAATATAAGCAGGTTGGGCATTAAAATAACGATTGATAGAAGTTGTTGAAAATTATTTATATTTAGTAAACTACTATCATTTAACATAACATTTGTGATGTTTACCTCTTTCTAGCTTTATAATTACTTGTAATATTTGTTTTTCTTTGCTGTACACAGTATATCCTTCTTGCAATTAGGGCTTACTTTTATAGCTTTCATCTTCTCAGTGTCTATACCAGATAACATTTTGTGACTAGTGTGAGACTTAATATTAATCAGAAATATCTTTAAAATAGATATTTGGCGCTGTGCAGGGTTCATTTTGATTGAAGTTTAAATGTTAGCCAGTGAATATGACTTCTAACTACTATAAGATTTTACTTTCACAAAATGTTCCTGCCTATTGAAAGTTTGGGACCATATATTAAATTTTATTTCGGGACTACCAATGGTATCATATATTTTATTCATTTCTAAATACTGGAAGAGAATTACATTTGACCAACAGGAATGGTAGAGCAATTTGTCTTGCTTAAAATATAGGTCAATAGGTTAGCTTAGACAACAGTGCCGAAAAACTGCACCTCTAAGGTAGATTTTCACACTGATACCGAAATCTTGTATGATACATACACCTTGATCTTCGAGTTACGCTTAAAAGTATTGTTACATGATTTACTTACTTGTGAACTTGGTAGAATCTTAATAATTTAAAAGTATCAGCTATACAGTACAGCTTTCTTGAACAACGCCCACTTGGAGGGACTAAAATGTGTTGCAGTTCAGAGGTTGTTGCAGAGATTAAATTAAAATTACCCCTAGGGGAAATATAAAAAGTTGTTGTTGTGATGAAGATTTGTTCTATAGAAGGCTGGCTGGCTGCTCTGCAGAGGCTATTCTATATAAAGAAATATTTAAAAGTATTGTTAGATATATATCAACTAGTCACTGGAGTCATATTGTTTTCTGCACACATTACAATTTTGTCTTTCGTTTTTTCAGCTCTTTTTAATTAAAGCAACTATTTTTTTGTGAATAAAAATGTTATAAGATCATAACATTATGTTTTAGTGAAAAGACATTCCATTTATGCCAGTAACAATGTACATGTTGTTTGTAATTAAAGATATTTTATACATTGTATATTGAATTAGCTTTAAAGTTTTGGTATTAATTATTGTGTAATTTCACTGATGAATGAACATTATGATAGTGTTGACTGAAATGATTATGTAGATTCTAAATAGACTTCATCATAATGCTATTTTGTTTTGCTATGTACATGTAACTGAATAGTTTTAGAATGGTTCAATAGAGAGTATTATACTGTATAGCTTGGTTTGATGATGTAATAAATGCTCAATGTCACCATGTATGTTTTACACTTTTATATTTATACCTTTTTGTTGAGTTTTAAACCCCCTTGTTAATAGTCAGTTCTACGAGGATGACAGCTCACCCAACCATCACTGGAAGGAACCAGTTCTAGGCTATTCTCTTTAAGTAACAATACCTTGTTTCGTACATAGAACTATAATGGATATTTAAACTCAAATCACCTGTCATTGAAAAGATACAGTGATATAAAGTCAGATCCATATAACAAAGCAGGGTTTTTCCCTGACAGAAGAAACTTGGGTCATTGTTGCAATTTTTAGATCAAATGACCCTCAATATAAATTTCAATGCATCCACATGGATGCAATTGTTTTATGTCACAATGTTTACTGTCATTTTCTGCGAACCTACTTTCACTTTACACTGACTGGTTTACTAGTATTAATGATTTCTGTCCCTCACATACATATTCTTATGCCAACATGTCAAATTCTATTCAAAAGTGGTTTATGTACATTAATTATGGAGGTGTGTTGCTGGCATAGTGATGCTATTACGAACCAGTCAATTTTCTGTCGATCTGCATGTCTGTACAAAATGTTGCAGCCCAAGTTAACTAAATTTCTGTCGTCTGCTAGTTCAGAACGATGCAAACCCGAGAATAAATCTACTGACAATTCTGGTAGCGACTCATTTTCAAGTAAAACCTCAGGTCCCTGTAACAAAGTAGTTGTTCTTTTAGTTCTAAATGGCTGAAGACATTCTTTGGCTACTTATCACAGATGGTGACAAAATTCTGCTTTATTGCTTAGGTATTAGCAATATTTATCGTAAAGTAGTTAAATGACCTCAAAAATGTCATATGACACTTAATTTGAAAAGTCGGGGGTTCAAATGACCCACATTTGTCAATAGCAAGGAAAACTCTGAAAAAGGATGTGGTCACATATTGTTTTACCAAGATTTGTAGTTGTATGGTAGTCTATATAAAGCCGTGTTAAATCAGCAATGGTGATATATTTAGACTTTGGTTGGGTTTAAAGCCCTAACAATACTATAGGTCATCTTATGTCAGTCAGTCAACCTACTCACTATTCCTGAAAAGGCTAAATCTCACCAGTTACTAGGCACATTAGTGACTGACCACTGCCTTCATCACTTCAAATCAGTTGCTGGAAGGAGAATGGTTGTGGAAATTATTCCATGACCAAGTGTATGCCTCACATTAGAATCAAACCTCTGACCCCTTGATCATTAGACTTGTGCGCTACAGACTGAATTAAGCCTTGAAGAGAAAAATATGGACTTATACTGTAACTACCAACAAAGTTATAAATTGTGTTTGATGAAAAAATAGATTTGGGAACCTGTCCATATTAATACATTTATAAATTAGGACCATCGTATTACTACCCATACACTGGATGTAGACTGGCTAGCTCAGTTGGTAGCACCTAAGTCTACTGATCGAGGGGTTGATTCCCGGGCGGGGCATATTTTCGTGGAGTTTGGTCATGAAATTATCTCTACGGACTTTCTTCCTCCTACCAATGATTTTTTATTATGTAGGGCAGTTGTCAGTCACTGACGAAAGTATGTGCTTAGTAGTTGGTTATCGGCAAAATTCAGAGATTTAGCCTTTCCAGGAGGAGTGAGTAGGTTGACTGACCGCCGTTATATGACCTATAAAATGTGTTGCTACGGCATTAAACCCAACAAAACAAACAAACAAACAAACTGGATGTAGACAGATCATTAATGTCAATTATCATGGAAGCATCACAGGAGATTTAGAAATCAATGATAAATTGAAATGTACTGTACTATAGTTGCAGCTCTATTATTCCACAGAATCATGAAGGAATCAAAATAAGTCAAACACTTCTGTTTAACAATTTATTTGAGCTTAAAATCCATTACACAAATCTTATAATATACATGTATCATAATTACAAGACATAACATAAGGCATAATATATGTATTTCTTTCATGCTTTATGGTTAAGTATGGTGTTATTTAATTATGGGGAAAATATAAAATATTATATTTTCATTGCAGTGAACATAACATTCAAATGGTATCATCTTAAAGACAAATGACATCATATTAGAGGAGAAACACCATGCCATATTTTTGTAAAAATATCTTCAACAGGAAAAAGGAGAAAGCGTGAAAGAAACAGAATATTCAACAATCCTTTCAATAAGATATTTTCATTTCAACACCTGAGCTAAGAAAATGACATTTTCACTTGTGGCTATGCCATTCTTGAAAAATATGTTTTTCTGAGCTCATTTTGTGGATAAATATCTATCTTACTACAAATTCAACTTCTATCCTCCAAGTACAAAACGTGTAGGAGCAGTGGTCCAGTGGTAGGACATGCACTTAGGGATGGAGAGGTTCCGGGTGTGATCCCCACCAGGGGAACTGCTAATTTCCTTGAACAAGAAATTAACCTACAATTGTTCCACTCCACCCAGGTGAAAATTGGTACTGTGAGGGATCACCTGCCTGAAGGTGATTTCAGTGACCAGGAGTTAATGTACATGATTGTAAAGTCCGCTGAACATGTATATGGAAGCAGGCTTTAAACCGCACTTTAACTTTTAACTTTACTATAGTTTATATAGACATGAAACTGATGGGTTTACCATAACATGTTTCAGTAACTATATTGAGGCTTACTGATTTAATTAATGTAAATAATGTTGAAATAGTATTATTTGTCAGGGTATAATTTGAAAACTTCATATATATAACTAGCAACACTATCAATACATTAATATAATTCAGATATGATAGACATTCAAAATAGCACAAAATATACTGAACAAAGAGTACAACTTCTCCTAGATATTTAAGTTTGAAATACTTCACGAACATAAAGATCAGTTTCATATGGAAATCGCTAGCTAGCACTTCGTCTCCTGGTACCCTCGATTTGGTATCACATACTTATTACTTTAGGTGCAAGAAAGGTACCAGAGGACAAAGCGCTATCTAGTGATTTCCTTATGAAACTGGCCTATAGTTTTAAATCAGAACAAGATTTGCACAAATTAATGTGAAACAATGAATTCAACACACAAATAATATAACTCAAAATAAAAAATAAATAACAAACATATACATGTACTATTACAACTCCAATTTGACTGTGAGTAGAAATCATTTAAATGAGCAGTTTAATATTGGATTAAGAATAGTACATGTAATATACAGAATAAAAATTATGCTGAGCATAAAGTAGTATGTAAATATTTGTCTAAATATACTGCTCATCCAAAATACACACCATACACAAATTATCTGTGTTAAATAATACATCATGAACTCACAAGCAAACAAATAAATATAGAACAAGATTCAATGAAAAATATTTTACAAGTAAAAACATTTCTTATCTATATACAGTACTATATATTGTTCAGTGGATTTCAATTTATGGACATAATACAAGACATTTATCACCCCCCTTAATGATCGTGGATTTGTTTACTTCAACACCAGTTGAAGTACTTTGTTTGGGCATGTGACGCAAAGGTAATTCCAAAACGGAGTCTAAATATGTCCAAGGTTATTACTAGTGAATGGTTGAGGAGTTCAGAATGCTTTACTGTATTTATAACATAATATACAATGAAGTACTTCTCTAAACAGAAGGTACAAGTATGTAAATAGTATGACTAGTTCTAAAATACCAACCAGCACATGTCAGTCAATGGTTCTAATGTCCAATTAAGTTATATTTATCAATAATAAGAGAATATAATACAGTAAAGTTCATCTATTAGGACCATCAAAAAACAAGGTTCTAAAAAGCCAAACAGTCTTAAAGGTACTCATTCACAGATTTTATCTTAAACATCAACTTTTTCTAAAATAATCAAAATTGTATGGAACTATTTTTGGAAGCAGGAAAGCAGTGTTCTGATAATGACAAGTTTAGTGCAAATTGACCTACAACTACAAATGATGGTGTTTCATGTAGTAAACATCTACCCCGTATGTTAGGGTAAAGACATTTTTAGTGCATTTTTGTGACTTTTATTGTATATTTCTTGCAACATAAAGGTAAGCTTGTCTTGAAATAATAGGAATTAATTTTTTGACACAATTACAGACACTGAATTGTATTTTGAAATTATAGAAAAAATAAACAAAATCTGTGAACTAGTAACTTATAATATTGGAGCCCTTTTCTTCAACAACTATGCATTTTCTTCAACAACTATGCATTTTCTTCAACAACTATGCATTTGGGACTTTAAAAAAAGTATTATAATACTTCAAAAGAAAATTGTCGGCTTTTGATTGGCTGATCGGGTCCACAAAAAAATCCATATACACCGCCTTAAGTTCATATACATAGTGTAATAACAAAGTTGATCTTTATGGAAGAACTTCACCATACATTCAAACTAGTTTACACATACAAGCATACAATCATGTATTATTTAATATCAGTGACATAAATTTTACTAAGGAATGGTAGATTATAAGAGCCTAGATATAACACAGTACCGGTATCTTCTACCTCACTTACTGCAGGTACTATCTTACCACTTGGATCATGTAATGATTGTACTATATTTCCTTCTTCATCTAATCTTATTACCAATCCATACTTAGGTAACATTTTTATAATTATTTCTTGTGAAAACACCTACAATATGAAACAACAAGGTTAACAACTGGTCTACCAGACAGAGGTTAACAGCTGGTCTACTGGGCAGAGCATTATCCATGGAGATCAGAATTTAGGAATTTCTATGCCAGACTTGTCCAACTCGTACATTTATGTCCATGAACAAGTAAATATATCTACCCCACTTGTCCATGGAGTTTAAATTTTTTATCTAAGTAACATATGTTTGCATGACAAAGCCTCCGATCATGCTTCAAAATGATTTGACCTAATTCTTGACCCCACATGACCTATTAATAACTCTTCAGAGATTTCATTGGCATGTTTACTAACCAAGTTAAATGAAAATTAGAGCAAAAATTGTGACATCTCAATGTTTTCCTTCAAATTGACCAAGGGACTTTGTTATACCTGAAACCCATTATGATTTAAAGCCAATTACTATGGTACATAAAAATAAGAGCAAAAAATGTGATCCCTTAAGTGTTCACAAAGTTTATCCTTTATTTATCAAAGTGACTTAGTTTTTGACCCCACACAACCTATATTCAAGCACATCCAAGATTTTATTAATATAAAGTAACTCTGAAAATCTGAAAAAACATGTACCAGTAAATTTAATACATACCTTAGTAATAAGACTTCTAATCCAAGGATGAGGAGCAGTAAAATCCATCAATGAAAATGCTTCCTTTCTAACACCAGCAAGACCAACCCAATATCCACCTAAACTACTTTTACGTATGTTATCAGGCAATCCAGGAAGATTATTGTTGAAATCTTCAAAGTTTCCTTTCTTTGGTCCATCTATATAATATCTGCAGAAGATAAAGATACATGTCACCAAATGTAACAAGAGCTGTCCATAAGACAGCATGCTCGCCTTTTCTCAGTTCATCAGTGAATGGGTTTTAATAGTAAGGTGGAAGTGGTGATGATAAATAAGTATTCCAAATTTGAGTTGAATATCTTTGATAGTATTGAAGTTTGTAAAACTTTAACATTGGTTTTGGATGTTTTCCAAGTAAAAAAGGGACAAAACTCATAAAACAGTGGAGCCAGGGTTATGGGCCTTGATAGTAAGGTGGAAGTAGTGATGATGTATAGGTATTCCAAGTTTGAGTTGAATATCATTGATAGTATTGAAGTTTGTAAAAACTTAAACCTTGATTTTGGATGTTTTCTAAGTAAAAAAGGGACAAAACTCCTAAAACAGTAGGCCAGGGTAATGGGCCTTGATAGTAAGGTGGAATGAGTGATGATGTATAAGTATTCCAAGTTTGAGTTGAATATCATTGATAGTATTGAAGTTTGTAAAAACTTAAACCTTGATTTTGGATGTTATTTAAGTAAAAAAAGGGACAAAACTCCTAAAACAGTAGGCCAGGGTAATGGGCCTTGATAGAAAGGTGGAATGAGTGATGATGTATAAGTATTCCAAGTTTGAGTTGAATATCATTGATAGTATTGAAGTTTGTAAAAACTTTAATCAAGATATGGATGTTTTCCAAGTAAAACAAGGGACATAACTCCTTAAACAGTGGAGCCAGGGTTATGGGCCTTGATAGTAAGGTGGAGGTAGTGCTGATGATTAAGTATTCCAAGTTTGAGTTGAATATCTTTGACAGTATTGAAGTTATTTTAATTTGTAAAAACTTTAACCTTGATTTGCAACGCCAACACCATTGCCGACGCTCAGGTGACAGTAAAAGCTCTCATTTTCTTCGAAAAGTCGAGCTTAAAATTAAAGGGTGTACATCTTTATCTTTTAACTGTTCCATTCACAAAGTTACTATTATAGTTCACATGTACAGTGTGTTAAGAACCAATCAAGCAGCCCTATAAGTTGTTAATACACCACTGCTGCAGAATGTTCAAAATATCATCAAATTCCACTTTGGAAATCAGATAAGTTTTTGGTTGGCCAATAACTACTAAGGATATTATGATCAACCATTTGTATTATTTCACAAACATATATTGTCTTTGTGCTGAGGTCATTTGGATGCATGACCAATAAAAATACTTTTTAAAATCTATCTAAAAGTTACAGATGTATACCCACTAAACACCTCTTGTATTTTCAATTTTTCGAACAAGAATAATTACACAAGGCATATCCTAGCAGGATTTCAACTCAGACCATTGTGATCACTTAAGATTGTGTATATCAGTTACCTATATACAGCAGCTCTAGTTGTAGATACAAGTAGAACAGACTGTTGATCTCTAGTTATCTGTACACCATTAGCAAATGCTATACCACCAACAAGTTCCTTTACTTCATTGGTTGATGGATTATATGACAATAATCTAAAAATTATAATAACACTTTTATAATGTAATCTGATGAATGTAGCATACATACTGAGTATAAAACATGAAACCTCTACAAGTAAATCAGTAGACTTGTGCCTCATCAAAAGAATTAACTTTTGAGTGAGGCTGATTTTTCACTGTTTTCTTATTTAAACTGAAGCATTTGTGATGTCACAGCCATGTGGTATTGTCGCTGTTACTTAAGTAAATTCACAGATAATTTCAGATAAATTTGTACATTAGTTAACATTTTACAAACAATATCCATTCATTCAAATAAATACAACCAGTGCACATACAATACAATATCACACAAGGCTAACAATCTGGAGATCATAAAGAAGAGTACACGGACATTGCGCTCCACTATTCAGGGTATTCCTGTAAACAACAGCAACAACCAGTCAAACTCATACTAGAGCTATGCTACTTGGAATTTGACCTCCAATGGTAACCCCGTAGACATGTATGAAGTTTCAAGTGAATCCCTTACGTAGTCTCAAAGTTAAAATGTTGCACCAAAAAAACTTAACCAAGAAATTTCTAAGTATAAAAGGGCCATAATCCAGTCAAAAGTCATGCAAGAGTTCTGCGACTTGGTATTTGACCTTCAATGGTAACCCCATAGACATGTGTAAAGTTTCAAGTGAATCCCTTTAAAGTTTCAAAGATAAAATGTTGCACCTGAAAACTTAATCATGAAGTGTTACACCGACACACCAGCCGATGTTGACGCACAACTGAGTAGGATAGCCCCACCATTTTTCGAAATAATCGAGCTAAAACCTTCTTAACAAATCTTGAAATGTGTCAAAATAAGAAAGAAACAATTTTATGATCTACCTTCCAGTACTCTCCCCTTCCAAGACACTGTATCTATTATGTCTTCTGTCCCATAATGCACTAGTGTCAGATAAATATATAGTACCATCTTTAGCAATGTCAAGGTCATTCATAAACTTTACAGGTTGTCCATTAACAAGTGTAGATGATGATAACAACATAGTTTTATCTCCTATTATAAAATATACATACATGTATATATAAATTATTTAGGTCACAGTTAAGGTTAATAGTAACAAGGGGGTCCAGAGGAACCGGTGCTTCTCACTTGAAAACTATACACAGTTAGGTGTCTGAATATTTTTTTTTTACACTTTAAAATTCAACTCTATGAAAACTTTGTGACCCTATACAAAGGGGCATAATTTGTCCCTTTTTCAGATAATAAAATTTCAAGGACCTAATTTTTCTCACAGAAGCCCCCAGAGACAAGACTAACTAATTGAAACTAAACATCAACAATAATTATGAAAAGTATTAACAAAGCATTACCTGTAGCAACATTAACTTTAAACAGACCAAGATAGGCATCAGCAACTATAAGATATCCATCTTTATCAAGTCTCATACCTAGAGGTCTTCCACATGTTGGTTCATCCTCAAATTTACCTGTAATGACATAGAAAGATTATTTATAAAATATGTCAAAATTCTGTAAGGAAAACTGGAAGAGGCATGGTTGTGTAATACATATTGAACATGAGTTTAAACATATTTCATTGACATAATACATTTTTGACAATGACAATAGAATATGCATCAAAGTTTTAATTGAGTCTGCCAACAAGTTCCCACAACTTTGTTTCAGGCATTCCCCAATTGAACATTAATGGGCAGTAGGATCTAATACATTGGTTTTGACATTTCATCAAGTTAATGAATCTATAAACACAATCTTGAAATAAACTCTAAAAGAGTAATGTTCTGTAGTTTTAAATCACATGAACAATTATCTTAATAGCCTCACTATGTCAGTTTTCTTATAATACACTATGAAGAATTGTATGTATTCAAAAACCTTGATACCGAACTGAGGCCAAAGAAATAGCAGACATGAAGCCCAAAACCTGGATGAAACACAAGAGCAGTTTATGGATAGCACACTTGACCATTCAAGGTACTTGAGTTT
This sequence comes from Mactra quadrangularis, assembly GCA_025267735.1. Classification (NCBI taxonomy): domain Eukaryota; kingdom Metazoa; phylum Mollusca; class Bivalvia; order Venerida; family Mactridae; genus Mactra; species Mactra quadrangularis. The sequence continues at coordinate 22,393,362 of CM046301.1, read as the reverse complement.
CATTTAATGATCAGCTGTTTCAACAGTCAGATAGTTTCATATAATTATTATTCCAGAGATCTACGAGTTCTACACATTCATCCTCTGTAAGCAACTACCCATATTCTAACATCATTGGTAGCAAAACTCAAACCTTCAACTCATTTATCAAGGAGAGGCAACAGTGATTTAATGTCAACAACTATAACCAATTGACCATGAAAGGTTGAAATGGTGTTTTAAAACAAAAATATTTTAAAAGTAGTGATTGTAACAATGATATTTACCACAAGGCTCCTGTCCAAGTTTAGTTATAACTCTAACTTCTCCTTTATAAACTTCAACAACCTTACCATCAGCAGTTCCAGTATATAGATAATCTGAAATATAGTTTCAGTTTGTATGTATTTACATTAAAATTAACAAAAAAGTAGGACTTTTAGCAAGTTTTTTTTCTTCAACTCATAGAATGAGAGATAAAATATAATATGTCAGTGAGTACCAGAAAAATTTCATTCTTGTTCCCAGAGGATATCAAGATTGTCAATCAAACAAAAAGCTAGTTTCAAGAATCCTGATAGCCTTTGGGTTATGTATGACAAGTAAAAACACTTCAGACATGGCTGTGTGTGACTGTTTATTATCTTGAACTAATAGTACAGAATCTAGTTAGAGATATTATCAATGTGTATAATTTTCTGACTCTACTAGTAGTGATACAGGTAAGAAGATTAAAAGAGGTTTAATCACTTTACCTTGCAGTTTCAAGGCAGACTTGAGCTAAACAGTAATATTTTTGCATGAATTCAACTCATGAAAATTTGCAAGACGAAATAAAAGCTACTCACAATTTTCAAAATCCACTCACATTTTACAAGTATGCAAGCTTAACTTTGAGCCCTGATATATTACACTACATTTCATCAAGATTTCACATGTACATTTAACACTTACAATAAGAATTTTTTTTACTGACACTTTTCTAATGTGGTTATTATTAGTAATATTATAATAGACCTAATTTAGAATTCAAATTTACAGTTTTTCCGTCTGTGTAGAGGCAGTACAAACAAAATTTGTTACACATTATTGCTAAAAAGCATGAACTATGAATTAAATCCTTCTGTTCTTTGTACTCGTGTTTTCATTGTAACGGTGAATGTTTGTACTGGAGGGGAAAACCCAAATATTTGAATTCCGGATACAGTTTATTGATATCTATCTTCGTGATAGTCCCAATAATGTCAATATGACCAGTTAACATAGCTTCAGTACTATGATTTGTGTAAATTGAAAGGTTTACAAACACAAACAATACAACTGCCCTTGTAAAAATACCAAGGCCTATTTCAAATCAGTTATTTAATAACATATAATATAAATATAACATTGAGTACCTCCATCAGCCACCATTGACTCTGGACCAACAATTTTGTTAGTAAATAATTGTGTTGCTTTTTGTAATTTAACATTTGGATGAAGTGCTCCGGTCCATTTTGGAACAGGGGGCAATCTGAAAATAAACAACTATGATTGGTCAAATTATCAAAATCAAACTGCAGTAAAATAACCATAAACAATCAAGTAAACATTATTTTATATTGCAACATAGTATTGAGTGCTGATACAGATATATCAACAGCTGTTGTTAGAAGCAACCCCAGCTAACTACTGATAAGTCTTAAGCATAATAAGTCATGCTAGCATCTAATCACAGGTACAGATGAATAATATAATACTATGTACCACATTTCATGTTTGTTAATATAAATCCATTGATTCTGCATAAAGAAATGTAGCAGGGCTGTATTTATTATACTATATGTTTAAAATTTGTGTGTTTTATATCTATCAGCTTGATTAACTCAGTTGGGAAGAGTGCCTGACTTGCAAGCAGGAGATTGTGGTTTTGATCCCTGCATCAGGCACTTAACTTTTCCTCCTCCTATTACATAAATATTATCATATTTTGTAACACAGAAACAAGTTGATGAGATTAATGTTTTAATAGTAGTTCAGTTTAATTTCAAAGTTTGTTCTTACAACTAAGATTATTTCATTCAAGTCTACTTCATTGTATGTCCCTGTAAGTTGTATTCAAGAACATGGCAAAACAACTTCAATATCAGAGTATGTTTTCTGTTTGTTTTTCTTGGGTTTAATGCCGTAGAAACACATTGGTCATATAACGGCGGTCAGTCAACCTACTCACTGCTCCTGGAAAGGCTAAATCTCTGAATTAGCTGTTAACCAACTACTAAGTGCATACTTTCATCAATGACTGACAACTGCCCTGCATAATTAAGAATCATTGGTAGGAGGGAGAATGGCAGTAGAAATAATTTCTTGACAAAGCTCCACGAAAGTATGCTCTGCTGGGAATTGAACCCAGGACCCCTTGATCAGTAGACTTGCGTGCTACCAACTGAGCTAGCCCGGCGGCTTATCACAGAGTATGAAAAGAGAATACATGTATACACGTTTACCTGAATTCTACTGGATTTATAGGAGATGGTAGTAGCCATAAAATTACTGGAAATATTATACATGATATAAAGGTACTTGTCATACCAGCTTTCAACCATCTGTAATGTAAATCATCATTTTATATATCTAATAAATGTATAACAAAACAAAACAGCAAATCATAGAACATAGCAACATTTAGTGGCCAATATTTCCCAATTTTTATACAGTTAAGCCCAAGTTAAGTTAACTCATAACAACATGCTGGGCTTGGTTTTACAGTGTTTTTACGAAACACTATAAAAAGCATCAGAATTTTGTAATTTCTATTTTTCCACCTCTTTCTAGGCAATTTTGACTGTATTGTTCATGACCTATTATATTATAGTATGTGTATAAGAAAAGACAACTAAACCTGACATGTACCAGGGTTTGATTCTAAACTGTTTTACTAAGGATACAGAAGGAATCCCTATAGTCAGTAATACCGACATTTCTCCTTAGCATAAGGAATTCCTCCAATAAAAAGAAAAACATGAATACAGGATTGCAGTTTCAAATTTTGATGCACAATTCATGGAAACTCAAATTCATATAAGCACATTGCAATTTTTCAGGGATCCTGACAGAATCCCGAGCTAAAAATGTAAAATTACAGGGATTCCTCCCAAGCTTTTGGGATCCCAGGACACTGTTAGTGTCGAACTCTTCATGTACTGAGAGCTTGTCAGATGTAAAATAAGAAAGTATGGGAGCAGAAAGTTTAGATCGGATTATAATCAGATTGGAATAAAGATAAATATTGATTACTCAGACAAGTTATATGTTGGATTTGATATTACCTATATCAGATCATTTTAAGAGCAAGCACTACATCTCAATTGCAGAATTTTGGTTGCCCAAAAGAAATTATTGGTTGCCCAAACTAAAGAGATTGTCCAGGGCAATGGGACGCCCACTAATTTCATGGACTTCCCATATTATTCACTTTAAATCATGAAGATTTCTTACTGTAGATATATTATACAATGATAACATTGTATATTATTACCTAATGCTCTATATAAATGTCAATTTGCTGTTTTTAACTGTTTTTCAACTATTTTGAGTGAAACCAGATTAAACCTGATATGTTTTACTGCACAACGCCACTGTGCATGAAACAGTTTTGACGTGCCCTCGTGTGCGAACTGTTGCCCTCACGTGCGAACTGTTTCATAGAGTGCAGTGCCAAGGGAAGTAACCGCATTAAAAAGACTCCAAGCGTCCAATGAGCGAGATCATTGCAAGCGTCTTTAGAGTTACCAAACGAAAAGTAGAAAAAAGTAAATTCTGTTGAAAATATCTACCATATGTCGTGGTTTGAAGACATTGAAGAGAGAAATAGTTTTGACTGTTCCCCAAACACCCATGAAATAAGTGTATACTACCTACCCTACTGATCTATGGACTTTCTTGGTTTCTCCATCTTCTTTAGTCTGAGGCTTTGATGGTTGAAATCTTCTACGTACAGTACTCTCTCCTTGTCCATCCATCATGTGGTAACATTAATTATCTAACTGCAAACAAGTAATTTATTAGACATTGTTTCTCGGGAATGAAGTTCACTTGCAGGTAATTAAAACTGAGAGTGACCCACTGATTGCAAAGGTCAGGGAATTAGATGTCATGTCATGTTATCTATGTCTCTGCAAAGGTGAAAGTCATTATATACCAGATCCTAAATCTTCTTTTTAATAAGATTGAATTCTCATGGTTATAAATAAGAACACAACATAACAACAGTAGACATACTTCTTAATAAGGGACACAAAATATTTATATGAGTGATATGCAATCCCATCAAAATAGTTAAATTTAAATGGATTTTGTATGCATTGCAAAACTTAGATCTAACCTTTTTAGTATATAAGAGCCATAACCCCGTAGTTCCAGATATGTTGCACTTAAAACAATAAGTTCCTTAACCATATTCTTAAAGCGTAAAAGGACTATAATTAATGTAAAATTGAAGCTAGAGTTATAGAACTTGGTATTTGACTTCCAAAGGTTAATCTACAGACATGCATGTGGTGTCAAGTGAATCCCTTCAGTGGTTTAAATAATTTATACATGTATATATATATATGTTGCATCCAAAATCTTAACCAAGACATGTTGCACTGATGCTAATGCACAACTGAGTAAGATAGTCCATTATGCTTGCATAGCCAAGCTAAAAAGTTCAATTTGCATAATTTTAATAAATGCAGACAAATTAGAAATGGTTTAGTCATGTCAGTGCATACAAAAAGTGTTTTCTGATGTGTACGTAAGTATGTGTGTACGTGTGAATAAACCAGATGTTCCTGGAAAAGTGTTTTAATTTTTTTATTGAAAAAAAAATAACTTCTCAAACATTCATAATAAATTGCATGCACTCCTTCATTATACGAAAGAATGCTATAAAATAATTAGTTCTGTCTTCCAAAAATTTATAAGCCACTTTTTTCACATTTGGATTTTCATCAGATGCGGCATTAACCAGTTCATTAACAGTATACACACGGGTTCGTTGAAGACCTTAAGCTATAAAATATTGAATTTAATTGGCAATTTAAGAATTAAAAATTTAATTGGTGTCACCTGAAATTGATCAAATATATTTAAGTATATTTTACAGAAATATATTTAAATAAAAAGCTTACAACCTAACCATCCATGGGCGAAATGGAAATATCTGATAGAAAATGAGGTCGTGCTGTCACGAGTGCGAAACAGCAGCAATAATAGAGTTACTTCCCTTTGATTAGAAAACAGAAAGTAAACGTTGTAATTCTTCAACTTGGATGCTTTGGATAACAAATGTACGTAAATCATTGATTTCTTTCGCATGAATCAGTAATAGTTATAGTAATCTAAATAATTGACAAAAAGATATAATTAAATAATACCAATTTTACTTGAGTTGATAAAGCTTTGTGTTCTGTAAGAATAACTTTTTCGTGACGATCACTTACGTTGTCCCACAGGAGTCTGACTTAATGTATCATACTATCCTACTAACTCCTGTGGTTGGCAATAATCGCACCTGCGCTGTGTTTCACATAAACAACATTTTAGACGTTTAACTTGATTTACTTTAAATGTGTATTCTCATGTTTGCATCTTCAAATTTGGAGGAAATAAATTTAAGTTACATAGGTGTACGCTGGCTTTATTCACGTTTTTGTTCACATTGAAATGCATTATCCAAAATCATTTTAGAGCTTAATTATGTAATTTGGAGGATGTTTTTTCTATAACAAGACACCTGCTTAAAACACATTGTGTTTTTAACTATCGTTCAATAATAACGTATACATTTTACTTTCGGTTTCCATCTACTTGTACTTTCTCTTTCAAATACAATTTAAATTCACTCCAGTCTAGTTTTGTCCTAGATATACACATATGCATGTAACATCAAGTCAAAGTAATATATTTGCTCCTCAATCGGTAATGATCTATGTAAACATGTTTTATAGCTTGTGCCTGTATCATGTACTCGTTAATATACATGTTATGAATAGGCCTACCCTAAATCTTACTTAAACCGTATATACTGTAAGCGATCAGCCATGATATTGGATTTTCAATTTGAACAAAGAACATAATTATACTTCTAGTTTATAAACGTACGATATGCTTATTGCATAAACATGATTTTCAAACAAGTCGATACATCATATAACACGTGGTCATGTTCTCATAAAAATTCAATAAATTGTTTATAGTTGATCGATCAAGTAAATATCGTACAAGTATCATATCCGGCATACGTAGTTACCGATACAAAAGCACGTGTAAATAAACAATAACAGTGTACCATGTCTGGATGAACGACATTCAATAAAATACGTTTCAAGACTGAAAATTAAATGATTTTCTCTGTTAAAACACTTGGACTATCATGATGTCAGATGATAATACTAATGTTGATGTAAGGAATGTCAGACGCGGTGACAGTTCTAGGAGTGTTGCTAGTGACCACTCAGTGTTATATTGTGATGTACACACAAATCAAGAGATGACAGTGTTCTGTAGACAACATGCTATGGTGCTATGTTCTAAATGTGTCACTGACCAACATAGGTGAGTAGTTTTCATTTGTGTTAGCATTGTCGTTCTATTTACTGCTTTATAACACCATTTATAAAACAGGTATATGTATATGTATAAAACGTATATCGGTACTTGTGTATTGTTTCATAATTTTATGGCTTTTATCATATGTTACATTTAACTTAAAAGTCAGCGAAGCTTCGCCATTGATATGTGGTCATGATAGTACCATAGGAACAAGGGGGGGGCAATAATTTCGAAAGTAACCCTATTTAGACCACACCCTATTTAGAAAATTATTGTTTTCGTTCCCACCAACCAATTATTCCTTCCAAAAAAGAATAAGCCCCTATGTGAAAAAACCTTACGATCCTGTATGAAACATTGGCCGGGAAAAACATAAGAAAGTTAGACAGAGAATTATTGTGCACATGTATATATAAGTTCTATATGTGATGTAGAATATGGACTGCGGTTATCCGACAAAATTTCTTGTGGCTATAACGTGAACATGTAATTTTATATCTTACCTCTGTAATATGATATATGTACTGTATAAAATGACTAACATTGAACATTTGGTTAACCTTGAGTTTCATTTTTTTAATGCCAAGTATAAAATGGGATAATATTACATACTACTGTAAAGTTCTGCTTTAATGACAGCTTGGTTATTGCAAAATCACGTGAGTTTTAACGATTTTAAGTTCCAAAATGCTTTAACTTTTGAGATGAAAGGTCCAAATATTAGGACCATTCTTTTATTAGGACTATTAATTTCGATGGTTCTAATCGTGGAACTTTACTGTAATTTATTGATTATGATTTTATTTCTGCTTTGTAGTGCCTGTACCAAACTTGAATCTTTGAGAAGTGCATTCTCACATGCACCAAAGAAAGACGACATGAAGAAATTTAGTAAAGATTTAAAAGATATGAAACAAAAACTATTAAAACAGAAGAAACACTACGAAGATGATATGAAAAGACTTAAAGAAGAGACTGACAAAGCTGAAAAGGAGATTGAAGATTTCAGAAAGCTTATTGACTGGGTTCTAGACCGCATGGAACGTAAAGGAAAAGAGTACATTCAAAAACGATATGATACACTAAATAAAGCTCTAATTGAAGAACTCAGTAGATGTGAGGATATGCTTGCTCATCTTGACAGTTTAACAGTTCAGAACAAAGCTACAAATGACACAGAAGCTATAGAATTGTGTGTCAAAATTAACAAAGGTCATCAGATGATCTCAAAGTCGCGGCAGTTGTATGATAAGTTGAAAAACAGAAGTCATAGAGAGATAGTTAAATTTACAGTTGATCCTAAGGTTGAAAATTTCGCGCGAGGTTTGTCTTGGTATGGAAAGGACAAGACGTATCTTTCATGTGAGCCACCTATAACATTTCCTCATCACTATCAAGTAAAGGGAAATAACCAGTTTGACATTAAAGCCAAGGGAGACAAATATGTATGCTCTATTGTTGACATATGTCAGGTAGATGATGGTACATTGCTGTTAGTGGATGCTGCTAACTGTTGTATCAAACAACTAGACGTTTTATATAGGATTGTTGACTGTCTTAAACTATCTGGTAAACCAAATGCTGTATGTAATGTTGGCAAAGGTGTAGCTGCTCTGGCTATTGAAGAAGGCACAGGATCAGTTGTTCAATTCATTGGATTGGATCATGAAATACATACTCTGAAGCAGATATCTTTGAAGCAATCATGTCAGGAGATAGAGGGTTACAATAGCTTGGTGTACATGTTGTGTGATGGTTTAATTCTAGTCTATACAACTGAAGGTGAGATGACTAACATTATTGATATAAGGTGTCCAGTGAAACATATATCAGTATGTGTGGATAGCGGTTCTATTTATGCAACTACTAACAATAGTGTTGTTGTAATTGATAAAAATGGTGCAATTGAAAAGCAGGTAGTTGATGAATCAGTTGGAACAGTTTATAGGGTAACCATAGATAAAAATTATCAACTTTTCCTTTGCAACTATGAGGCACATAATGTAGTTCAATATAATCATGATCTGCAAATGCTTGGACCTGTTGTTAGTCAAAATATGGGGATTAAAAATCCCCAAGCTGTGGTGTTCGATAGACTTCATAGTCGCCTTGTTGTTGCCATGAAATTCAAAAATATTATCAAAGTATTTGATTTAAAATGATTGTGAAATTAAACTTTACTTGATGGCATTTAGTTATTTTCCTCATTAAAGACATAATTATTGACTCTGTATTTCATGCATTTTAAAGAAATGTTATTAAACATTAAAACGTGACAATGTATCGTTATCTTTGCTAATCATTGCATCCATTAAAGTTCTGACAATGATAATAATTGTATATCACATTGTCATCGGAAGATTCGAAGTTATTATGTATAGCTGTGAAGGGTCTGATGGCTTATGGTGGGAGATTTTGAATGCTAGGAATAAGAAGGTTGCTAGGGTCCCTGGTAGGTTCAGCTTGATTAACGCTGTGGTCAGGGGTCCAGGTGACTGGAGTCAAACAAGCTTCTGAAAAAAATAGCTATTTGAGACTCCTCGATTTCTCTTTAATGATATATTTTTTACCAGTGTCGAGGGTGACACTTAATGGACATTTTGATGTATAAATACATTTTGAAGTGAATCGGAGAGTCTAGTTACTAAAAACAAACAATGACTCTTACGGATTCAACAACTTCTCCATGTGCTGAGTCCTAAACATTGAGGATGTTATTGTCAATTTTTCAGGGAAGGATTAACCTTCCGAGACCGTTAACCAAACCTGTATATTAGAAGTCGAGCGTGTTAACTTCTGCACCACGACGGCAGCTATGCGTGCCCTAAATACACATTTCTGCATCTATTAGAACATTATGAACATGTGAAAGTTGGTGCATAAACGATATTTCTTTGTGTAGAATAGTCAAGTTATAATCACGGATGTTAACACAAATTCCTGGACATAAGCAATAAACAAAACATATAAGTCACATAGACATATTAAACTAGATCGATTATCGTTTTGATTTATCGCTTAGCTTGTATCGAAATTTGACGGCCATTTAGAAGAGTTCTTATTTGTATATTATAGAAATCTTTTGGTAAAATAAGGACATAGATCTTCCGTATTTGACATGTGGTATCACCACTCAAGGTTCTGTACCAAGGGGATTTGTAACCATACCAGGAACAGAAACAGTAAAAACATGAACCTATCGCACTACCAAAAACTAAAATTAATAAAAGGGACGCTATATATAAACAAAGAAAACAAGAACTTAATGAGTTTCCGCCTTGGAACGGAATGCTGTAAAAATGCAACTTAGGGTAAGAACCAGGTTCTAGAGTGGACCAACCTCACACTTGCCCTTAAAGACGTCTTGGTAATAAACGTCAACACATCCTTCAATCGACAATGTTGCCTGCAAAACACACAAACTTATGAAACCAAAAAGCTAAATGTATTGCATTGGTAAAAGGTAACTCAATGACCTTACGGAGATCAGAGTATCTGAAGTCATAAGTGCAAGAACACGACAGCAGGATTGAAAGAGACAGGTCGAGCCTTTACGTTCTTTAAAAGAAAGAATAAAACTTTTATCAATTATCAAATTCTTGCCATCGTCGTGTAACCAAAGAGATAAGCAAAGTGAACAACTGTTGAAGGGTCAATCACAGAACGATGAGGCTATCCACCTTATAAATTTTCCTTTTGAACTTACTAATAACGTTGCAAAATTAACACTTCTTTAATTTTCTTTAATTTATTGATTTAACCTCTCGAGGAAATACCTTGTTGCCGAAGCAGTTGTATTTTTACTTAAAGTATCGGCGAAATAACTTTTTTCTGAGCTTATATTACCGATACTCTTGCTTTAGACGTTTTTCTTCTGTTTAATGCAAAAATTGTGTTCATTAAAACCTTGAACAATTTTGCAAGCCTTTGAAAAGCGCACAAGTTGAGAAATATAAATGCGATAAGATGTTGCGCATGGAACATCACCATCCAAATAAGGAACACAATTAAAGGCAAAATCATCTCTTTCATCGTAAATATAAGTGGTAACTAGGTCATTTTCAATTAAAATATTCAAATCGAGAAAACTTGCCGCTTGTCTGATGAGTTGGGATTAAAAGTTCAGTACTTTAGTAACAAATCATGAAAAAGTTATTGTTAATATTTTTATAAGCAAATCGTCAAGATACCTAGACTAGAAGTATTGTTAATGACTGTAAGAACGTCATCTTGGTGTTCAGAAAAGAAGAGAAAACAATAGGTGCACAATTTGTACCCATTGTGCCCACTTCTTGTTTATATATAGTCTAGTGTTACTAAATTTAACATAAATAAAATTTCGTAGAAAAGTTAGGGTTTCTGTTAGATATTGACATGTCCATGAAGTGTACTTATCGTAAAAACCATCTGTAAAGAAGCTCTATCGTTATTGCAAGCGATGATTATGCTTCAACAGTTTCAGTTCATTTTGTATAAACAGGTCTCCGGCCTATACACAACAATGTGTTATTACAAATATAACATGGTACATATGATAAATATAGAAGTAATTGATATAATATGAAAATATATTATAATCAAACAATACAGCAGTGATATCAGTAAAACGCAGAGAAATCACGGACACTTTCGACAATCAATTCGCATGGTATAATTCAGCAACTCAAACTCATAAAGATAAATTACAGGTAACACAGAATACGCTTCGACAATTTGTTATGAATCTTGATGCCACGGCTCATATTGGCAATACACAGTAAATTTGTTACCAGTTGAACAAAGAGTTAATTTCAAAACTCTGTCAGGTGTTAACAATTCATTCTAATGTTGCCAAAAATTATATAGGAGAGCATTTTGTTCCAGCTAGCACAGTACTTAATTATTACACTAAATTAAGGGTTAAATCAAATAACATGATCGATACTGGCTGTGGCCGTTTCTATATATGCCTAAGGTCAAGGGTCTTATGGAATGATCTTCCACAAAGTATTAGAGATATAAGGTCTCGATGTAATTGCGAGGTCAAAACTAAACAATACGTATTAAGCTAATTTAAAGTTAGTTTAGTTTTCAATTTCATAATAGTCTTTTATCCATGTCACTAGCTTGTCAATAATTGAACGTTTTATTCATTGAATTTAATTATTCGTGTCATTGACATTGTTCAAAAAGAGTAGCGTCTTTCTATGTCTCTCAATACTATATTTCAAGGACCACAAAGGAAATAAGAGTTTATGTTTTACTCTTTTTTGTGTTATCCCTGATGTAAAGTGTTGTTTGATATGGCTAATCGGTAATTAATACAGGTTGTTTTTAATTGTAATCTGTATGTATGTTTTAATATGAGTGTCAAAATAAATATAATCTAATCTAATTTAATCTAATCTAATCATGCATCTCAACTTTTTTAATTTGATTTATCTTATAAATTATAATTTTGCCAATGTAAAACCGTATGTAATGTAAAAGATATTTTAACTTCTGTACAACCAGCATGTATGTAAAATAACGATTAGTTATTTATCAAGCGATTCTGTCTCTGTATGGCAAGACAACATATTTGCATTTTCAAATATTAATATTAACAATTTAAAGTGCATCAAAGTCTTATCAAACATTATTGTACCGATTTTACAATACAATCATAAAAGGTAGTTATGGAGGCGAGCTTCTATTGAACTTTCCAATATGGCGGTCAGCTGCGCGCAAATAAGTGTCCGGTATATCTATCTACATTGTATTTGTCTATGGTTCGCCATTACAACTTTCATACATAAATTTAATACATACATACATCTTTATTGGCAAATAACGGCTTTTACATATGTCTTTGGCCATTTACAATACTCATGGCAAAGACCACACATTCAAATATATATATATCAAATACAATATTTAATATAATGAAACAGTTAAACAATATTGTAACAAAAAATACAAAATATATATTATAAACAGTAATTAAATGTTAAAGACAACGATTCCTGATAGATAGAGCTTCTTTTATAAATTTTGTGATACTTATAATGTTATTTTTTGTCTTGGATTTCATAAGATAAATAAATTTATCAACAGTAGGCCAGGAACAGTTACGGAAGTATTTGGATCTAATTGGGGAATATCTACTACAACAGAATAGAAAATGGTACTCAGATTCGACTGAATTTTAAGTACACAATTTACACAAGCCTTGGCCACGTTCAATACCTGCGATTCTACAGTTTTCAATTTCCAATTTGTGATTACTAAGTCTAAATTTTGAAAGATGAATTCGTAAACTGTTATTGGTAATAATGCTTAAATATTTTTCAAATTCAAACTCTGTTTTAAATTTAATACTCTGAAGCATCATGTTTTAGGAACTTTTGATTCGACGAGAAGCTACGACGATTGTACGAGTTTTAATATAACTTGTTCAAATCGCCGTAAAATCATTCAAGCTTTGACAGTTTTGATGAATGCGTTTTATCCTAAGATATTTTAGGGCGAACACAAACACGCATGCATGGTCATCAGATTTTACTATTATTTTGCAGAATGGAGGATGTGAAGAATTTCCGTGTAGTGGACTGTGAAAAGTCCAATTTTATTAAACCTCTGAAAATTTTCTATACCCAGGTTTGTACAATTCAGTTAACTTTTTGATCTTTTTGTTTTTAATTTAAACTATCGTAGAAGTCGTTTCGTGAGGTTACGGCGTCAATTTTTGCAAAATATTTGAGAGCAATTTCTTGACTTGTTATACACGTACCTAAATATGTACATATTTTCTCCAACGTTTTGGTACTAGTGTTACATGGCAAGAATCTGTGATGTTTTAATGTTGTTTGTTTGGAAATAAGAACAATGCCATATTTTCCTTATTTGCTTAGTACTAATTAAATGTAATATTACCTTGTTCTTTGGACAATTTTTAAATGGCAATAGAAGACATTTCTTGACCCTTTGACTTCATTGTTTCATGAGGCAAGATTTTTTCATCCTTATTGTTCAGTTTCTGAGATGTGTTTATGACAAGTAATTGACTGTTGCTGTAGATTTCTGGCGTCGAAAAGTGATACAAGATGGAAGGTTTAATATTTTATTAGTTTTAACTGTTTAATAATTTGTCGAACATGAATTTATGTAACTTGTGATATTTGATCGTTAAACAATATAAGTGTAGATATATGTGTAATTTGAACTAATACTTCCATCTGACCCTGATAATGTGTTAGAAAATGTACGATTTCAACTTCCTTATTTTCTCACTTATCATTTTGAAATACAGTATATTTTGTCAAATTTTCTCACTTATGACATATTTGTGACACTTTTCTTCAATAGCCCAAGTGACGATTACATGAGCTTAGCATTTGTATCTTAGTGTAGATGCAACACCTTATTTCACTCATGATATTATTACAATAATAGGTGATGTTTTATGTATGAAAAAACTAAAGCTTGACATTTGCCAGTAACCGATTCACTCCTGATATTCCGCTAAATTTGGCGCACAAGGCTAAATGGGTGAAAATAGTTCACTGGCTCGACGTATAGATCATCACCAGTGAAACTCGTTCGCGCACTTTCTTGATGTTATATTGGTACCGACTCTTGAGGAAGAGCACAGCGAATCTGTATATTATTTCATACTAAAACATATGCCGAATTAAAGACTCGGATGCTAGTGAAAAACAAAAAGTTAAATGAAATCCCGTTTTTTTGCAAGTTTTAGTTCATTTTACCAGAAATTTCACCATACGTATGTAACCATTGATTTTGTCTTGTCATTACATCTTTTCTTTACAATTTGTCTAATATGTATCACACGAGAAAGTATTCTTTTAAGAAAATCACCACTTTTCTACACTACGAGTATACATCGAGAAAACATGCTAAAACCGATACGGTTTGCTTATGTGCTAACATATTGCTGTTTTACTTTTTTGTTGTTGTTTTCAGAATGGAAGAGACAAAATTTGGGATGCACTTAAAGTACATGATAGGTAAAGAATGATACATGTAACATGTAATATTATCAATGATAAATTAATGTTTTAGTCTGGCTACGACATTAGAGTATTTGTTGGTCTTTTAGCGGGAGCAGGATAGTGATACGTCACAGTATAAGACCCGGCATTTAACTAGTGTCTCAAGGACCACGACGAAAATAAGAGTTCATGTTTTTACACCCTTTTGTGTCATCCTTGATGTTATTGTTGTTTGATATGGCTATTCCATAATTCATTAATGTTGTTTATTATTGTAACTTGTATATTATTATGTGTGTCATGACCTTGTATATCAAAATAAATCTCAATCTTATGTTAGCCTTTTAAAATTGCATTGTAATGCAAGCACATATTGTAGTAAACATATTTGATATGCTCTTTCTTCAATATATTTTGTTTAACCACCTTAGTAGACTACATCTTGTGTCTATGGTGTTCTTTGTTTTTATTTCAGTGTAGTTATCATCATTTACAATTCCACTCGAGATGTCTTGGTATTTGTAAAGCAATTCCGACCTGGTGAGTGTTTCCTTGTTGAAAGTATTTTACTATCTCTCTATCTCTGTCTCTGTCTCACTATTTATTTTTGCTTTACTTTCATTTTTCATTTTACCATTTCAAGTAATAACCTAATCATTTGTTTTAGCTGCGAATCTTCAACTGTATTTAAAGAAATGTTTTAAAAATTGTGTATGTTACAATTATTTGACTGGTAGGGTTATGTTTCTACAAATTTCTATAACTTATGTTTGGTTTATACATAGGAATAATTGGCAAAAGTTACTAGTTGTAACTGAGTGATGTTTTTAATTATGATCCAATTCACAACCTATACATGCTTGGGTAGATTCATGAGTTAGCAAAAATGAGTTAAACTTTATTGTTACATCATATCGTACCTCACTATGACAGTCAACTACATTTGTAATAGTTGTGTTTGTTTGTTGGGTTTAACGCCGTAGCAACACATTGTATAGGTCATATAACGGCGGTCAGTCACCTACTCATTCCTCCTGGAAAGACTAAATCTCTGGATTTAGCTGTTAACCAACTACTAAGCGCATACTTTCGTCAGTGACTGACAACTGCATGCCCTACATAATTGAAATCATTAGTAGGAGGGGGAATGGCCGTAGAAATAATTTCATGACAAAGCTCCACAAAAGTATTCCTCGCCCGGGTCAACTAATGGTAAAATACAAAATTATCCAAACACAAAAAAACCGGTATGCTTCAGAATACAGGAGATACAATTTCAACAAACATATCTGTTATATAATGCGAAAAACCCGATGCCTTAGAATTGGTGTAAACTATAAAGCTATGTATTATGGTGTTATGTGTGTAAATTTCAGCTGTGTATATAAGTAGTGTGGAAACAACAAAACAAGAAGATGGTAGTGTCACCATAGACCATACAAAGTTTCCACCTTCATTGGGTATCACACATGAACTTTGTGCTGGAATTGTTGATAAAAATAAACCCACTGTTGAAATCGCTCAGGATGAAGTATTTGAGGAGTGCGGGTATAAAGTTCCTCTTGACCGTTTCCGGAGAGTTACTGGATTCAGGTTAGTTAAGGCTTAATATTAGTTAAGATATTCTCAATTTCTGAATGCAATGAGGTGTTATCTAAACAAAACATTATTGTCTAAATGTAACCTTTAAAATCTTAGCGTCTAAGTGTAACCTTTAAAATATCAGCTCTGTAAACCAAACGTCTTTTAAATTTGATTTCTGTGCTCCCATACTGAACTACATTAGCATCCGTCAAATCACAGAATAACATTAAATCTTCTCAAATTTGTAAAGATGTCACAAGTTACCTGGCCCTTTAACCTTATTATAGCATAACACAATAGTTTCTACTATGTTTAAGTCAACTAGATAACGTATTGTGACCAACAAAGTTGGCACTCAGTGCAGTTGTGAACTGTTGATCTTGCTTCTATGCTGCAGTCTTATTTTATACTGCTCATCCACCTTCTCTCAATATATTAAACAAATAGCCAGACCAGCTTGTACTTATTTACCTTCGAAGTAAATGTATAAGACAAATATATGGTAAATGATTTCACGAGTTAAATGTTTCCATTTTGAAAATCCACTCTCTTATCATTCCTGTATAACAGGAAGTCCTTGACTCTGTACCTCAAGCATCATAACATCATTGTGTTAGGATGTACTTTATACATAGTTGCGATAGTGACCATATTTCACATATTATATAACATTTATTTCTAGGAATGGTGTTGGTACAAATGGTTCATGGCAAGATATGTTCTATGTAGATGTTACGGATGATATGAAAGTATCATCAGGGGGAGGTAATCCACAAGAAGGAGAATTTATTGACGTTGTTGAGATACCAGTGTCAGAGGGCTATAAGTTTGTCATGGACGAGAAAGTGATTAAACCAGTTGGTTTGATGTTTGGTATATTATGGTTTTATGATACTATAAAACCACAACTCAAGTCAAGATAGATATAGTTTATTTACATTGAATTATAAGACTAGTGGGGTAAACAATTACCAAATAGTTTCTCTTTTAGGATAATAAAATCGATGGTCTTAATCACAGAATATTATTAGTATAGGGGGCATTTTTCTTCTCAAATAAACCATTTAGGACCGAAATATTGTTAAAAAATACTTGGCTTTGAACAACCTAGGCGAAGGTGGTCTTTACAGTGGAACTTTTCTGTGTTATAGTGTAGCCTAAGATATCGCACGTGACACTTAGGACTGAATCAAACTGTTTAGATTGGACAAGTTTAGCATTCAGGGTATTCTATTTACAGAAGACCTTTAAGACAAAATTTATCTTAAACCATGTCATGGAATGAATTTGTCATCAGAGGTGTGGTTATCAACATACAAGTTTTGTGAAACTGTGTACAGAATGTATTCACTATTCTTATGGGAATTGATAGGAATAAGTTTGGGAGACTGAATGAATTTTTTCTAATTTTAACTTACAAAGATTATGTCATGTGTTGTTTGTTATTTTGAAGGTCCATGATGTCAGAAATGGGACCACAAAATAAAAGAATTATACTGTCTGTGCTGTACATAATTACAATATATGCACTAAATTATTCTGTTTATTTCATTATTTATCCATGGATAATTAGTACAGTGAAACATTGTGTTAAAACAGCAAATATATGCTGTCTCATTTCACTAAAAAGTACTGTTCCCCCCTATACACCATACTAGTATTGTGTTTCTTATTAAAAGGAGCAAGCACTCCACGTAAGCCCATAAAATGACACATTATTAAAGTTATAGAAGGAAACCTACCTTGAGGGTATGCTTTTTTATGTCCCTTACTAAACACGGAATGTCATGTTGCACCGTGACGATGCCACAAAATTCAATAAAAATCAGAAGAATCTGTTTGTCACGGCACTTACCTGTTCACATAATGGGAAGAAGAATATGTAAGCGGCCGGATAGCTGAGTCGGGAGAGCACTCGCCTGTAAGCGAGAGGTCCTGGGTTCGAGTCCAGGTCAGGCTGCATATTTTTCTTACCCTGTGACATTTGTCGCCCAAAGTTGGACCGTGACAATTACTTGGTCAGTTGAGAAACGCTTGTAAAAAAAATAAATGCTCCTTAAACGGCCTGGAATTCTGAAATTCGAGACGATTTTCCAGTTCGTGGGGGAGTATGTCACGGCCCTTACCTGTTTACATTATGGGAAGAAGGATATGTAAGCGGCTGGATAGCTCAGTCGGGAGAGCACTTGCCCGTAAGCGAGAGGTCCTGGGTTCGAGTCCCGGTCAGGCTGCATATTTTTCTTACCCTGTGACATGTTTGAGTTAGATTTCTAATTATTATTCTCACTTTTGATCATTTTATGAATGTATAATTAAAATTATCCACGTAATTATACTCGTGGATAATTTTAATTATACATTCATAAAATGATCAAAAGTGAGTACAATTTAATCTAATAATTAGAAATCTAACTTATTGTTTGTGAGAATTACACTGTAAAAGGCCTCAAGAGTAATCTTCATTCTCGATAATATAACTATTTCTATTACTCTATTATAGCACAGGAGCTAGACATTTTACATCAAACTACGAAAATTCCCCTCCTACATATAATAAAAACATGTAGGAAGGGAATTTTCGTAGTATGATATAAAATGTCAAGCTCTTGTGGTTATAGTTAGTCTAAAGCTAGAAAATTCATTTTGTTAGAATGAACATAAAGTTGGCAGACTCAGCAGACACAGCAGAAGGAACAATCGTTCTGCTGTGTCTGCTGGCAGAAGGATTAAACTACAGCAGAAGGATCAATCTTTCTGCTGGATCTGTTGGCAGAAGGATTGAGTTATAACAGAAAGACCAATCCCTCTGCTGGGTCTGTTGGAAGAAAGAACACATTACAGCGGAAAGATAAATAAAATATAAATGAATATACGACATATTGAAACCTGGAGTCCTTACATTTGTTCCCATTATTAGTTATTTCTTACTTACACGATGTATAAATTCAAATAGACGACTTATTATGCGTATACATGTAATTATAAAACTTATATAAACATAACATATAAAAGTATTTGGACAATGCATGGATGCGGAATTCCAATTATTTTCCGCTTGTCCACGGACAAGAAAGCTGGAAATATTTACTAGTCCGCAGACATAACTTTACGAGTCGGACAAGTCGGGCGTAAGAATTCCACACCCCTTGATAGTGTATATCGCGAAATTGTACTGAAACTTGATTCCATTCATTCATTAGGGATAGGTATCTTTATTCATGGTGTCAAGATAAGTTACGCGACACGATGATGATATACATTCACCATATATTCTGGTAATTCGAATGGTATAAACTGTAAAAAAGAAATTTAATTGTGGTTGTGGTTCGAAAGTTTGGATCCCCCTCCTTGGAAAGAATCCTGGATCCGCCCCTGCATATGTTATTTATATCGTGCAATTTATACATTTATTGTTTCCCTCTGTAAATTTGCTTTGTATTTTGTGTTATAATATGCTCCTCGGCTTCCATATCCTCGTAAGTAATAACTGCTAAAGCAAATGGCATGCACAGGGCTCCCAAGCCAAGGAAAGGTAAGCATGCCGTGTTGTTGGGAAAAGGGCATGAGTATCCCAAACTTACACGTTAAATAGTCACTGTGTTGAAATTACACAACCCAGAGTTTAATTGTTTATATTGATTTCAAAACACGTGGTTCCAATGCTATGGATTATAACCACGCCTGTGTTTTTATAAGGTGAATTCAGTGAGTTTAGACTAATATATCCTGTCGGTTTTTAGTGATTCTTTGTAAGTGTTTAGTCTTAATAATTAAATCTACCAAAACAATTTTTTGAGTTCATTGCAAAGTGATAAGGAATACTATCACAGAGGGATTTCCCAGTCATGTTAGAATTATATGTACGAGTAAGCGTCTCATTTTGTGAATTTTATTATTCGTTGTACAACTAGTCAATGTGTAATGTATTCATACGGACAGGTTGAAATAATTGGACTTTAATGGATATGTTAGAAATTTAACTATGAAATTCTGGATGACAATGAGTGGAGAGCGAATCCTTACTACACTTTTATTGCTGTTTCTGTGTTATTTCAATTGGATTTACAAGTGCGGGTTACTAAGTCCATAGGCGGATCTAGCGGAGGGGTCAGGAGCCCCCCTCCCCCCTGAAATTTCCAAAATGTACCCATCAATGTTACAATGTTACACATTGTAGCTAAGGTATAATATGGCACTTGTGGTCCCTTTCCTTCAAGCTATTTTACGGCGGCGTGATAGTGTGTCTGCTTACAACTCGAAATGTCATGGGTTCGATTCTTGCACGGCCCATTGTTTTTTTTCGGGTTACATTGAACACTTCGGTAAGTTTTCTGCAAATTATATGATCTTTGGATGAATACATCAATGCCCTTAATTGGGGATTTTTACAGATTTTTTTAATTCCATTGTCTAAATTTAAAAATAAAAAAATGCGACTTGGTTAATTTGAATGCGATATGGTATTATAATTTATAAGCATTTTGCTTCAAGTTTAAGATATTAAAAGAATGGATATGATTTTTGAGCCTCCTGGATAAATTAGTAAATAAAAGTTAAATAAGTGTTGCATTCACGCGACGATCAGTAGTCTAGTCAATATACAGCTGTTCAGAACAGAACAGAACAATCCTTTTATTTTCACAGTTTACATATAGTTAATTCATGTTGTTAAATGATATAGGAAATTTGACCTTTCTATATCTGTCACCTTTAAACTTTAACCTCTGGCTATTATTACTCCAATCAACACCAACCTGACATCCAATCAAAAACGACCATAACAAAACCTTCATTTTGAATTTGTAAAAACTGAGTGTGTATCATAGTGATATTTGTATTAATTTTGTAGTGATTTTTTATTATTACAAGGTAATTTATATTTCGTTTTTATTCTCATACCTTACTGCATATTTTTTTATAAGTTTTGTAATTTGATATTGTAAAATTTATTAATTGCTTACAAAGTTATGCAATCTATGTTTATGTTTAAAGAAACGATCAGTGGTCATTTACACAAAAACTCTTACGAAAAAGATATCGTAAGTCATTTTAAAAAGATATAGTTCAAAGTCTAAAAGATATTATATCATATAAGCATATGATATGAATTTTATAAGTATTCACTATTCTTCATAATAAAAAGAATATTATAAATTATTAGACAAAGACTGAAGGTATTAAAAGTGTTTCCTGCTTTTAACGTACCATGTTTTTATCGTAAGATTTTTTGTAAAAATGACCAATCAGACTGGTCATCATTGAAACCCGATAAACCCATAGTTCAAACTAGAATCGAACCCTAGATTTTCCGAGTCTGCTACACACACCTCTCCTTTACAAAATCTGTCCATGAGCTCTTGAAATTTGAGTGTTAATAGAACCATCTAAGAATGCAATCACATATTTCCTAGTGGGTCATTGACGTTTGGCACCAAATGTATCCCCATGCAAATCCATGACCCAAACTTGGATCGAACCCACGATCTTTAGGATCAAATTATGTTAGAATGAAAACAATTTATGTCCTATCATGTTAAACTGTCCATTATTTAACGGCGAGTCTTTTTGGTGTTATTTAATTTCTATACATGTTCGGTGATCGTAGGTGGCTATATAGTCATTTACAACAGCCTTTAGCGGTGCATTTGAGTGTATCGCCAATCACCCAGGAGAACCGGGTTCGATTTCCAGCCAGGGAAAACAGTTTCTGTGATCAAAATTTACATGCCTACTGCCTTCTTTAAAATTCCTACGCCCCAAATTCCCATCATTGCAAAAAGGACAGGTTATCACTCTAGAACAATATATCGTGGGTTTAGAGCAAAACGGTCGTAACTCAATCTTTTCTTATATTGAGTTACGACTGTTTTGCGCTTAACCCACAATATTTTACCTATATAATATAAAATATATGGAAATAAATGCATTTACTTATTATATATTTTTTCATTTTAGATTTCTCTCGACAGTTGAACATTCTGAGGTCAGAACTGGTGGACATTTATCATGGAACCTGTAGTAATATACAAATATGAAGCCAGCTGATCATTCTTGTTGCATAATGACTTAGTTCAAAGCTTTATTTACTCTCCGGACTATATGTAAGTTTTTTATCATATTTTAGCATGTAAAAATATCTTGAGACAAGAAATAAAATTTAGATATATTTTACGTGACTTCAATAGCTGTACACGTATTGCTGTATTCAAAGATGTACATTGTTTATTAAATAAGTATCAGATCAATTTGCCCATACTAAATAATTTTTGCAAGAATTTTAATTGTGTATGATGAACTTATACCTTTAGCCCTTTTTCTTGATGCATAATATGCTTGGCACGTGACATTGCCTTCTATGTCAGACTAAATCATGAATTCCTGGTGACAAGTACAGCTTAGCTAAATTTAGTTAATCAGTTTACATCTTATATAAAACTCCCTCAATTGGACTAAATCTTTTATAATTAATGATCATTGTCCTTACTAATATGACAAGGGGAGTATATTTTCGAACATTTAAACGCAAATTTTTCTAAAGTTTAGTTCGGTTAAACAATCTGCATACGATATAAACATTCGGTGGACAGTGCAATTTTGTTTGATAGTCCTGAAGGATCGAATATCCCATCATGTATGAACGAGCTCCAAAGTAACAATCTAAACCAGTGTAGCACTCGTAGAATACTTTTATTTGTCCTCTAGGCAAATGAGTTGATTCAAACCCGGGACTTCTCAATACCAACGCACGTATACCAACGTTGTAATATTGTGTTGATTATTATACAGTAAAAACTCGACGTTATTCTTTTATAAAGTATTTTGCAGTATTTTGGTCAAATTATTTCATCATTGTTTTAGCGATAGTATCAAACACAATACTTTGACATTGTTTTATGTCTGTGCTATATGCATTTCTTAATATATTTGTCTTTATCATAGTTTCGGTTGTGGTGCAATAGGCAAGCACAGAAATTCGAATTAGGAATTTCCTTGGCCTGGTAGGCCTTCAGTGGGTATTTAAAATACTTTTAATAAGTTTCCTCATTTAAGTGTAGTAAACCATACCTGTCTTTAATATTGTACATGCGTTTTAGTTTGTAAACAAAGCCGCCTGGCTAGCTCAGTTGGTAGCACGCAAGTCTACCGATCGAGGTGTCGTGGGTTCGATTCCCGGACTGGGCATACTTTGTTAAAGCTTGGTTATGAAAGTATTTCTACGGCCAATCTCCCTCCTACCAATGATTCTTAATTATGTAGGGCAGTTGCCAGTTACTGACGAAAGTATGTGTCTGTTTTAATCTAACGATAGAATAATCATGTTTTTCTTCTCTATTAGGTAATAAACGGCTTAAAAACTTCGTTTCTGAAATTTTCTGGTTGTTTTTCTTTTCAGCTTATGGAAGTTTAGACGATGCTGTTCTAAGTTAAGCTGTTATGGCTTTACCCTGGTATGCAATGTTTCTGTATGACTTGAAAAGTAAGCAATGTATGCCTTGATAGGATTCAACTTGCTGGAAGACATAATGGCAGTTACAATGAAGATTTGGTAAGCTTTGTTGATTTATTTAGTGTTTTCTAAAAATGTCATTTGTTTATAAACTTCGATATTTGTTAGCTGTACGTAGCACATCATTTTGGCTATTAAATACGTCACTTTTTCTTGGTGTATGTACTAGTATGTAGTGTGAGGTTCCGCGAGAGCGTGTGTGCATGCGTTCGTGTCTGTATGTTAAATAAATGAGCGAGCATGACCGAGTGGTTACAACGTTGGACAAGTACATCTTGTATACATCGGATAGCTATCTCCTCGTTGGTTCGAATCCCAACCAAAACCTACCATGTTGTTTTCTTGAGTAAGAAACCTAATCCCACTAGCTTAGTACTGGGGGACCAGGAAACGGACTCGAATATAATTATAGGGCGCGTTCCATTCTACCATTCCGGACACGTTCTTCATGTTCTGTCCAGGATGTGTGATTGGAATGAAATGGAACACGAAACTGTCCGGGACGTTTGAATGGAATGAAACAGAACGCGTAACACAAACAAAATGGCTTATTTCCTTGCTGGCGTATGCAGAATCGCCTCTTCTAACAGAAATAAAGCCTATTTATACTCATGTCCACTTATTACAACTTATAACGCGAAAACTAGTAAGATATTTTACTTCACCTATCGTCCAATGCTTTGTCAGCCATCTTGGATTCCACGATGCACCTACTCGACTGCGGGGACGGTCGGAACATGTTCTGAACGTTGTGCCGATTTGTTCCATTGTAATTCTGTATGTTCTGGACGTTACAGACAGTGAATGGAACGCGCCCTCTAAGTTGTAAGACTTGTTTCAAATCCAGCTGAAATAGATCAGTGAATTGCTGGTTTAGCGCAAAATAGTACTAACTCCCTCTCTTCTGCAATTGAGTTACGACTGTTTTGCGCTAAACCCGTGATATATATTCGTGTTAAATTATTGACGTATTCGTTATCCAATTGATGTACTTGTATGGCCTGTACATACTTAGTTTATTAACAAATGACAGCTCTAGTCGTTTAATTCTTACATTGTGTTGTTGCTTATTTTATTGTATGTCATGTGTATTATTTTCCTCGAATTGTCCCACTCTGACCTGAGATATGCACCGATAACTCAGGTTCTGCATGCATATCCCATCCTAACTGTCCCAACCCCGCCATAAGGAGGGTTCGGTCTGTTGGGGTTTTTAAGAGTCATTGGCTTCATATCTCCCAGCATCATGGCTCGGAATGCTCTGGTCACTTTTATTTGTATTCTTGCCGGCTTGTGGACTTTCGTATTAGTTTTATCTAGAGTAATATGTTTTGGGAAATCGTGGGATAGCTAGTGGGCAGGGTTAGGGTAATGGGATGGTCATTGAGGTTTAATATTGAGGAATGGTTGGATTATCAAGACAAAGTTATCATTTACATTTATTCATTTAAAATCGTAATCTGTTTGAACCAAAAATTCTGTAAAAGAGTTATAGAATTTAAGCTTTTAGACTGATTTTGAAAGAAGCTGCACGAAGATTCCATGATGAGTTGTGTAGCAGAATTATGACTCTTCAGTCCATTTACATGTATAATTGCGACAGGCACACAATATCATATGTCTTTTGGTCCTTCATCTGATGTAGGTTTCTGACTTCATTTGAGATATTTTACACAACATATAGCGCGCTATTCGTGTCTCATTCGTATGTAGCTCTATGTATTCATTAAGAATAACTAACACACAATATTGCTAGTCATTCGATCCTATTCCTATGTAGGTTTCTGTCTTCAATTGTGATAACTTACACACAATGTCGAATATTATTTGGACCATATTTATTTGTGAATTACTGTCTTCAATAATGATTACTTACACAAAATATTACATGACTTATGGTCCATATTCTTATGCAAGAATATATCTTCAATTTCGAATATACACAAAATGTTTTAAGTCGTTCGAGCCTCATTCTCATGAAGTTCTGTCTATTCAGGACAAATTTACACAAATATCTCATGTCATTCGATCTTCATTTTCATGTAGTTATCTGTGTTAATTAAGATTCATTAAGAATAAATTACACACAATATTGCTTGGCTTTTTCTCCTTATTTTCTACTCATGTCATCAGGTCTTTGCTTTTAGTTATATTAACATGCAGCCAAAAGTGTATATAGTTTATCTTCATGTTAGCCCCTGTCTTCATTTAGAATAACATACACACAACATGGCTTTTGATGCTTATTCTCATGTTGGCTTCTGTAATCAACCAGAAAAAACGCACTTATAATATGGCATATCACTTGTGTCTTATTCTTACGTTGGTTTGTCTTTATCTATAGAATAACGGATAGACAATATTGCATGTCCTCATTCTCATGTTGGCATCACTATTCATTGAGATTACTGACGTGCATTATGAACTGTTAACCGGTTCTTTATTATTGTGATATCATGTAAGTACAGTATAATCTCTGCATAGCTGCCATCTACAGAGCAAATCCTCATCTCAGCAACAGCTTTCCATTAGGTGCAATTTTAATAGTACAGAACAGAACAGATAGTTTATTTCAGATAAGTACATAGTAAAATGTACATAATCTTGTTTACATGGTCACAATAATCATTACAAATTTTAATACAATTACTTAAACATATATATCTACATATACCGATACATTGTATGTACACATATACATATACTATATACGCAATTACACATACATGCATGTATATAAACATACAATGAGATGATTATTAAAATAATAATACTCATACGAGGTTTAGTGAAGAACGCTATTATTCATAAGATATTTGTGATGCTGATTTGATGACAATAGTATGTAACCTCTGTACAGCAACAGCCTCTGAGCAGCTTAACACTTTCGTTCCTCCCAGAGAGTGTTGTACTGTAATGCCATTAATTTGTTTATCAGCCTTAGATAATAAAATGATGTTAGTTTATTTCCTTATATCATGGACAATTTTAGCCTTGGTCATGGTGTAGCTGTTGCATATATATATTTTATTTATTATAGTGACATGGTACATAACATAGTACAAAATAAATATACGAACAAAACAAGCAGGCAAACATACCCAGCCTAACAAGGCTTATCTAGTCACTTATACTAGAACATAACATTAATTTATAGAAATGCAAAATAAATGCAACAACAAAACATACGAGTAACAAACCAAACAGAAAAATTTTACACGCACAATAGAACAAACAAGAAATATCTTTAAAAAAGATATTTGGCGCTCTGCTGGGTTCATTTTCAACGGTTTGAAGTATAAATGTTGGTCATGCACGGCGCGCGTACATGTATTAACTATAGATCAAATGTAGTTTGTCCGAAATTGCAATTCAGCTTTAACTGACATTTTGTCCGATTATATTGCAACTTCGCTGATTTTTCAATTTGGAAAATCTTTCCGATTCAAAAATGAAAATATCTTTAATAACAATGCCATGGATTTTCGATTAAAAATCACTTAATTCCAGAATGACCAAGCGATTTATGTTACTTTTCTGGCGAACATAAAACAGTTTGATAGAAATGCTCAATGGCGGCCTACATATGACAAAATGAAAACCCATTCCGAGCGTGCGCCGCGTCATATTCGCAGTTTAGTTTTACCGCAAAGGGCGTACCACGACGAGTGTGTGATCAATTAGCATAGTGAGTCATTCATAATTCACAGAGTAAATAGTCAGCAGCTACTATACGTGCTACGCACCATTTTATCACAAATAGTCAATGGTGTCTTGTGTTTTATCCATTTCTTTATACCGTAAAGGATTTTCATTGGACAAACAGCTATGGTAGAGCAAATTGTATTGGTTGAAATATAGGTCAAAAGTTGGCTTAGACAGCAGCGACGAAAACATAAAGTTGAGGGCATGAATAGAAAGGCTGAAGTATACGACCTATGCATGATCAACGAAGACAGATTATAACCTTTCTCCAACTACAACAAACCCTGACCCTGCTAAACTCCCCAACTGTTAAATAATGATAAGAGCTAAAATTGTTTTATTTAATATGACTTCAAATTGATCAATATGTGAAGGAAACATTGGAACAATTTAAACACATTGTTTATCTGACATAAAAATACAATAAATATATAAACGTGTATTTTGTTTACAAATTTTTTATCTGTCTTAGTCATTTGGGTGCATCACTTAGGAGTTATTATATTTTATTTTTATTTTTTGGTACTTGAATCTATGAGTGATAGACGTATACTCTTCAAGACATTGTTTATCTGTATTAAGTTGACCTGTGAAATGTATAAGTATTTTTTCATAGAAAGTCAACATAAATTTACGTATTGTTGTTCTATTGTTGGGATCTAAAGTTTACAAGATTGTTTTTTTTAATTTGATGGAAATTTAAGGCTTAGAACATCCATAGGACTAAAATGTAGCCATTAAAGCAGCAACTTTGTACCAACTGAAACAATGCCAATAGGGGATATCTGTATAAAATGAATAAATGGTAGAATAATTTTTGAACATACCTGTACATCAATGCTTTATACTCATACCTACCTTTTTAAACATCTAACAACATGGCCATTGTGCGTTGTCAATATTTTTTAACATTTAACTTTTAGGATTTAAAAAAATACTGTTCTTATCAAAATTAGTGTTTTTTTTATCATTTTTTAACGCATGTAATTAGTGCTGATAATGCTTGATAATGATGTACTATGTATATATATTGTAATTGTACCTGTAAGTGAGTGAATGGGGAAATATAGTTATACATTTAATCACCAATAATAATAAATGTCAATAATTCTGAGCAATCCAGAAAAGGACCCATTTTATGGGGGGATAGCTGGATCCGAATTATTTTTGACAAAAACACATAAATCTGAGCAATCTAGTGAAGGGCCCATTTTATGGGAGGATAACTAGATCGGATTTATGTGTAGAGGCTAAGCCCATAATTCTGAGCAATCTAGTGAAGGACCCATTATGGGAGGATAGCTAGATCGGAATTATAAATAGAGTTAAACACATACTTCGGAGCAATCTAGTGAAGGGCCCATTTTATGGGAGGATAGCTAGATCGGATTTATGTGTAGAGGCTTAGCCCATAATTCTGAGCAATCTAGTGAAGGACCCATTTTTGGGAGGATAACTAGATCGGAATTATAAATAGAGTTAAACACATACTTCTGAGCAATCTAGTGAAGGGCCCATTTTATGGGAGGATAGCTAGATCGGATTTATGTGTAGAGGCTTAGCCCATAATTCTGAGCAATCTAGTGAAGGACCCATTTTTGGGAGGATAACTAGATCGGAATTATTTTTTACGTTAAAACACTTATTCTAAGCAACAAAACGTGCTATTTATGATGCACGAAAATTATGGACGTGGCAATTATGGTACTAAGTCTAGCTAGGATGCTAATTACATGTTTTAATTGAAGTTTCTTCTAATATTGAAAACCACCGTTTTTCTCATATAATTGTTGTTGTAACAATGCACGTACAGTGAGTTATGTTGTTGTTTATATGGAAAGTGACGGTATTTGGTCTAAATCATTGATTGATAATATATTGTTTACGTATTCTGAACCCGGGTATGTAGCGCAGTTGTTAGCGCACCGGGATTTCGAATCTGTACGGTACAGTTTCGAATCCCAACCGGGTAGGTTATACCCTTCCATGAAAATTTGACAATAATGTCAATTTTCCTCCATTAATAAGGTGTATGGAGAAGTTGCCGGCCTTGTGGAAGGGTAGGTGATTACTAGTTGTAGGCAAGGGTCCAGGAAAATTAAGTTTGGTGCGCTGGCCGCCGTGAAATAACCATAATTGTGTTGACACGGCGTTAATCTGTTCATATAAAAATAAGTATTCTGCAGTTCTAAAACTGTTCATTCGGATTTGTTAATTAACATCATCATTTTGTTATGATTTGTCACTTGGTACAAAGTACTATGCTTCTTGGATCATGATTTAAGGAAACGTGACTATTTTTGCTGGTATAAGGTTATTATTATATTATACATTTGAGGTTGTTCGGTAGATGTAGCCATCATTTGTTTTATTTTTAAAGAGATAACTAACTTGTACATACAATCAATAGTTTTAGTAAATCAAAGTGTTTTAGTATATTGTAAAAGATAAACTTAATTTATTGTTGATATATTTTTACAGCGAAATAATTCTTAAAACTTTAATAATAGAGTATGCACTTATCTGTACAGTCAATGAATACCATTAGATAAGAATGTTCCAATGTTTTCTGACCGATATTTGATCAGTCGAAGTTTTAATAACATCCTTAATAGATTTGGATTTTAATTAATTTAATCATTTTGTTGGTTATTGAAAGCATACTGTTGCCCTAAGTTCAAATCTCGGTTAAAGCTGGTTCATTCTTGGCCATTCTTGAAAACACAACAATACCTCAACTTGTTGAGGAACCATTGATTTTTCGGCAAGAACCGTAAGTCCTTTTATTGTAATACTGTCCTGAAAAATTGTTTGGTAAACTTCTGTTCTTGACATATATAATGATTGTTTTAAGCCAAATAGATGGGCGCTGCATCCTCTTCTTTTTCTCTTGTCTCTGCCCTTTCTGTTCCTCCTTATGCAGAAATAGTTATTTTTGAACATCAGCCATCTGACGGGCTCTGTTCCTTTTTTCTTGTTCTGTCCCTTTTTCTCTTTCTTATGCAGAAATAGTTATTTTGAAACATCAGCTCTCTGATGGGACCTTATTAATAAGTATGGATGTTTCCTCTCAAACTTACCGATTTACCCTTTCCCTGTTATACTATGAACAGTTAATGTACATGTAATATCATTTATAAATGTATGCTTGTACAATCACGATGCAATTACTGCTATTTGTCCTTTGGCCACATAAGCATTTCCAAAAACAATATACAAGTATATATATATAATAGCAGGCCTACACCAGTCAGTAAATACATACCAAACCTCTTTGAATTGCTATAATGGATTTATTTGAATACAGTAAAACTCGGATATAACATACTCGCTGGGCTATAGAAAAAAGGTATGTTATAACCATGGTATATTATATCCATGTAGCATACTAAGTATGTTAAATCTAAAGAATGAAAAACGGGCCAGAAAAAATGGTATGTTGTAACCGAGTGTATGTTATAACCGATAATGTTATATCCGAGTTTTACTGTATGTAATATTTCTTCTTAGCCAAGCCTATTACGTATATAGATTTATAATTTTATTGTAGTGACAACTCATACAGAAAAATTCTGTACAATGTGAACACCTAATGTGAACTATAAATGAACAATATGT
This sequence comes from Mactra quadrangularis, assembly GCA_025267735.1. Lineage (NCBI taxonomy): Eukaryota > Metazoa > Mollusca > Bivalvia > Venerida > Mactridae > Mactra > Mactra quadrangularis. The sequence continues at coordinate 22,362,420 of CM046301.1, read as the reverse complement.
GAACATTCGGCGAACAAACCAATGCACAGTAGAAATTGTTCGCGGATAGTTTACTTTATGTTCACTTTTCACATGCAAATTAGGTTTGCCGCAAACACTTGGCGAACATTTGGCAAACAAAAATGTGAACATCCGCGAACAACAAGATGTGAACTATTCGTGAACAATAAATGTTAGCATTCCGCGAACATCAAAATGTGAACGTTCGGCGAACAATAAATCTGAACATTCTTCGAACAACAAAATGTGAACTATTCACGAACAATAAATGAGAACATTCCGCGACATCAAATGTGAACATTCCGCGGACAATAAATGTGAACATTCTGCAAACAATAAATGTGAACATCCCACGAACAATAAATGTGAACATTCGGCAAACAATAAATGTGAACATTCTGCGAACAATTAATGTGAACATTCCGCGAACAATAAATGTGAACATTCTGCGAACAATTAATGTGAACCATTCATGAACAAGAAAATTGTTAGCCACAAGTGAACATTAAACTAAGGTACAATTATTAAACATTACATATTACGAACATAAATAAACAGACCAACTTACTCAGCCTAATGATGCTAATCTTGTCACTCAGAGAATAATGAAACATTCATAGCACACACCTAAAATAAATTTATGTTTATTCTTGTAGTGAGGCAAACTGAACTGAATACAAATTTCTCGTAATATGTTGCTTGTAGTCTTTTTGTCCTATATTTGTCCCCATAATCCTCACTAAGTTGGCGGAGGTGACCATGTGATTTTCTATACTTAAATATTAGATAAATTGTTAAAGTTTGAGGTTTATGAAAGGAATGGAATTAATACGGGAGGGGTTCAGGATAGGTGAAGGGGCTTATATTTTGGGGTATTGGAATATATTTATCTTTTCTAGATAAAACAAACATGCAAGTCAGCAATTTTGGAATAATGGTGATCAGAGACTTCCTATAGCCCTGGTGTATAGTTGGGAATGGTTGCGGAAATGACCGCCCTAAACGGACCACAAAACCCCCTTGGTGTAAAACCACTGTCCGTGGCCCTCCCTGTCCTTTATGCATGTTTGCCCTTGCCCCATGTCCATTCTAATTTCTTTCTTTTTCAGCTTAGTTATATATTTTATAGTTTGTAATAATGTTTAAACATGTCGTATGTTACAAAACTATTTCTGTCGGGTGTCTCTTCTCGTGTTGTTGTTTATCTCAGGTTGTGACAGACGTTAATGGATCAAGACAACTATTAACCAGACTGTGGCAGACAGGAACATTCTGCTAGGTCTCTCAGTGGGAACCATACAATATAGATGCTTCCTGGCAGCTCGATGACGTAGAGCATAATGACATAAGCGGCGGTACTTATCACCTTCAGGTAATGTCCCTGGACCTAAAAACATATTTCTATTTCCGGGCGGGGAAAATACACTCACTGTAGTGTACCTTCTTTATTGTGTAAATATGTGTATGATGTCATTATCTCAATAAATATAATATACTAGATGGGAGCCCGTGCAAGCACGGGCTTTAGGTGATGCCATTTTAGGTAATTGATTTAATAAAGGGAAATAACCGCTGCGGGGAGTTTGGTCTATCTTTAGTTTTATCTAGAGCCATTTTTAGACACAAAAAACCCACTATTTTTGTTGATTTTTGGCAGTTTTTGCAAATATCAAGAGGCTTTGTCAAAAAAGAATTGTCAACTTGATATGCCGGTATATAGGTGCTCCAGCGACAAACAAAAGATTTATTCAAAGATTTATTCTTCACAAAACAGGAAACTCGCAAATTTAATAGTATAGAAGTTTGAATATTAAGCCGCCCTGCTAGCTCAGTTGGTAGCACGCAAGTCTACTGATCGAGGGGTCGTGGGTTTGATTCCCGGGCGGGGCATACTTTCGTGGAGCTTGGTCAAGAAATTATTTCTACAGCCATTCTCCCTCCTACCAATGATCTTTAATTATGTAGGGCAGTTGTCAGTCACTGACGAAAGTATGCGCTTAGTTGTTGGTTAACAGCTAAATCCAGAGATTTAGCCATTCCAGGAGGAAAGAGTAGGTTGACTGACCGCCGTTATATGACCTATAAAATGTGTTTTGCTACCGCGTTAAACCCAACAAAAACAAACAAAAAGTTGATTATTGTGTATAAGTTTCTCCTCTCCTGCTTAGGAGGTATTTAAAGTGTAAATAAAATATACATAATTATTTACCCTGAATAAAACATTGTGTGGTGCTATACTGTTTATTTTAGGATAAATGATCTTACATTATTAAACTGGACTGCATATTTTAACAGATCAATTAGAATTGTTTTGTCCTGTAAACTCTCATTGGGTCCAGTAAAAAATCTGTTTTTCTGGACCGAATGTCCAGTGCTGATGTAAGTTAAGCGTGAAGACTGAAATTTACTCATAGTTTTTGTTATTGTTTGATTTTTAGTAGTATGCCCCCTTTTTACTGGATAAGGACTGGGTACCCTAAATACACTTGGGACCAAAAGTTTCTTTACACATGGTAAATTTTGATGATTTGGAATATTCTATTACGTACTTAATGCCTTCATTTGTTTCACAACAAATGTACAGTTAGTCACAAACCGTCAATTATGTTCTTTCTTGTATTATAAAAATACAGTAAGAATATCAAACAAAACGTGTCTGCAATATTTTGTCAACGGAAAAGAATAGAAAAAATGCATGTGTAAAGAAACTTTTGGACCCCAGAGTATATCTTTAACTATTGGATCTAAGCTGTAGATCGAGTATGGCTTCAGTAGAATATGACTCTAGCTATGTTCTCCTTTCTTTCCATAATAATAGTTTACTTACTTATTTTATAATTGGCCTTATTAGTGACCGCATTCTAATAAGTGTTTGGAATCTGTTTCAACGGTCGCACTATCACAACATTTTCTGTATTGTTAGAGTTCACGTACGTTATATATTTTAGGTTGCCACTGTGGTGTAGATGGGTCGAAACGAATAAGAAATGAAGAAAGATCTACTTTGAATTTGTTTAAAGATTAAATGGAAACACCAACTTTGGATATAAGTTCCCATGGTAAGTAGATTCGAATTATTCATTTACGTATTATGCTGATTTATTGATAGCATATACGTATATCCGGAATCCTTTGTTTTTACCGTCATTTGTTGCTTTGATATAATATTGAATTACCTTCTCAGTTCTAGTTTGCACAATTGATGTATAGTTCGTTTTTTCTCAACTGTCAAAACATGAATAATTTCACGGTGACTTCGTGCTCTTTGTCAAACACTCGTGATATTGAGATAGTGTGTAATCATCCACCAACTTTGACAGTTAAAAAAATGGACTATAGTTTTAACAAAATACAATGTACAGGAACTACTCGTACCTTTTATGTGCTGTAATTAGCTCCTGATTCTAAGACATTTCGGTAGCTTTTCTAAAACAAGCTCTTTTCTAAAACTCGTTTATGGTTTATTACATGTAATTCCTTAGGCTGTTAAGCCCGAAAGGAAACAAGACATGTGTAAAATGTGAAACAGTTATATATATAGGAAAGGTACATTTATAAACATGTGTATGGTACCATGTTTTAATTAATTCATCAACAAAACTTAAACCTCGCGAAGATGCAGATTTTGTATTTTCCATTGAAATGTCATTAGAACTGAATGAATTTTGATTTTACGTTAATTTCATTATACCAGACATGCGCATAAAGATGCGAAAAATGCCTACCTGAATAGAAGGAACCAACAACAGCACGTTTTTTTTTCTTTTTAAGAAATAAACTACCAAAATCGTCCTGAATCACGAGCCCATTACAATTTGACTTGTTTAAGTTAAATATCTATTTTCTTTGCAGTCTATGGACAATGTTATATGGAATTGAATGAATGAAGCATTGAGCAAAATAATACTGATTCAACAGTCTGCATTAGGACATCATCTAACTACATGTAGATAACAGGTACAATTAACTATCCGATATACAGTAAAAGTTCGCTGGCTCGCACTCGAGGGGACATGAAAAAATTCGAGCGAGACACATGTTCGACGTGGCCGATATTCGTCCGAGTTCGACGTTATTACTTCCCTTTGTTTTGTATTTTTTATATTTGTTATCTCCCTTGGTTTAATATATAACCCGATGTAAGTACAGTCCCATCCAAAATAACATTTACATTTTATAAAAAGTTGGGCTTTCTTAATTCAATTAATCTGTATAAAAGATGTATTTACGCATAAGAATAGTAATAATTAGGTTGTTATATTTGAAAGAGAAGTAATTATACTTCATCAATTGTAATTGTTATACACACTGGTACCAGAGTCCATATCTTATGCATACGTCCCTATTTATAGTCCCCTGTGCATTCATACATGTACACAACTTATAATGTATTATATAATGAAAGTATAGGTATATCTCGTATACAAATAATGTATACGGGACTGATTTTAATTGCATTCGTTAGTAAATATTATTATTATTTAAGTTCTGAAATATTGTTAATAGAATAAAAACAAATCACAAATTTTACAAAAGTGTAAAGGTAATTATGGATTGCACTGTTATGCACAGTTTCTTCATTATGAATTATTCTCAAAATTAATATATATTTATTATAAACGAATAATGGTACGATACCTTCATTATTGTATGTAGAATTTTCGACTACTGTGACTAAACAAAACCTTTCGTTTATTGTAGTCTTCGAAATTGGTCTATGCTTTTTTGGCGCATGCAGATGTTGATGTCGTTCGAAAGAGCAAAGCCTCAGCTATGCATGCATATATAAATCAGGGAAATAGAGCGATTTATAACATGGGAACTGACCACTAGTTGAGCAAAGGTAAACTTCTACCGTTTTATGAATAACATATACAGAACCCACCAACGTTTGGAGACATTTTCACTTAGTAAGCCTACTGCATAGGTTGTATAAAATTTATTTTGAAATGATTTTTCGTTTTGCCTATCTTTCGTTATGGTACTATTTGTTGTTGAGACTACCTAAGTAGCATTATATCTGTATTCTAGAAAAGTTTTACATTGAATTTTGGTATTGAGCATTTTGGAGATCAGATGCTGAATCTTATAAACATGACACATTCACGAAATTTGATTTCATTTTATCATCTACCATATTAAAACATAGAATAATAATGGTTTTAACGAAAACAATCAATGAAATTTAAGTTATTCAATTTTATTATACCTCACTGGAATTTCCCTATGCTAAAGCCCTATACCGGAGCGGGTGATATTCTGTTTGATCACGTGGTAATATTACCCGCTATCTAAGGGAGACCACTTATTAACGATTAGTAGCCGTAAATAGCCGCGACCGTGGCGTAGTGGTTAGCATGTCTGACTTCGAATCCGGAGATCGCGGGTTCGAATCCCGGTCGCGGCAGGGTATATTAGAGATATAATTCAGTTATTTTTATTGTACTGTTTTTTTTCTTTACTGTGTTGTTATTTGTTGTTCTATAAATATTTTTATACCCCCGCAAACAAAGTTTTCGGGGGTATACTGGAATCACCCTGGTGGTTGGTTCGTTGGTTGGTTGGTTGGAAGCGTGGTCTGTACCAAAAAATTAATACATTTGTAGTATGTTTATTTCTTTATGTATTTGAATAGAAGCTGTTATATACCATGATTTAATGGTGTATACAAAACTCATGTAACTATGGAAACATATCTCACTGTTTAAAATATTTACTTGTGTTATATATGATATTGCATCTTTTTTATTTTTTTTTTCAATTTAATTTAATAACTGCATAGTATGCATGTTTCTCAAGATTTTTTTTCTCAACCAATATTGATAGAGTTTTGCACACAAGTTCACATTCTTACAGTTGATAAGTGTATGCAGTTTATGATAATTCAAATTCAACTTGTGGCCATTTTGAATTTGATTTAATTAAATAACAGTATTGTATGCTTATTTACATACAAATTTTGAAAAGAAATTGCGTACAAGGACTCACTATTAGGGCTTCAATTAGACCTGAGACCTCGGGTTTTGACGCACGAAAATTCGAAAATACCCCTTTTTGACCCTCATTAATTTCTTAACATATTTTAATAGAATTTTGCACACAAGTTCGAATTCTTACAGTTGATGTGTACATGCACTTTAAATCAATTCCAATTCAAAATGGCTGACTGGCTGCCATCTTGAATTTTTTAAATTTGATTTTATAACTGCAAGTATGCTTATTTCTCATATTTTTTTCTTAACCAATTTTGATAGAATTTTGCACACAAGTCCAAATTCTTACAGTTGATGTGTACATGCACTTTATATCAATTCCAATTCAAAATGGCGGACTGGCTGCCATCTGTACTTTTTATTTGATATTATAAGAGTATTGCATGCTTATTTCCATATGGATTTTGAGAAAAAATTGCATACAAGGTCTCACTATTACCGTTGATAAGTAAGACTTTTCTTCACCATTTTATATTAAAAATGGCTGACTGGTGGCCATCTTGAATTTTTATTTAAATTACTGTATAGTATGCTGTTTCTTACTCAAATTTCGCGAAACTGTGCACACATGTCTTTCTAATATCTTGTGAAGCAAACATCTTTTTTCTCAGCCCATTTTAATATGATCGTGCTTACAAATTCTTGCTGATGACATTTATATGTATTTTTTTCTTAAATTCAAATTCAAATTGACAAACTAATGGCAATCTTGAATTTTTCTATAATGTTGGGAAGATAAGCTTAAATGTGATCACTCTTTGTCTGTTGTTCCACTTTACATTCTTAATGACCAAATGGTGTTCATTTTCATGTAAAAATCATTTGAAATATGACAACTACTGTTCATTTTGATTTTTCTTATCCATAGTAAATTACGCTGTAATTTGCTGTTTATTTCCAATTTGATGTTTGCATCCTGTTTTTTTTATGGTTTTTATGCTTCTTACAACATTTACCCTTTTGGACTTCAACAATGTTGACTTGCGGTCATCTTGAAATGTTGCCGTTGCGGGGGTATTTTCGCCACTGGTGGCAGTTCTAGTTGTAACAGTTTTGTTCGGTATAATAAAACAAATAACACATGGCAGTGAGGGTGACAGTACAGATTATCAACCCTTGAAAACTAATATCAACCTCGGCTAGCGCCTCGGTTGATATTATTTTCCTCGGGTTGATAATATGTGCTGTCACCCTCACTGCCATGTGTTATTTATATAATATTTCCATTGTCTTCAAACTGTTGGTGGGTACTGTATATGTGTTTATGGCTCGGAATAATTCCGGTCGCCTATGCCTTCGAGAAAATAAGCATTAGAGGAATTCTACCTATAAAGTTGGTAAGAAATATGCATTGTTATAGCATCGTGTAACAACATTCGTGTTCTCTCTATGAATATTTGTTTACAAACATAGGTCGATGTATCGTCTTCGTTCAAAAGTTTCGATTTAGTGTTTGTTTTGTTATAGGAATATTATAGGAATAACCCTGTTTATTGTGCTTGTTATGAATAAACCTGTGTAAAACAAGTTTACATCTGATGCTTAAAAATTTAGCAGGAACAGCTGTAAGATGAAAACTGCAGTAGTTCGATCAATCTTGCTGTTGTTCCTGCCAACATAAAGTTAAAAAAATAAAGCAGTAAGATCTATCTTGCTGTTGTTCTTGATGTCATTTCAGAAAACACATACAAAACATAACACCATTTTCAATTTATTTGATCTTACTGCTGTTTCTAACTTTACGTTGATTATTCTTTCTGCTGTTACTCATGTAACTGCTGTTTCTGATAACTTTTTATACATTTACATTTGTACCATTTCAGAATGTTTTGAACGTACAGACACATCAGACATGCAGCTTGACAAACGGGTCTATATAACAGTATGGTTCCTTCAACAAACAATGGATGAATTAACAGAATATGAAACTACATGGAAAAGTTATGACCTGGCCCTATCCATATTTAACAAGTCATCTCGGACTTATAGTCCTTGAGATGTTTGTTGTCCAATATCGCGTGGATTTAACCCTTGACCTGCTTAATGCATTGCCCTGCATAATAACCTTTACAGATTTCTAAATGTATGATTTGTTACTAAATTTTCTCTATATTTTAGAATTTAAAAACATATTTGTAAAAAGATGTCAATAAATACCAATTACAACTTTATTGAAGCATCATAGCATATTTCAAATTTAAAAATCTATAATAACACATAACAAGAAAATACTTCTGAAATAATATTAAAACTAGCTTTTTACAAGTGTAAAGGTAATTCTGTGTGGCTCTGTAAAAAACAAGTCGTCTCGGACATTTTGTCCTTGAGATGTTTGTTGTCCAATTACGCGTGGATTTTAAAATTCGACCTGCTCCTATTTAACAAGTCGTCTCGGACTTGCGTCCTTGAGATGTTTGTTGTCCAATTACGCGTGGATTTTAAAATGCGGCCTGCTCATATTTAACAAGTCGTCTCGGACTTGCGTCCTTGAGATGTTTGTTGTCCAATTACGCGTGGATTTTAAAATTCGACCTGCTCCTATTTAACAAGTCGTCTCGGACTTACGTCCTTAAAGGAGTTTGTTGTCTAATTACGCGTTAATGTTGAAATTTGACGATATAGATATCGTTGCTGTTTTTTATTATGATGTTGACAGACGAGGTGAATTTATACTTATTTCTGTTGCTGGTACTGTTGTTGTTATTGTTTCTGCTGCTGTTTTGCTGTTGGTTCCCAGTCGTACTTAGACAGGTAAAATATGTCAGGCAAACCATGATCATGGCCGCGCCCGATGTAATGAATTAATTGGATAATTATGTTTTCAAATGATCATTTCTCACTACACAGGCTTAAATCAAATGATCATTGTACGAAAATTACAGTGAATACTTTCTTTTAGTTGTTCGGTTACTTTTATGCTAAATAAAGTATCCGAAATTCTAACGCGACTAATCCACATCCGAATTGTGTTCACTTGAAACATGTTTTTGTAAATCCTTCGCTGATTTTACGTGTAATTAGAAAAACCAAAATCGAATGATCTTAAGTATAGTACCGAACTTCTACAAAAGTAACTATCGTCAGCAAATGATCATGCAAGATTAAGAAAACGTAATGCCTGAATAATAATTGAGGAGGCCTCCATGATCACGGCTTGCCTGACCCGAAAACGATAGTGGTAAGGGGCAGGTATCCAGACTAGTTCTTTTGTTGCTACTGTTGTTTTAATTGCTGTAGGTGTTTAGTTACTGCTGTTGTTTTGCTGCTCTCTGCTGCTGTTGTTGTTGTTGTTTTGTTGTTGTTTTGTTGCTGTTGTTGTTTTGCTGCCCTCTTTCCTGTTGTTGTTTAGTTGCTGTTGTTGTTTTGTTCCTGTTATTTTTGTTGCTGCTGTTGATTTGTTGCTGTTGTTGAATTGCTGCTCTTGTTTAATTGCTGGTGTTGTTGCGGTTGTTTTGTTGCTGCTATTGTTGTTTTGTTGCATCATTGTTTTTATGCTGTTGATTTGTTGTTGATTTGCTGATGTTTCTATGGTTGTTATCGTTGTTGCTGTTGTTTTTATAGTTTTGTTGTTTGTGTGGTTGTTATTGCTGGTGCTGCTGCTGTTTCTATGGGTGTTATTGCTGCAGCTGCTGTTTCTTAAGTAGTTGTTGATGTATTTTTGTTTGTTATCCCTGTTACTGCTACTTGTGTTGTGGTTATTATTGCTGGTTCTGGTACTGCTGTTGTTGTTGCTGCTGCTTTTTCTATGGTTTTTATTGCTAGTGTTGTTGCTGCTGTTGTTGTTGCCTTTTTTCTAGATTGTTATTGCCGATGCTGTTGTTTCTGTAGAAGCACATGTAGTTGTTGTTTGTGTGTTTGTTAGTGTTGTTGCTGCTGCTGCTGCTGCTGCTGCTGCTGTTTCTATGGTTGTTATTGCTGATACTGCAGCTTCTGTTTTGGAAGTAGTTGTTGTTTGTATGCTTTTTATTGCCAAAGCTGCTGTTTCTGAAATAGTTGTTGTTGTTGTTCATATGGTTATTATTGCTGGTGCTCCTGTGTCTTAAGTAGTTGTGTTGTTTGTGTGGTTGTTATTGCTGGTGTTGTTGCTCCTGTTGTTATTGCAGGTGCTGCTGCTTTTTAGTAGTAGTTGTTGTTGCTTTTGTCGTTGTTGTTGTTGATGCTGCTGTTTCTGTAGTAGTATTTGTTGGTTGTTGAAGCTGCTGTTTCTGTAGTAGTAGTTGTTGTTTGTGTGGTTGTTATTGTTGGTGCTGCTGTTTCTGTAGTAGTTGTTGTTTGTGTGGTTGTTATTGTTGGTGCTGCTGTTTCTGTAGTACATGTAGTTGATGTTGTTTGTGTGGTTGTTATTGCTGGTATTGCTGTTTCTGTAGTAGTTTTTGTTTGTGTGGTTGTTATTGTTGGTGCTGCTGTTTCTGTAGTAGTTGTTGTTTGTGTGGTTGTTATTGTTGGTGCTGCTGTTTCTGTAGTACATGTAGTTGATGTTGTTTGTGTGGTTGTTATTGCTGGTATTGCTGTTTCTGTAGTAGTTGTTGTTTGTGTGGTTGTTATTGCTTGTGCTGCTGCTGTTTCTGTAGTAGTTGTTGTTTGTGTGGTTGTTATTGCTTGTGCTGCTGCTGCTGTTTCTGTAGTAGTTGTTTGTGTGGTTGTTATTGCTGGATTTTCCACTGCTGTTGTTGCTTCTGTTGCTGTTTCTGTTTGTTTTTGCTGATGACGCTGTTTCTGTAGTTGTAGTAGTTGCTTGTGTGGTTTTTGTTGCGTCTGTCGCTGCTGTTATTGATGTGCTGCTGTTTTTTTTATTGTTGTAGCTGGTACTGCTGATTCTGTAGTAGTAGTTGTTGTTGTTCTAGTGATAGTCATTGCTGGTGCTGCTGTTTCTGTAGTAAGCCGCGGCTGTGGTGTAGTGTTTAGCATGTCTGACTTCGAATCCGGTCGCGGTAGGTCATACCCTATATATGAGCTGTCAGCCTCGTGGTCGGGTAAGTTAGTACTGGTGATAGAAAAGTATCCAGGGGTGTGTTTTATTACTGAAATCATGATTCTGATTAAGCATACAAGCTTAATCATGATATTGATGATAAAACATCTTGATTAGGCTTATTGTTTAAATACGGCAAGTAACATTTTGGTGGCAGAAAAGAAAATACAGTACTTATTGCGAATGCCTGGCAGTTCCTTGAGTTCCTGAGCCGATCCCCCGGTCCGTCGAAGCACCCAAAAGAAAATGAATTTCATGAAAATAAATCACAAAAAATGGGTTTTCTGGCTCACAGTCAATATTTCATCTTCATTCTTTCAACCTACTTAACATACTATGTAAATGATTACACAAAATTTTAAGCAATTTGTATTTTAATGCATATCTTATAGTTAATCCTTTAATTTCAATAGTTTTTACGCTTTTTGGGGGGGATTTCTTAGTTCTAAAGGGTTTCTTTAGAGGTTTTTAAGTTCTTTGGGGTTCTCCGGGGTGTTTCGATGGACCTTGTCTGGTTCCCAGTCGTACTTTGACAGGTAAAAGTACATCAGGCAAAGCATGATCATGGCCGCACCCTATGTAATGAATTAGGTATTGGATAATTATGTTTTCAAATGAACATTTCTTACTACACATGCTTAAATCAAAAGATCATTGTAAAATTCTAACAAGACTTGAGAATTGTGTTCAAGTGAATCATTGTCATTGTGTCAAGGATCATTGTATGAGAATTACAGCGGATACTTTCTTTTAGTTGTTCGGTTACATTTATGCTAAATAAAGTATCCGAAATTCTAACGAGACTAATCCACGTCCGAATTGTGTTAACTTAAAACATGTTTTTGTAAATCGTTCGCTAAATATACGTGTAATCAGAAAAATCGAAAGCGAATGACCTATATAGTATCGAACTCCTACTAAAGTAACTATCGTAAGCAAATGATCATGCAAGATCAAGAAAACGTAATACCTGAATAATAACTGAGGAGGTCGCCATGATCACGGCTTGCCTGACCCGATAACGATTGTGGTAAGGGGCAGGTAATCCAGACTACGATGGACCCTAATGGTGTCAACATGCGAATGCTCTGCTGTCAGTGCATTCGAAACAACCTCGGCGATAATCTTGGAAGATATATGTTTATTTGCGTAGAAAATTGCCGAGGTTGTTCTGAATGCTGTCAGTGTCAGATCCTCCATCTTTGATTGTATTTTAATCGAGCTTGGAGCATGAGAACATGTTCATGATTTTATTAAAAATCGACTGAATCACAATCATGATTGGTAATCCAGGAAACCTATATAGTAGGAAGTAGGGGTGTAACGGTTAACCGATATACCGGTTAATATTGAAATACGATTTCTGACGGTTTTTAACCGGTTTGTTTTTCCCTGAACCGGGTTTTTGCAGTTGTGTGCCGTACTGATTGTTTTTATCAGAATATGAAATTTAAATGTTTGAACAAATGTTGAAATGCGTTTAAAACTTGAATTAATCTTATTGTGTTTTAAAGTGTTAAACATTTGGTCAAATTGGAGAAATATTTTTTCGAAAGTCCTATTCAAAATATGCATTTTTTCTTACTCACAGTCCGTTTATATTTGGATAAGTTATCATTTGAAAATACTCATAGGTGTGTAATGTTGATCAAATTAAGACACATGCACGTGCATTAATTCATACCTTGCATGTCTATGCAAAAACCGATACGTATTGCAATATATTGCGATACGGTTTTTTGAATATAGCAATATATTGCAATACGGGTTTTACCGTATAATTACACCCTAGTAGGAAGAGCTTGTCGTCGTTTATATTACTGAAATAATTGTGTTGAATACGACAATAAACCCAATTAAAAATGTTTCTGTAGTAGTTGTTGTTGTTAGTGTGGTTGTTATTGCAGGTGCTGCTTTTATAGTAGTTGTTGTTAGTGTGGTTGTTATTACTGGTGTTGCTGCTGCTGTTCTTATGTGTGTTATTGCTGGTGTTGCCGCTGCTGTTGTTGTTGCTGCTTTTTCAATGGTTGTTATTGCTGGTGCTGCTGTTTCTGTAGTAATAGTTGTTTTTGTGGTTGTTATTGCTGGTGTCGTTGATTCAGTAGTAGTAGTTGTTGTTGTTTGTGTGGTTGTTATTGCAGGTGCTGCTGCTGCAGCTTTTATTATATTTGTTGTTAGTGTGGTTGTTATTGCAGGTGCTGCTTCGTTATAGTAGTGGTTGTTATTGCAGGTGCTGCTGCTTTTATAGTAGTTGTTGTTAGTGTGGTTGTTATTGCTGGCGTTGCTGCTGCTGTTCTTATGTGTGTTATTGCTGGTGATGATGTTTCTGTTGTAGATGTTTGTGTGGTTGTTATTGCTGGTGTTGCAGCTGCTATTGTTGTTGTTGCTTTTTCAATGGTTGTTATTGCTGGTGTCGTTGATTCAGTAGTAGAAGTTGTTTTTGTTTGTTTGTGTGCTTTTTATTGCTGGTGTTGCTGCTGCATTTCCTTTGGTTGTTGCTGTTTTCTATGGTTATTATTGCTGGTGCTGCAGCTTCTGTAGTAGTGGATGTCGCTGCTGCTAATTTTATGGTTGTTATTGCTGATGCTGCAGCTTCTGTAGTGGATGTCGCTGCTGCTAATTTTATGGTTGTTATTGCTGGTGCTGCAGCTTCTGTAGTAGTGGTTGTCGCTGCTGCTAATTTTATGGTTGTTATTGCTGGTGCTGCAGCTTCTGTAGTAGTGGATGTCGCTGCTGCTAATTTTATGGTTGTTATTGCTGATGCTGCAGCTTCTGTAGTAGTGGTTGTTGCTGCTGCTAATTTTATGGTTGTTATTGCTGGTGCTGCAGCTTCTGTAGTAGTGGTTGTCGCTGCTGCTAATTTTATGGTTGTTATTGCTGGTGCTGCAGCTTCTGTAGTAGTGGATGTCGCTGCTGCTAATTTTATGGTTGTTATTGCTGGTGCTGCAGCTTCTGTAGTAGTGGTTGTTGCTGCTGCTAATTTTATGGTTGTTATTGCTGATGCTGCCTCTTCTGTAGTAGTAGTTGTTGCTGCTGCTAATTTATGGTTGTTATTGCTGATGCTGCAGCTACTATATGAATGGTTGTTGTTGTTAGTGAGGTTGTAATTGATGGGGCTGTTTTTTCTGTAGTAGTAGTTATTGATGTTTGTGTGGTTGTTGTTGCTGCTGTTGCTGCTGCAGCTTCTTTAGTTGTAGTTGTTGTTGCTTTTGTGGTTGTTATCGTTGTGTTGCTGCTGCTGTTGTTACTGCTGCTATTTCTATGGTTGTTGTTGTTGCTGCTGTTGTTCTGTAGTAAAAGTAGTTGTTGTTTGTGTGGTTGTTATTGCTTCAGTTGCTGTTTCTATGTTTGTTTTTGCTGGTGATGCTGTTTCTGTGTTATAGTTGTTGTTTGTGTGGTTTTAATTGCTTGGGTTGCTGCTGCAATTGATGTGCTGCTGTTTCTTTGATTGTTGTTGCTGGTACTGCTGTTTCTGTAGTAGTATACAGTTATTTCATGTATGATTAGGGAACAGTCAGACTGTTGGCCCGAGGTGGTGGGAATAGAGTTTTGAACTGATTCCCGAGGCTGTAGGCCGAGGGATAGTTTTAAAACACTATTGCTGACACCGAGGGACAACAGTTTGACTGTTCCCAAATCAAACATGAAATAACTGTTTTATTACCTAATAAATTACTTCGTCAGACAATTCCAAAAACCATTTTTCCTCCCAGGTTGACAAGTTTACGTCTGATAAATCAATATCGATGGATACTTGGTGCATTCGAAAGCGTCTGGTAAAGCCTTATATTCTCGTAGCAGTTACTTCCCTTATATCAGTACAGTGTGCCGACTTGATTTGCTAGAGCGGCTCAATTCGGCGTACGCCGGTTTCTAAATGGGCACCGGAAAATCACTTTATTTGTTCCGAGATTAAGCTGAAATCATTAGCCGGCGTACGACTATTAGCCGGTTACGCTTGGGCGGCTATCAAGTGACAAGTATGGCTGTAAATGCCCACAAGGTGGCCCATTATTAAGAAACATTAATAAAATTTTACTTATTTTATAATTTTATATAAATACTGATATTGTGTTTAACTTCCTTTACGTGTCATTTATGTAAGAGTAATATCGTATAAGTACACATTTTACTCGCCAGACACGAACTTGAAAATATTGACGACTAAAATGATATATTTGTACACACTGCTTTAAATTCGACTGTATGCAGCAGTAATTCATCGTCATCTTCGTCAACACCCATCATTACTAAGCTAATAATTTTTTACACAACCACAGCCGTAACTATTGCAGGCGCGTAGGAGCTGGGGCCGCGGTCGCGGTCCCAATATTTTGGCAAGCAGCGGCAACTGGACCGCGAGTTAATTTTTTCATGGCCCATATTGAAAATCGTGATGTCAAATACAAAGATTTGTTCTCAAACAGGGGGTACTGAAAGTGCTCACATTCACAAATATTTTCGACCGTCGGAAGGGGGAACCCTCCCGTACCTACCCCAACTGCGGCCCCAATATTCAGATCCTTCTTACGCGCATGTATTGACGCCATTTTAGTAAGCCGGAACGCTTGATTCATATATCCGGGGTGAGCCGATCGGTGATCGGTTAACGCCGGTTCGTAAGCCGCCCTGGCAAATCAAGTCGGCCCAGTTACAGTTCGAATAACAATGCGTGTCGTCAGTCAAAACTATTGACCGTTCAACAGTTCTCTCAGGACACAGTTAAAAATATTGAATTACACTTATATAAGCAATCAGGTAGGCCTAATAATAGTTGTTGTTGTTTGTGTGGTAGTCATTGCTGTAGCTGCTGTTTCTGTAGTTAGCCGTGGCGTTGTAGTTAGCATGTCTGACTTCGAATCCGGAGATTGCGGGTTCAAGCCCGTTCGCGGTAGGTCATACACTGTACATGAGTTGTCGGCCTCGCGGTAAGGTAAGTTAGTTCTGGTGATAGAAAAGTGTCCAGGGGCGTTTTTTTATTTCTGAAACCATGATTCTGATTAAGCATACAATCTTAATCATGATATTGATGATAATAAAACATCTTGATTAGGCTTATTGTTTAAATATGGCAACTAACATTTCTGTGGCAGAAAAGAAAATACTTATTGCGAATGTCTGGTAGTTCCTTGAGTTCAATAGCCTATCCGCCGGTCCGTCGAAGCACCTAAATGTGTCCTTTCAGAAGGCCAGAAAATATTTAATCAGTAAATAAATTGAGGGGTTTCATCCACAATGAATTAACAAATTGTACGCATATCGAATTTGCTATTGAATGTCTATCCTATGTTTTCATGCACATTATTCTACTGATTTAGGGTTGTGAAATAATTAGGAAAACACGTTTTATTAACAGCAGAAGGATGTTAGTCAAACACAAAATGACATCCGACAATAGGGCTACTTTCTACACTCACCATGTTGTTATTGATCCAGCAGAAGGATTGATCCTTCTGTTATAATTCAATCCTTCAGCCAACAGGCCCAGCAGAAAGATTGATCCTTCTGTTATAATTCAATCCTTCAGCCAAAAGACCCAGCAGAGAGATTGATCCTTCGATTACAATCCAATCCTTCAGCCAACAGACCCAGCAGAAAGATTGATCCTTCTGTTATAATTAAATCCTTCAGCCAACAGACCCAGCAGAAAGATTGATCCTTCTGTTATAATTCAATCCTTCTGCTAACAGACCCAACAGAAAGATTGATCCTTCTGTTATAATTCAATCCTTCTGCTAACAGACCCAGCAGAAAGATTGATCCTTCTGTTATAATTCAATTCTTCAGCCAACCGACTCAGCAGAAAGATTGATCCTTCTGTTATAATTCAATTCTTCAGCCAACCGACCCAGCAGAAAGATTGATCCTTCTGTTATAATTCAATCCTTCTGCTAACAGACCCAGCAGAAAGATTGATCCTTCTGTTATTATTCAATTCTTCAGCTAACAGACCCAGCAGAAAGATTGATCCTTCTTTTATAATTCAATCCTTCTGCTAACAGATCCAGCAGAAAGATTTATCCTTCTGTTATAATTCAGTCCTTCTACTAACAGACCCAGCAGAAAGATTGATCCTTCTGTTATTATATAATCCTTCTGCCAACAGACCCAGCAGAAAGATTGATCCTTCTGTTATAATTCAATCCTTCAGCCAACAGACCCAGCAGAAAGATTGACCCTTCTGTTATAATTCAATTCTTCAGCCAACAGACCCAGCAGAAATGTTGATCTTTCTGTTATAATTCAATCCTTCAGCCAACAGACCCAGCAGAAAGATTGATCCTTCTGTTATAATTCAATCCTTAAGCCAACAGACACAGCAGAAAGATTGATCCTTTTGTTATAATTCAATCCTTCAGCCAACAGACCCAGCAGAAAGATTGATTCTTCTGCTGTAGTTTAATCCTTCTGCCAGCAGACCCAGCAGAAAGATTGATCCTTCTGTTATAATTCAATCCTTCAGCCAACAGACCCAGCAGAAAGATTGATCCTTCTGTTATAATTCAATCCTTCAGCCAACAGACCCAGCAGAAAGATTAATCCTTCTGCTGTAGTTTAATCCTTCTGCCAGCAGACACAGCAGAAGGTTCGTTCCTGTTTCCGAAATTCTTACGAGATACTAGTTGTCAATGTCCGAATCGTGCCCACTGTGCAGACTTGGTTTTTGGTTAATCGTTCGCTAAATTCAGGTACACAAAGAAAAATTGAATTCGAATGACCTATTAAGTACTGAATTCCCACCAAATTGACCTTCGTCAGAAAATATTATTGCTTTGTATCCTGAATATTATCTGTGTTGGTGTCGCCATTGTTGTGCTTTGCCTGACCGATTAACGATAGTGGTAAGGGGCATGTAATCCAGACTACACGTGTTTGTACAATCTCACAACCGAGGACATTCAAAGATTCCGGGGATCAACTTATACTTTACATCAATTGTCCAGTAGCGTGTTCAGTTACCTCGAACGTTACTTAACGATACATTCGGAACTCCTCGGCCATTCGCTGCGAATAATCTCGGACATATTTAGACGCTACTTTGAAACTACCAGTGTTGAAGTAAACAAATATATGATCGCGTAGGCATTAAGTGATGTTTCGTTTTTAGTCCGTAAATTTTGAAACATCACTCATTGCCTTAACGATCGCATATTTGTGTATTAGATTAGATTATTCGCAGCGAATGGCCGAAAAGTTCCAAATGTATCGTTACGTAACGTTCTGTAACGTTCGCGGTAACTGAACACGCTACTGCTCTAGTCATGACTTAAATGCACCAATCATTACGTTGCATAATAATTTTGTGTTTTTAGTTTATTTTTAATCAATAGTATCAGCATAGACGTTTTTGGGTGTTTTTTTTTGGGGGGGGGGGAGTTCTTATGTAAACTAATCATTTAAAACATATTTGACATTTTAACTGTAAATAAGCACATGCATAATTGTATTTTATATAATCTATAAAATATGTATAGTAGCCCGTAACCCATTAACAGATTTATAAGTGCATCTGTATCAGGGATTTCTAAAACTTCATTTTCTTTAAGTGAATTTGTCATATTTCATTGGCAGAAGCTGAACGCATTTGAATATTTTTTTAAATAAAATTATAAATGTTAAGTTTTGTATCTATATATTTTATCCACTTAGCGTGACATAATCTTTTAATCAGTATTTATTAGTTAGAAAAGACATTTGTTAAATTCTAACTTTTATGATAAATAGTGTACATCTACTGACACGATTGTTGTTATATTTTCACCGCTGAATATTAATTTGACACGTTGTATAAATATAATATCTAGTATTTATTAGCATTGCTTGGGTTATTCATGCTAGAATTTTTGATTAATGTATAAAAATTATTACTCCGTTTAATATTCCGTGTCTGTTAGTATTAATTTACGTTTATATTTTATACATGTACTTGGTTTTTTTTCAATGCAACGTTTTATGATCCGTAGTTCTGATCTTTATATTCATTATAAATTCAAATTTGCTAACTATTCTATTAGCGTTTTGATTTATAAATCAAACAGCACACATGGAAAGCTGAGTTAGTTCCTTTTTATAATAACTAGATCATGATCGTGTCGAAGCGTTTCCTCCATTTTTAGGCATTCTGGAAAGTTTTCTGCCCAAGAAGCTGTTCATTATCAATATGGATAATCACTATTTCTATTGGGACAAGCGCTGTGTGGACACTAATTATAGTCATTTTACAACGGACAGCTCGCTTAAGCTTTTCTGGACATTATTCAATAACCAGTACTCTCCTTCCCTTCCACTGGACCGACAACTTCTTTATATACATAAGTACCTTTTTAAGTATTGTCAAGTTTTCATAGAAGGGTATAATTAGCTAGGACGAGGCTTGAACCAGAAACCCATTCAAAATTCAGTCATACCACAGACCTCCGTAGATTACATCTAATATTTTTACGTTACTCTATTCACAGATCAGTAGCCTGTTCAATTACCCTTAACGTTCCAAAACGTTCCGTAACGATACATTCGGAACTCCTCGGCCATTCGCTGCGAATAATCTCGGACATATTTAGACGCTATATTGAAACTACCGGCGTTGAAGTAAACAGATATGCGATCGTTTAGGCAATGAGTGGTATTTCGTTTTTAGTCCGTAAATTTTGAAACATCACTCATTGCCTTAACGATCGTATACTTGTTTATAAGATTAGATTATTCGCAGCGAATGGCCGAGGAGTTCCGAATGTATCGTTACGGAACGTGTTGGAACGTTTAGGGTAAACGAACAGGCTAAAGGTTTCATCAACCCAGCCTTAGTACTTATGCAGTAGGGGTTCCAGATTTTATACTTACATGTGAGCGAAGGATTCAGCTTTAGAATGGATCCTTTCCGATATTACAGGTAGGTAACTTAAACACTGACGAATCATACAAACTCATAAACATATATCAATACCTACATTATTCTGTGCATAGATTACAATCTAGTACATGTACACCTTCTGTTGTCTAATTGATTATATGATATATTATATTAAATTATATTAATGCTCAACTCTTGTATAAAAGAGTATAAACAGTTAGTTAAAGTTAAAATGCGGTTTAATGTCTGATTCCATATACATGTTCAGCCGACTTTACAATCTTGTTCGATAACTCCTGATCATTGATATCACCCTCAGGCAGGTGATCCCTCACAGTACCCATTTACACATGGATGGAGTAGAACAATTGTAGGTTAATTTCTTGCTGAAGGAATTTAGCAGTGCCCTTAGTGGGGATCAAACCCGGGACCTTCCGATCCCTAAGCGCGCGTCCCACCACTGGAGCACTGCTCCCCGGTAAAGTTCCACTTACGACAATCAAATTCAATGGTCTTAATAGCATTAATTTCGTCTCAAATTAAGCATTTGAGGCTAAATATCATCAAAATAGCACGAATTTGCAATTAGCAAAGTTTTCTTAATAGCAGATCTTAACAGTTGTTAAAAAACTCAGTGATTCAGTCATGTATATTGTTTTCTAAATTAAGTGTTAACCAGAAGGTGTGTGTCTCCGTATCAGTTAATCAAAACATTTCAATTAAAGTCACATTGCGTCATTTATAAATGTTTTAATGACATTGCAAAAACTTAACATTGCCCGGACAGGTCTACAGGTTGGAGATGATAAATATTGCCTATCTTTCCAAATTAATCTATAATATATTCACTAAATATATAGCCCAATAAAAAACAGGAAATTTGAGTCAGACAAGAATATATTGTGTATTATTCTATAAATCCAAGGATAAAGCACTGTAAAACTTGATACTTCTGAGTGTCGTAGTATATTCAATGAACATATTTGAGAAGACAATTTCACAATATTGTGAAGTTTGACATTTAATTTTAATCACTGATAGACAGATAATACTTGAATGTTTATGATGGGGGACCATCTCACAATAGGCATATAAATATACATTCAAAAAGGAAATGGATCTTCTATTGAAATGTTTATGTCTACAAAAATTGTAAAGCTGTGAAAACGTTTGCACCATTCACAATCTCAATACATCGTCGACTTGATCAATTTGTCTCAATGTCAAAATCCTCTGCCATTCAACAGAGACATGGTATGTGGTCGCACTAGGACAGCTGGACCGCCATCTTTGTTTTCAAACTAGCACAACCACTGGATTTTAATAATTTATTATAAAAAAATATCGAAAACGCTACACATATGTTTATAGAAATAAAACATAAATGTTGACTTTTATATATTTTATGTTTCGTTGAATGTTGTTGTTCACAGTGTTGTTGTGATGAAGATGACACTACTTCGTACACCGTATGGAGACAATTTATACCATAAGCGACCGGAGATGTTCCTATTCAAAAATACTATAAAATATACTAGGCATTTTATACAGTCTACGAAATTAGTGGATGTCCGGCTGCCCAGGACAACTTATTTCTAGTTGGAGCAACCAATAATTTCTTCTGGGCAACCAAATTTCTAAAAACAAGATATAGTGCTAGCTGCTAAAATGATTCTGTTCTGCATGGCGACCACTTTCATATCCTAATTTCGTAGACTGCGGCATATACTTATACGATAACTTGCTCAAAGGTTTCTTACTATATTACTCAAAATCAATGTACACTGTTAAGCAATTTACATTCATTTGTGTATATTTCATTTTCGAGTTCCGTGGCTTCTGTATTGATTATGGTTTTTGAAATCAGCCTATAGGTATCTATTTTTTGGGCGTATGCTAAAGATGTTGGTATCATTCGAAAGAGCAAAGCCGTCGTTATGCTTGTATATATAAAATATATGTGAAGCATAATAAATTATAATGGAGGAACTAGCCGCTTACTGAACTTGGGTAAAAATCTACCGTTTTTTTAAGTAATATACCTTATATGTTTATAATTTTTACAGTAATTTTGTTTCGAAACCGTGTCAACCGCCTATGGTTTAAACAACTACGACTGTTATTGCGCATCTCTTTATAGTCTATTTATAGCACTTCATAGCTTGTTTATCATTTTATTGCGCGTTTAATGCAATTTATAGTTGCTTTTCAATATACCAATATGAAGTAAGACAAATTTAGAAGCAAATCTTTTTGCCATTTAGGTCGAAGAAAAAACGGGTATTTTTGAATGCCCGGTGGTATGATAATTTTTACAGATTATGCGAATTATTCTCGCTCAGGAGTTGACACCCGATCAAATTTCAAGTTATAAAATTGTGATACTAATCATTAGGAACATTAGTACTAAATTTATGAAAATGATAAAACGTTTATGTCACTAACAGTCTTATGCGGTTGGTAAACATTAAATCCGCCATTAATCTTTTGAATCGCACTGAATTATGGGAGTTTTTTGTAAAATTTATTGTTTTCGGATAGGTAATAAGGTTCGGATGCTCAGATGTTATCTAGATAAACGACCTCACTGCTCTAACGGAGTCTGATTTTGGGTGTACATTACATTTGACAATAAACCTCAAATTTCCTAGGTGTGAAAATCTACGGAGAATATCGCTAGCGTTGATTTTAGTCATCAATTTCAATGACATGTTTTTTTATTTAACATGTAGATTGTATTGCTCGTGAATAAAAACTGATTTGAGTTATGGCTATTTAACAACATACAGCTGTCGAAAATTCGATCTGGTTCAATAACCAGTCTCCTGCGTCATATATCAGATCAACTTGTTGCGAATGTACATCAAAACTGTTTGTGCTCGCTCCCATGCCAATGCCAATGACAGATTTCAACTCTTTGCGCAGGTGATGCAGTCGGCAATTATTCAAAGCAGTATAATTCTAATTTATACATATCTATTGAATATAACTGTTTACACCCACAAAATCATTAATTTAACTTTGTATTGTAATAAAGTAATATATGTATGACTCTAATAACTTTTACCCTTGTTAAATATGTTACATGTACACATCAAGTACTGGCACAGACATGAACGATGCAGAAAATACGTTCAAGACTTCTGTAAAAAAATATATTTATTATTTTAGAGTGTGCAATTGAATGCAAATGACGGTTCATCAATTTGGTTTGCAAGTCACGAAATGTTTAGCTTTTTTATTCCTATATTTTTACTCCCACTAGATATATATTATTCAGCTTTTTTGCTAGTTTGCTATATTTCTTTTACCGATCAATCCGTCCGTCCTTTCGTCTGTACAGCTTTCGAATCAGCCACTTCTTCCTTATTACTTCATCGATGTTCATAGGACTTGGGAAACATGTTCACTACAACCAGATGATGTGTCTTGTGCATTACCATTGATCGTAGCCCCAACTTCAAGATTATATAGTAAGTACATTCATTAAGAAATCTACTTAGGAATGTCCCCACTTATATTCTACTCATTGACTTTGTGTCTCAGCCACGATCTTACTTTTTACTTAACAGTTGTCTGTAGGACTTGGGACAATTGCTACCTACCACCAAATTACGTGTCTCGTGTAAGACCCTGTGGTGCTTTTCACAAAATTCTTACGAAAATAATCTTCGTAAGTCAAATGCAAGAAACATCAATAATACGCTCATTTTTTGATTTTCAATTCTAAATATTATACAGATTGTGTAGAATTGTATATACCTTTTGAATATCACATCATAGTTATGCTTATTATCTGTCTGACTTTGAAGTGCTCATTATATAAAACTGACTTACGAAGATTTTTATTCGTAAGAGTTTTTGTGAAAAGCAGCACTGGCTTGTAGCTCCAAGGTCAAAGTAAGATAAGACCTAGCAAAGATATTCAACATCATCTCAAGACTCGTAGTTCAGAGTTCAATGTCATCTTTAAATTGATTCGAGCGGTGAACTATGTCATGTGCAAAATAGTGAAAAGTCTTCGTGCAGAGGAGTCAGCTTAAACCAATACAAAGCTATATATTAACTATTTTATACACTTTTTGATTATTTTTATTTCTGGTCGCTGCAAGAGTCAAAGAGACGAAAAACAAAATCTTTGTTTAAATTCTGAAGAACACGTGTCGAAATGCCCGGATAGCTCAGTAAGAAGCACGCAAGTCGAGGGGCCGTGGGTTCGATTCCCGGGCGGGGCCTACTTTCGTGAAGCTTGGTCGTGAAATTATTTCTACGGCCATTCTCCCTCCTACCAATGATTTTTAATTATGTAGGGCAGTTCTCAGTCACTGACGAAAGTATGCGCTTAGTAGTTGGCAGCTAAATCTAGAGATTTAGCCTTTCCAGGAGGAGTGAGTAGGTTGACTGATCGCCGTTATATATGACCTGTACAATGTGTTGCTACGGCGTTAAACCCAACAAAAACAAACTAAAAACTCTGTTCATGATTATTTCTATTTCTAGCTGCTGCAAGAGCCAAGAAGACGATCTTTGTTTACATTCTGAAGATCACGTGTCTATATACTCTGTTCAAACATTTAACAATTTAACTAATTAGAACTAAAATAGAAAGCACACATTGTGATGTGACGCATTTATAAACCTACAAATGTTAAGTCTTGTAAAGAACATGTTACAATCAAAGCGCTGAAGGCACTGAATTTATTCGGGTTTAAAAGGTAAAATGAGATTTCCGGCTAAAACTACGTTTGTACACAAAGAACAGTTCAGTGATAGGTAGATCATCATTGCTACGGTTCAAAACACTTCAAAAAATCGACCTATAAATACAGCAGGTAAACCGGTCAGGCGAACACACTTTTGATTTGTGTTTAATCACAACAAGTTAAGGGGCCATTCTTAGAACAATGCAATAATTAACTTTTTTAAGTTATCATTTTTATGCACATTTATTCTACTGCATCTGTATATAAAATAAATGAAGTCCACTATTCAGACATCATTCAAAGTCATCAACTACATTCTTTAAACTTTTCCTTTAGAACCATTCTATTACATAAGCTGATGTAACATCTCTACTG
Organism: Mactra quadrangularis; assembly: GCA_025267735.1. Taxonomy (NCBI): domain Eukaryota; kingdom Metazoa; phylum Mollusca; class Bivalvia; order Venerida; family Mactridae; genus Mactra; species Mactra quadrangularis. The sequence continues at coordinate 22,337,526 of CM046301.1, read as the reverse complement.
AAAACTGGCACTAACGACAGGTCGTTACTGAATAGTTGATACCATTCTATTACATATTACGACGTAAAGATCTCTAATGAGACGCTTAACTCACAAGCTATTGTACATACGCTTCAGTATGACCGATTAACAAGTGTATTTCAGGAATTATTGCGCTTGTCATAGCAGACGATGAGACGATCATTTTGAATTACTCTATACTTATATACGGAGGAACTACTTCTGGATTCGGCACATTTTCAAAATCAGAGAGGGTCTGAAATACGGTAGATATATTTGTTCAGGACTGACGTCCCGAACAAATAAAAAATGCAACTGATGAGCGAAATATTATAACTGCTAATTACATACAGTATTTTAGGACACTATACAAACGTTTTTGACCTTAGCCCAATAATATATAATTTTATGTTTTATTTTTGATTACGTTATTATTTATTTCTTTATATTAATATTTATTTATATTGAGTTCTTGAGTCTATAGGTAAACCATTGTCTGTAATATTTGTTGCTTTTAATTCAGTTTGAATTACGAAACATTAAAAAATGTAGAATCTAATTAGTGTTCGTGCACTTTCGAATATCATATTCTTACATCAGATAATGAAATTGAAATTTCACCAGACATGTTTAAAAACACATTTGTGTAAATATTCTGCAGAAATGTTCATGTTTTATGCATTGTAATAGTATATGAGCAATATGACGATCAGAAATAATGTATTATAAAATGATGCGCAACGCGAGAAAAGGGCCCTTAAGCTGTTTGACGTCGTTTGCGGTAAACGTCAATAACGTTAGCGAGGTCAATTTTAGCGTACACGTGTCACGTCAGTGATTATTGCATTGTTTATACTTAACGATTTGACTGGCTATCTTGCTTTAATTAAAGGGAATAAATCGATGTTTTGTAAACTATGACTGACTTACTAACATTGTTTGAAGAAATTGGTAACAAATAGCTTAAAAATAAGGATTGTTTATAGTCGTGATTTTGTGTTTTCCGTCCAACTTTCGTCAACGTGCCGAACCGTCCTGTGGTGTTGAATTTTCTTTAACTATAGTAACGTGTTAGACGTGTACTGTATTAGTTTTGCTTTAGCATTGGATTACTAAATAGATAAGCAACATATAAACGTTTTTTCGAGAGAATTGCATGCATAATTTCGGTACTATAGCTTTAAGCTGACGATAGTTACAGCTTCAAAACGCGTCGCCAACAAATTGTTTACACGTAACTACGGGTACACATGCACACTCGGGAATAGAGCACACGCTATAATCTTTAATGCGGACTCGACCTTTTTCTTCAGAATTTTGATTCTGTACAACTTATAATCTTTGTTTGATCGTGAAATTTTGTGAATAGGTTACGCAAAATAAGAATAAAAACGTCGTCCCTATCGAAATTGAAATGTCCTTTATGTTTTAAAATGTTTAATCATCAGTCTTGGCAGATAGAATCGGATCTGTTATGACTATGAAGAGATTAAATCAGGCCTATGCATCTATTGCATCGAATGCAAACATGTGTAATCACTAGCCTACATAACCTCGTTTTGCTGTTATATTATATTGCTATCGTCTATAATACAAATGGTCATTTAAATTAAAACTGAAATTTGTTACCAAAAAGAAACAATCTGTACTTCAGCAGCTCGAGCTGTCACAATGTAGGCTTTAGGTTTGGCCTTGCTAGATATCTACCAACATTCATTCTTCTTTTCATAATTTGACTTAATAAAGCTCGACTTTGCATCACTGACCGAAAAGTTTATCACATAGTCAGCAAATTGCGAAATACTACTTGCTAATTACCTTATCTAGCAATCTCCGTAAACAGATACCCTGTAGAGCATTGTCGTACAGGATCTCTACTTTCTCAATGCAGGGTCACGTCGAGATGACCTTTATGTCGACTTGACGAATCACTATCAATCAAATTTTGATTTTGTAATTTCTAATTTTAGACCAATGTTTGCAAACTAATTCAACAGCGGTATTATTCACAGTCTGCCATTGGACGGCTCATTTCAAATTGCGTGACGTAGACAATATAAACAAGTTACGTATCATAACAATTTCGTCATTAATATTATGATGAGAAAATGTCACCTGAACGTGATCCTCGTTTGAAAAAGGCCAGATCTAAATTAGTGAGTAGGCGAGCGGAAAATTTTAGATCGGGTTTTAATCAGATTGCTTATCTAGCAGTTGGATCTAAGAAATAAATTACATTTGCCCAGCTAGGTAACACTTGTGAGACAAGGTGAACCCATTGTTAATAAATTGTCTGTTTACCAAGGGTGTAACATCGTATGAATTAACAGTATTAGATACGCTGTGTTTCCATCTCTCTACCATGGTAAGAAAACACCAAATTGGTATAAGTATAAGGCGTGTTTCTTTCTTACCATACAACCAACCAATAGTTCGTTAGAAAACATCATTTCCGCCATACTAAACTGTCCATACTTTTTACTTACCTATGAATAAATAAACAGTTTATTGAAAACAATGATGGTAATATTAAGTGTATTTTGTGTGTACCACTGTGATCTTTTATCTTACTTCATGTTTGAATCTGATAAACACATGAACAGGCCTTACAATAAAAACCTGATTTTGTCATAACATGGCATTACCCCTCGCCAATAATGAAGCATGCAACATAAACACAGGACATCGTCGATCCATACTTATATCAAACTTTAATGTAGCTTGAAATAACTTGCAGCTTCCATGATTCAGAACCGGATTTCCATAGTAATGCTCAGTTTCTTCAATTGTACCACAACCATATCGAGGGTTGCCTCAAACTCCCCGCAGCGGTTATTCCCTGTATTTAATCAATAACCACTGCCACCACAAGTAAATTCGTCCCTTAGAGAGCCGATTTTTTTCATCTTTTCTGTTACAACTCAATATTTTCTACATATTGAGTCTTACAACGTTCAAAGTACATGAAGATAAAAAATTAAAAAAATGATTTAATTTAAAATTTGTAAAACTAACAAAGCGTTACGTAAGCACTGCGAGGAGTATGGACATTCTATAAATAGATGATATTACTAGCGACACGTAATTTACCTGTTGGCAGTGGTTTAGTAGCAAAGCGTGACGTAAGCACTGTGAGGAGTTTGGGGTTGCCTGCAAGACTGTTGTAAGTGCATTGCATTAAAGACCGAGCTACTACAGTCTTGAGGGGAACACTCGATATATGCTTACGCATTCCATGGGCCAATTGAACTACTAAAGGATCACCGACTATCATTTCTAAACTTCAATACTCAGATTTCTTTGATAATATTACCTTCCAAAAGCGTTGTTATGTCGGCCTTTTATTGGTCTTACAAACAAAAGGTTACCAAGTTTCGCATTACTTAATTTTCACATTTTAAGTTGAACTAAATATTTTATCCATCTTTCACCTGGAGCTTGGACTTAATGTGTGTTAAACATCATATAATTGACATTAAAAGTTACTTGTAAATATTGCGCTCTTATTTGTAAACGCAAGTAAGCCAGAAATTTTTGCAAACACGCCAATACTCGCAAAGACGGCAAAACATTGAAAGACAAAATCACATTTAGCGTTAATATGTTATCGCATGATTACACTCCATGTGTAAAGTAAAGCTATGCTGACATAAATCTTTTTTTTAGAGAGTATTTATATTTGATCTTTGTCATTAAACGCAGCATTCGGAACACCTCAACCTTTTATAGGGTGCTGTTTTTTGACGATTGAAATATGTTCTTGTTCAATTTGGAACATGCGGGTGTTAAACAAATGTGAAAGTGAATTTTATAAACAAGATGTATGCTGCTCTCTTTATTATCTGTATATCATATATTTTTTGTGACAACTAAAATTTTTGCCTACAGACTGGCCAATGGTAATCGATAAAAAACGCACTTACAATAAATTCAAAGGAAATTTGACGTCGATGGACATCGACAACAATAGACCTCCACAAGTTTTTTGTTGTACCCTAAAAAACAATGCCGTCAGTTTAAGTCTATAATTGTTTTACAATAATAATTGATGCTAATGACATTAAAGTTATTTGTCGGGACTACAAAATATAGTTGCTTATACACTGTCAGTAAAGACTGCCACTTGTTATTTGGACTCATTTATGAAGACATATTTACGTCAATCGTTAATTCTAAATCAATTCAAATGTAAGCTGTTTTTAATCATTAATGTAAAGAATATTGAATTTTTAAAAAAAAACTTTGGTGTTAAAACTAGTTCCCAATGCTTTATGCAGTGAAATGACTAAGTTATTAACCTGCTATATAACTTACGAAAAACGCGACGTTAACATGACGTCGCTTTATTTTCTTGTACCGATTATCGAATTTCAAATCACCATAGCAACGTCATGAATTGAGATATTTTAATAAATTATACATTTTTGGAAAGTACAAAGCCTACTCTTTCATTTTCTGTAAAAATCTCAATTTCGAAAAATTTGACCTTAAGGGCCCTTTTCTCACGTTGCGCATCAAATGATTTGTAAAATGATAATTTATTTACTTACTAATTAAAATTTGATTATAACCAGTTTTTGTGCGCTATTCAATTAGCGATAGAATATGGGTTTTGATACTTGCTTGAAGAAAATTTGATCACGAAATCATTTACAATGCCTGTTACTTGTATGCCTACACTCCTTGTTCTATACATTTTAAATGAATTATTAATACTAGTTAAAAGTTAAATTGAGATCAAAAGTTTACAGTTCTGTCTTCATAATTTGATTTCACGCCGTCAACAAGCTTATTTTACTTGCTTATTGTCACAGACCAGCTCATCTAACAAGCCTACCATTCTACAAGAAGCTAATAACATCTCCCTTTATCTGGTTCCAAGTCGTACTTTGACGGGTAATAGTACGTCAGGCAAAACAGAATAATGGCGGCAGCCGGTGTATTGTATAAGGTATTGGATAATTCTTTTTTCAAATGGACATTTCTCAATATATAGGCCTAAATAAAGTTCATTTAAGATGTTAATTACTTACTACATGTACATTTCGAAGGTTGTCTGCAAGACTGTAGTAAGTACATTGTATAAAACGCGAGTTACTACAGTTTTGCGGGCAACCCTCTATTTGTACTATGATTAATATAGTTAAAATAAACGCTTAAATAACCGCCCGGTGCGCTCAATCAGTAGCTTACAAATCTACTGATCCAGGGATCGTCGGTTTTATTCCCGGATTTGAGCATTCTTGTGTGAAGCTTATTTATGAAATAATTTCCACGACTATTCTCCCTCCTATCAATGATTCTCAATCATGTTGGGCAGTTGTCAGTCACTAACGGAATAATGCTAGTCACTGTACAATAAACAATAAAGGTAATAACAGAAATTTACCTACTAAAATTCTTAACCAAAACACATTACATGTCCTCAAATATAACATTGGTTTTTTCGTCATTTCTGTTTAATGTAAATATATACTTTATAATGTAACTATAACTGTTACATACAATGTATAATCTATATGTGACTGACCAGAATATATGAGGTTACGAAGCTGACGACAGCTTCAGGTCAATTTTCCAACACTTGCCGTGAAACTTTCTCAAATGAATAAAGATGTCGATGAAAAGCTATAGAAATGTTTTATATTTGTATCGAGTTACATGATTAGATGGTTTAAGATGCTTAATAGAAGAAATTTATTTTTAATTCTACGGAATATAATTCCTACGTGATTTATGGTCAAATCAAGTAGCTACTGTAGGGGAATACGATCCACCTATTCAGTTTTATTGTCGTCTGCTATCAAATTTCCCGCCTGTTTTATTGAAATTTTACCAAATACTCACATTGCAGCTTCTTTCAGATTTTCACTATCATCGACACACGCCATGTTAAAGATTAAGTATTTTCTCAACATACATTGTATTCAAAATGATCATACCCTTGTGTTCATGATAATAATGCACAGTACGCATGCGTCGAATTAATCCGCCAGAATTGTTTACGTTTCCTCGCACGAGGATATTTGTCTTTCGAACCGTGTTTAACTAATTAGGACTTAGTACAAAAGCTGAGCTTAATCTTTGTAACATTCCATTCAATATATAATCATTTCCAGCTAATTCATGGAATATCAATTTTGTGACAATTTTTACGGGTGTTCCGTATTCAAACGTATTATTATCTTCTCATAAAGCGGTCCAGAGACCTCGCGCCATCTTTTATTCAATCAAATAGTACAACAATTGGAATGACGTTCTAGACAAAATAATGCCAATACCTAATTGGTAATTTCTGACTGAAAGTACCTCACAGTAATCAGTCGATTTATTCACGCTTAATTTCAATTTGAAAGCAAATCAACAGTTAGTTGCAAGTGGTTGATTCAGTAACAATATTCTGACGTGAAACAATTAATAAAATTAAACATTTTAATCATTATTAAGAAAGTTAACATCTGTCATCCTTAATCACTTACATGCACATGTATATACAGTGTATTACATACTACTTATTTTTGCTATATTGTTTGACTGACCACAATATTCCTGACCATCACAAAACGTTGTTCAAACAAAACTATTCGTAGATGATAAGTGGTTCTATAGTTTAAAGCATGTACAATGTCATATGAAACGATTGCGGCCATGGGTCACTGGTTTAATTCAAACCACTTCAAATCCTGCGACCAGTGTACGATTCCTCATATTGCCATGAAATCAGAGACATTTCATTAACAGAATCTTAAAAACTTCATAAGAATCGTCAAACAAGAACCAGGGATGATTTTTGAGATTTTCTCTGCTACTGTTTCAGTATAAATTGGCCTTTGTCCATTTCATTGTCAATTCAGTTTTCGCGTAACAGATGTAGGTAAATATACTGAGAGAAAAAAGTTTAGCAAGTTCGGAAATATTTCACTAGTTTATTGAAACTATACCAATTTGACTTAAACCAAGTACATAATTGAATAAAGCATTTAGTTTTCAATTAGTTTGTAACAATAAATTGTCAAAACCCTGTTGCCTTAGCTCACTGTACAGCCTGAAAGACGTTAGGGGTAAGGCGTCAAAATTCACAAGGAGTTCAGTATCTAGTGTGACCCCCGTTACAAGCTAATACTGCTAAACACCGACGTCTCATGCTACAAATTAGCTTTCTGATAACACGTAGAGGGATTTTGGCCCACTCAACTCGCAGAGCACGTTCAAGGTCCCGCACGTCGTCGACGTCATGATTCTCTCTTACACGACGACCTAAATGGTCCCATAGGTGTTCAATCGGTGAGAGATCAGGCGATCTTGCAGGCCAGGGGAGAAGTTGCACGTTGTTTCGACGTAGGAAACCCTGTGTGTGACGCGCGGTATGCGGGCGGGCATTATCTTGCTGGAAAATCCCCACGTTATGTTGCTGAATAAATGGCAATGCAACAGGTTCGAGGATTTCATCACAGTATCTTTGTGCATTAAGGTTGCCAGGCACAGTAACGAGTTCAGTCTTACCATCATGGTAAATCCCAGCCCAAACCATTACACTGCCAACTCCGTTTCTATCTCGTTGGACAACTTCTCTCCTCTCACCTCGTCTACGCCACACTCGTATCCTGCCATCCGTACATTAAACCGCGATTCGTCGGTAAATAACACATTGTTCCATTGTCTGCGTGTCCATGGACGATGCCCCCGAACCCATTGGAGCCGTTCCTGACGATGCCTATGCGTCAACGGAACCCCGACGTAAGGCCGACACGCCTTTAGCCTTGCCGCGCGAAGCCTATTTCTCACAATTCTGAGGCACACCCTAGTCCCAGTAGTATTCATGAGATCTCGGGCTATCTTCCCACTGGACATAAAACGGTTACGTCGAGAAAGCGTCGTGATGTGACGGTCTTCGCTTGGCGTTGTTTTCCGTGGTCTGCCTGATCTGGGTCTGTCATTGACTCGTCCTGTTTCCCTCAGACGGTTTCTAAGGCGACTAATTGTAGACTCATGGCGATTTAAATGCCGAGCGACAGCTCTTGCCGTCATACCAGCGTGGAGCATACCTACAGCTCTTTGACGTTCTTTTAACGTCATTCCTTGGCGACGCCCCATTGGAATTTCTTCGAGTTTTAAACTGGTTATTTTGTTTGTGGTAACAGCTCAAAACAATGAGGTACATTACTCGACTCTACACGCTACCGAAATTGCCGTGCTTACGTTGCACGTGATTTTCGAGTTTCTTACGCTTCGCTTATAAAATACACGGTTTTCGAACAAACACAATATATGTGTAAAGAGCATCGATAAGTACATCATTTACATATAAAAACGTCTTCATTCGAAAGCTCAAAAAGAAAAAATAATAGGTGTGAAAAACTTGCTAAATTTTTTTCTTTCAGTATAATTACTGAAATAAACACGATTTACATTAAGCAACATTACATGGTACATGTGCTGTATTTTGAAGCTTTCAGAAAAAAACTAATAATATGGGAAATCATTGGCTTTATATAATTTAGTACTTAAGTACCATACATAAATAGAGGGATTCGCTATTAGGACCGACTCGCTATAAAGACAACTATTTTGCCAGAACGCTAGGTGGTTATTACTGGAACTTAACAAGAACTTAATGAAAACTTCATTTAGTCTGTGTAGGTGTATATTATTTCTGCATACACGCTTGGGAGAATCGCGCTGTAAAACATATTTAAAAAATGGAACCAAGTTGCCCTACAAAAATTAAAACATGCGATTAGTTCTTGAACGTACTCTCTTTTTTTCTGTTAAAGTTCTGACTTCTTAAATAATGTTGTGGCTGTGACCTCATATGCGCACTTAACAGGAACAATAACTTGACTGTTAGAAATTAAGAAAAGTATGAATTAATATTAAATAAGCATTTTACTATTTCTGGAGTAGCTATTCAAGTGTTTAGAAAAACTTGCATTTCCTGTCGTGGAACTTTTCAATTACAAAACGTGTCAATGTTTCGAGTTATTTCCTTTTATAGCAGCATGTTTGGTGTAAGTATTTCACCATTTCCTCCGGTCTCCGTGAAAATCACACGGTCATGAGAGTCACTCGATATTCAAGCTTGTACAGACGCTTGTTTAAAAGGAGAGGCTGGATCAATCTTTTCAACAGGTTCTTGTCTAAAGGTATATGGAAAACTGTAGGGTCCATTCAAACAACCTATCAACAATATCGCCGTGAGTTTCATGGAACATTTATTAAAATGTTTTTAAAATATGTGTTATGCACGATATCTAAATTGTAATATGTATAAACATATCATTAATAACATAATCTAACATTACTTTATTGCATAAAATGAACAAAACATTTATAGCAGTACAATTGGACATAATATAAAAAATACGAAAATATACACACACTGTACAAAATATTGACCAAGATGGCTTAAAGTCGCTATATCAAGACTAAAACAAAACATGGACTGCAGAGAAAAGAGAAAATTGGTATTTGCCTGGTACAAATATGGTTTATATTATTTCAACATCTCTAATAAAAAAGAACTTTTTAAACATATGAAGTTTTCACATAATATCGTTGTTTTTTTACATTTCAAAGTGAAAATACATTGAAACCTAAATAGAATTTGGTTATCAATACTTAATTTAATAGTTTTAATGAAGAAGTCTTGTGATAGAAAATACTTCCTCCAAATTTCATGAAAGTAAATGCTTTCTTAATCTTAAAATTTCATATTAAAGCTCTAAAACTATTTTGGATAACCTATAGGCAATGTAAGCAAAACCAAATAAATACTATGTGCTCTCATAAAAGGACTCTCATTTAATGAAATGTCCACTTAGTTACACTTAATCCCAGAATGCAAAATGGTTGACATGTTCATTGAGTTCTTATGTATGTATGTTTTTTTATTTTGATAACTTTAAGGTATTAAAATAGTTATGTCTGCAGTAAATGAATTATGTCTTCATACAGTGGCTTTAAGAATGGTCTGTTTTAAATCTGTTACATCGTGTTTATATTATTGTTCATTTACCTCTTATAAAACACTTCAATGACTCTAGAGTAAACTCTTAAAACAATAGAGTATTATCATTAACGCCTAATTAATTATTCTATGTCCCAAGTGAACTCTTAGAACGCAAGAAGAGCTCTTCAAATAATAGTAATTTCATCCTTTTCCTGCCTTCACTTCAAGCTTTAAGGAATGTACTCGTTTGTTGTTTTGATAATACACCAATCCTTTAAAACTATAGTGACACACGACAACAATACGTGGCTGAAGGCACGTATACATACAATACTCTCACCAATGTTGTGATGTCAAACTGGCAAAGACTAATGTTTGTGAAAATGTAATATGAAAACTTCACGACGTCACAACTTTATAGACATTTGGTGATTTTATTTTCTGATCTAAATGTAGAAGGAGACGTAAATTGAATATTGTTGATATTATATGACAATAATACAAAATATTCAGAATTGTACATGTTTTAACAAAAGTGACAAATACTGGTGTGGCATGGGAGATGCTCGGGATCTGCCTTGTCCGAGTGTGCTGGTTGCAATTTATGTTTTAAGGTATTCAAGAGGCTTTTACCAAACGTATTAAAGCTGTACATTTTAAAGTATTAAATAGGAAATTCAATTTGAAACAAATTATCATTAACTTCTTTAGAAGAAAATACAGACATTTCCATAGAGATAATAATAAATGCTAATATAACAAAATGAATAAACATATATATATAATTGTCGATTTTCTGAAGTAAAGCAATATCTTTACTTTTGGTTATTATTTTCTGACAAAAGTACAATTATGTTTTAAGAGAGCGTTCCAGGCTGATAAATGATTTGTATGTTATTTGTAAGCACAACCTTTTAAACTTATTCATTACATAATATAGTACATAATTTTATTGGCATGGCAATGCTTCCTGATGGTGTAATAGATTAATATTTTGCCAGACTTCGAGGCGAAATATAATTAATTACAACAATTTATGTGTACTAACACTATCAGATTTTGACATCTACGGCTATTTTTGTTGAACAATACTTACAGACATATATCAGTCACAATTTGTATGTACTATGAATATTTTGATTAATTTTATCACACTTTATAGTTGTTGACATCTAACACTGATATCTTATAAATATATTCCCTTTTCATTCTCATGAATTCATCTGTATTTTGTGTCAGAAAATGAGAGCCATCGAAAAGGTGCCAAAAAATCCTCAGCTTTTTTCACATCGTCATTTCACCGTTATAACTTTACACGTAAGAGAAAATGACCATATTATCCGTTCTGTACATTTTCATCAAACTTGGACGCCATATTATATATATTTAACGAGTACTAGCACAGCGTGTTACGCTAACAGTGATACATTTTACGACTAAAGAGAAAAGTTGTTATACGGCGATCCTGTTCTGGATGTAGAGGCGTCAAGAACGCCAGAGACTTTGACAAGTCAACAAATTATGAATGAAGCGAGAGATAAGGGGATGGTTTGTTTGTTCCGATATTCGTTGATGATGGCGACTTAAAACTGATTCCATGTAGTAATGTAATCTTTATAGGTGTTGTGGGTCTAAGATCTTCCGGTGTTTATATAAATAAAACTTAACTAAAACATTAACCTTCAAACTTATATGTATTGTGTTACCGGTACTTGGGTAAATTCATGCATTTTGTACACTGCCTGCAATTTTAGTCATTTTGAAATTCCTTGTCTACTTTACGAAATCTGTAAAAATACTGAATTTCCTATGTATTTAACAAAATGCCTGAAAATCTGAAAATACATGTATGTGGAAGTGCAGTTGAAGACAAGTCTGTTTTTATCAACGCGGAACAATACGTTCAATGGACAGTTTCTAATGCCTGAATGGTTTGTTTGCGGAAAATTGTATACAGTTTATTACATGCCTTTGATTGGGTCATAGCTTTTTAGCACTAATGTAATTAACAAGACAGTTTTATGTGTGCGTATGTTCATGCTTCAGTCCATTTCAAGTTGTGGTTGGCATGGTTTGCCATGCACAAAGTCGCAACCAGGCCACACCATGTAACGTTTTAGACTGCAATATAGAATATGTCAATGAGACACACTAATGTCTTGATGTGCAATGCTTTTTATTCCAGGCATTGTGATTAAAATAGAGTTATGTCACTATCATATTATATTTTTTATATGGATGTTACAAATATTCAATTTAATAATTCTTGCCACAATCATGAGGTTTAAAATAATGACTCTTGAAATTTCAGTCATTTTGTAAAATTTCTAGAATTTTTATACAGTTTACAAAATACTTGACTTTATTTAACAATTTACAAATTGGCTGTAACATATAAAATAATATTAAAAATTATTTTTGTTTGATTTTAGTTGTTTATTCCGCTGTAGGGTGTAGATAAATGTATAACTAATACTGGAATAAATAATTTTGAAAAATAATTCAAAAGTACGAAAACGTACATACCTATTTATAACAGCGCACAAAATTAGAACTTGTCCTCAAAATAAAATGGGTTTTTTTTAATTTACTAATAAAATATTTGACATACGTAAAATGATAAGGAACCCTCGAATGTATATATAAACACTTGGATAACGAGAAAATCATGCGGCAAGTTTTAATTTGAGAGAAAATGTACCTTCATTAAGGCCATTTCACTATTAAGACCGTCAACTTTAAAGATTCTAATAGTCTAATAGTGTAACTTAACTGAATCTCTACAGAAAGAAAATGAAAACGAACTTGTAATACTCAGTACCACTATGTGACATTACTTGGTAGAAGGGCGAGACAGAAAATGTTCTTTTTCAAATCAAATAATCTTTCCTCGAATCTTTATTCATAGCTAATTAAAATCCCGTGAACATTGTTCAAGCCACTCTAGTCTGCTTAACAAATAATAAAAAATGGATTTTATGTAGCTAATATGTTTTATAACTACCGTTTGATGGCAATAACTTGATGAGTTAAAATCTTAGATTGCTAATCAGTGATTGTCTAAGCTGGTGAACTGGGAATATCAATTTACAGTCTTTATAAGGATTTTATATTCTAATACTTGATACAGTGTAACTAGAGAAATTTGTGCTCCTCAGGGACCGAACAAAAAAGTCAGACTTTACAGCTTTTATAACGTCCAGGTTGTTGTTTTTACAGTGGGATGTTGCCAACAGGACGGTGACAATCGTTGAGTATTGTGAGGATTCGTGGTTACTGTCGGCTGAGACATCTCAGGTTACAATTCTCCTATCTTGAATGGTTATTTGCTGATAGAAATCTACAGATTGTGAAAATAACAACGTGAAGATAACAATATGTGAAAACTACTCATTTTATTACTCAATGTAACCCGGGTAATGATTTTATACGTGGTTTGCAACATCTGTAACCTAAAATTATCTAATTATTTTCTGTCACAGTATTTTAGTGGGTTTTACATAACAACAAAGATATTTATTTTATCACTAGAATATCAGCGTGTGTATCAATAGAACAGATTTTAATTGATAATAGAAAAGGATTATGTAACAAGTTATCAATCTAATAATTCCACAAAATATAGAAATTTATTATCAATTCACATAAATTATTATGATCGAGATTCGGAAGAAACAATTTAACTTAATACAACGAGTGTTTATAGCTGATAAAAAATTCAGTATCATTGTTCATAACCATAAAAACTGCAATATCCATGTAAATATGGAAAAGTTTGTTCATTGTATTTTTTATTAACTATATCTGTAAACTTTTGTTTTGTTTAGTTTTCATCGGGTTTTAAGCCGTGTCAATACTGTTGTGGACATTATATGGCCGTCAGAGCACTTAACCTAGCCTCCTTGGACCCTTGTTCATCAACAGTACTCACTTACTCCCCCCACACAAGGCTCGTAACTCATCCATATACATGTACCTTATTAAAGGGTTAGAAATTGGCATTATAGTCAAATTATCACGAAAGTTGATACCCAATCACTATAGGTTATCTGTACGTTATTCTAACTGGAGAAACAAATAATATACAAACGTTTTAAATGATAATAAGTGATGCAAGCGATGTTTTACCACATAAATCTGAGTGTAGTGTCACCAAACTAAACTTCCTGAACCAACAATTCTCTTTAATTACCATTTAGCCAATCTCAGAACATCGGGAAATAACCTTTCGTATAAGCACCATAGTCGAACTTGACTAATGAAAACAATGCATGATACAGAATTGGTCTATACAACTTTGGGTGAAAAGCTTACCCTATTGTTATTTTAACCTAGACAAGTTTGGAAAATAGAATGAACTATCCTATCATGGTTTTTTTTCTTTTAAAAAAAATCTTAATATTATTTCTGACGATTCTCAGAAAGTATTATGAGGAACCAAATTCACTTTGAATTAAAATGAGACAGAAATGCTACATGCGAAATAACATAGTATATAACATTATATAGATTAGTATATTGATGTTACACTATTCATATTTAATGTTTTTATCAATCTATTACCATGCAGTTAAATATTATAGAATGAACATAATTTTGTATGAGTATTGTTTTCAGTTGGTATGTTGACTCGTTGTATGTATAATGTATTGAATATAGTTAATTAAAATCTTGCTTCGCAATATCATTAATTAAAACATTAATTTTTAATAAAATTTAATTTGATGAAAAACAAAATTAAAATTATGCAAATCACAAATTTATGATTAAATTAATAATAAATATTCAATATGTAATATTTGTGAATTAACATAAAAATGATATATATATATATATATATTTAGCTCGTCTTCGGCAAATTAATCAAGATTTCAGAATCAGCTACTAAGTAAATGCTTAGATAATATGTAAGCTAGTGTTGAGATGATGAACTGAATTTATATTAAGTTTAAGATATTTGATGATTATTATTATCATTATTATGCTTTTAAAATTACGTATTTTTTAGATATTCTTTACTGAACCCACTTTTTGATATTCATTGAATAAATCGTGCACATTTAAATAATAAAACAACTATAACTATTTTTAGTATTATTATTATTATTATTATTACCTATAATGTTGTGCGGAATGATCTTTGTTCTAAACTATGTTCTAGTTAGTGAGAACCTAGTATATTATAAAGTTTATCTTCATATATAAAAAGGAAAATTTCCAGTGATGGCAATATTTCAAGAAAGGGTAAATTCTCAAAACTTTATATCCAACTAGTATTTCTTGGATAAATCCACACACCTCCCGACTAACCAACCACTGGACATTTATTAATTTTATACCAATGGAATCGTAGGATAACTAATAAAACGTGTATGTTGTACTCATTGATAATGTTTGGCAAGCATCATAAGCATTTACTTATTCGCATTGAGATATGCAGAAGACGTTCTTTAACTCATGGCTTCTAGCAAGTCACATATAACAAGTGCTTTATTTAGAAACGATAAGCTAACTTGATGAAATTTAAATCGATCGTACATTTAAATTGATGAATATTCTCTGTATATTTATGGTACATTCAATTCCAACTTACACAATATAACAGTAACCAATGGTTACCATTTATTCCTTCAAAGATTCTTCTTATATATTATTAGTTTTTTTTCTTTGTACACTGATGAAAGCACACAATGTAAAAAATATAATCACAAAGACAGGGGTTTTCATGAGAATTATATTAATTAACTCGCGTCATGGTCATCTACATGTTTATATACTTATTGAAATAGATGTTGCAATTTAAACAAGGAATTTCTCTTTTCTTATTTTGGTCACCATTGAATAATGAAAATATAGTCAAATACAAGACTATTTTTGAAATACATAATGTATATTCTTTAAGCCATATATGATTAAACATGAAGATAAAGATAAGATAATTCTTTTCTTTGATTCGGCAAGTATGCCATAAACTATAAACAAAAGCCGTTGCTGGGCTTTCGAACCGACCATGAACATACTGTTGAACGATGTAAGTAATACTAATAATTTAATTTAGAGAACTATTGTTTCGTGTTGTTCAAAAATATATATATTATGAAGGAAATTATGAGCGATCATGAATAAATTCTATGACACATTTACATGAGCTGACAATTGTACAAGTGTGTTCTGAATATGCATTAAAGTTAACACTGTTGTTCTCTTTGATGACATTAAAAAATGTGAAATTCTTCGTCATCTTTGCTTATAAATACATACGTTTAAGTTATTGTTTAAACAATAATATTGCTTAACAACACAGTTAATGAACATGAATGAATAAATAAATAATTGATTTCTCATAAGTTCCGTTTTTAACAATCAGTACATTTATGCAAAACTAGAACCAAAGACAGTTTTGATTACAAATATATGACTTAATTCAATGACGTAACTACACTGTGGAGCGCATTAATTTGGACTGCTTCTGGAATGGAAAAAAGACGTTAGGTTATATAACAGAAACAATAATAATCCATGTTCGCCGATCATTTCAGAGAATTGCCGTGGAGTACTTATTTCTGGTTATTGCATCGAAAGTATAGAAAACAAAAGCGACTAAAAATATTTTGGATGTTACCATGAGTTTTCCATATAATTCCAACATTGAACTAAAAATAACACATTTTAAAAAATCCGTCACATATTTGTTTAAAATTTGTTACGTAAAACATCAAGTGCGGTGGTTATTTTTTGTAAATACTCGTTCATCTAAGTGGTAGAATTCTGTGAATAAATGAAATAATTATTGATAATATTTTATCCACTGTTACATAAGATCGGAAATTATTCACAAACAAATATAGAATAGACAGCCTCTAAATACAATCATACCTCTACGCATCAGTTGTAATCAACTTTATAATATATTTTTTGTCATATATTTTGTTACTGTAATGTTTCATATTGAAGATTTATAGGTATTGTGACGTCACTGTTATAATGTTTATACAGAAAATGAAACCTTTTCCAAGTCAAAGCCCACCCTGGTACCGACATCAGGTACCCGTTGTCTGTCATAACAAGGGATCAAATTAAAGGATGTCACTCAAATAGCGTTGTCACTTGCTTTGAGAGAAACAAAAAAAACTCGTTCAATAATGCTATCTTACTGTACATAACATAGTACCATATGTACAAAATCGTTATTACATTTTTTCACTTGTTCCATCACCTTTCTTCTTTTATTAAAACATAATTACCATTATTTATCTCTATTTTTATTCTCATGTACTATCATACAGTTCCAGATATTTTATGTGTTGAACTGATTAGTTAGACATTTTCTTGTACTAAAAATGCGCGTTTTGTTTCAAAAGGTCAATTTATTTACTTACCTGAATACATGGTGTTTCATCCATATCATGAAGAGGGAGGGAGGGGCAGGAGAGGGGGGGCAGGGTGAAAGAGAGAAGGAGAAGACAGTGACATAAGGTCTAGTATTTGCTAATTCAAACACAGAATTCCTATTTGTGGACAACTAGAGCTTATTTTTATAAATTAAGTTTTGTCGCATTTCCGTCTTTAATCTGAATTTTCTTCAGGTATAAATCGAAATTTTAGATTAAAAAATAGAAAAAAACCTCTTCTTTATTAGTATGCACAAATATATAACTTTATTATTAAAAGTATTTGTGGTAACAATAAAGTGTATTATTATTGTGCTATGTTAAAGGTCACTCATCCTTACCATAGAGGGTAACAAATTAAAAGTAAATCTACATATTTCAGACAAGAGGATACATAAATTTCATGAGACTATTTATCACACATATATGATTATATTCTAATACTTTACCCACTTCAAGTTAACAGTGTCCAGACTTCAGTTTCTATGGCCTCTTTTCGACCTATCGTCTGCAACAATCACGATGTTATCTCAACTATTCCAACATTATATTTCTCGATTATCTGCTATTTTTACGAGCCAGCTTCTCTCCTTAATTTATTGTTACATGTGTTTCAGTATCTGCAAACGCTCCGCCCACTTAGCGTTCAATAACTCCGCCCCGATCAACATCATAACCAATAGGGCCTGCTACATGTCAATGCTAGTGGGCATTTATATGGTAAACATTATCTAGTGAGCTTCACTGATTTCATTGCAATAGCATTAAATTATATATACATACTCAGTTTGATTGCTAGACAAAGTTCTCAAAATTCTTCATTCGTCAAACAGTTACTGTGTAAATATGGAGTTAAATTCCAGTGGTTTGGATACGAGGGTGCACCCTAACTCACCGGTATGTAACGGGAGTACGATGCCCCCTACGGGAGGCGATCTTGTGACTTTGGTGGCCCCGGGCGAGTCAATGACTGGCGAGACGAACACTGGTTCTAGTGGGGATAGCAGTCATTGCTCTGATACATCAACGCCGTCACCAAATGGCTCAAACTCGGACATTCCGAATGGAAAAAATTTAACATTTTCACCTGAACAAGTTGCGTGTGTGTGTGAGGCTTTACAGCAAAAAGGAGACATTGATAGACTCGCTAGATTTTTATGGTCGTTACCACCCAGTGAATTACTTCGGGGAAGCGAAGCTGTGTTAAAGGCTCGAGCAACAGTAGCATTTCATAGAGGAAGTTATCGCGAACTTTACGCCATTTTAGAAAGTCACACATTCGATGCTACAAATCATTCTTTTTTACAAAACTTATGGTATAAAGCACATTACATGGAGGCTCAAAAAATACGCGGCCGTCCTCTCGGAGCGGTTGATAAATACAGACTTCGTAGAAAGTATCCGCTGCCTAAAACAATATGGGATGGGGAGGAGACTGTTTATTGTTTTAAAGAAAAGTCGAGACAAGCCTTGAAGGATTGTTATAAAGCCAATAGATACCCGACACCAGACGAGAAGAGAAATCTGGCCAAAAAGACAGGTCTGACTTTAACACAAGTCAGT
The DNA here is from genome assembly GCA_025267735.1 of Mactra quadrangularis. NCBI lineage: Eukaryota > Metazoa > Mollusca > Bivalvia > Venerida > Mactridae > Mactra > Mactra quadrangularis. The sequence goes on along the minus strand of CM046301.1, from coordinate 22,318,623 downwards.
AACTGGTTTAAAAACAGACGTCAAAGAGACCGAACACCAACACAACAACACGGCTTTGTAAATAGGTGTGTATAAAACCTAAAATATTACATACGGTTTTTATATTACATACAGTTTTTTTTTGTATTTTATGTATAATGTACATCCTAGTTGAAATTCTAAAATCTCATATTTTACGACGCGTTAATACTGAATCTTTAGAATATTTTATTAACTGTCTTCATTGTACAATGAATTTATTATGCATTTACAAAATATCCTCATACGGAAAACTTATAGGTATACTTTCTACCCGTGTCAATATAATTATACATTTTACCCTAACTTTTATACAACGAACATGTAGAGTAGCGACTCATCTTTCTATAGATTCTTGTATCGTATTTATGAAGTGGCAAACCTCAAAACTCAATTATAAATTGTGTTACATAACTTAACTGAAAAAAAATATCAAACTATTTCTTACAGATCAAAATTTGTCACAAAACGCAAACACACGTTTATGTATAATTTACCTCGGATAGTATTAGAAGTTAAATTATAACCATACTTCTATTTGATTTTTTTAAAGTCTGTGTAAATAATAAATTTATTTAAATTCACATTTTATCCAAAAATGGAAAATCTCGGTGTTCAAGGAGTGTGTTTCGTAGATTCTTTCAGTAATAATGGTTCGCTGAAGTACAGAAAATAAAATAAACTTGACAATAGACTGTCGATACTTTAAAAGCTACGAAAAAATGAATAAAAGGCCCAAGAAATGAATAGACTAAGAGGGAAACGAAATACCAACATGTTGAAAGGTTTAATAATTCAATTTCTTTTAACTTTTCATGTACAATTAGACCTAACAAGTAGAATAAAATATTTAAGTGTACACTACATTGTGTTGGCTAGAATAGACTATTTTGCTGCCCCTCCCACCCGGTAGCTTTAATACAGAACGATAATGTTAAAGATAAAAAAGTTAAAAACTTTCGATTTTTGACATCTTTTAATTTATTTCAAAAATATATTTTATTCAAAAATAACAACATTTTGCGTCTTACCTTTAGATAAATTTCAAACACCTGTATTCATTTAAAAGATTGCATTTCATATAACATGTAACTATTAAATTTATTATACAAAATGTGTATGACATGAAACTATTAAGCTATTACACAAAATGTGTATGACATGAAACTATAAAATTATTACACAAAATGTGTTTGTCATGAAACTATTAAGTTATTACACAAAATGTGTTTGTCATGAAACTATAAAATTATTACACAAAATGTGTTTGTCATGAAACTATAAAATTATTACACAAAATGTGTATGACATGAAACTATTAAGTTATTACACAAAATGAGTATCTCTATAAAAATAAAAGTTCAAGGTAGGGGTTAGGGTCTATATTGATTAAAAGAACTGTTTGTATTTTAGTTATGGACGAATTCATTTTATGAAAGGTATTGTTAAAATAAATGAAAATTGCATGAATAAATTATCCATATTTTATCATAAAAGACATGTTGATGCTTACTGACAACAACACGACATTCTTGTGTCAAATCAAGCTCAGTTATGGCTTTATCAGAAAAATGAGTAGTTATTCTTAAATAATAAATTTTATAAATGCTTGAAATCCAAAACAGTTATTTACAACATCAATTCATCATATTCAGAAATATTCTTAAATAGTTTTTGTTATTTTATTTATAGCAAAATTCCTGATGCCCAATATATTATTATAATTTTTCACTACCAACTATGTCTATTTTAGCACAGGTACTTTTTTTACAAAATAAAAATTACCATAAAGTTATAAGAATGCAATATCCAAAAAGATTTATAATTTTTGTTTTATTTATATATGTTGTGGATTTGTATATCTTATTAAATTCACATGTACATAAAGTTAATTTGAAATCAGTTTAAAATGTAATTTAGGGTCAAAATTCATAAACAGTGTAAATATACTAAAAAGTAAATACTTAATCTATTATTATCTTTGTTGTGAGTTATTGATATACCTCTTAGAATTTCCGTACCAGAGATAAGGCAGCTCATAATGGAAATACCGATATTAAGACCACTTTTGTTGTTTCAAAATCAGGCGATTTTTGACAATTATTAAGACCCAAATGCTTTATTTGTGAACAAAATGGTCTCTATAATAAGACAGTTTTGCTATTAAGACCATATATTTTGCTAGTCTTAATAGCAAAACTTAACTGCATAAATTGCATTCATTGTTTTAGGTCAATGTGAGCAAGCTATTAATTTAGATACTTGAAATTTTATTATTCGTCTTACATCAATGTGAGCAAGCTATATATACTATGTACTATCACTTGTACAAACCACTTGTTGATATTTCACATAATGGATACTGCCTTTAATCAAAATCAAACATTGAAAGTAATAGTCACAATATCTCAGTTTTATCCCCCTCAAATATAGTATTTACAAGGTACTTTTGCCAAAGATCACTTAAATTTATTGTTTTATACATTCAAACAAACACGGATCCGTAGCATAGTTGGCTACGTGCATGATTTTGAACCTATTGTACCGAAGTGGTTGCTTGTTCTAGCCCTATCCGAGATGGTTATACCCTTCCGTGAATATTCGACAATAATATGGATAAGTCGTCGGTCTTGTAAAAGGGTGAATGAGTGCTGGTAACCGACAAGGATCAAGGAAAGCTAGTTAGGCGAGCTTGCCGTCATAAAAAAGACCATAAGTTGTGTTGACATGGCGTTAAACCCAATAAAACATTTCATTCAAACAACATAACTATAGAACATGATGAGATGATATCAGATATATTCCTTATTTATGTGTTTTTGTACAATCTATCCGGAATTGTTGCTAGGCAGTTTTTTGTCTAAAGAAATCGCGCTATATTTATTTCTTCCACTTTTATGCTCGATTAATAATTGTAAGTACTGTTTCTTTCTGAAACTAGAGTTTGTGTGACTGTATAGAAGTAGCCGTATCATCATTCTGATTATAAAAGTCACGTATATCTTTTTTATATGTTGTGTTTTGTCACATAAAAACCAAAAACTTCTTATGTTTAAAATGTTCCGCTGATAGGGGCACATCTGTAGATTATTTCCCAAAAGTTTAGGGTTTCAAACATAGTACTAAGTTACTAACACACACGCACACACACATATGAATTCTTGTTTACACTTAATGTTTCACTTGTAATTCAATTACATGGTAGTTGCAGATAATATCATATTTGCATAAAACATATGGTTGCTGCATACTGAAACAAATAGTCAGGATAATTGTTAACTGTCACCATAGACTTAATACTAAGAGAAGATTTCACAACCCGGGTCGGTAGGGCAGTTGGTAGCGCGCCGGGATTTCGAATCTAGTGTCCCAAAGGGGTACGGGTTCGAACCCCGCCAAAAAGAGGTTATACCATTCCATGAAAGTTTGACAATAATGTCAATTTTCCTCCATTAATAAGGTATATTAGTTTTTGGCCTTGTGGAATGGTAGGTGAGTACTGGTTATTGACAAGGGTCCAGGAAAGTTAACGATTAAGTGCGCTCGACGCCTTAAATTAACAAAAATGTGTGGACATGGCGTTAAACCCAGTATAAATGAATAAATAAAAAGATTTCACCTTAAAATTTAGGTTCTTTCTTAATGTATAGCCCTGGTATATTCAAGGTATGTAGTAATATTCTATTATCACGGATGTTCATTGAAAATATATAAATATGTTAAAATTCTAAAGCTATGGTAAATATTCAGACTTATAAGACTAAATGTCATCTTTATTTATCTACGATTTTCATCAACTCTAACACTGAATTTATTATCATCCCAAAGTACATGGACTCTACTCGACAATGATAAAATAATTAGAATATCTTTACCGCATATCTTAACCATATAATAATTAAATTAACTCAAAATAGGCTATTTCTTTTGTTAAAAGATACGACAAGACTTGGAGTTGTTAGAGGACTTCGCTCCGCGGTTTTGTATTCATTACCTCTTCATTTTGGGCGGTCTTTAATGGTGCGTTTTATTTCTCGGATAGAAATTTAAATGATCATAAAGTAATTTATTGACTAAGGCGTCACGGTGTAGGGATTTATAATGTATTTTATCAAACATTGACGGCTCTTTGTAACGTAGTTTTCATTGTAGAAACATGTCCTTAAAAAGAAATTCTAATTATTCACAAAATAATAAAAATCACGGAAACTTACTTATGATAAGTATTCGTATTTTACAATATGAATGAAAAACGTTTGGTAAAATTGTTTATTGGGCAATTTGGAATTATTGTGCGTAGATATAAAAATATATAAAATAACATTTTCTTTGTTAGGTTGAAAGGGAACAATGTCATATAATGTTAGATTTATTTCTAACAGAATTTTGTTTTTTATCACCCAGTCTTTACTAGCGCGTCGTTTTTTATCACCAAACCAAATCATAGGCTATACCAAGCCATTTCTATTAAAGCGCTGGTTTTTTATCATTCAGCCTCTACATACATTGTATAGATCTGCCTGCATGTATATAAAATACTCAGATGTTCTCAAGTTTTTCATCAATATTTTATTGCCTGTTATAATAAATATTTTACCACGAAGCATGTAACACATTGTTATGAGTATCTTGTAGTCTATAAGGACCTGTTCATGTCGTACATTATATAGTCTTCATATTTTATCTTTTACAGCAACAGCGTTATTTGAATTACAACAAAAATACTCACATACTTTATTGTTTGTACATACGTTATCATATATATTGTTTTATTAATTTTTTACCGATATTAAGAAACATACTTACATAGGCTCCGCGTTTTCACTTTAAAATCAACATGACGTCATATATATTTTAATATTGAACACACAAACGATTGTTTTAATTTACTCCTTCTTTAAGAAATATTAAAGGTCAAATTCTTCATTTTTGTATTATAGAATCGAAAAAATATACAGATTTTCAATGATATGTCGCAGAACTAATAATAGGCTCTCATTTTGACGCTTATTAAATAATTCGTGCTTAAAAATTGTTAAATATTTGTGCATCAAAGTGGCGAATAACATAGTATTGTTTGAAAGGTAATTGATTGAGACAGGGGTGTGGAATTCCTGTGCCCGACGTGTCCGACTCGAACATTCATGTCCTCGGACAAGTACATATTTCCAGCCTACAGTACTTATCCGTAGAAAAGTTATAATTTTAAGCTGTAAAAATACTAACATAGTAATACTTCATATTATATATGTTACAAATATATCCAGCATTGAACTATTTCTTTCAGTTTTTTTTATTACTTGAAATATGTACTTTATATCATAGTTTACTACATGTATATTTCGTTTTGAGTATTGAACCTCTACACAATTGCATTTTGATCGAAGACAAGTTGATTTTAAATTCACTTGTCCGTGGACAAGTGCAAAATAATTGGAACTCAGCATCTCTGGATAGAGTAATTTCTTAGGGGCAATCAGCATATACGAGGGCTGTTAGAAAACGCTGTATCACATTCAGAAGTAAGATGCCCCTCCTCTCAACGCTACCCTACGTTAACATAGATACTGTAAAATTTATTCGCATGGATGCAAATTGTGATTTTTCAACCAGATCATAATCATAATTTTCCAAAGTAACTTTGTTGAATATTTTATCTAGATATGTCTGTAAATAAAAAAGTTATGAAACCTTTCCGGATACTTTTCTAACAACCCTAGTAGCATCTCTGAGTTAGAATATCAAAAACAATTGCTTCGTTTCTTTAAGATATTAACAGCTCTAAATATGTACATACTAATTGTTTTAATATTTCTCCATAGAAATCATAAAAATCCAAAATCCAAGTTGTAAGAACTTGTTTCACAATGAATGTAAAGAATAAAGTTTTCTCTGCCTACAACATCTTTATTTATATACATGATTATTTAGAACAATGTGATTATTTATGTAAATGATTATTTAAAAAACTTATCTGGGTTTTTTGACGATAAACATAAATTTTGATGATCTGGCTCTTTCAAATATATATCAAATATACTAAAACATGATATGCCTTTCATGTTAAGATGTAATATCATTACAATTTCTAATGTATGTATTGGTACACATTGAGTTCAAATATACACACCGTAGTTCTTATAAGTTTGTATTAAAATGGATGCTCAAACAATTAACAAATTAAAGTAAAGTAACTTTTTTACTGTTGTTTACTTTTCAGTACGTGAACATGTTGTTCACATGAAATGTATTAGGATATACCTCCTTATGAATCCCCAGCTACTTGTCCATTAATTAGAAGAATAATAATCGGTGTACATGGTACACAAAGTTCCCATAGATAGATCATCTTGGACAATTTTCAAGTCCCAAATGATTACTTTGAAAAGGGACAGATCCCTATGTTAAAACTGTTCCGCTATTAAAACATCGACTTTGAGGACCCTAGTAGCGGAACTGTATTGTGATTGCTTTATGATGTAGTAAGTCATTTTAGATCATAATCAATATGCTAAAAGTGTCTGCTTATTCAGCATGTTCAATCACGCGAAAATCCGCGTATTTCACGCCAAAAAAGTAAAATTCACGCGAATATTCAGACCCTACCGGGTATGAATACGCGGACCGAAATATAGCATAATGTAACGAACGGTAACTCTGTTAAGCTTATAACGTGATTACTGGCATTTAGCCTTTACCCAAATGACGTCAGCAACGCTGATCGGAATGTTTTTGTTTTCGTCGCTAATAGGGAATCATGGCGTCGATAGTCTTCTGCTCTAGAGCGTTGACGATGCAATTATTCGTACCAATAATTATGTCAAAACAAAGGACTTTAACTGATTGTATTGCCGAATTAAAAAGGCATTAATTTAAACTTTTATGATACGATCAGATTTGCGTACTAACGATGAAGAAACTCTTAAACTTAGTGATTTTTGTCGACTAGTATTGCACACGACTGTCACTAGCGCGATCGAGCACCATATTCACTTGCCAAAATATTTATAAAGGCGGCTATATTACACGATTTTCACTCGCCATTCGATGAAGTTGTATTTGTCTACACTGTTTATCATAAACTAATGTGGGGTAAAGTTAAAGATGACCTGGATTTGACGAAACTATGTTCCTTTTTAGGACGAATCGTCTAAAGACGAATGTGACTGGGGACAGATCGTCTCGTCGGAGAATAGGGTAGAAATCGTCTTGCACTTATGTCAAAATAAAACTATTTAAACTGGTGTACCCACTTTTATTTTCTCATACCCACATTTTTCAACATTGGTGGGTACAATACCCACTCTAAAAAAAGTCACTGAACATGCTGTTATTGCAACACATTGGTGTACTCAATCCAGTGTCAAATCACAATAAGAGGCTAGTTAATTTCATTTATTTGCTAAATAAATAGGCTTACGTATGTTACAACTTGAACGTTTAAACCCTTAACTGGTCAAAACCGCATTGTAGTTTCTGGACCTTTCCTTTCAAAATGTGGATGTGTCCCCTTTGTCGCGTGGGTTTGAAGGGGGTGCAGCGCCCCTCATCGCCAGAAAAATATCGGAGTCATTGAGAGCAAAAAGGCGCAAAATGCTGATAAGAAAAATGTTTTTAGCCTCTGAAAAGAACTGGCACTTTTTTATTTTTAAATGAATGCAAGTTTTAAGTTGAAAAAATTGCATTTTAGCCATTTTTGCTCCGACCGAAAGGTGCCATGGTAAATGGAATAGGAGCTCAACTGGAAAGACAATTACTTAGGAAATAACATGGCAAATTGTTTATCTGTCTGTCAATTAGTAATGAAATAAGAGCATCTTGAAATAGCCCTAGCATGTTAAAGTGAAAATGGCCACTTTTCACCCTTGTCGCAACCAGTAAAGGGTTAAAACAGTTTTGTTTCTGAATATATCCTCATTGGTATTACAATGTACATTGTTTTATGCTGTTAACAGGTTGCCATAATGCTTTTTATCAGATATGTGTAAAATCTTAAGGTAGAACTCACCTAATAAAAAACTATATATATGACAACAGATAACTTCTCATAAACCTAATACATATATTAAATAGTTTTTAAATTAAATAAATTATTAGTTTGCATGAACAAATTAAAAAATTACAATAAGTATTTTTATATCAAAGAATGATATTTATCATTTTAAGTGAACGTTTTCTTTAATAAGTTTCCAACAGATTGTTTCTTTATAATTCTGTTACATTGTATATACAAAGTTATTAACGTTATGTAATGATTGAGAAATAAAATAAATATGTTTTGTAAACATTTATCCTGTAGCCTATTTAATTACACCGAACGTTCCGTAACGTTAGGGTCGAAACAATACAACACAAAGACAACTCAACCCGACACAACACAATCCCCTACTAACGGGTTGAGTTATCCCAACTTTGGGTTGAGTTATCACGGGTTGCCCCGTACCCGTAACGTTCGCTAACAGTCGTTACTGACCACGCTGCTGGTTTACAAACATATAAGTGACTAAACATTGGCATGATGGGAATTCTACCTTAAACTCTAAATCTCGAGGTCATGCAGTGGTTTGCATGCGTAATTTTGAACCCGATGTTCTAGGCTCGACGTCCTTCCGTCGATAGACATCAAGGTAAACGTGAAACTCCAAAATATAAATAACAAACTCACAAAATCATATCTTTGAATGATAATTTATTATAGACAAAAATGATACACACAAAGCTTGTCATAAAGCTTCGAATATCAGTCAGTTTTCATGAATAGTAGCTTCCTAATTATTATGCAATGTCTTAACAAAAATTAATTTCTTGGTTTAATCTTGCAAGCATGCATTTTTTTGTTTTGTTCTTGCTTGTAACTATGACAATTATACGTTGTTGCTAATGTTTTTTGCTTACTTTACGTCATATATATTGTATTTATGATATACATGTATAAGACTGTTAACATAACTAAGAACAAAACACAAAAATCTTAGGAAGGAATATTATTTCATAAGTATTTTTGTTGTTATGGAATAGAATTGTTAGATGTCGAAGTGCGGCCATACATATTAACATGTTGTTTGATTACAGCAGTGTCTGATTTCAGTAAAAACGAAAACTCTGAAGTCATGTTGCTGTTCATTTACGATACATGGCAATGTTCAGTCAACTATAAATACACCTTCTTGTTTTATTTAGTTATGTTACGAAACCACACGACTTATCTTTGTACATCGCCAGTCGTATCGTGAATTTAATGAAAAAATGCTTCTTTGTCTAGAAAGAATCGTGACCAGCACACCAAACTCATATTTATGAAATATACACAGCTGAATAGTTACTTAGGAACGATATCTAACACCTAAAAAATATGTCTGAATATGGACTGAACATGATCGTTCTTTTATCAATTATTTAGAAGCAGTGATCCAGGAGAAATAATCACGATCAGGGATCCAATGAATCCTTGTTTTTGAACCCGACCACGAGAATTGTTTATTTCATTAAGCAACAAAAGTGCCTAGAATTGCCTCATCTCACCTAGATGCCAATTGGCATCTACATGGGTTGTATGAATCAGGGGTCTTGACATTTGTAATTGGCTCAATCGAAAAACATGTTTATACCAGCTGCCCAATGACCAAGGACAAGAGCTTTAAAGCGGGAATAAATGCAACAAAGGGAAATATAACTTTTACATAAGAAAGATAATGTAAAAAGAATAATTTTTTATCATAGTTTCACTAACATTGTTCTAAGCTTGAACTAACATGTGTGGTGGTGAAATCATGGGAATATGATAAATTATACACTACCAAAGGCCTAATATACAGCTTAGTTAACAAGAGATCGATGAACCAAGAAACAAATGGAAACGACATTAGCGATACTACTTAAAGGGATATATAGGCAAATGACTGTGCCAAAAATATAAAATCAAGTTTAGTCTTTAAAACAGTATTAAGAACGTAAGAAATCACTTACTAATAACATATGTCACTTATAACATTCAACTGAACGAATTAAAACATGTGGCATACACATTGTTAAAAACGAAAGTAGGATACTGAGGGAATCACCAAGCTATTTATAGATTTGTTACATGTCGAACTTGCTGAAATTAAACATTTTCATTGGTCGTTTTTTTGTCTTTTCAACATTCTTAGACGGTTATGATATCTTTTTAATAAAATTATACTAATGTTGCACAATAACAAGCTCTAATATCTTCTCATCAGTAAATGCATATTTTAACACTAATCTAGTTTTAGCTAACCTGACCCACGTTGGTCTAGTTAGGAAACACCCCAAATATAAAGAGAAAATATAGAAATATATTGCAAAGCAATATATCAGTTTGTCTGTTTCAATCACAATTATAAAAAGATAATGAAGAACCAGGAAAATTGGAACTGAAAATTTTGCCATCTAATCCTTTTAAATTGTAGATAAATATTACACATCAATTACGGCATCTAAACAAGACGAATGTTTCAATAGTTTATATTTCAATAGCTCTTGCAGATGTCACTTCAGGTGCTTTGATTTCTGTAAGGTCATTTAGTACTTGTCGTTTTTACCTTTGCAATGTTATTAGCTTTTTTGTGTTTGTTTGTTCTTTGAACACAACATTGTCAAGTGAAGGGTGGTTTAAGTATTTTCCAAGACAATTTGTTATTATATATAAAATAGGAAACTCTGTCATAATTTTATATATTGTTATAATTGTATATTTCCTTTGGAATTATATAGGAAATAACAATTTGTTATTGCTTGTTCTTGAATCTTTTGGGACAAGTGTGAGGTTGGTGCACCCTAGAACCTGGTTTAAACCCCTGTTGGCATTTATTTGGCCAAGGCGGAAATTCCTTAAGGTTCTTGTTTACGTTATATGTTTGTGGTGCCCGTTTTATAACACAAGGTTTTCAAACTCTAAAAAATCCTTCTGATATTTAGCTGTATGGTAGGTCTGTGTTTTTACTGTTGCTGATCTGGATATGTTTGCTTGCATCTTTTATATTCAGACTTACTATTTCTACTAGCTCAGCTGGTAGCGCGCAAGTCTACTAATCAAGGGGTTGTATGTTCGATTTCCGGGCGGGGCATACTTTCGTGGAGCTTGGTCATGATTTTTTTTCTACGGCCATTCTATCTCCTATTGGAATAATTCTTAATCATGTAGGACAGTTGTCAGTCACTCACGAAAGTATACGCCTAGTAGTTTGTTAACAGCTTAATCCAGAGATTTAGCCTTTCAAGGAACAATGAGTAGGTTGAGTGAGATACCGCCGTTATATGACCTACACAATGTACTGCTAACGCGTTAAACTCAACAAAAAAGAACACGAGTCGTCTATTTGAGAATCTTGAACACTGAGATATTGTCATCAACAAAGCTACTTGTAATTATTATTAACTATTTTATCAAACAAAGCCAGTATACGCCATACTGTTTGTTGTGCTTTGTTATTTGATTATGGTATTCATAACGTGTTCCCACACACACAATATTGGCTCCATGTCTTTTTATATGCACATATGTTTTATAGCGTTTATTTAACAAAACAAATCGTGCATTTAAAATCAACGGGTCATTGCAAGACTAATCTAACTATGTATAAATATAGAAGACTGTTGACTTCTTTTGGAATGACCCATCAATATAGTTATCTTCTTAACTCACGTTCTGTTATCGAGACTTTGTTTCAAGAACAAACATCATAGCAAAGAGGACGTTACGAAACAGAATTAACACTTCAGACTTCATAATTGATATGCTTAAAATTGGTGAAAAAGTGCTGATAAAAAGCGTACGCCCAAATAATTAGAATTACTCTAACATGTCTTTTAATACTAACCTTAAATCTTAAACGTTTACTACAGTAATCAGAATATTGTCTCATAAGTAAATACAGAGAGCTTAGGGAAAGTTAATTGATCAGTTAAAGATAAAGTCATTTCAGTACCAATAAAAGAAACAATATTCTCTGGTTTGGAAAAGTTATGACACATACTATGATTTCTAGTTGTCTGTGAGAACCATCTAGTAATGATAATGATTATAGAGGGACAATTCTATAGAATAATTCACATGGGATTTGCGTTAAAAATCGACCAACTACATGGACTGATTTTTTCATATTTTTTTACAAAACATAATTGATTTTAAGTGAATGTTATATTGAATTATAAGGTCTGTTTAGTACATTGAATACAGATAAGAACATCTTGCTATATTATTGTGTCATATAATAATGAATTGTTACAGTATTGACAAGTTGACACTAAATTGTTCATACTTAAACAGCTGGTTATCACTTTATCTTTTTCTGTGCAGTAAAATTCCGCAAAAAGACCACCTTGATTTTTGCAAAATCGTGTGACTTTTGACGATCTTTATGTTTGCTGGGCTCACTCACTTGGCTCGCTCGGGTCACTCGCTCGACTCACTCACTCACTCACTCACTCACTCACTCACTCACTCACTCACTCACTCACTCACTCACTCACTCACTCACTCACTCACCACCAAACTATGTCAAACTTGAGTCAATGTGGGATATTTAGCACTAGAGACGCAAATGCATTATTTAATGATCAAAACAAGTCTTTATTTATGAATGAATGAACCAGAATTTACAATTTCTCACTTATACTAACACTTAAGTTAAGATGAAGAACTTGAAGTCATTGTTACAAGTACAGCACAAGTAATTAAACATTCTGGAGTATTTTAAGACTATTACAATGTTGTTTCAGCGTTTTGCTTGATAATTGGCTGATAACCTTGGAAAATGTGGCAATTATAAGCCATCAAAAGAATTAAGTAGGGCCAACTTCCTGTGCAAAAAGTCAAGTGCCTCTCTACTTAGTCCAGTGCACGCCCAAACCGCACTTATTACTCGAGTAATCACATCAAGTCGACAGTTCAAGCACTTGTGATTTTATTCTTGTATTTTGCAAACGAAGGATTTCGTCATTTAGCAATCATAATGTAGTTTATTGAAACACAATGTTATAACCCATGTTGTGAATGTCGCTTGTGATGATTGAATATGCCAAGAAATCCCTCCTGTTGTTTTAGTATTGCCATATTCAACTGAAATAAAACGTTTTCGTTTCGTTTTTTTGTCATCTATTTTCTATCTTAACTAAACATACTTTGGTGTGTATGTTTGATTTATAACAAGTAACATACATAGCTTTTAAAATAAAAAATAAGACATAAGAAAAATGTGAAACCAAGACACACTTACTGAAAGTCTTCATTTAATTAGTTTATTTATTACATTCACGTATATGTTCATAATATTTCTTACATTTAATATGAATCGATTGGGGTTAACGCCGTGTCAACACAATTATGGTCAATTTACAGAGACCAGTTCGCCTAACGTTGGTTTCCTGGACATTTATCTACAACTAGCGCTTCTATACCTTTCCACATAGCTGATAACTCATAAATATACTTTATTAATGGGGAAGAAAACCGACAACATTGTCATGATAGGGTATAACCAGCTCAGGTGAGGCTCGGGTTATGCTACACTGTATTCCATGTTGGTAAAGCAAACAGTACCACATCGAAGTGAAAATATATACAGTGATAAAGAATATAAAATGTATAAACATACTCATAATGATTACTGTAGCCTGTTCAATTACCCTAAACGTTCCAAAACGTTCTGTAACGATACATTCGGATAAAGTTTCTTTCTCAAGGAAACAACAGGATAGGCTCTTGGATGTGATTCTAACCAACGCGGTGCTGGTTATCCAATGATTGCCAGTCCAACGTCGTAACCGCTCGACCACGTCAGCTTCATTATTAGGATCATCGAAATCAATAGTCACAATAGTAGAACGGTCTTAATATAGGGATAGTATTTTCTCAAATTAAGCATTTGGGACTAAAAAAGGTCACAAATCGCATGATTTGCAATAGACTATATCCTGAATTCAAATACTTGGGGTTTTCCCCTATGATAAAAAACTTTTCGCCGCTATAAGGAAAACATGTGTACAAAGAACAAAATAATTTAATCCGCATTTCGTGCTTTTCAGCATTCGTGAGTAGAAAACTTTCCTTGTACCGCCATTGCACGGACGGAAACCCCATAAATTAGAGCTCCGAATTAGTTCTATTGCCAATTGATGTGGTCTGAAATGTGGAACTTTACTGTATGCAGAATACAATACATCCAACCAGACGACAAGAGTAAATAGTCTGCTACTCTAGCATGTCTCCATATACAAATATAGAAATTATTTTATGTATTCATTGCTTAGATCATAAACTTGAGAAGTCTATGTATTTTTAATGAACGGTTTCAAATTGTTCTAGTTTTAAGAACGAAATTAATCAACATAGGAAAATGGTTTTATGTTTATTAAGCAGATATATGAATCGTAGAATTCAAGTGTTTATGTTGTGTTGTTTTAATGTACAATGTTGGTGAAGATAATAATCAGTATCCAGAAATGTTGACAGACTAGTATGCTGTCGGGACAATACTTTAATGGAAACATCAGTTCTCAAATTTTACAAATTTATTTGAAATCGACCATGATGAAAAAATCGTAAAAATGCAAACAAGAAACAAATGTTATGAGATAAGCACAAATTTAAGTGCAATTTGTTTTTATAGAAAGTTTGTGGATATAGTTTGCGATGAATGTTTCTGGGCATATACCATGCATGGTCATTGTATTTCTTAGCGAGTTTCAAGTAAATGAGAGTTCCGACCAGCCGGACTTCCAATAATGTTGTCTGAATTTGATTCCAAATAAATATTTAATCTTATAAGTGTACGCTGTCTTCATAAAAAGTGATTCTCAAAAGAGCTAAGATAAGTGTTGATATAAACTGCACTTTCTTTATTTACACTAAGTGTCACGAGCTTTAATTGTTATTTGGTAAAGCTGCAATGATATCAAACAAATATAAAACAGACAAACACATTTTTGTTAAAGTTGTTGCCGAGGCTACGATACAATGTATTAAAAAAGATTTTTGTGTTATCATGTCAGCGTTCGACATCTTCACAGAAAATTTGTATAAAAAGTCACATTGTCTGAACAATGTTAACAATCGTTGGTGACAATGCTATCGGCATAACTTATAGAAGACTAAAATAGGAAGACAAACTATAGGGAAATCATTTTATTTGTTTGAAATGTGAGTTAATAGTGTTTTTGTTTTTGCCAAATGCCATTCCCTATAAGATATCCTCTTTCCTCCTAATTTGATCAGTTTATTTTGATATGTTTTAATTTTTGATATTTTTGTTAGATTTCTTGATAACAGTTTTATTTGAATGATTAGATGTGATTTATAAAGTATTAAATCATGCATACAGTAAACACAGAGCATATTACACGAACACTTCATCCTCCCATTGTGCCAATCTAAACAAGATCCATAACATTAGAATTGAAGGAAATTGAATCTAAAACTTCTATCAGATGGCTGAGAATCGCTTAATCTGTAATGTAATATGTTGCTCTAAGCTGCTAATGGGTAGAACTTGATGCCGGCAGTTTTTTACTGATTGGTGCGATAGTTTGTTCATGACTTTTTGGAACTTTAAAAACAAATTGTATTATTGAATGCGGTATCTTTGCTCTACAAGAACATCAAATCTATTCAGGACTGTTTACAGTTGTTGCACTAAATGTGATGCAGATAATGATAACTTATTAAATACATTGCCCCTTAATCGTTTGGAGACAGTTTCACTTTCAAAACCCACTTTTAGCCTTACTAGTCGGAACTACAAAAGAAGCTTATAACTTTGTAATGAGAAAAAATTTGGTTTTGGAGGCTTTGGGTTCGCAGATGTCGAATTTATTACTAATTAAATGATTTGCAATTGGGAAAATTATTTGCATTTATCACCAGCCATATTACATATATAAAAATAATAGTTCCACAAAACGATCATTGAAATTTAAGAATTTTAGTGAATTTCTTTGTCTCCAAACTTTTAAAGAGCAAATTATTTTTTGTATTGATAAATTTATATTAATTAAAAAGTTTTCGACTGTCTTTGAGATGAGCAACTTTAAATCTGAATGGCATTTGTATTGAACTCGTAAATATGCACACAGTTGTCTTTTCCCGAACATAGTTCAAGATGATAGATCACCGATGTTGTTTTATCTGCTAATTACATTTTACGGCATCGTAGCAGCATTAATATTAACTTAACAGAATCCTACTGTGTTGCACGTTTAGAGGGAAAACACTCGGGCTTAATATTGTAAGTATAATTGCCGTGAGAGGAACGGAAATGTATTTCTAGCGATCATAATCCAACGGAAATGAAAATTGAGCGGGTAGCATAGCTGTGTATGTTAATTTTAGAAGAAAACTAGTTGATTTCGACTTTCACATCAAGGATGTACCAATAGAAGACAAACTCCCGCATGTTGCCGCAAGCTAAGGTCATGTCCTCACTGAAGGACTTCAAGAAACAAAATGTCATCTGAGGTTAATCAGACAGACAGAAAATTGCTTAAACTTAATTCTCCTTGTTCAATTAAAATGAATAGAACACAGTCAATTACACGGAGCCTCGTTGAAGCTAAAAGCGTTTAATTTTCACAGTAGTGTCGCGCATTGACTCTCTTTAGTTCGTCTTCGTTCTCTTTGAAACCTGAATTATTAGGACCAAAAGGTAGCACATCATACAACAGTTAACTCTGTGTGAATGAACAATATCTGTGAGATTTAGGTGAATGAAGCGAGAATGTATTGAAAACTGCACAAATTAGTTTGAATATCAAATTTAAACTGTGAATGTTGTAGACTCTAAACAGTGGTTGGTATCTCCCCGAGTTCAATGTTTACATTGCTAATAATCATTTCGCCGGTCTCGTAAAAAAATACGCAAAGAAAATATTGATTTAAGAAACGTATCCATTCATCAAGACTTTAATTGTATTACGTGATGCGTTTTAATTCATAGTTTTGACTTTTAATTTACTATTTGCTGCCGTCTTTTAAGAATAGGTTGTTTATAAGAAAGCATGGCTTTATTCTTGTGACAGTTAAATATTTCTATTCAAAGCAAATATCAATACTTTTATAATTATGTTAAGGCGACAAAATATCAATCCCATTTTGACAATAGATGGAACTTACAAAATTGACTTGTGATATACCTCTATTAAAATGTGTTTATTAGAGATGGGAAGATTTGAACAGTTGTATAAAGTTATAAACTTTGTAATGTTAACGTTTTTTTCTTCGATGGAAACCAACTTGTAAAACTTTTCTTTCATGTGCATACTCGTTTGCGCTAAGGTTAGGAAAATGTAGTTAAATGAAAGATGTTTTATTTTTCTATCAAGTGCCCTTGCAATAATATGCTATATGAATACACTTTTGACTGAAAAAAATAATTGGGAAATAAATGACAATGCGTCTTGGTAACCATAAAACAGTAAACAACTCTTTTGTAAATTACATGTAAACACATGCTAACTAAAGAGAGCGTTTTTTTTTTGTCAATCTGCATGGGTGGCATTGAATATTGTTCATGTCAGGCCATACATTTCCACACCATTTTTCAGTAAAATGCCTAGTTTCTTCTGTATAAATTGAAAATGTAACCTTGTGGAAGGATATGCGAGTACTTGCAAGAAAAATATCGAGAAAATATGAGTCACCTAAATAAATAATGTCAATTCAGACAAAAGCACTCTACTGTGCCGTCTTCTACTATAAAGGTACTAGTTCACAGATTTGGTTTATTTTTCTATAATTTCAAAATACCATTCAGTGTCTGTAATTGTGTCAAAAAATTAATTGAGACAAACTGACCTATGTGTTGCAAGAAATATGCAACAAAAGTCACAAAAATGCACTAAAAGTGTCTATACCGTGACATACGCGGTAGATTTTTACTTAATTAAACACCATCATTTGTAGTTGTATGTCAATTTGCACTAAAATTATCATTATCAGAACACTACTTTCCTGCTTCCAAAAATATTTCCATACATTTTTAATAGTTTTTGAAAAATTTGATATTTAAGTTAAAATCTGTGAATGAGTACCTTTAAAGTTGTCTTAACTCGAACAAAGGTGTTGAGTTAGAGACTTTGTTTCGTTCCACTAACAAGTCTTGCATTTTGTATACATGTACACTGTATAGCAGCATTGATTTCCTATTAGTTGCTAACAAACCCCCTTGTAAACAGGTGGTGTATGTATGAACGGTAATAAATGTTTTAAAACATCTTAAATACAAGCAACAAGTTTAGACTTACTTCATAATTGACTAGCTTATCTATAATTAAAACGTCAAAACCTGAATAGAGGATGGTTTAATAATTTGCATGATTTCTATATTAGTCACCTAATTAAACGGGTTTATCGGGATACCCGGGGATGCCTCTAAAATTCCATTCATAATTAAATTTACTATACTTTAATCAAAATCATTTATTTGTTAAACAAATGAGCAAATACTCGTTATTTACGTTATTATTCAAAACCTGTCAATGTTAATATTTTTTCAAGTCATTTTTTCACTATTGTTAACAATGGTATTTTGTAAATAATAAAATCCTTGATTCACATCGCCTGTCAAGGTTCATCGAATACCACAGCTATTAGATGTGTTAGTAAAACGTCTGACAATATACACTGGGTAGTGCGGGAAGCCAAGAGACGCCAGTTTAAAACTGTTTTAAACCCCGAACAAAGTCTGTTACCTTTATTATGATAAACTCTATTCAGAACTTAATTAACAATTCAAAAACATTACATAATGCCATCAATAAATTAACGTCATGTTGAATTAATTGAATTTCAAACTCCAATGTTAATTATCAAAACTTTGGGGAATATTTTATAATAAACTTATAGAACAGAAAATGAATTTAATATTCAATTTTATATTAACTTACAAAAAGTGCAGAAATTTAATGAAACACATATAAAGGATATCTGCGTGTGGGGTTGATCAAGAATAGGCGGGAAACTGCAAACTGTTGTCTGGTAAAATGAAAACAATATTTATAACCAATGTTAGTATACTTTGCGATGGAGCATTTTTTAAATGTCAACTTCTATGTCTTATATTTATGTCTGACCAAAACATTGAACACTATACCATCTGTCATTTTGAGTAAAAAAGTGCAGTTATACATAACGTCAAAACAAAAGCTGAATCGAGAGCTTTTCATCATTAAGACAAAGATGTCATGGTGATATAATTAGCATAGTTTAATATTGGGTATTTATGTAACATTGATTAAGTAATTAAGCACTCTTCAATACAGACTCCAATCAAATATGATTACTATATAAGATTTTATGCACAGTGTCTTCAACTAAACAATATTCAACAGTGTATTACGCTATATAATTGTGTATTACATTGTTGGATGTTGTCAAATTTCAATTTTATCTTACAGTGTATTACACAATGTCTTCAAATACACAATATCTTACAGTGTATTACACAATGTCTTCAAAAACACATTTTCTTACAGTATATTACACAAATCTGTCAAATACACAATTTCTTACTGTGTATTACACAATGTCTTCAAATACACATTATCTTACAGTGTATTACACAAATCTGTCAAATACACAATTTCTTACAGTGTATTAAAAAGTTTGTCAAATACACAATTTCTTACAGTGTATTACACAAAGTTGTCAAATACACAATTTCTTACAGTGTATTACAAAGTGTTGTCAAATACACAATTTCTTACAGTGTATTACAAAGTGTTGTCAAATACACAATTTCTTACAGTGTATTAAAAAGTTTGTCAAATACACAATTTCTTACAGTGTATTACACAAAGTTTGTCAAATACACAATTTCTTACAGTGTATTACACAAAGTTGTCAAATACACAATTTCTTACAGTGTATTACAAAGTGTTGTCAAATACACAATATCAATCAGTTAATTTTACAATATCATCAAATACACAATATTCAACAGTGTATTACACAATGTCCTCAAATACACAATATCATAAAGTATATGACACAATGTCCTTAAATACACAATATTCAACAGTGTATAACACAATGTCCTCAAATACACAGTGACATAAAGTATATTACACAAAGTTCCTTAGATTCACAAAAACCACTTGTGTATGAACATTATGGTTATTTGTTTTATAATTAGGGAGAAAAGACAGAATGAAACTGATTATACTAATGAGTAGATATTCTTATCTGAGATATCCTATTATTGTCAGAGATAATCAGGGCTCCAGTGAGACCCCTAATGACAAGGATATTAAACAGGTGTCTCTTAATGTCACTGATAAATGTGTGAATAATAGAAACAACAGGGAGTTCAGGAGATAATACTGATAAGATATATGTAGTTTAATAGTTTTTATCACACGTGATTCACATTTGATGTTGAAATGTAGAAATAGGTTTTATTTCTGTAAAAGTGAGAGTTTGTTTGTTTGTAGTTTATTTCTTAACTGGGATCTGTCCTCTCCTAAGGGTGCATTATGTGCAGACCCCGACCAGATCTTAACTTCAAACTTGAATGTTAAAGCTCAAGAGAGTTATAACGTTGGAAAACCTTCTTCCTCTGCTGGTCTGAGTTAAATTTCCATTCTGTGTTGCCTTTTCGATTTCACAACCGGGCTTGGGACCGACTTTATTTGAATTAAAGTGAATGACATAGGACTTTGAAAGTCTAAGCAATGGTTACGTGATTTAGGAGTAAAGACGTCTCGTGTTTGAAACTCTCCATTATCAAAGCTAATTTTCTTGAACAATGTACTTTAGACTGTTTTAATCCATTCCGGTCTAACTTAATTTATAAAATGCAATAATTTCTGCATGTTAACAAGCGTTTTCTTAGTTTTTGTCAAAAGATGAAATAATTGATGACTTAATGATTAAGAAATCTGATAGCATATTTGTTTTGTAGTAGTGGTTGATTTTTTTTAATTTAATATGTAGACCTCAATTGTTCATGGAATTTTCTTTCTACATGACATTCTATTCAAGCATATTGATGATATATGATTGTGTAATACGTCATTAAGATGATGTCATTAAAATTTAAATCCTAACTTCACCTGAATAAATAATTATATTAGAAAAAACACCCTGGTTCAAATATTTTAATAGAATGCATAAATTGACTAGATTTACTCTGTTATTTAACATAAACATTGTATAAAATCATAATCTACGTTAATTGTCAGTGACACAGACTGGATTAAAATGATGATTTTAATACGGAAATGAATATTGTTCTCCCCCGCTAGTCTTTTTCCATTGTGAGGACTCACTGTTATCAATTAAACTAAAAGGATTCCGCATTCCGGTTTATTGTTCTTTAGACATGCCCCATCATTCATCATTGTACAAATACTGAATTCATTGTATGACGTGAAACAACAACAGCAACAGCGATTTCACCAGTTTCGATCTTTATCCATTTTAAAAATGTTCCTGATTTTTAGACATTGTCCGCATATTAATTGACTTGCCGCCGTAGTATACCGTTTCACAGCGCAGGGTAGTTTATTGTTCGGCTCTGTCAACATGAAGTTAAATAGGATTTCCCTGGGAGATCATTCAGCGTGTTCGTGAAAAGATGTGATTTGACGAACTATTTCACCTTGTCGTTTTCTGTCTCTCTCTTATACAGCGATTGTAGTCACTCATGTGATAAATTGTTTGTGTTTTTATTAAGTACTTGAACACCAAAAACCCCAAGAAATCATTTTATAGTCAACCCCCGCTAGCTCGATGAAATGACCCTCGACGTTAAGTCAATTCTTTTTGTGAAGTTGAATTTGTATTTTTTACGCACATTTTGTACGTTATTTTACTGAATACAATAGGTAGAAAAATGGTTAAAATACTTGAGGTATTTCAAGTAGACGTCATAATTCACAATGATAGGAATGTCCCTCATCCTTCTTCTACTTTTGATAACAAATATGTCACATGTACCGACATACCAGGATAGTAAATTTATTTAATTATAAGGTGTCATAATTTTTTATTTTCGATACTTATTGAATGTACCACTTTATGTATGTGTTTTATTTTTCTCTCATACATAGGGTACTCTGTTAATGCTAGCTAAATGATTTACAAATAAACATATTTATATTTGACTTCGGTAAAATTCAATTGATGCAAACATAAATTGCCGTAATTAGCAGTAATAACATACACTTGCTTCTTTTTAATTCATTTATTTTCTGTAAATATCCGTTTGTGCTATTTTTTTTACTTAATATACGTTTGAATATTCGTCTTATTCAGCTGTATCAACAGGGCCTATGGCACTGTGGAATACACGCAGGAATTCGAAACTAGTGTCCCAAAGGATGACTGGTTCGAAATCCATATACATTCTCAATTTGAATAAGTATTTTTTTGTCTACATGTAAAACAGTGTAACAAAACCGAAGCCACTCGCGGACTGGTTATACCCTCCCATTAAAATTCGACAGTTATGTTGATTTTTCTCCATTAAAAAGGATTATGGAAAAATTTTCGACCTTGAGGAAGGAAAGATGAGTACTGGTTGTAGACAAGGGGCCAGGAAAGCTAGGTTAGATGTGCTGGTCATTGTAAAATAACCATAATTGTGTTGGCATGGCGTTAAATCCAATAAGCCTAAAATATGTATAAACATAAATGAAAATACAGTTGAGTCGACTTGCTTAGCTGTACATTGGTTATAACGGTTTTACTTTATCACATCAACATTCAGTTTCCCGCAAAGCGCTGAAAATCAAAATGAAGCAGTATAAACGTAACTCATAAATAATATTTAAAATAAATCCTTGTTGGTGTTTTTTTTTGCTTTTTCTTGAGCGTTTATCAAACCAATGTAGCATGTAATTATCGATTTACCCCATCATTTAACACACGTGCCTACAATATTTGCATATACCGGTAGCTTTTTCTGCATCGTTGAACATTACCTGTCGATAGTTTCTTTGATTCTACTGTTTGATTCTATATAATTGACTGGGATAATATTTGGTTAAATAATGATGAAATTTTGTGATGGGCAATTTCAAATGATTACCCACTTACTTTTTTCATTTTTTATCAATTAACTTAGGTACCGGGATCCAGGCTTTGATGCCATCCTACAGGAACCAGCGGCGACTAAATTGTCACAGAAAATATTCATTCATTGATTGCATGGTTCTCTTATAAAAGTACTAACTATGAAAACAATCGGCATTTAATCGTTTTCCGGTCACCTAATGATCGGAAAAATCACTTAGCTTACGCAGAATTTTATTTAGCCGTTCCAAACATAATCTTATTTTATATCTATGGTTGATAGCTTGTTTTATGCCGCCGTACATTTCATACATGTATTGTATTGTACAGTTTTTGGTCTTTTCTTATGAAATATCTTTAATATTTTCGCTATGTTGGATTCTAACGTATTTTTGGTAAAATATAATCAAAGCACTGAAAGTCAATATTTTTGTACTGCAGTAAAGCACATGTATGAGAAACCTAGTTAAGAACAAGTCTTGACTGTGTTTCGTATAGTGGCATATTTCTGCCATCAGATAACCACATAACTAACTAGTTAATTAAGAGGTTAACTAGTTATGGTAACTAGTTAACATCTTAAGTTAATTAAGTTAAATGGTTATCTAGTAACCGTAACTAGTTAACCACTTAATTAACTAGTTAGTTAAGTGGTTAACTAGTTACAGTAACTAGTTAACCTCATAATTTTATTAAGTTACGTGGTTAACTAGTTACAGTAACTAGTTAACCACTTAACTTAAGTGGTTAACTAGTTACCGTAATTAGTTAACCACTTAACTTAAGTGGTTAACTAGTTACCGTAATTAGTTAACCACATAGCAAAACACTGTATATGTTATATCACGGCGGTCAGTCCACCTACTCACTGTTCCTGGAAAGGCGAAATCTCTGGATTTAGCTGTGAACCAATTACTAGGCGCATACTTCCGCCAGTGACTGACTACTGTCCCACATGATTTAGAATCAGTGGTAGGAAGGAGAATGGCTGTAGAAAATTATTTCATAACCAAACTCCACGAAAGTATGCCACGAAATTACTTGTTTATAAATGGCGTACATAAATTACCCAAATAAACATGTTTTACCAGGCTCCGAATTTAAAAATGCAAGATACAAAAATCATTAAATTGCTTACCTATTAATGCGAAATGTGTCAGATTTAGTTTTAATGAATAATGTGAACCTTTTACAGTTACCATGACGACGTGAACCTTTCTAAAATCTGATAAATACGATGGATTGTTCAAGTATACATTTGTTAATTTTCATGAATACCTGAAAACTGTTGCTTTAGACTGATAAGATCAGATTCTTCGACATAAATTTCGTCCCTTCCTATTATATTAGTCGGTATAGCTATTATCATATTGTCAGCGCATCTTGTTTATCGTAATATCTCTGGGTCTATTCATAAATACATACAGAGTTTTTATACGCACTGACATCCCAGAGTTAATATAAAAATATTAAAAAATCTATCAAAGTGTTATATCTTCTTATTTACCTGAAGCAAAAAAAAAACGATTAAAACATAAATGGTTTTAATTAAAATAAATAACATTTTATAGAGAGGTGTTAAAGCAAGGAATATCTTAGTTGATGGTTAAATAAGGAACTTGGAATGAAAACCGAAAATTAATATACAAATTTGTATTAATGCAGGAAATAAACTGTAAAAATATTTTATATTTATTCTTACTCAACGTGTTTTATGAAATCAATTTGTTAATTAAACTGTGATAATTATACCTATTTGCAATATCAATCTTTCTGCAACTATAATATATATTATATCAGTGAATTTAACAATTAGTGATATCTTCTTTGTTTTCGGTCAAGTTGATCAACATTTAAAATCATTTCCATAAGTATCTGGGACCATATGCGTGATGAAGTCGAAGCCTAACGCCTTAAATGATGCTTTTTGTGCTGGCCAAATGCTATGCAGCTGTTTGCTTGAAGGTAGCAAAACCAAGAATGTGACATATAAAAAATATCACAGTGTTCCGAATGCATTCAGCTAGCAAAAAGGATTTTGCTAGCTAACGCTACAATGTATCAAACCCTTTTGCATAGGATATCGCTATGTAGCAATTGATAGCGACACACATTACTGGCTCCCGTGTAAGACTAGAATTGATGACATACTATAAAGTATATACTCAATGTATCATCTTTCCATGCATGCCTTCATAATTTGTTTCAAACATATGCGGACGTTTTTACCTATAACAAATAGTTAATACCGTATCTAGATTAAACTGGATGAATAATTGATATGAATTAATGATTGAAGCCTCTCCTAAATGCATCCGCATGAGATGAGTAGACGTTGCCATACCACACCCCTTTAAATAGTTCCACTTGGTTTCCATGTACCATCATCCTCGGTAACCCAGGGTATTACGTCAACGATAATATTCATAATGTATGAGTACCGTGGGTTACCGACGATGATGTACCATAAGGACTAGTTGTTTTCAACAGTGCAATTACAATTAGACTCCAAGGCCATGAAAATAGTTTTGAGTAGGAAAACACGATACAAATAATTATCATCCCGATATTTTATTATATTTTCAAATTACTACATTTAGAATATTTGAGAGAAATATTAAAATTATTATTGGCTTTGTGCATTTACTATATACACTCGCCGTTCTTTGATACTTGTTTAAGTAGAGCTCGACTTTTTCAAATGACATGGTTCAAGTATATTCATTTAAAGGCATTATTTGAACATTGGTAACACTTTATGATACAAAATATCTTTAATTCATATATTGTTACTGTACTTTCCTGCTAACATTTCTCAGTATAACAGTTGTTCTCAGAACGACCATACAAGCCATTGTAAATAATAAAACGGCCGCCTGCACAACATCCGCGTTTATTGATTCAAAATTTCTTTCAATGTACTGACACGCGTTATAAAAAGCGTTATTAATGACTTGTTTCCTAAATGTGTATATTATTAATATTTTGGCAAAGTCATACCCCATTATTTTTCAATAAGCATTGCCAACATTGTCAAAATGATGGCATCTGGTTATGAATAATAAATCGTTACATAAAAAATTTCGAAATATCCTTACATTGAAATCCATTTATACTCCCCTCAACTCAATTTATTATATACCTTATACTGGTTGGTGAAAATGGAGTTGATATACAAGTCGGCATTGAATGAACATCAATTTCATGTGATTTAAACGACCAATTAGGGCGGTGCGTTAATACTGGCCGGAAATGATTGGCAAATTAATAAAGCCTGCCACTCGGCTTTATATTAAAATAGGCTCTGACAAACATACCATATACTTGAATGTTAGAATCATGACATGAAAATAAAGCTTTATAAATGGTGTGCCCGGTCTATCAACAATTTCAATGCAATTTGATATTAAGGTTTTAATACAGACCCAACATCTGATAGCAGGTCCATGTATTGTCATAGGAGAACTATATCGATGAATAGAGGCGAAAATATCAAGATATTCTAAGTGTTACTGAAATTATTAATGTGTTATTGCCACGCCTCTAGTACCGAAATTGACACCACGAATTAATAGATAGTGATCAGAATAGAATAGGATACCATATTGTCTGTAGTTCTAAATTACAAATCGACCGTGAAAACTACATTAAATATCTAAACCTATTGGTAATTGATACTCTTCACTGATACCCTTAACTTATCCACATAAAATAGGGTTTTATGTTATCAAATAATGTGTGACATTCACTCTATACCCAACCTATATTTTGTCTACAGTCAAACCTGTGTAACATGTCACATGTACCACCATTACACCATTAGCATTTACGTAACCTGCCAAACAGAGCACAACACAACATTAAATTTATCCAGAAATGTACAACGTACATATTCATTAATATAAGCAATAACACTCATAATCAATATAGCAACGTATAAGTATGAATTTTGACAAGAATATGAGCCTGATTTCCAGTCTATATAATTAAAATATAACCAGATAGTAATACATAAACTATAATCAAACTTGAATTAGGGACTTTAGTCAGTTATCTTTCCCTGATAAAATCTAAAGCAATCCAATTGGTAAGTAGTTCCTTTCAGTGAATCCTCGGATTTTATCATAGAAGTCCTATGTAAGGATAATAAAATATTTCATCTAATATCTTTCTTGTTAATGAAGATATTAACAGAAGTGGTAAAATTTAGATAGTTATTTACCCTTGAAATACTTAGCTTGAATTTCTAACGAATTAAATTATTTAAAAAAGTCATCTAAGATTAACTATGGCAAATTGACGTTAAAAGTAAGGGTAAAATCCGAGTAATCCAACTAATTGGACCTACCTATTTGAAGGGGGAAATTCCTATTTGAAGGGGAAATAATATTTGACTTTGACTTTGACATGTACAGACAAAGTGGCACTAATAAGACCCATCAAAATCAGTGGACTTAATGGCGGTATGGACCTAGTATAGGGACATTTTCTTCTCAATTTTAGTTCGTATTTAGGACTTTAAAGTCCCCGAAAATGGCATGGTTTTGAAATTACCAATGTGATTGATATAGCGAAACTATCATTCTCATAATTATGATAATCAGCCAATATTGTATTTTACCTGTCTTAGTAGTAATAACAAGTTTGACTGTACATCATCTTATTTAATGTGCAAATTTGACTCTTCCCTAGAAGTAAAATATGACTATTTTATGAGTTAACTGTTACATGTGTTGCTAATGTGAAGATGCAAACACTATCAACAATTTTGTACATTGTTCTACGACAAAACACAACAAACAAATGACAACATGTGACACATTCCTGATAAAATCATTTTATTCTAATGTTTGTGATGGGTAATTGTATGGTTATGTTTTGTGATACATTGCATAATTGTACGTCGTATACCTTATGTTGTTATATGGACATCATATTTTAGTAACATTGTGTTTATTGACAACAAAGCTCTTCAAAGAGACTACCGCATTAATCATTGCTTGAAATGGACATATGTTTGAAAATCATTTGATATTAATAATAATTGAACCCATAACTCTTGTTTATGATCAGGTTTGATCGTTTAGCTGATAAATTCTTGTATATAACTTTATTGAGAGCTACAAATAATGTAACAGTTTAACTTATAGAAACATGTGTATATTTAAAAATTGATTTTCGTCCTTGTTAATGTCAGTGATACTTGAACCAGGATCTAAGCTTGGATTAACTGTCCCTTACCACTATCGTTAATGGGTCAGACAAAGCGCAATAATGGCGGCACCCTCCAGGGTATCTTTAGATTACAAACTTTTCTTTTATTTTGCATGATGATGGTCAATAAGGAAGAATTTCAGTAATATAGGTCATTCATAGTCGATTTTTCTTAGTGCACTTTAATTTAGCGAACGATGACAAAAACATGACAGCAAAGTAGACACGATTCGGACGTTGACTATTTTTCGTTAGAATTTTGGATACTTTATTTAGCATAAATATAATCTATCGCCTAAAATAAGATATCCACTGTAATTCTTGTTCAAAGTTCCCTTGATTTAAGCCTTTATAGTAATAAATTTTTATTTGAAAACATAACTATCCGATACCTTGTACAATACACCGGGCGCCGCCATTATTCTGCTTTGCCATACGTACTTTTACCCGTCAAAGTAAGACTGAGAACGAGACAACGAGGATCTCTTTTGTGTTTTTGTTCCTCAAATAAAATTTACTTACACGCCTGGTACTTTCTCTTTTACCTTAGCAATGCTATTATAGCTTTTTGTTTTAATGAGTTTGTGTTTGTTTGCGCGCAATGCTGTCCAGTAAAGGGTGGATTGAAATTATTTTTTTTCACCAAAACAGTTTGTTATTGACGTTGAACCTTTTGGGCTAGTGTGTGGTTGGTACATTCTAGAACCTGGTTTAAAAATAGTTTACCTTTGTTTGATCCATGGCGAAAACCCCTTAGGTTATTGTTTTCGTTATTTGTTTTCGGCGTCCTTTTCGTAACCAAAGTTTTTAAAAAAAAATGTCCCTCTCTTTTTGCTTTTTGTTCTGTGGATATGTCTGTGTTTTTTACTTAAATTCAGAACTTAAATAAAGTTAAAACGCTCTGTAGTAAATCACATGTGTCCATTATTACACATCTTTTACAATATATCTTCAGCAAATGATTTTTTTCAGAAGTACATGACGAAATTTGAGATTTTCATGAAATTTTGACAATTACATTGGTGTATAGCATGATGTCTAAGCAATTTGTTAATGACAAAAAATACTGTACTACTGTCTCAGCTGCCCTTTCGTGGCGTTGTTTTTACTCAGAATCACATATACATAAACTCTAGTAAACTAATACACGTATTTAGATTATAAAACATATGTGCATTATTTGTGGTCGCTATAAAATAGAAATATATTGTTTTATTACATTTGAGTATGATGAGATATGAACATTCAACAGCAAATTGATTACAATGCACGTCTAGGTTAAGGTTATCTGTTTGAGAAGGGAAAAAAACCTTCAGCTCGTGACGCGCGTGTCCGTCCACCTAACGTTTACTCTCAACCAGATCTGTTCAGTATGCAGTTCCGGAACACGGATTTTAGCACCATCATCAATGTAAACATGGCGTCGATGAAGCAATCTTTTATTCCTTTTATTTTATTATTTGCGCAAAGAATCTGCCTTAGTGTAGAATGACAAAATTGATAAGTGTCCTTTATTTCAGACCAGCTATAGATTGTTAATAGTTTATATCTAATAATTCAGAAAAAATTTAAACAAAGGCTGTACTAATTATTATATTGAATGGGTACTCTCCCGGTGGTCTGCGGCAATTGATTTTTTACGAATCATGGAAGATTCAAAAGTATTTTTTATACAAATACGTCACTATGACTAAATATGATTGTTTACTCAGTGTAAAAATACAAGTATAAATGTGATAATTATTTTAATTGCATATTAATTATAGATATTAACGTTTATTGTACAGTGTTTTCGTCGATAAGTTTTGCGGCTCTTAGTACAAGTACATGTACTTTGAATTATTGCTTGTTTTTTTTATCTAGACTGAAGGAAAACAATACACAAGTAAAGCAACCTATCACAATGTGGTTGTATTCAACTATGAATGTTCTTTTGTTGTTGTTTCTAAGACAACAAATTTACTACTGTAACATTTTATGCTAGTAACTTCTGCCTGGAGAATGACGCGATTTGTATTTCGACTAGCCATATATGTTTAAAGTCAATCTAAATAGATCATAAATCGGATATGTTTATTGTTCGTCTTGCACAATGGCACCAAACCGCCCTCTCAGTTTGACTTCTTGAAGACGGTACCTATACAGGCATTTAGTGTATGATGTCCAGATTTCATCTTAGGTGAAAAATATCAGTTAATTAGAGCAGACTATATCCATTGCAGAAATTATATTGTTAAAATTCATTCAACTGTCAGTGGCGCATACATTAACCCTGCTGATTTAAATAGACAACGATTACATAAATACTGAAGTGAATATCTAAATCAGTGGGGTTAATCAAGGACTCTATATATTTATAAACTGTAAATAGGGTCCATGGCATAATGTATGCGCCACTGACATTTGAATAGTTTTTCATTAGTTTAATAGTGTTTATTAATAAAAAAAATATAGTGATGTGCGCATACGAGTAAAAAGTTAACAATAAAGTTCTTTGCCCTCTTGATGAATTTTTATAAAGCACGGGTAGAGCTGTTTCGCTTTCATCCAAGCAATGTTTTGTCTAACATGTGGGATTATAATCGAATGGGAATCACATTGATAAAGTAGGTTCTATCTCCTGTTAAGTCAATACTTCAACTACCGTTTTTTCTGACTAAGTCTTTTGATCTCCGCTAAATTGTTTACACTACGACAAAGTTCCATTCAAGAGACACAAATATCCCTCGCGTAGTGCTTTTTTCTCTCTTTACTCCTAAATTTGTTCATCGTACGCCGGTTATATCTACTCTCAACGATAAACTCGTAGTAACTTACACATAGGCACTCGATTCGGACTGTAAAATAAATTATAGCAAATTCTCACCAAACTTAAAATTTTTTACTAAGTTTCTCAGTACCCATCTGGCACGCCAGAAGAGGGAAACCCTTCTTTTCGCTGTATTTTAAAAACGCGCAGGGATCATTTTGGTTAAAACTTTTTAAAATTCTTGAAGCTTGATTCTGTACCGGGGGGGGGGGGGTTGACAATTTGACATCGAGCGCCTGTGTACTCAAAATCTATTAGTGAATGAAATATGAAAATGTTGAAATTTTGATGGACAATTTTTTAATTCAATATCGTGCTGTATCGTGTATTGGATAAAAATTACAAAAAAGTAATGCTTTTAATTATTTCCTATTAAACTTTACATTATTAAATGTATTTACACTAAATGTTAATATTTTATAAATGGATATTACACAATGATGCAAATAACGTCGTTATAACAGTTAATGCATATTTTATGTAAATGAATAATTCAATGCATAATAATTTGGTGACTTTGTTCGCTATAAAATCATTGTTATTGCAGTTTAAAGCGGACGTGAAATTATCTAAGTTTATAATGTGTTTAATATTTAAATTAAATAGATTTAGATCAGAGCTTCAGCATAAATTTGAAAATGTAAATTTAATTTTTTAATTAGCGAGACAAAATCATTATTTTCCTCAATTTTAAACGCTGAATATCGTTTAAATATGGTCTCGAAGTTTTGCAATTACTTCCCATCGCCTTTTTAACTCATCACGTTCATTTAAGCTTTAAGGACCCGACCAATGGCTGACAGGCCCTTAGACAGTCTGTTACCCATCTTGGTTGTTTGTTCACACGACAAAATATGGTACTTGACTTTCTGTTGATGATTAAATAAACAATCTCATATACAATGCATAAAATGTCTCCAGATAATAGAACCTATTGACGTATTCTGTATAAAAAGTAAATCTTGTATGTGAATACTATACAAAATTACTGAGCACTTAGCAGTCTAAGTTTCATGCTGATACACGTGCACCGACTTTACAGCTACTATCTTTGGCCATTGGGCTACTAATATCTATCTATCAATCGACCCTGGGCAATCTTTTTACTCCACATAATTATGTGCAGCCGACATATTAGCGTAGAGGGAGAGTATACCATTATCGCAAGTATTCATTTATATTTCGATGAAGTGAAACATTCGCAGGTAAATTTCTTGCTCAAGGAAAATACCAGTGCCCTTGGTGAGGTTCGAACCAGGGACCTCTCGACCCCACTGCTCCTCTAAAACAATTAATAATTTATTTGCTGAGTTTAATGCAGAGATTGTGAATCATTTGGGATAAAATACATACGTATGAATTTGTATGGTCACCCTTATTTAAACTCGGTGTACATGGCACCTTCAGTATTAATGTCCGAATTGAACAATCCTATTTCATGACTGTAGTTAGCCGATATTTTACAGAACACATTCAGCCACTTTTATTTAGGAAACATTTGTACAAAACATTCAAAGGATTTTTTTATAATTATCGGTAACAGTAAAAAGACAAACACAGACAAGTACTCAGTATTGAATGATGTTGAACCTTTTAAAAAGTATTTGAGTCATTTCAATAATGAAGAAGTATGAATACACTCCGCCGTGTGATGTTATTAATTTAAATAAAATAGATGTAATAAATATGAAAGAGATAGATTACTTTGTTCTAGGTATGGACTCAAGTCACATTGTTTTTACAGACATCAAAAGCCTTTTAATTTCGCATATTGTGACACTTTTGTATTGTGTATGATAAAAAGGTGATACCACCATTTAATCGGTGAAATCGATTATCAGACAAAGATTTAACAATAGTGATAATATTTACTTAAACTACATGGAAAGCTGCTTTCGTTTTGCAACAGATTGCAGGTATCTAACTGGTAAAATGGTAGCAAATACACTGAAACATAATTAATTAACAGTTTGGCTCTTTAATGATACAACGTAAATTTTGTGTGTACAAATGTATTATATTTTATGAATACACTTCATTAATACACTCGTATCGTTTCTAATTGCGAATGATAGTTTTGTGACAAATGCGCATGCAAAAAAAGAAAGGGGATATTTGTGTGTACCCATTGCAGTTGTTCATACTTCACTTAGGGACAATCAGCTAATTCGAGAGCGTATTAGAGTTACAACAACGACAATCAGGTTTAGCCAACATGAATATTGTATTTGATTACTTTCTGGATGGTTGTTTACATTTTGAAATCTTTCATGATGGTTTATTTCAAAATTTATACTTTTCTGTATTTTCAGGGAGATGATGGAAGACCAGTTTCAGCAGACGATGCACCATCATCATCATCAATCGTTCCCGCCAGGACCAGCGATGATGTCACATGGTCACCATGACTACCGTAATGATATTGACATGTCAGCCAAAATGATTGATGACATGAGAATGAACATGGGAATGCCAATGGTTAAAAGTGAACCTTTGCCGCCTCATTATCCATTTGGACAACCGATGGACCACAGATTACACTATTCTGTCCCGGCGGTTTGAGTTAAAGTTATATCAGCATAAACTTAGAACCTTCGAATTTGAATACAGTGTCGATTGGTTAGTCCTACAGCTTTGTTGATTCTGAATGATTGACTGTGGTGAGATTATCATGGACCAGTCCAATCATCCAAATTCAAAATGGATCAGTCGAAATTTTAAATGATATGGAATGAGTTAAGGTTTGACTGTGCTGTAAACTTTGAAAATAGCTTGAAATTGTGCTTACACAAGAGTATTATGTGATTGGTTTAATTTGTAAACTTGTATATAATATAATTATGTTTTATTTTATTCTTAAAATGGCCGACTTTATTCATTCAATGACGTCACCGGAAGTGAAGAAAATACTTTTATAAACAGTCACTGGTCGTCAGAAAATTGCAAGAAACAAAGAGCTGATAAGTGTGAAATGACCCGATATGTATTTGATTTTTGAACTACTTTTATGTGGAATTTTTTCGTACAAAGTTGTCGTTCATAAAGATGCATAAATCTATAATAAGAATAGTAATTTGTCTAGCAAAATAACAACTGTTTCAGTTCTAATATTAAATATGGTATTTATATTTTTATAGTTTATACTATATAACATTGGCATTGACCGCGTATTTTTAAATATGGATGAAGAGTTGTTTTAATATTGCCCGAGGGGGTGCGGGTTCGAATCTCACCCGGGGAGGTTATACCCTTCCATGAAAATTTGACAATAATGTCGATTTTCCTCCATTGCTCCATTGATTAGATAATATGTAGAAGTTTCCGGCCTTGTGGAAGGGTAGGTGAGTACTGGTTATAGACAATGGTCTAGGAAAGCTAGGTTAGGTGCGCTGGACGCCGTGAAATGACCTAATATGTGTTGACACGGCGTTAACTCCAATAAATAAATAAAATAAATGTTTTAATATTGTTAATATAGACAATGAACTTGGTTATTGTGAACTTTGTATGAACATATTTTTAATCATTATGTATTCATACAATGATTGGAATGTCTTTTATATTTTTCTAATTGAAGTCTAGGCTGCCTTCGGTATCACGTTTTTCTGTATGAAAAACCATCAGTAACTTTATATATTACAATTGTTTAAAGGGTTTAATTTAGGAGCACAAGCGTTATATGTTTCTCATACATTGCAACAATTTTACACGAACAATGACTTGCAGAAACGATGATTTTCAGAATTCTGTTCACTATTAATCATTTAACTTGTTATTTTTCAAGTTTGGAAGCAAAACTGTCAAATTCTGTGGATATATAAGAAGGCATGGTATGGTTGTATTATAAGATCCCATAATTTGTCAATTACTTAAAGGTACTAGTTCACAGATTTGGTTAAGATTTTTCAATATTTTTAAAATACCATTTAAAATACCATGTCTGTAATTGTTTCAAAAAATTAAGTGTTAATATTTTAGGACAAACTGACCTATAGATTGCAAGAAATATACAATAAAAGTCACAAAAATGCCCTAAAATTGTCTATACCGTGACATACGGCATAGAATTTTACCACTTGAAACATCATCATTTGTACTTGTATGTTAATTTGCACTAAAATTGTCATTATCAAATCACTAATTTTCTGTTTTAAAAAATGTTTCTAAACAATTGTGATAGTTTTAGAAAAAGTTGATGTTTAAGTTGAAATCTGTGAATGAGTACCTTTAACATATTACGTTAGAAGATAGGCAATTTGCTCAATGGTTAACACGTTTCTACCACATGAACTTATCACTGTGTTGGTACTACTTATCAAACATTCAGGTCATGAAAAAAGAAGTACAAACGGATTGTTTATGCGTAATTCTACCATTTTAATGAAAGTCCGTCACCAAGCTATTTACATATTATGTTGCATATTTATGATTGCATATTTATGGTCCAATTTTCATGGTTCCATAACTATGCTTGTAAATAAAGCCATTGTATTCTTCGAAACCAACGTAAGACACATATGTTGTAAGTGAATGAAATGTTTCGTGATTGTCATGTATAGATGTATCTCTTTTTATCATAAAAAATACTAAAGACAATTCCAAAGTCATTAATAAATCAACATTTTCTTCTATACTTGTGTTTATTTGTACAACCAATTTTTTATATCTTTGAAAAAACAACGCTACACGAACCGAGTTTTATGTTTGATGCTCCCTTTCAGCTAAAAGAATCATGTAAGAATGGGTACCAGTTTTATCTATGAACAGATTTTTTTCTAAGAAACACAACTGTCACCAGCAACTTTATTAATGTATCAGTTATAACGTCAATTTTTGTAAGGGATGTATTCATACACTTACGAGTAAGTTTCTTCATTGACATTATAAATGTCACCATTATTTTCTGGAGAAGAATATTTGGGATTTTAACAATATTTTTAAAACAAGTTTTGAAATAAATTTCAAGTATAATCAGTCAGTATTAGGAATAATGATTAAAATTATAAATTGTAAATTTTTACCAGAAATATAAAGATTATGTACATAATTAATGAACATACAAACTTATGGACTAGGTGGTGTTTCATAATGCTGAAAGAAACATGTACGTATAACTCACCTGCGCTGTCATCTTCGTTACAAACTCGTTCTTGTCAAAGTCTTGCAGCAGTCAAAAATAGAAAAGATTCAAATAGCGCATAAAATATTTGTTCGTGCTAAAATGCCCATATTAGTCTGCAAGTTGTAATTGTTTACTCCCGGAATCTTCTGCACAAAGTATTTAACAAGATACGTTTACCACTAAACTCAATGTCTATGCGGAGGATAAAAAGCTTATGATAAAAACTCGCAAAATCAACGGGAAATTATCGAGAATAGAAGAGTAGTAGTTTTTTAATACGAAATTTGATGTCGACCAACTTTATATGTGGAAAGTGAAATAGACGAAAAACAAGTCTTTGTTTTCTAGTACAGTATAAGTTGTTCTTGTATATCACACGACTAGAGACCCTGGTTTAACTTACGTCTATTTATTTCGGTATTGTTAGGAATTCATATTGAACATCATTTGTAATTTCTCTTCTTTTGACTTACGATCATTTTTGTTGTAAAATTTTATGTCACATTAATTAGTGTCACAAATTTAACTTCGTATATCAAACAACATAAACTTATCTTTTCTAGAACATTGACAATCAAGCATACAAATTGGTGTCTTTATATTTTTTCTTATAACTCCGTTGTATTATTGTTTATATATATGTGTAATATATATTATAATGTATGACTGGTGATTCAGTAATAACTTAAAACACAATAAATAAAACGTCCAAGTTGTTATATTGAGAGTTTTGTTATCATTTCATGTTTATAAATTATATTATATTAATTATAAAGCCGACACACTTTTCATACATATATATTGTCGGAGCAAATCAAACAACGAATAATGTGACACAAAATAGCCATGCATAATTTTAAAGCATGAAAGTCGAAACAAATACTACATCCTTTTGATGAGCATCATTACCTTTTGTCCAAGAGCTTAAGTCAATGAAAATAGGGATTATACCAATGCTATTGTTTCTATTATGCATATAAATGATATTTAAGTATAAATTAAACATAAATGAAATCAGACCAGTGTCGATTCTTTTAGGCAGGCAAATGTCTTTTGTAATCCCCATGTGAGTAAAGGCATTCTGCATTCTTTAGACCTTTGTTAATACATGTATCATACGCCCAAACAAAACGCGACCATAATAATCAATGTAGGCTTTACAGGTTTGAAGCGTTTTGGTTCCCTATATCTGCAATATACTGACGCCAATCTCCGAGCATTGCTATTATTTCTGTCAGATGTTTTACCCTGACGTAAACGCCCAGTAACTGACATTAAGGAAAATCATAAAAATGTTTCTGAGAAAAGGTTTAGCTCTTTATTTTATTTTTTACTCTTTAGTTTATCGATTTACTCAATTTCTTTTTTTGTACCTAAAACGCAACATTTGTCGGTTGCTTTTTTCACATTTATAATCTTATAAGGAATTATCTACTTTGTTTTTATCAATATCAGAGGAGAAATAGAGGAAAAATAGAAAAGGTAAATAACTCAAAAATTAACTAAAACTTCTTTTTAAGATAGCCACATTAAACTGTTAATTTCAATCGCTAGCCCTAAATCTTTCACAAAATAGTTTTGCCAATGACCTAGTATTCGAAACGATTCTATTTTTGCGGGTTGATAATTTAGAGTTAACGATCAAAATTCACAAATTCATTGTTTTACGAGAGAAGGGTAGTTATTTAATGCCATATAATGCCATTAAAAGACTATTAAATTATTTGTCGAGGTAGAAAATTCTGCGAAGAACAATTTTGTGTAGACGTTTTTAGTGGTTGTGACATTACAGCATGGAACCATGCATAAGGTTATCCTTCCTTTACAATTTGGCATTTATTTCAATTTTCCTCCATTAATAATGTATATGGAGAAGTTTCCGGCCTTGTGGAAGGGTATGTGAGTACTGATTATAGACAATGATCCAGGAAAGCTAGGTTAGGTGGCGGACGTCGTAAAAACTTGCATTGACACGACGTTAAACACAGTATAAACCATTGAGTTGTCAGCAATTTTAAATATTACCACTCTTCTATCATTTTACCCATTTTAATTCAGATGTTACCTCCCATGGATCGATGTAGGGCTATTTCTGTTACACTGACATAGATACATACCTGCATGGAAACCGGTCCCTTGCCCAGTAAGCTTCGGGTAGAATTTCGATTTTAGAGCATCGAAGGCGTCGCTGTTTCAAAACCCACCTTGGCTGGCGATATCAGATCAGAACAGAACAGTAAATTTATTCAGAAAAGTACATAGTACATATTCATTAATACATTATATCATTCCATGAAAATTTGACAATAGTGTCGATTTTTCTCTATTGAAGAGAAATTGTCTGCCTTGTGGAAGTAGGTTCTGGTTATAGATAAGGGTCAATGTTAGGTGTGCTGGTCGTCGTAGAATGACTATTACATGTGTTTGCATGGCGGTAAACCCAACAAAAATGCGTACATACAAAGTTTGTTAAATTTGCAACACTTTTATAATTATATTCCTACAGCTAACTTACCTAACAACCTACTGTTTTTTTTATTTGTTGACAGATTTAATTAAATTTTATCTCAGAGATAATTCCCTTTGATATTATGTCGTGTTTTGAATACTTAAGCGAAAAGTGTATGTCGTTTAATAAGTCATGCATTTTATTGCACTTTAAACAACCAACTTGCTGACTAAGTAGGTGATTAAGCTGATGCATGATGCACGTACATGTACATTATTTTGTTAATAAAACAGGCCACTTTGACATTCAGCATTATATTCTTTTAACTGTCTGAATGCAAGTGAGTGCATACGTTGTCGTTTGCTGGTTTGTCTTCTAGGTGCTTGTATGTAAGATGTGTCAATAAAATGGGTTTAAACTAGCTAAAGGTAAGTTTTCCATATTCGAAAAACTACTCGGGGGATTCCGTAAACAATCGCCAAGGTTTTCCGAAAAAAAACTTTTCCTGCAATGATGGAATTGAGTAAATACAGCGGATCCATCATTCTATTGATAAAACCTTTATATGTATAATTATTACAGAATATAAATATACGTATTGCTGTTAACCTGGTCAGGACAAAAAACTACAATTATCATATGGTTGTTAATTGAAAGTCATCTGTTGGCTAATTATAAGGTTGTCAATATTAGAATCCGCCCTCTAATGGTTGTCGGTTATCAATTGTTCACTGTAATAGATTAGTAGATTAGCCCTGGTAATCTGATGCCTAAGTATTGATTCTCTACATTGTTGGCAGGAAAGATTGATGGTGACTATTGCCGTACTAGTTCCAATCTTCGGGGGATTATTTTGATATTGTAATTGAAAACGACACACTGTCATACAAACATTGTACTCCGAGGAAAGAGTTTTAATTATTCAAACTTCCAGTCCATAAAAGGAATGAAATTAAAATATGAATATTTTTAATATTTAATCTTTTCATATTGGTCTTGTGTTTTTAATGTACACATAAACACTGATATTCGTCTGTCAACTCGTGGCAGGCTTACAACCAATTGTTCTGTGATGTAACGTGTCATTTGTTGCGGGTGGTACGGGTTTTAGCCATAGCCTCCGCGCCAAAAAGAATAAAACAATAACTACAGTGTTTAATTACATAACAATGTGCTAATAATTGAACCATACTCGTAGTGTTGGTGTTAAAGCGCACAGTGTAGGGATTGCATTACTATAAAATATAAAATTAATAAATTTGTGATGAGGATGCTTGTTAATTAGTAAACCTGTAGTTTAAAGTAATTTGTATTAATAGTTTTAATAATGACAGTTTTATCAATTTGATTAATTTTATATAAATGAATACATGTACACACGCTCTCATTACACAAACACGGATTCATTCAGTGAAGGTTCAACATTTTTCAGCGCAACTTTCTAAGCTCACTTTTGCCCTCTATTTTTACCAATACTATTTGCTCTATCATACTTGTTTGACAATGAAATTCTCTACCGGTATGGATAAAAGAAATGGTACTATTGGTTATATGTGATAAACAGGTGCATACGGTAGCACGGGCAGTAGTTGGTGACTATTTACTTCGTGAATTATGGATGATTCACTATGCTATTTGATTATACATTTGTCGTGATACGCTCATGGAGGTAGGACTGAACATCGAAATTGGCTTTCAATACTTTAAACAAAAGGAACCCTGCATAGCACCGAATATCTCTTTAAGGTCACAGCAAGTTGATCATGTGTTCTACGGATTTTAACGGAAAAAGGGGGTGAGCAAGCGAATAAAAAAATATTAATTCAGTTGCTTTATATAGCGGTTTGACCAAATTTTTATGAGCGAGCGAGGAAATAAAAATATTTTTTTAGTAAAAAACATCAAAATTAAGGTGCGAGCGAATCCATAGAACATATGATCAATTTGTTGTGGCCTACAGACATTTATTGTTTCGCTTTTATTCAATATGATTTTTGACAGGGCTGTTGGACAATATATCGACTCGGCGTCGGTTCAGGACCTATCGTAACTCCTCCTCGTTTTTTTTGGTCTATATACGTCCGCCCAGCTAGCTCAGTCAGTAGCACTCAAGTCTACAGATAGAGTGGTCGTATGTTCGATTCCCAGGCGGGGCATACTTTCGTGGATATTGATCATGAAATACATGTAGTTTTTACAGCTATTCTCCCTCCTACCAATGATTCTTAATCATATCGGGAAGTTGTTAGTCACTGACGAAAGTATGCGCCTAGTAACTGGTTAGCAGCTTAATCCAGAGATTTAGCCTTTTCGGAACGGTAAGTAGGTTGACTGACCGCCGTTGTATGACCTACACAATGCACTGCTACGGCGTTAAATCCATCCAAAAATATAAAAAATATTTATGCTTACATGTACAAATGTATATACTTATTCAAACACTATGTATTGTATATTAGATATATATAGTGGCTGAGTTGTGCCAAGTCGTGTTTTGCACCATGCCCCTCCAGGGGAAACACGCAAAAACTGGACAAATTAACTATCTGTCGTAAGTTTGCCTTTTTGCTTGGTCGCAGCTTAACTGATTTACAGCGAATTTTACACTTTAAATGTATCATGATTTCGCCTTCTGCTAGTCGTATGTTCTAAGATAGGCAATCATTGCATTTGACAAGATGTTGTGTTTCTACCTTTTGTCCTATCCTTGCCCCAACAAAAACATGAAGCTATGACACGTTGACTTTTTTTCGCATTTTCGTATGACTAGACATAATAAGAAAGGTATAACACTCAGAGGATTCCAGGAAAAAACAATACCTAAACCAAACTCTCAACCGTGGTAGAATTAGGAAATAGTATATGTTCAAGATTGGCTCACTGTTCAAGATTTAACAACGGTGAGGAGCTTTGGTACTAGGAAAATAACAAGCAAGCAATGATCTATTGTTGCATAGCGGACAGTGTACCCCTCTACAACATACATGTACGTATATATATACCTAAATAATAACTTCATGAATATGTATTCAATTTTTTAGTTGATTGACTATACTATTATAAATTATGGGTTATTTTCAGTTTTCATATTTATATTTTAACCATACATGTAGTTTTATTTTCACACAAAAGGATGCCTAGCGTTTCTTATCTCACTTTTTCTAAAGTTGTAAATATAGACTATTTAGAATGTTGTAGAGCAACAGGGTGGAGTGGTGTTCGTCTTTATTGTAAATGTAATTGTAATCTGAACTGTGATTTTTTATTGTTCTAGCGTTTACTCATTGAGTTTAAAATGAAATGCATAATGCCACCTGATTTTGTATGACGTAATCCCTTTAATACCACATGTCAGTTCTTTTCTTGAATGCTATATGATAAAACACAACGCTAAATTCATATCATTGTTTCAATGGTATGAATTTTAGCCTGGTGTTTCATCCTCGATGAATTCTGTTTCAGAAGACAAGAATGCTTTCACTTTGTGCCGTAGACATTTATAGTTATATATCACGTGACCTAATACTTGGTTATATACATTCGGGCCACCTCGGATATCTACAAATAACTCCGCGCATCAGGAACGCCTAGACCATTAATTGAATGAATAACCTCGAAAGGATTCGTGGGGTTCACCAAAAATACTGGATCTTTACTACATACGCGTGGCGAAGTGCGTTCTTGTAGTAACAAGGTTTTGTTTAAACATATTTCTATGTTACAAATATATAGTTCTGTGATTTCACTTTAAAATACTGTGTTATTTCCAATTTAATGACTAAAACGAAACATTAATGATCGCCGAAACGAGTGTGGATTTGATTACTTCAACACCGGTCAAAGCATTTTATTTGGGCATGTGACGCAACAGTACATGTAGTTCCAAATGGCATCTAAATACATTGTATATTCGATGTTATTCGCAGTGAATGGCCGATGAGTTCCGAATGTAACTCCGCGGTGTTGGAAATGAGATGTATGGTATCCACTCTTGCCTTGATAGGGTTTGTCTACTGAAAACATGTCACAGAAATTGCCAAGTAGTTACGATTGATATGGCATCATGATTCTAAATCAAAGACTGCTTCATAGCATCTCGTACTCCGGCTTCAGAGACCTATATATGTCTTCATATATAATCTTTATTAACACAGACTATTTTAAGATATATTAATCAACGTGCCAGAGTAGTTTATTCCTAGTTATTATATCTATAAACTGTGTTTGTTTTAAACAGTGAAATAAGAGTACTCAATTGCCGCATCAAGTGTCAACGAATATTTTGACAGTTTCTTTACAGTCATATTATATAATAAATGGGATGAAATATAAGTGGAGAGGGGTGTAAGCTAACTCAGTGTGTTTGTGTTAGTGGCTTTTTAGCCGTTATCAACACTCATATAGTTATTTACGGCGATTAGCTCACTTAACCAACTTCCAGGACTATTTTCTTTACCAGTAATTGCTTATTCTTTCACGCGAAGACATATGAAACTAATAAAGCGTTCGGCGCTGATTGTTTATTTACCAACTATTTTATTAATAGTTTCGATACTATTGGGTCTAATATATGTGATAGATAAACGCAATTTTTGAATATGGTGTTTTTCCTGAAGAAATGGAATGCTGATATTTTTAAATCAATTTATATAAGAAAGGAAATTCGTATGATGTAAATAATTTTAGGGGATTCACATTGGTCTTTTTTTTCAAAAATTGTTAACAGCTGTTAAACAGAAGCGAATTGAATCTTTTTGTGAAAAATGTACCAGATGCTCAATCTTAAGTTCGTAAAACCTGTTCTATCGTAGATGCCTTGTTTATCCTCATGTCTACGAGAATCGTATTGCACAAACATATCTTAATTGAAACAAAAGTCAAGCGTTTGCTTTTTATGGAACCGGTTTTAAGTTATGCTTGTGAAATATGGGGATATTCATAGTAACTAGAAATATAATGTGTTTAATTAAAGTTTTGTTAGTTAATTTTGAATGTCCCTTTAAGGAACAGAATATAGCTGTTTACGGTAAAGTAGGGATATCAATTTTATTAAAAAATAAACAATATTGAATAAAAATGGACCTTCTTATGTTTTAATAATGATATTTATATAAATATGGAACGTTTCCATATACATTTCAATCTAGAGTAATACGTAGAAACATTTAAACAGGAATGTTTTAATCAGTTATAACATTGCATTGTATATAATTATTTTTATTGTAAACCTTTTTTTATTATGTAGAATACTTAAGTGTTTTCGCCAGAATACATAGGTTTAGTTTTGTGGATCATTATAAATGAATATATATTCTGGTCGCTTTATTTATAAAAGTACTCCTCATTTGTAAATTTTGCTCTAAACTTAATTAGAAGACGAATTCTGTTTCATAAGTAAATATTTATTTTGTGCTAACATATGAGGGAAATAAGTCAAACCATAATACTTTCACAGATAGCAAGTATCGCAAAATTTATAAAAGAAGCTCTATCTATCAGGAATCGTGGTCTTAATATTTAATTACTGTT
The DNA here is from genome assembly GCA_025267735.1 of Mactra quadrangularis. Taxonomy (NCBI): domain Eukaryota; kingdom Metazoa; phylum Mollusca; class Bivalvia; order Venerida; family Mactridae; genus Mactra; species Mactra quadrangularis. The sequence goes on along the minus strand of CM046301.1, from coordinate 22,274,453 downwards.
TATAATATATATTTTGTATTTTTTGTTACAATATTGTTTAACAGTTTCATTATATTGAATATTGTATTTGATATATATATATATTTGAATGTGTGGTCTTTTCCATGAGTATTGTAAATGGCCAAAGGCATATGTAAATGCCGTTATTTGCCAATAAAGATGTGTGTATGTATGTATTAAGGACGCAGAGTAATTGCAACTTTAAATCATGTTTTATTAGTATACAGTCGTCATGAATTTCAAAATAAACACAAGTAAACATTCTTCATATTTCTTTCTTGTGCTGCCCTCGATAAATGAACATGTGTCCTAGTGCAATGAGTTCTTACAGTTATGTTTATGTGTTCAATGTTTTAATCATTAAAAGGGACCTTAGTCAGTTATTTCCCTTGTATACTCTTCAAATAGGTATATCCAATTAGTTGGATTACTCGAATTTTCCCCTTACTTTTCAATGTCAATCTGCCAAAATTAATCTTACACATTTTGTGTGAATCATTTAATTTGTTTGAAATTTAAGCTTAGTATTTTAAGGGTAAAGAACTATCTAAATTTCATCACGTCTGTTAATATCTTCATAAACAAGAAAGACATTAGATGCAATATTTTGTTATCGTCACATCTGTAAGGACCTACTTACCAATTGGATTGCTTCAGATTTTATCAGGGAACGATAACTGACAAAAGTCCCTTATTTGCATATACTATTTTTTATTTTTTCAATTGTTAAATAATAATAATAGCAATTGGTGATGAAAAATTGACTTTCTCAACTAGGGTGTATTTTATTACAAAATTAGATATAGCATATAATTCAGATCAAATTATTTATATAATAGAATAATAGAATTCTATTTTCTTTTTTAATTAAGTTCTTTTTTTAAAAAAAAATCCTTATTACAAATAATATGCTAGAGTTTGACATCTAAATTGCTATAAATTGCGAGTAAATTGCAAGCTAGTGGTATCGTGATTTTCTTATTATGGCGTTTCTAATTTGCTTTAATGGAGGGGAATACTGTTTTTGCTATTTCAGACAAACTGTTTACTGTTTTCTTCGAACACATCTGGGGTCTATGTTTCTATATAACTTGAAATATTATCTGGCAATATTTTGTAAACATGAAATCAGTGTGTGCCAATATAAAATGATATTTATTCCACGTATAGAGTGTTTGAATGCCGTAAAAGACAAGCAGGATCAGGTGTTCTCAGAAATCTCTCGTCTTTAATATTGATAATTTAACTTATCAAAACTGTCAATATCAAATGATATTACCTTATAGCCAGCTTCTGTTGTCAGTCCTCGTCGGAATTTGATCTGAAACTTGATCGCAATATGTAGCTTGATCCATCCGTTTTATTGTATGGTAGAATTTGATATGTACACCATTTCTCATCCTTTAAGATGAATATATGTGATTTTCATTTGAAAACTATGTAAAACGATGATTAATCTTTGTATAGAACATTCACAGATTCTGATATTGTTGGACTAGAACTAACGGTAGATCTAATATTACAAAAAATATACTTTTTTATTATTTTTATTTCTGGTGAAGACTACACACATCCTACCAAACAAACATATAATACATATAAACATTTAAATATTCATCGTACGTACATTTAATTGAAAACTTCATTGGAACCATTCTACAACGACTGACTTAGGGGACAAAAAAGGTTGTTTTTGTAGATAGGTGGTCTTTATTCACATTTTTATTTACAAACCGTCAAATTGACTATATGTACATGAATTTGTACCTTAATATGCGTTGTAGAAAATTAGAAAATATTCTTCGTAGAAAATAGCTTTATATATGTCCGTGGGAAGAATGGAGAAGTATTTTATGAATTTAAAAAGTGAAATATTCATAGAATCATTTATCTTTTTTCTTCTATTGTTTGTTTATTGGACTTTAACGAAGTTTTTAAACATTTCCTAAAATATTCACAGGGGCTACCTCTCCTTCATCGTTTTAAATGTTTATCATTGTGAAAATATGACCCATTGCCTGTGGTTCAACTTAAGTTTGATTTTGCTAATACTTCAGTAAAGTAAACTCCAAAATACTTGTATGGTCGAGAAAAGAAAGTTGATCCTTTTCGGAAGTATAAACAAAAGGTTCATGGTAATAACGTATACTGCTTCTGACAATACTATATGAATGTTATCACCAAGAGATATGTTGAACATTTTATCAGACATTTTGTTTTCGAAATTTTATTTGATATTTACGTCATTTTGTTTGTATATTTTTATATTTACATATTTTTATTTCCTTACACCATTATATTTAATTCATATGTTTATGTATTAACATTTGTTTCTATTTCTGTATATTGACGTTAATTTGTTTCCCAAATTATACTGTATTTATTTTTACGTCATTTTATTTCCACTTGTAATACTTACGTTGTTTTGTCTCTTTTTTCTCGTTATATTTACGTCATTCTGTCTTCCATTTAAACAGTTTTTCTTTATTTTGTGTCTCAAATTTATTGAATATTTTCGACATGTTTGTTCTTATTTTAATACTTACGTTACTTTGTCCTCATTATCAATTCCATTCTGTCTTCCATTTTAAATATTTACGACATCTTGTTTAAATTTCTTTATATTTACGTTTTTTGTTTTCCACTTCCAAACCTCGCCTAAACATAGGTACCATGAACCATATAAACATGTTGATTGTTGAATATGCAGAAGTTTATAATCAATTTGGAGGCGTGGCTTGCCACCTCGTGACTTTTAAGTGGAACTTGACAAATCAACTGCGTAATATATTAATATTTGTTATTAAAGGTCGTTTCCTTCAGACCTTTCAATGATGTATAGCTTAAGCAGTCTAAGGTCGATAATTTACGTCTAATGTCTAAAACCATTGGATGAAATAAAATACCAAGTGTTAAATTGACAACGCAGGGTATAGCAGGGTATAGGACGAATAATGGTGGATTATTTTGCACGAAAAACGATAGGGTGCAGCCAAGGGTTAGCCAAGTGCTCAGTTTACGCTTGTTTTTATTTATCTGTTTCAAATTTATTTCAATAAATAAATGAATGTTGATATTATCAATGTTTTAGTATTATTACATAACTGATCACAAGACAATAAACATACAAAAAATGTGATATTTTAGAAGTTTAATGTTTGGTTATACAATACCCGGGTGTTATGTTAGGTACGGGAGATTTCTCATGGGTGATAGTTCGATGAAAGTTTTTGCTCTGTTATTAAACCTAAATTGCACACAGAATCCCCCCTCTCATGTTTATTTGCACTAAGATATAGAATTTATATTCTATATCACACGGTGCTGCCCATAGCGATCATTTTAATAAACATCAAACACGAGTAGTTTGACTTTTTTGGAAAGAATTTTGTTAAATTATAATTAATTGCTAGTCACTCAAATTAAAACTATACATAATTATATAGTAACTTCGCTCAATTCTTATTCTTACCTAAATGTGCTCTTAATTTTGGATCATATATACAGGTATACAGGTATATACAGGTGTTATCAAAGCGTACCCATATAGAAGAAAACATTTTCTTAAGAAATGGGTACTTTGTCAAACTAAACTGAAATCGGACATTCAATATCAAAATGAATATTAAACTGTGTGCATATCAATTTGATACTCGACTTTACATCAAAATTCTCTAAAATGACCAGTATAAGTAATTCTTTACATGACACCGCTATGAAATCATCGACAACAAACATCAACTTGAATATCAATATTAGAAATGTCATTTGCTACTAGAACCGAATTTTTATCAGACTATGCGAAAGCAGACTATGTCTTCCTAGGATAAATACGAATACTGTTGAACATCAAATCAAATAGCAACCTGGGCTGATATCAATTTTAATATTAGAATCAACTCATGCATGTAGTTCAATAGATACATCCTATATCATCAGTTGAAATAGTCTTAGACGAATATCACTTTTACTATTTAGTTCAAATAAATAAAAAAATATTCACCTTGGGTACATTGTATTTTTGAGTGTTTCATGAAAAAAAACATGAAAGTAATCGTCAGAGAAATTTGTAGAGATTTGATCTTCAATTTGATTTTCAGCTGTAGTGTTTTTAGGGTTTTGTGTTAATAATGGACAATGAAGGTCGTCGATCGTAAATTCTCGCAAAGTCGAATATCTAGTTTGATACTTGTATAAAACTTTTTATGAAAGTCATTTATAATTCTCATGAAATTCATAATTAAATGCGTCATAATTATAGCATATACAAAAAAAATGCATTTTGTCACCAACTCTCCAATCTGGACTCGCATGCTGTAGTTTGGTATCTCAGCCCTGTACTTGTTTCTACAAAGAAATGTTTATATTTCCCCCTCGTGTAATAGTCATGTCACGTGACACTGTCAGCAGGCAATAAGAACCTTGTTTGTGAAACAAGAAACCTTCGAATTAGTTCTTTATCATTAATAAATGAATCAATACGCTACTTGCGGATTATGGAAATTTTTGTTCAACTTTCATTTTAAAAGCATATTTCACGCGACAATGTTCCATACGAGTTTATAAAGACTGAAACTTTGATTTAAGGATAAAATATGTTATTTATGGTGTTAATACGTTGACATCTAATGCTAATTTCATAGAAGTAATTAAATATGAGAAAAATCCTCAGGTAAAATTTATTAATTAATAGGTGTGGGTTAATTTATATCGTTAACAACTAGTTATTATCTAAAAACCACTGGCGGAAGTTTTTGTAAAATTGTTTTAAATTTTATTATTCAGCAGTGTTCTCGGGTTTCCTTGAATTAACAGGTAAAGACAGGCAGTGATATTTTATAGGAGAGTTGATTTACAGTATATGATTTATAGAAGTGTATGTTTCGTTTGTAGACTACTTTCACGTGAGATGTTTAACATGTTGTAGTTTGATTCGAAATATTCTATCTAGTTGAATCATTGAATGTTTACCATCTTAATTCGTGAGTTATGTATTTATGCAGTAAAAATCCACTATTTGGACCATAAAAAATTGATGGTCGTAATAGCGGAGCGGTTTTTGGGACTAAAATCTTCAAGAAAACGCAAAATTTTGCAAAAATTAAGATGGTCTTTGAAGAGGAATTTTACCCCACAGCAATTCATCTCTAAATGATCATCTCTAAATAAGAAGCATCTTTATATTAACTACATACTTCTTTTTTCAGTACTCATATCATTCCACAAGAAGCCAATAACTATTTTATACACAGACGAAAATCAACATTATTTACCGTTTGTTCACCAGAGGGCATGACTAGTCGTTAACGGGAATCAAACCTCGGATCGTCGGATTCGAAGCCAAGCATACTACCATTGCGCCTGGACCGCGTCTGCTGAATCAGCTTGGTAAAATTAAGATAAACATGTATATACATGTATATATATTTAAAATCTACTTTTCAGACATTGCTATAGATTTTTTGATGATCCTGCCAATGTTATGACAAAATCATCAAACCGCTAAATTTTCAGGACACAAGTTATGTTTTTTTTTACCATTGAGTGTATATCTGTACGTATACAATTTCTCATTCTTCGTCGTTGAACACCGACGTCTAAATAACGATGCTGTGATTTTGTGGGTGGGCTATAGTATTTATCCATTTCTGTTCCGCCAGTATGCCTCATTGCTTAATGCGCTGCTTGCATTCAATCATTACCCCCTTCAAAACGCTTTATTAAATGCACATCAATCAGAAATGAGAGCGTTTATGTTCTCAAATTTTCTTGAAGCGCCATGTTATCTCTGAATCAGATTCACTCAGACGCTTTGAAACTAATCATTACATAACCATATGGTGAGGTGGTCCAATATCTCTTTGCAATGGTATCAATTTCGTTTGGATCAAAACAGTACGCAATAAAACCCGTCATTCCGAAACTGGAACTATATTTTACAACGGTTAACGGACTGTGTCGCTTTACATGCGGAAGGATATCATATTTGGGTCGCGTGGCAGGAAGATGCTCGGACAAATAAAACTGTGATATACCCCATAGGGAGTCTGTCTCTATAAAAATAATCTTATAAACGGTTGAAGCTACTGGATCATTTGTCTCCCTGTCAATAAAAACCGCGATAACCCGCGTGACTGGCACCATAGTTTCTCGAAAGCTAAGCTTGACGACACACTGGCTCTATTTGTCCGGGAAGAATAATTTATTAGCTAGAATTTGATGCTTAAAAAGCATAGTGAGGTATTTGATACCTCTACAGTGTGCAGTTGTCGGAGAGATATCACAATTAAATGCTGGGAGATGATTTTGTAAAAAATTTATTGCCACGTTGGGTGCCTAATTTTGTGAAAGATTTGACGTATTTTATCCGTCAAACAGGAGCTGTGTTGTTAAAGAAACGATCACTGATAAATGTTCCCTTAATGCTCTCGAATATCAATCACTATAATTCTGAATTTTGTGATCACATTCACAGCTATTTCTTGGGGTTACTTGGCCTCGCTGTTCCTTTACAGTCATATTTATAGTGTCTAGATTTGACTTAAAAGAACATTTAGAAATATGATATTACCCTTTTTCCATTTAATGATTAGCTGAATTGCATCAATGAAATGATAACTTATGAGTTTACAGTTTGATACAAAAATGGTGTATTCTTTTTTTTCAAACAACAAAACCCCGGGTCGATAGCGCAGTTGGCAGCGCACTGGGATTTGGAATCTCGTGAATCTCGGGAGGTTATACCCTTCCATGAAAATTTGACAATATTGTCGATTTTCCTCCGTTGATTAGATAATATGCAGAAGTTTCCGGCCTTGTGGAAGGGTAGGTGAGTACTGGTTATAGACAATCGTCCAGGAAAGCTAGGTTAGGTGCGCTGGACGCCGTAAAATGACCTAAATTGTGTTGATACGGCATTAACTCCAATAAATAAATAATCAAACTACAAAACAGATAATGTCGAGTTGAATCAAGTGTGCCATCGTAACTTTGCTTCATGATCTCAGTAGAATAGATAGACTCAAAATACGTGTACGTCAAAAGACAGAACTCAAATTAAAAAACAACAAAACAGAAAAAGTGGATAAAATTTTCAATACATTTCATTGCAAACTTTTTCCAGTTGAGTATAAGTTATGCAAAGTATCGTTCAGAAATTTCAGAACATCTTTTCATATCAAGTTTTGTTTTTTTTGTGTTAGTTTCAGACCAGATGAATTCTTGAACAAGATTTTTAATAACAGTTGCCATTAGAATTTTGTGTGAATTTATCAACTGAGTTGAGATTCGGGTACACATTTAAAGGACTTTTTGGGGTATTTAAGTTAAATACATGCACATCAAATGCCTAAAAATTGAAAAACTAGAGTAAGGAATGAGGCTAACAAAATTTGTGTTTGTCTCACCAATAATGGTACATGACAATAAGATGTTACAGTTGATGTATAGCTATTTGTGTCATAATTTTGCTGAATACATTTTTGCTGAATGGAAATAATTTTTCTTAATGCGAATTCTTTTTTTTTTTGTTGCTAAATTGAAAAGAGTTTGATGAAGGCAAATCTTTTTGCTGAATTTAAATATTTTTGCTGAATACATTTTTTGCTGAAAGGAATAAATGTTGTTTAATGCAAATATTTTTGCTAAATTTAAATAATTTCTAAATACAAATATCTTTGCTGAATTTAAGTAGTTTTGCTGAATATTTTTGCTGAGAATAAATGTTGTTGCTCCAATTCAAAATTATTTTGCTGGATTAAATTGTTTCTTTGAATTCAAATCGCTGTTCCTAATCTACATTTATCAAATATTGTACAATATATCTAAAATTGTTGGTTATACTAGATATCAACAGGTACCTTGTTAATGTGTGTTACCATAGAATATTGTTGTTAGACAATGTAACAAATACAATATGAGTTTAATAAATTTCTGTTCTGTTTTTTGAAATAATAATAGATGTACATTTCAGTAAATAATTTTTTTCGGTTAAAGTCTTTAGCTTAATAAGCTGTTTACAGTTAGTACATCTGTCTTTTTATAACGAAATCTACTTGTTTCTGTTACGTCTTATCGACATATTTTCCGTCGTTCAGTCGGGTTTATACTCGAATATTTTGACATATGCATGTAAAATATACTACATAAGATATTTTTTTTGAAAGTATGAATTGTTTAAATTGATTGATGTAATGGTAAAAGTAGTTGAATATTTTGAGTCCTGGGGCTTGGTATTTTCAAATTGACGCCAGTATTGAGCGCAACGTCACATGTATTTATAACTCAATGGGTTTTTGGAAATAAATATAACATGATTTTATTATATTGATTTTGCTAAATTTTGGTTATTGATATTTTATCTGTATATTTTGCATGTGAAAAAACTCATCCCAATACAATACAGAGATTGTTTAGATAAAAATAGGGTCAGTACTCGTACACACACTATAAATTATATAATTTTTGTGTGAAATTTTAAAAGATATATACATGTATATTTATTTATGATAATGTAGTATAAAATAGTATTACTTAATGAAACTCTAATTGAAAACACCTTTTGATATGTTTTGAATGTTGAAAAAACAATAATCTCAATGCAATACAGAGATTGCTAAGATAAAAATACGGTTAGTACATACGAGGGGTAATTGGAAAGTTCGAGGAATTTATCTATTAATGCTACACGGGATAACATAGGAAAAAAAAACAAAATACATCATTCTGTACGTTTACAAAAGACTGATATAAAGTCCAAATATTGTCTTGATACATTGGAAAATAAATACCGTGTTTAATGTTTTCAAAATAGGTGAAAAAAATAGTGTGCTTTAAGATACCAAACAGGAGTTGCTATGGATACAATTTTTGTGTGAAAAAAACATATCTATGATAATAGCATAAGAATAGTATAACATAATAAAATTCTAATTTAAAAACAACATAAATATACTTATAACATGCGTATTGTCTGGGTATGATGTAAATAACATAGGTTAATTCAATTGTTTATATAAAACATGTTTATATAAAACAATAATTCATGTCTAGAGAAGCCATTTTATCAGCAACAAAAAATGACCATTTGTTCGATAGTTATAAAACCACGTTTTAACAGATATGATTTTAATATGAAACCATAGATGCAGTTTGCGCATCATGAATCTTTCACCTGCATGATGATTGTCTCAAACAAAAACAAGGAAGCTGTTTTGTAGAGGTTAAAGACACAACAAACACACACACACAAGTTAAAAATGAGAGATAGAATGATCTTTAGTCTGTACTCCGTATGTACTTACAAAGAATGCTTTAAGATTTATATTGATTATCTTTACTTTAAATACTAGTCTAAGAAAATTATCATTGAAAACAATGATGTTGGAAAGTGAAGTAGTAGATACTCATATCATGTTTAAGTTTAAAAATTCATTTTTGCATATACAATGCAATGTATTCTACATCCGCTGTAACCGTTTTTATATATTATTATGTAATCGCATGTTTTTTTAATTACAAAACAGAACATATTCTTTATTATAATAAACACAGGTTACATTATATAAAGTAACAACATGTGAGATAATTAATGATTAACAGAATACAATATTGATATAGAGTTATAGAGTTACGGGGAATTACAATGTATATACATATTATAATAAAAAGAGTAGGTATATATATAATATATAAATATAACTATTATGTTTAATGAAAATCAATTCATTTTTTAAGTTCAAAAACGATAAGATAAACAATGTAATAAATGAATGGGAACTTAGTTTTAACTTTAAAATTTATGAGAATATCGGATGGGTAATAACGTATTGTACAAATTTACAAAGGTTAATAAGCGTGGCTTCGTCTTTAATTAATTGACGTCAAATAGTGCATAAAATAACATCGACCTTTATTCCCCCCCCCAAAAAAAATCTAAATTGTTCCAGTAAGTTTGAACCGTTAGTTCTAAATCTTCCTCACTAAGATTGAATCGGGCAGTAAACCAGGTCTGTTGTAAAACTAAACTGTGCAGAGGATTCAGAGTAAATAATTACATCTCATAGACTGAAGTATGCATTTCAAGTCAAAGAAGTATGATAGTTACTTGATACATAATTTGAATCTTTCCAATTATGGGGCTGTTGCAAGAACTAAACGAAAAACAAGTATTTGTTGACATTCTAAAAACTACATAAAACTATATACCAAGATAATTATTCCTTAAGATACAAATATATGTATATATTATAACATGAAATTAAATCAGCATGACAACGATTCTCATTACCGGTCTTATCTCCCATACCTCTGGTAAGTCTTTCATTGACAATACATGAAACAAGTCACTAATTGATACATTCAATATAATTATAAAATGCATGTATTGTTATTTTCTTTTTTGCACATTTCAATTGTTGTAATGTTTAGTGTCTCACATTTTTCTTTTTCACAAAGATGAAACGGCTATAGACTTAAATCATATAATCTCATTGATGCAATAACTCATTTCTTTCTGTGAAATACTTCCCTCATTTGTCAAAACCGTTTTGGTAACATCGTGCAATCCATTTTAAAGATCAACTTAATTTCGGTTTGCCCATCACCTGACACAGCCCAACCTGGGTTTGGGTTACAGACCAGCCCCGGGACATCCCGGATAACTATTAATTAATCCCTTTCATAACATAATAAAATGAATTTTAACAAGGAAAACGAATAATAGGGTGATAAAATGAGTTTTATACGGTCTTTGTATGAACGATACAATGAACGTAACGAGAGAAAATCTCTCATTTCACAAAATTTCAACCACAACAAAATTCGACACTGTATTTAACGCGTTGTATGTCATCCTCAAAACGTGTCAAATACGAGGTAATTATTTCAAATTGTCAGTTCTTTAACTCAGTGGATATATTTATTAATTACCACACTTGTATTTTCTGTACGTATTAAATTGTATAAAATTCTTTAAATATTTATATATAAAGAAGAGAAGGTATCTACCATTTTCTGTCCTATTGTATTTATTGTGTATAGTCACATTCCATGGCAAACCTGAGTGAAAATATTAACAATAAATATCACTTAAATATATGAAATTGTGGTAATTTAATATTGATAATATCATACATGTATGATATAGAGGCATTATGATAGCCGTACACACTGACCTGGGTATAATTATTGACCTGGATATAGTTCTAAATAAATAAAACATTTCAGTATATATACTGCGGCTAACTGATTCAATAAACTCAAGATATTTTTTTTTAAATTGTATTTCTTGCCTCATGTCATTGTGCGCTTGTTGTCGCACATGTCAAGTTGCACAGGAAACAAATGTATTTGTTTTTTTTTATTTCTGAAAAGCTGTGTAAACAAACGTTACTTTTTTGTAAAATCGAGCGCAAAAACCCGAGCGCTGGTTCTGAATATGGGTGGTATCTATACCGTTTATACAAACTGAAAAATCAATTGCATAATATTATTTTCTCAACGACAAATTTCGTAAGTTTATTCATAAATAAACCATTTATTGATGTTAGCTGTGAAGAGATCAACTTCACTCTTGTAGGTACACTCAAGTTTTAATAGGCGAAAATGGGTAGAATATTAATATTTCAAAGTATGTGCTGAAGATCGAATTGATCATATTAATGTGAAACCAAAGACAATAAGATGTTCTGTATAAAACTGATAGTCATGTGAATCGTAGCTTGTATTTTACCCCAATTCATGAATATTCAGTTATTTCTGAAACCGTGCGCGACGTCACGCGACATAAGTGTCTTCTTATCTATACTATTAAATTTGCGAGTTTCCTGTTTTGTGGAAGAAACTGCGCAGCTTTGAATAAATCTTTTGTTTGTCGCTGGAGCACCTATATACCTGCATATCAAGTTGACAATTCTTTTTTGACAAAGCCTCTTGATATTTGCAAAAACTGCCAAAAATCAACAAAAATAGTGGGTTTTTTGTGTCTAAAAATAGTTCTAGATAAAACTAAAAATAGACACGTCAAACCAAACTCCCCGCAGCGGTTATCTCCCTTTATCAAATCAATAATCAAATTAAGTAGCAAAGCGTGACTTAAGCACTGTGAGGAGTTTGCTAAAGCCCGTGCTTGCACGGGCTCCCATCTAGTATTTTCATATAAATGCGCAATAAACCGTTATAAAGAAAGAAGTTGTTGGATTGTGGAAGGGTAAGTGAGTACTGGGAAAGTATCCAGAATTTCTTTTTAATGTTATTAGCATTTCGTTTTACATGATAGTATGATAAAGAAAGATATACATGTATAAATTAAACATCTCCAGGAACAACGTATTTCATGACGTCTTTATATTCAAGATACTAGTTAGTAAACTAATTAATCTCTACGAATTTTTAATATGTAACATACTCTTTAAATAACAAAAGAGTTTGTGTTGTATTAAACATGAATAGTAAAGTTCTTTATTTGGCTAAGAACCAGAAATTCTAATTTACTGGAAAACCATCCATGTTATTGTCATTATTGGCTTCACCCGTCTATAGACGTGGAGCGCATTCTTGGAAGAAGTATCTTGAATGTCCCTGGTTTTAAATAACAACTGAGTATTCTGATATTATAATACATGCTCAAATTGTATTCTTATTAGAAAACTGATTTTACCCTTAACAAAGTTTTTTAATAAAAAAACTGGAGAATAAAAACTATAAATACAGAAGTCCATATCAGCACCTGTGTACATCGTATTTGGTATCAATATCATATGATAACGGTAAACAATTTGTGAACTTGTAAAAACGAAACTTTAAATCAAGGCAATAAACTTAATAAAAACTCTGCGGTATCATATAATGTTAATAGAAATAATAAATTATTAAGCATTCTTTATATAGTAACTATAACACCTGTGTGTGTAACTTTGCTTTATCAAGAATCATAATATATTTAATAATCTACCAGTAAAAAACAAGACTTTATGAACTTGTTAATAGGTAGTTTCAGCAACAATAGATTGTGGTGTTATGAAATTAAGACGGGTTCTCATTTCTTCTATGATGAATTATGTATTAAACTCTTTGAAAGACATATATTTGATCAGATTTCTTAAACCAGTCTACACTGAGTACGATTTCAGTGATCAAATTCTAACGCGAATTTCATAATTAAAAACAAATGTGAATAAAATAAAGAAAACTAATTAAGCACAGGTTTAATTAAGTATGTACATGTTTTCTTCTAATATTTAATAAAACTCCTATCACAATTCCACATTAACTCTGCAAAATAATAAGGCATCTTTTGAGTCCAACGTAATTACAGCAATCTCAAACAAACAACCTCGACAAAGTAAAAACGTTGGATTCCAAGAAATAATACAAACTGACACACACTGCAAGCATCAAGTAAGTAATTACAAACTGACATACTGTGTGCCTCAAGTAAGTAATTACAAACTGACATACTGTGTGCCTCAAGTAAGTAATTACAAACTGACATACTGTGTGCCTCAAGTAAGTAATTACAAACTGACATACTGTGTGCCTCAAGTAAGTAATTACAAACTGACATACTGTGTGCCTCAAGTAAGTAATTACAAACTGACATACTGTGTGCCTCAAGTAAGTAATTACAAACTGACATACTGTGTGCCTCAAGTAAGTAATTACAAACTGACATACTGTGTGCCTCAAGTAAGTAATTACAAACTGACATACTGTGTGCCTCAAGTAAGTAATTACAAACTGACATACTGTGTGCCTCAAGTAAGTAATTACAAACTGACATACTGTGTGCCTCAAGTAAGTAATTACAAACTGACATACTGTGTGCCTCAAGTAAGTAATTACAAACTGACATACTGTGTGCCTCAAGTAAGTAATTACAAACTGGCACAGAGTAAGCCTCACGCTAGTGATTAAAAACTGGCATACTGTGAGCCTCAAGTTAGTCATAACAAACTAATACAGACGGCCTCAAGTAAGTAATTACAAACAGACATTCTGTGTACCGTAAATAAGCAATAACAACCTGACATCATGTTAGTCTAAAAAAGTAATTACAAACAGACATAATTTGAGCCTCAAATAAGTAATAACATACCGACATACTGTGAGCCTCAAGTAAGTAATTACAAATTGACATACTGTGAGACTCAATTTAGAAATTATAATTGGACATATTGTATGCCACTACATACTGTCTGGCATAATATCCAATCAAAACTGACCAACTGTTTTCCTCAAAATAAGCAATTACAAACCGACATACTGTTAGCATTAAGCAAGCATCATAATAAATAAGGTCATCATTTTCTACCAAAAGATAACACTCTTTGTATAGGTCTACCTTTCCCACTAATAATAGGCATTATAAGTTAGGCTATCTTTTCCATGAATAGATGGCAATTATAAGTAAGGTAATCTTTTCCATTACTATATGACAATTATAAGTTACGTCATCTTTTCCATTACTATATGACAATTATAAGTTACGTCATCTTTTCCATTACTAGATGACAATTATAAGTTATGCCATCTTTTCCATAAATTGATGGCAATTATAAGTTAGGTCATCTTTTCCATTACTAGATGACAATTATAAGTAAGGTAATCTTTTCCATAAATAGAAGGCAATTATAAGTAAGGTAATCTTTTCCATTACTAGATGACAATTATAAGTAAGGTAATCTCATTCTGTACACAAACGGTCTGACTGACCTCTGTACGGAGACGCCGCGCATCACGGGAAAACTGTTTATTTACCGAAAAGCACGTGGCAATGTTTACATTCTAACAATTTCCCCCATCAAGTATACTGAATAAAATAGCGTATGAATTTTGTGTCTACTCAATAAAATTTGACTATCCAACCAACTTTCCTTTTTAAATTAAACTCTTAACCGGTAGTTAAACCCTCACCATAACTGTTTACATCTGTCATTCTATACACAGTAATTTGAAATCGAAAGTAGAACACACGGTTTAACTATGCACCTTTACCTATAGAGGTTTAAAAGTACTTTATATATATAGATTTATATTCCTGTAACTATGGGTGATCATTTATTTTACATTTTAACTACGATTTTATCAAAAAACGAAAAAATCCAACGATTTTGTCTTCATGCGCCGCACTATATTCTGTTGCGTACCAACGCCGAATTTTGAGACGGTTGTGCGTCTTAGTATAGAGGTGATATCTTCACCTTCTATTTATAGAATGAGGTAATCTTTTCCATTACTAGATGACAATTATAAGTAAGGTAATCTTTCCATTACTAGATGACAATTATAAGTTGCGTCATCTTTTCCATTAAAAGATGGCTGTTATAAGTCATCTTTTTCCATTCATTGATGATTTTGAAAGATTAAGCCATTCTTTTTCCATTACTAGATGACAATGATAAGTTAGGTCATTCTTTTTCCATTACTGAAAAAACAACAGTATTTTTGCTTCCATTTTCTGTTGATTATAATACGTTTGGCATTAATTGATGATGGTAATAAGTTAAGTCACCATGTTTCCATTGAAACGCTATTTCGTATAAAAGTAAATTACATTTTATATATATCATCAATGCAATCCTAGAAGAGAATATCACAAGTTTCCGTGATCACTTCTACAATCACATACAATACTAAGGTGATATGAAAGTGGTAGAAAAACCTGTAGAGTGTGAAGTCAACATAGTGCTAACAGGACAAGTTCCTAACCAAACCCTAAACTATAGCAAGTATTGTGTTGATATTTACATAATTAGAATTACTTTGCAAGAACTATTTAATAATTAACTAGTCTCTGTCATAATGCACACACCAAATGTACTACAGTCGATTTGTAATATTAGAACCCATTTTCAACAGTGTCTTTCATGTTTACGTATTAGAGGGAAGTTACAAATAAGTAGCTCAGATTTCGAATCATATTCCAGATGCCTCGTTGAAAAACAATAATGGAAATATGAGAAGTTCTTCTCTGAGTTTAATTAAACAGTAACAGCACTGAGCAGAGATGAGATTTCTATAAAAAAAGAAAGGATTTCATTCATGAAGTATACACTAAGAATTGACGTCAATTTTACACGTCTAAAATAAACTGATAAAGTGTTGTGAGATAGGGAAAGGCAAGTGACAACAAAAACAAGTCTGTATAGTGTCCCTGACGTACATTGAACTATTTTCAGTAGGAAACAATCAATTGCAACAACTTGGTCAAGCCATCAACACTTAGTTCTGTTACTACACTCACAAGAAAAGTTTTTCAAGTTTGAACATATAAATGATTTGGATTACCAACATCAAAGAAAACATGTACACCAAGAATTTTAGAGTTGTTATCAACTTGGTATACTTTTTTCAATCATAATAATATCGGCTAAAATAACCTAACCAATTTCCACTGACAATTTATAACCAATATTCCATTGTCTTTCTAAAAGGCATAGACAAATTCTTTAAATATAAACAACAGAGGAAAGTGTCTAGTTTTCATGTAGATGTGATCTAAACATTGATTGAGAAAACATCTTGTTGCAGAAATATATATACAGAAGAAAGTGTCTAGTTTTCATGTAGGATGTAATCTAAACATTGATTGAGAAAATACCTTGTTGCAGAAATATATATTTTTCAATTTACTTAAATCAAAGTAACGACAAAAGAACTTGTAAAAGGCTTTTCTAAGCTTATGGTACTGATACTCTTGCTTTATAAGTTTTTTTTCTGTTATCCAAAGATCACATTCGTTAAAATTTTAAACATTTTACAAGCTCTTGAAAAGAGGACGAGTTGAGATAAATAATTCCCATTAGAAGTTGCATGAGGGACATTATCATCTAAAAAGGAAAGGTAATACATGTAATACTTAAGTCAAAATAATCTCTTCTATCGTAAATTGTAGTGGTAACAATGCCAATTTCAACTGAAAATTTTAAATCAAGTGAACTAGTATGCTTTTCTGAAGAGTTGGCTTTATTAAATTTCATCAGGGTATATTTTATGGAAGAGTCACGAAATAAGTTTTTGTCTACATTCAGTGACTGACAACTGTCCTACTGTAAATGATTAGGAATTAATGGAAGAGGGAGAATAGCTGTAAAAATCATTTCATGACCAAATTCTTCAAAAGTTTGCCCAACCCGGGAATCTAACCCACAACCCCTTGATCAGTAGACTCGCTTGCTACCAACTGAGCTTTATGTGTGGCTTTATGTGAAGTCCATATAAAGATGTCATCTATATTATGTAATTATTTACACACATGATCTACTCTTGACTTTATAACTTTACTTGCATTCATGTTAGTTTTCCTCGTATATATTACATAAACATTACGCAATAAAATATTAATAATCTGTTGATCACTCTGATAAAAATACATTAGAAACGTTGACAAAAAAGATGAAAACCGATGAGTCATTGACAAATATGAAGTATAAATAATTTGATATTCTCAAATATAACTGAGAAAAAATATGAGAAACCTGAAGATACTGAGAAGATTATTGTTAATATCATGAAGAATGGTCTGAATGTTGATGTTGACGTAGATATTTGTATATAGAAACATGACTTTGTTTGAAGCTCAAACCCAGTCAACAGGCTGAAACTGTTATATAATCAATCTGCAACGAGGGACTTTTGTCTGTTATCTTTCCTTGATAAAAATGATTTACAAAAAAGTTATTTAAGATTAATTGTGGCATTTTGACATCGAAAAGTAAGGGTAAAATCCGAGTAACCCAACTGATTGGACCTACCTATTTGGAAAGTATACAAGGGAAATAACTGACTGAAGTCCCTTATTCGAGGCAGGAAGGTATGTGCTTATTCTAGATTGAATTAAAGTTGCAGCGCAATGGGACAAGTATAAAGGGCTTAATGACAGGTATGGGTTGCCAGTATGTTGAAAAGTATATGTTTAAGTGCATAGTAGCCGTTTATTTTAAGCTCAAACTTGTTGCTCAGACTGAACCCTACATCAGATCAAGCCAAGATTTTACAGGCAGGTAGTGGGCCGCTGACATCACATGATTAAAAATAGGGACTGATATATTTTTTAAGAATATTGAAAAGGAACAACAAGAATACAAACCTTGGAGATTTTATTTTGCAAGTATTGAACTAAGCATGTATATATAAAACAAACACTGTATCAAAATTTATTTTATTTTATTCCATTTTAAAATCAATTACAATGTAACAATGTAATGTTTGAGAATAAAAGACAATTATAAATGATATCACAAGATAAATTACATGACAAAACAACAATATATCATTTAATATAGTATATAATAAACATTAACAATATCCACAGGCTGTCGGCATGAGACAGTCCCATCAAAAATATTGTATACACACACACTCACACACACACATATATATAGTAAAGGTATGTAACTCATCACCACAGAAACCTCGAAAAAAATGACCTGTCTTATTCAACGGGCTCCTGTGTTTTTATTTCATGATCGATTTTCGAAAACTTGGTCTTATTTATCAAAAAAATGGTTGATCTGTTGATTGCTTACAAAAGCTTATTAATTAAAAGCTATTGAAGAAAGTTATGAGACGTTAAACAGGAAAATTGTCCAGGTCGTTACTGTCTGGACCTACCGAAAACCGTTTCCTTCTCGAACGTAACTCATAGATGTGTACGTGGAACTCCGATTAAAATGAACTAAAAACAGAGAAAATAATTTTTAAATCACTAGCCTCACTCACAGTCGCCTAAGGCAAATAATTTGATCACTATCATAACTTTTCCTTGACTTGTCGTGAGTTGTTTTCGTTGGCCTCCATTTTGAGAAAGAAGTCTAGGCTAAAACCGAACTCATACCGTTTTACGGATCATACTACTCTACTCGAGGACAACTCAACCCATGACAATTAACACGTTAGTAAATTTGAGCTCTAAAATGAAATTAATTCCGTAAAACTAAAGATAAAGAATAATTATAAATTATCAGGAAACAGTTTTATAGTTATCATAACATTTTATGTAATTTTAATCTATAATACATAGAACTACAATATCACTAACAACGTAATACGCTATCTTCATTTTTACGCCTTTCTAATTGTAACATTATGTATCTGAAAAATAGTAATCAATAATCACCTAATAAATATATTTACTTTATCATTAACTCACTTTTAAAATTCATTCAGTTCTGAACGATGATGTTTTGTCCAGAATAGCTGTTTGAATATAAAAATGCGTTTATTTGTAACGGGTTGAGTTGTCCTCGGGTAGAGTTGTATGGTCCGTAAAAACGGTATGAGTTCGGTTTTAGCCTAGACTTCTTTCTAAAAATGGAGACCAACGAAAACAACTCACGACAAGTCAAGGAAAAATTATGATAGTGATCAAATTATTTGCCTTAGGCGACTGTGAGAGAGGCTAGTGAGTTAAAATATTATTTTCTCTGTTTTTGGTTCATTTTTATCTGAGTTCCACGTACACATCTATGAGTTACGTTCGAGAAGGAAACGGTTTTCGGTAGGTCCAGACAGTAACGACCTGGACAATTTTCCTGTTTAACGTCTCATAACTTTCTTCAATAGCTTTTAATTAATAAGCTTTTGTAAGCAATCAACAGATCAACCATTTTTTTGATAAATAAGACCAAGTTTTCGAAAATCGATCATGAAATAAAAACACAGGAGCCCGTTGAATTAGACAGGTCATTTTTTTCGAGGTTTCTGAGGTGATGAGTTACATACCTTTACTATATATATGTGTGTGTGTGAGTGCGTGCGTGTGTATACAATATTTTTGATGGGACTGTTTCATGCCGACAGCCTGTGACAATATCTAACACGAGGGTCCTTTGGACCCTGGAACACTCATCTGAGAACTAGATTCAACAGGCATATGATTAAATGTTTCAACACTTACATATTTAGCTGTATGTAAACTGACCCCTGGGATGTGGCCAATTTTTACCCCGGGAGCATAATTCAAACAATCATCCGAACAATCTTTCTAGAGAATTTGGTAGCTGAAGACTTAATGTTTTTTACAAGATCTTTAAGAAATTGTTGCAGACAAATGCACACACACAAGCTAGACCAATCACAATAACTCACACTGAGCACTATGTGCTCAGGTGATTTCAAATATGGTGGGCATTTAGATCAACATTAGGTTGATATTCATCATTGTCTGACACTGTTCACTCATCAAAGACATGCTTGAATTCCATATGTATGCCTCAAGTTTGTAATGTTAAACTAGATATGTGAACCTTCACATCAAGGATATATCACAGATGCAGGCATTAAAGCAGGCTTTTAAGAATATAAAGGTTTTTACGAAGGTCTCATTTTTTTTTAAAAAAAAAAAGGTTCTTTAGAGGGAATTTTCTCAAAGTTTAAGATCTAAAAGTGGTCCTTTTATATATGAAAATTGGTTTGAAAACAGAAGTTTCATAAATGTTTGCAGTTGATGCACTTTCAAAACATACGTTAACACATTAATGATAGTAATAGCTTTGATACAGTTGAAAACTGTTGCATTTTTGATAGCCATCTAATTTCAAAGAAAATAAAGGTTTCATGTTAAAAAATATCTTTTCAATTTTTAAAGATTTTTCTTAAATAATAAAGGGTTTTAAAAGATGATTGCAAAATAAAGAATTTTAAAGGTTTTGCTAAGAGGCTAGCAGATGCAATTAACAGAGAAATTGCCCTGTTCATTATAAACAACAAGCTTCTGACCAAGTTTGATGAAAATTATTGCATAAGGCCATAAATGCTCAAACAAGGATTTCTTCAAGTTTTTAAACCTAAGTTATACAGGTAATATAAATCACCCCCAAGAAATTTTTAGATTTAGCTTACAAAAATGAACAAAAATAAATGTTTAGATTCTGAAGATGCAAGTGTTTTCAAAGCTTTGCCATGTTACACTACATATCGCAGGTTTAGCGCATAACGGTTGTAACTCTCTCTTTTTTAACATTGAGTTACATGTACGATCGTTTTCCACTAAACCTGTGATATTTATTAACAAAATTAAAAAAAAATCCAACAAAATGTAAAAGAAATATCAAGATTAAGATTTGAACAGGTGGTACATGCAAAATTTTTCTTGCAGAATAAAACGCACTAACTACAATTGCACAATATTTTAATGAGTAGATATAGATATATAAAATATATGTACTGATTAAGGCAGGTTTATTCTTGAGCAACACTATAAACAGTTTGAACATTAAGCTCTTATACAACAAAAATAATGCAAACAAATAAGTCACCAACAATAAATAAAACAAGCAAAGACATGAGATATGTTTATGATATAAATATATATATATATATATATATCATCATAACAAAACATTACTATTTATAGTGATAAAATGCATCTGGAATACATGGATAACACTACTGATGTCATGTTTTTGCTCAGCTATGATGCCATTGACATTGTGCTTTGATGCATATGTGCAAACATGTCAGAGATGCTGCAGAATCATAAATTGTCAAATGTTGTAACCATAATATATGGATGTGAACTAACAAGTATCAAATATTATATATATTGGAATTAAGCTCACAACTAGAGTTAAAAAGAAAATAAAGGAAGACAACAAGATGGTTTGAGATGTAGATTTTTAACAGGGAAAATAAGACTGTATTTTTGGACAAACATAGCCAATTAAGTGTGCTTTCGTTAACATAGAGCATTAATACTTATTATTGATACATTAGTCAATACCAATAGTACCGGTACTTTGGTAAGTACAGTACCCACCACAGCATTTTCTTAAATTTTGGTGATTATTTTTGAAGAATCATCATTTTTAATATATTTAAATATGGTTTGTAATAAAATGAAAACAAATAACATGAATGCACCATATTTATAAGATTCAGCATCTGACATACTAAAGCCTCCAAAACCATGTTTACAATAATTAGTTTCCATAACATAGCTTTAATGCTACATGTATTATTGTAGTCTCAGTTATAATTATATTGATGACAAAAAATAAAGCAAAACTAAAAAGCATGTCAACATAAACATTTTTCAAATTTTAGATAAAAGCTAATCAGTAGGCCTACAAAGTGAAAATGTCTCCAAACTTATGGTGGGTACTGTATATAAATAGATTTGAGTAATTAAAAGTGAACCAGTATAAAGAGGCTGACCTAACACCAAACCTATTTATCTTGGAACCACTAATACTAGACTCCTATCATCTGCAAGTAACTTCCTAATTTCTCACATAAATTATGGTTTGAAATTGAGCTCAAGCCCAAGCACCTCTACATATATCAGTGAAAAATTATATTGATTTGAAGTTATCAACCATAGAGTAAGATACAACACTATATTATAGCTAAAACAACACAAAAACTATGGCACATGGAATAAAAATAAACAAAAAAATATATTAACTTGGAGTTAAACATATATTTCTTGTCTATCTAGCTACGAAACAAACTTAACATGTCTCATGCTCAAAGTCCACACATTTCATTCACTTTATACACAACTCATGATGTGTATAAATATATTTATACTGACTGATGGAAATACTGCAGTAGGTAGATGTTTTAAAACATCCACTGAAGTGTTTTCCTTCGAAGAGACACCGAGACACTGCATGGTAAAAATGCTAAGTAAAGAATATTATAAAACAGCAAGCTAGCCATTGAAGCATGATAGTGGTTAATATTGCAAGGTTCAATATATACATGTTTATCTAGGATAATCTTAAACTATGTTTATGTAGCAGTACAAGGGAGATAACTTAATTATTATAACAAGTAAAAAAATACACAGGTTATGGGCCTTAACTATCGAATTAAAAAATAGTACTTGAACTATACAATTGTAAGCGAAGTACTCCAAGGAGGAGAAAAAAATATGTGAACATAATTATATAAAGGCAATATGTCTCCAAGCAGTAGAAAAAACATGAGACCAGACTTTTCACACATAGATGCCCCAATAATAACTTCGACCCCGATCTGACCTTCATGCAAGAATATTCATTACATTGAATACATATGAAGTATTAATGCTCGATACCGATCAGAGTATATTGTCAAAGCTTGAATGCAATTATTACACAAGGATTAATTTTTAAGATATATTAAAGTGTACATTGAGTGTCTATTACCAGTGGCCGATGTAAATGGCTTGTTTATTTTGAATACATTACCTGCCGAAGTGCAGAATAGGCATGGTATTGACTTTCGTGGGGATATGTGTAGATAAGTATTAGATGCAAATGTGAAAGGTCAGATCAGGGTCAAACTTTACACACTATAATTAAGAAAAACAATGGATGCATTGTAAATTGCTGGATAGGTCAATAGTACTGTCAATAGTACAGGTTTTAAAATCAATAACTACCATATTGCACTGTATTACAACATATTCTTTTTCTGCGTAGACAAATATTAATATATATGAATTAATACATCTTCTTAAATAAATTAAAATTACAAACATGTGTGTTCTTTCAATTAATCTCTTATACAAATGCTTGAATGATTTGTGTAAAATGGACTGTATCTCAGAAAAATGCATATTTTGAAACAGAATTTGAAAGTGAATAATTATCATATATTATCATCTTTCATTTGACAAAATGATAAACATATAAAAATACAATACCAGGCTGTCAACCAGATCATCTCCAAAATATAGGAGGAATATAGGAACATTTTTGCAAGAAATATAGGAGGTTTTGGACATTTTTTGAGGCAAAATATAGCAGTTTCCAACTTAAAATAGTATCATTTTCTGCTACTATATATACATATAATTAATATTACAATAACTACCTTTCACTAACTGTATTTTACAATAGTCAATGATTAAACACTCAATGTCAGCTAAGTGGGCATTTTCAAATTTTCACTGTCCTTTGGCCCGCATTTTTTAAAAACAGAAGGTAGCTGAGATTTTTTCTCATTAGATGATGTATCCAACTTATATGTACCTCAAACAAAAGTTTTGTCCCTCATTGAACATACTTTCTGATGAAAACTTTAATCCAAAGGGACAAAAACTGTTGATTTTGAGTTGTCCCTGCATAGAGTATTTGTTTTAACTACAATATAGTTTTGAGATGGTATACTTTTTTTGCTGCAAATGTCACCAGCAAGGATGCGAGAAATGAAAAATGACAAATGATCCAACATTCCTCCTGAATATGGAGCACATACTAAATCAACCAAAGTAACAATAAAATGTCCGAGTAGTTCAACAAAAAAAAATTTATCTGCTAATATTCCAAATGATTTAGAAAAAACAACAACAGAAGAATGCATTACAAATGAGGCTTTTACGCACCCAGTACTATCTACATGTTTACATGAGAAAAAAAGATAAGGTATCAGGTAAATTCAATATTGAAAAAGTACTGAATGGAGTTTGAGCAAGCACATCAAACCAATGCACATTACAAATAGACAAAACAATTTTGTTTTTTTTAAAATGCTTATTTGAGACCTAGGAAAACAAAGGGCCACCTTGTAGATTTAAGACCAAGGTCAGCGGCATACAATAGTTGGTCTTGAAATGATCAGGTGAAAGCACTAAAACAAAATTATAAACCTTTTTATAAAAAGAAAAATAAACAAAAGTCTTAACATGAATTCAGATTGTAAGGAATTACCATACTATTAAAACTAATGAAAACAAAACATCGTCCAGCACACCAGAATCTAAAACCAAATTAAAACTTAATGATGCAGGTATAGTTCCTGAGTTCCTGATATTACCATAGAAACTCAAGAAACACTTGTATATGCAAATAATGTAATCAAAAAAGTTTAATTACAAACAAGAACGCCACGGTCCAAAACAGTACACCAGCCGAAAGAAGGACAAGCTGAAAAAATATTTAGATAGTGAGACTTATAAAACAAATTGTTGAGCCTCTACCTCTTTGAAAAACAAATCCGCTATTTTGTTGCAATAAAACTGACAGCAGCTTTCTACAGAACTAGATAATATGTAAAGTTATATGAAAATGGACCAGATATTTTGAACTCATAAGTCATGAACTGCTTTTAATAAATGAGTAAGATATGTTTACAAATACAAAATAAATGTTTACTGAAAAATCAAATAAATATGTCTTTTTCTGACAAATAAACATATTTGAAGCAAAAGAGCTAGCATTGTTTTGCTTTGAAACATAAATTGTGCCTAAAGGAGAATGTCTTTTAAAATAAAAGGCAGTGGAACTTATGTGAATTGAAAAAGTAAGATACGTTACCATTTTAGGTTTACGTATGTGAACATTTGATTGTTGTCTAAACAAACTAAGTTTAATTTTGAATTATCCTTTTGAAATGTTTGTAAGCAAATGCTTGCATATTTTTTGCTTTTTGATTACATTTACCCTTAATATATGTCAATACTTTTAGTAAAATACGTTCTTATTTACCTTGTACAAATTAAGTGATTAAACCTTACACTAGAAACATATTAGTGGCATTTGAACTGGGTTTTTAGTGTTTTCTTACATTGACTTTTGTGCTCTGGTGGTATTGTTTTATTAATGTATTACCTGAATAAAACGGAATTGATTTAGAAACACATTCAAATAAAAAAATTTTTTATTGTGTTTATTGTTAAATCAAGGACAAATAGAACTTCATTCCGTAAGAAATATGTAAAAAGTTGTCATGTAGTTTACTGTCATGCTATGAAATACCTTTTAATAATTATTGATTAGATTTGCTATTGTCCATCTGTTCTAGAAATTTTATTTTAAAAAGTTTAATGTATCTTACTTAACATTTATACAACCTTTCGTTAAGCAATGACAACATTCAGCACAGTCCTTAATAAAATCTCCGATGCGTATTTTCTACTCCATATAGGGTAATGTTAAAGATTATAATGATAAAAGATGTTAAACTGTTACTTCATTTTTGATAAATTGTCAAATCCTAAATGCCCATTTAATTGACATCGAGTGTAAAGTGTCTACCGTACAGATGAACGAAACCATTAACTTCGAACAACTATCAAAGTATCAAAGCAATATTAACTCTTTTCATTATTGGCGACAATTTTTTTAAAAATAATATAGGAATATTTTTTAAAATATAGGAGAATATAGGAAAAAAAGGAGGTTTTTCATAATATAGGATTCTGACCCAAAATATAGGAGTTATATAGGAATATAGGAATCGGTTGACAGCCTGCAATACAAATATTTCAAGTTTTCAACACATTTTGACATTTATCAAAACCTTTGAATTCTAGAATCAGATAAAATTAATCAGTACAGCACAGAACTATGAAAAAACAGTTCACATACCAGTTAAACAAGGTAAGAATATTGACTGATATCTATTGGTTAACCCTTACATCTCTAGTAATAGTTCATAGTTTAACAAATAGACAAAATTATGTCAACTGCTATACCTCTGCCACATTGTCTTACCAACAACAAAAGGCAATAACAAGTTAAAACTGATTTCAGAAAACACATTCCTTTCACCTTGGACAACAACCTATCTTAGTCTATCATGTGTACAAATTTAGTTTCCTATATGTAAATGTACATACTGACAGAGACAGAAAGAGAGACATGTGCAAATCTATATGGTCATCACACTAGATGGATACAGAATGAAATAACTCTCAGGTGAACTTAATAAAGAATAAAAATAAAGCAGAATCTTAAAACATTTATCACAAAAATATAGGGAATGTTTAATTTACAAACAAAACAATTAATACTATGTATATATATTGCGGGTTTTAGTGCAAAACAGGTGTAATTTGCTCTTTTCTTATATTGAGTTACAACCGGTTTGCGCTAAACCTGCAATCTGTATATCTGTTATTGTGTTAACTAAAAAAACAAATACAGAGGGAGGGATAAAATTAGATTTAACTAAATAAATCAAACTTTGTTTATATAATGTATCACAGATATAAAGCTAATTATTATAAAATCTACTTTTTAAGTAAATAACTTTCAATATGCTGTATAGCTAATAATTTTTTCATGGGTTTAATTTTTGTTAAATTTGCAATCAACAATGATAGCCTAAATTCTAAACCCATTGAATATATCTATATCACAACAGTTTATACTAGTAACAATAGGGTATATATATAATGCCTGAATTCTAAACCAAGCAAATTACAAAAATCCTAACAAAATGCAAACTATAGACACTGCAAAATTAAAGCACTATACAGAATAGCTTATTCTACTAGATAAATCCTTAACCATATCATTGAATGAATCTACATCTATCTGTATGCCTTTAAGTCTGACTAAACTATGATAGTCTACGTAGCTTTTGTTATAAAGTACAGTTATAATGTGTTTCATAATAAAAACAATAATAGAAACAATAAAACCTCTAATTTAGATGAAAGTTCTTTCTTCACAAAAGAAACAGTAAAAATCTTATTCTATAAAAACAGTATTAAGTATTATATGATCATTATAATTATGAAAAATAAATACAATTTGCTTTTATCAGCAACACTAAATTAGAGTTCAATGAATGAATTTTTTAATCAAGAAAAATTATGCTTACGCACGTTCAACGACTTAACTGCTATTACCCCTGGTCACTGGTCATTGGGCTACAGGTATCTATCTATCAATCTCCCTGGGGGGGGGAGTCTTTTTACTCTGCTTACTAGTACAGCCAACAAATTGGCGCAAGGGAATTATACCACCCTAACAGGTACCCATTTAATCCTGGGTGGAGTGGAGCAATTGCAGGTAAATTTCTTGCTCAAGGAAATTAGCAGTGCCCCGGGGTGGGATTCGAACCCAGGACCTCTTGATCCCCAAGCACACATTCTACCACTGGACTACTGCTCCTAACAAAACATACCCTTACATTTTTTCTGCAATAAATCTTATATAATCATATGATAAGTAGTGATCTGATCATTTCAAATATTACAAGTTCTATGTTCAGACTGATTGATTTATTTCGGTGTAAGATTGATTTTTATTTCACGAGTGAGCTAAAGATGCAATATTTTCACGAGTAGCATAGCCAAGAGTGAAAATATAATATCATTAGCTCACAAGTAAAATAAATAGATCTTACATTGAAATAAACAAATTTTCTGTATATTATATGCTTCAAACTGGCTTTTTTAAGTTTAAGTATATGTCATCAGAATGGCACATCCAAAAAGTGAAAAATTACAAATTTATTTTCATTGTCTCAAAACAGTGGAATATCGATTTTTATTTCACTGATAAAACCCCGGTAATCCACTGAAAAGCATATAATAATATACACTGACATACAGACAACAACAAAAAACAATTTACAAAACATATTGATAGAACATGTGAAGCAAATTTAAAACAAACATAAAAATATTGATAAAAGGACGATTTCAAATTGAGGTACATTTGTATCCAGTAGATTTATATTGAATTATGGGCATATGCTACTATATAAGATCCTATTTGTAAGGTGAATGCAACACTGCTCTAACTCTATCTTACTGAATTATTCAGGACACATAGAAAGCATACCTAATCTGTTTGTATCAACCTTAACTTAAAGTATAATGCCAATTAAACACAATTATCTTGTGAACATTCAAATCTGGCCACACTCTTGTATTTTCAGACACATACATTACCATGGTATCATGTAAAAAAAAAGTACTTTTAGAAAAAAATCAAGGAAGAACAGTGTTGCATTCATCTGATGTGCTGTATACTGTACAAACTAAAGATTCGTCATAAAAATTTGATTCCCAACTCAAGTTGATGGAGTTTTCTAGCAGAAAAAATTGATTCCGAACTAAGTTGATGGGGTTTTCTAGCAGAAAAAATTGATTCCGAACTAAGTTGATGGGGTTTTCTAGCAGAAAAAAAACATTGTTTGTATCAGATGCACCCTAGAAGAAAAAAAGGTGAAACAAATTTGTGTATACACAGAACAATAGGATTTTATCTGTGATGAGTACATTTCAGCAATAATAAGTAAAATAATTTTCATTTTGAATGGGTGCATCCAGAACAAACAAACCATTTTCAGTAGGAAAAACCCATAAATTTGACTTCAGAATATGAATTATTCACATGCCTCTACTAATACAACATATCCACATTACATATAACATGATTTTAATTCATGTAAACACTGAAAAAATCTGTCTGAATCTCAAGATGGCTATTTCCAAAGTACATGTACACGAACTTGTTATCACATTTCCATAGCATTCCAATCAATACCAGTAAAGAATGGATGTGTTTTAATTTCTTCAACACCATGCATACCAGATCCTAGTCTCTCACGTGGGTTATATACCAATAACTGAAATAAAATATAGTAACAATAAAATATACATATGCTGGGTTTTACTGTATGTAGGATTCCGCGTCAATATACACATAAATCACAAGTTGTACACATAAATAACTGTAGTCTGCATCCATGGGGATGCACAAAATATGTTAAGCAAGAAGAGTATGAAAACTGCTTAAGTTAATTGATAATTATTAATATCATTTCCAGGAACCCATGACAAAATCATGCGTCAGTTTGTCCAACATTTTCTCATTAATATGACAATAACATGTACATTTTGTGATTAAATCTGTTGGACCCCAATACTTGCTCAAGGGACACCTGTTTTCACAGGGCCTGTGTCTATTGAACCCCTTAAGTTTAAGAGCAATGTAAAACCCTGCATATGATACTCAGCTATAGAAGAGAATAATCTTCAAAATTTTTGCCAACAAGGTTTTAATTTAACCAAGCAAGCTCAGAAAAATATTTCTAAGATTTGTACTAAAACAAACTTTTTTCCAAAATTGAGGAATATCATATTTCTGACATGCCTTTTCCGTGTTTAGTTATGTCATTGCCACATTTATATTTTCATTTTTTTGAAAATTAAAGATTTGTGCATGTTAATAACAACAGTAAAGAGAAATTTAAGCAATTTTTTCAGCTATTATTAACACAGAAGACAATAGCTGTATGTAGCTTAAGAAAACTTGATAACATATGCCTCACTTTTAAATCTCTCATTAAAACGGTAATACATTTTGAAATAACAATAAAGTATATACATGTATTGCTCTTTTTTCTAGACTGTCCAAACATGAATAATCTCACATTGACTGTGTGTGTCAAAATATTAGTCATTGTACAACAGTGATAGTTTAATGGCATGTTTTATGTTCAACAAGTAAATCTGTGAGCTAATGCTCACTAGTGATACCCCCGCCAAAATCTAAAAATATGCGACAAACAGGAAGTAGATGAGCAAGGAGCATGAAATCGCTTTACACCACATGGGACTATGGGATGAAGCAATATGCAAAGTATTAGGCTGCTGCATGTTATAGTTGCTGAGAAAACTGCGACGGAAATTTTGTAACGGACGGACGCACGCACGGACGGACAAGGGTAAAACAGTATACCCCCCTCTTCTTCGAAGCGGGGTATAAAAAGATAAGAAGAATAACTTAGTAGTTTAAGATTTAATGCCTGCTTGGTGAATCAACATATTTATATATAAAAGTGAACAATGATACAATAACTATGAAATCATTCAAACTTTGACAGTTGAGAAAACAACTTGACTTTACCTGTTGTAATAATGATTTAGCTTCTTGAGATAAATGATCAGGTACATGTAGATGTGAATGTGAATTTATACCTCCTGGATGACATGATAACAATGTCTGAAATATACATGTATACATTTACAAATAGTTATATCTTTTTTCTTATAAACCAAAATATAACCAAAATTTAGCCAATCATATCTTAATCATGTGATACCATCTGATCAATTATTACTAACCCATTAAAGACTGTGAGGTTTGATTGAAATATTTGAACTTATTGAAGTTTCCTTCTGAGTAAGGGAATTTAACCCTCAAATTGACAATGCTATAAGAAAACAACCTTTACAGCTGTAATCATATTTTAGTACAACCATTTACTTACATTGCTATATAAAAGCTCCCCAATTAGATCCATGAAAATTGAGGGTCTTAACAGCAGAATGGTCTTAACATAGGCACGTTTTCCTTCTCAAATGAATCATTTGAGACTTAAGAATCGCATGAATTTCGAAAAAATCTTTGTGGTCTTAATAGCAGAATATCACTGTAATAGTCAATTTCTGAGATTGTTTTCTGTTTAAAGAAGAAATCATACACAAGTCAATACTTTAGTATACTAGTTAACTAGAATACACACAAACCTTTCCAACCAATAGTTCATACAATAGAACACCTAAACTCCACCAATCACATGTTTCTGTATAACCACCAATCATATTTACCTCTGAAATATTTATATATAAATATCTTATACAAGGGCTGATCTTAAAGTCAATACAATTTGTTCATTTAACCTAAATAGTTTATGATATCAGAATAAGATATATTCAGCCATAAAGTATAATGTATATGCTAATTACATGCTAAAGCTGAGATGAGTACATTGTAAAGCTGTCATTGATTGGGCTCAAAGCATATCGACGATATCGGTAAATGAATATCGATGATACACAGATATATATCTATGCATTCACTGCAGAACTAGAGCTTTCATTGATAGGGCTCAAAGCGTATCGACGATATCGGTAAATGAATATCGACGATACACAGATATATATCAATGCATTCACAGCAGTACTATACAGACCATTTGTGTTGTCATAAACTCATTATAGATGTATAGTTTTCAAGAATGTTATACCTCTGTATCTTAAACTGGTTATTAGAAGGTAAAAAGGACTTGTATTGATAATAAATTAATAAAAAGATTTATCACAAATTGATTGTTTATTATTCGTTTGTGTTATGACAGTGCACCTGTTTCAGCTCACTATAGGTTTGTCTTGAAAATTTTGACACTTTTTTACATTTATCTATATAGGCTTTATTATCGATATTTCAAAATTCATATTGATTATTGATCAGAAAACTAAATATCAACCATGATAGACTCAATGACAGCAGCTACTCTAGTACATTGAACATCTATTGTGCAATAACAGTTTCGAAACATAGACCTTTAGCTGGCCAGGAGAGCATGAGTAACATCAGTTACATCAAACTATTATAAAACTGACATAGTCATAAACTTTTCTCGTATTTATAGCAAAATGTAAACAATATGTACATGTAATAAATGCAAACAATGCTATTCTGTTCCATTTACACCCATGAGTATTCATGATCAGCAAGTGAGATAATTTTTATTTTAACTTTTTCATTAAATTAAAAAAAGGGAATTTATTGAGCAATACTGAATAAGCTAAAATTTAGTCTTATATTAGTTTCTACAGACTATATACCATAAAATAGTACTTTTCAGATGCTAGAATTAAAATAATGCAATTATGACTATGATTTATCAGGAAATACAAAAAAGAAAAATTGTTCTGACACAATCAACAATTTATAAATGTGACAAAACAACTGACATTACATGAGCCAATTGTAAATAAGAGCAATGAACATAAAATAAATATAAACATATACAGTACCCACCAAAAGTTTGGACACAAAGGAAATTTAATAAAAACATTAAATTTCTTTGATTGTTTTCAAAAGATTCATTATTTTTAATATAATTAATATAGTTGATGATTAAAATGAAAACAAATTACTTGAATACATCACATTTATAAGATTCAGCGTTTGATATCCCATAGCATCCAAAACTAAATTCAATGTAACTTTTTTCTGTAACTTGGATTTTATGCTATTTTGGTAGTCTCAACTACAAATAATACCATAACCAAAAAATTGGCAAAACTAAAAAAGCATTTCAAAATAAATGGTAGTCAAATTTTTGATAAACCCTATGTAGTAGGCTTACAAAATGAAATTGTCTCCAAACTTTTGGTGGGTACTGTATATTAACTATTATACAAGAGAGATAAATATGGATATATTAAATGTATGTTACCTGGTGCAACATAAAATTGTTGTGAAGCTTCAAAGTCTATACTATCATTGACCTGATTAATCTGATAAAAATAGGTCAAGGTTGCATGACCTTGATCACCAAGGAGAATATTGTCTGGTTTTAATTCTCTGAAATGGTGAAAAAATGTCTAAAATACAGTATATACAGAATAAATGACACTTTGATACACAACACCTAGTCTAAATTTGCTGATAATTGAGGAGCTGGTTTTTTAATAACAAAATTTAAAAATAGTTCTAGTTTCAAATCTTCAGGTAAGACATCATTCAGAACTCAAGTTAATGGTTTTTTTCATCTGTGCAGAGGGAGTATAAACAAAATTTTCAACACATTATTGCTGAAAAGCAAGAAACACAGATTAAATCCTATTTTTCTTTGTACACATATCTTCATTGCAATGGTAAAGATTGTTTGTACTGCAAGGAAAATCCATATATTTGAATTCTAGATAGAGACTATTAGCCAGATGACCAGTTCCTTAGATTTAATGATAGACATTTATTCATAGACCAGAGTACAAATTTAGTACCAACTTACCTACAAATGATTCCCAATGAATGTAAAGAAGAAAGAGCAACAATGATTTCAGCAGCCCATCTTCTAATGAAGGATTCTGGAATTCTTACTTGATCCGGATTTTGTGATGACATATCAAGTTGTTCAAACATATGTGAAATAGTTCTTTGTCTCATTTTGGATGGAGACCTGGAATCATAATCACTAGAAGCTGATCTACTCAATTCATTGGAATTTAATCTTGATAAAGAATGTCTAGAAATTCTAGTGACATCTGACCCAAATTTTGACCTTGACCCAGATTCACTTCTTGACCTACTTTGCTCAGAACTTTCGTCATCATTATCGGTGGTTAAATGTTCATTGTTTAAAATATCATTGATAATAAGATCATTGCCATAGTTGCAATTAAAATCATTGGTTGAACTTTCTTCAAGGTCAACCTCAGGTGACCTTGACCCTGATATTTGACTATCAGAAGTATCGCTATGGGGATGAAGGTCATATATGCTAACTTCTGCTGGTTTATTGACTTCATTGCACTCAACATTATTTTGATCACCCAAGTATTTTTCTTTACTTTCAGAATCAATCTGAGATAAAGTTCTCTCCACAGATCTTAACAACTCCTTAGAACTTTTAATAATATCACCAGCATAGTCTTCAATCTCATTCTTTTCTTTTTTAGAAGAACAGTCAGGAGAGTCATTAAGTTCACCTAATTGACTAGACAACACTTGACTGTTTACAACATGATCAGAATCTAATTCACCATTTTGTCCATGAAACACATCAGTTTCTAAGCCTTCATTAACTTCATGAATCACTTCAATATGATCCGATACATTACTATCCATTCTGACAACACCATCACTACTATCAAAACTATTAATACTAAAGTTTTCTAAAGCAGGTCTTGTAGTATTTTTCTGAAGTATATCCTGAAATTGACCACCACTAGAATTTTGTCTATCAAGGGAAGAAGGGTGAAAACTTGGACTTTCACTTTCATCATCCGCATTCTCCTCAGAAGAGAAACTAGTACATCTTTTATACACTTCATTTCTACTTTCATTTTGAGCATCAATGTTAGGTTCAACATGTACATCAATGTCTTTAACACATTGAAAATTCAGGTCAGTGGAGTCTGATTCTTCAGCTATATCACAATTTAAATAACCTACAGGAGGTCTACCTAAGTTACGTTCAATTTCTTCATCAATTATTTTATTACTGGCAATATCTAGCTGGAAATCACCTATACTTAAATCCTTACCAACATTGGCAACATTAGAACTAGTACGATTAATGACAATATTATTAGTTTCTTTACTAAACTCAACAGTATCAGGAGATTTATCACTTGTTACATGTTTACTTTCACTTTGAGGACTTTCCTTAGTAAAAGATTTTCTCTTGTTTTCATCATGGTGAATCTTATATCCAGTGTAAACATTTTGAAAATCTTGTGTAGGATAACCATCCTCACCTCCTGGTCCTCCTTCTCTAACTTGTTCCTGAGCATAACGAAGATATGCTCCAACATAATCCCATAGTTTACCACCACTGGCATACTGTAGTAATAGATATATAGTACTTGATGTCTCATAGAACTTAAACAAGTTTACCATATATGGAAGTGAGGTTGGTATAATGTTCTTTTTGTTCCTGTTACTTGTAGTAGATTTGTAGACTCTCTGTAATAATAATAAAAAATATGTTACATTGAAAATATTTTATTTAATGCAAGTAATTTCATTTAAAGACTAAGTTTCATGGTGATGCACATTCACTGACTTAACAGCTACTACCCCTGGGCATCTCGCTACTGGTAAATATATAACAATCTGCCGGAGGTTTCTTACTCTAATCACTCATTGTGAAAGATCTTTCATGATAATGTTAATGATGCATGCATGCACATGCTGAGAGAGGAATTACCAAGACCAATCACAACCCCTTACCCTGTATATACTTAACAAATACTTTGTGTCTATCATGTTTATAGTATAGTAATATTTCAGATGTAGTACATACAAATGTAAAATCATCTCTCCCCATTGATGATTATTAAAATACTTTCATTTATTTTTATGTATAGTTTCATTGAATAACATTTAATTACAAAGCAAATGGAGGTAAATATTAATGTAACCCAATGCCTGGCTAGCTCAGTTCATAGCACACAAGTCTACTGAAAGAGGTTTTGGGTTTGATTCCTGAGTGGGGCATACCAAGATGGAATTTGGCAATGAAAGAATGTCTACAGCCATTCTCCCTTCTACCACTGATTCTAAATCATGTAAGGCAAATGTCAGTCACTCTTGGAAGTATGTGCTGTGTGTAACAGCTAAATATAAAGATTGTTTTCCAGAAAATGGTGAGTAAGTTGACTGACCATCATAATATGACCTTATACGATGTGTGAAACTAGGGCTGTCATTTATAGAAAATTTTGTATTGATATATCAAAAGGCAAGAATCGGTGATATATGGATATATTGAGTCAGACAGAGTGTAATAGAAGCAGCTAGAACTCCAGTATATATATACTATATAATGCCGGCATGATGTCATGCATAATGTTTAATGGTGTTTCAGACATAAAACAAACTGTGTCCGTGACAGCCCAATTCATCTATTCAGGTGAAAAAGATGACTACAACACAGTGATGTTGAATTAAATGTCACATTCATTTAGTTTATAGCTTTATAATTACAACCTAAACAAAATAATACATTTATGCTGAAATTAGCTATCACCAAAATGACATTTATATTTCGATGAAAGTCAGTTTTTATGAATTCATTACTTAAATAAAATGCTAGATTGTATTGATATTCTAAATTGCGAATCAATATCGGATCGTCAGTCAAGAATTGGTGATACATCGATATCGCGATTTCCGATGACGGCCCTACACGAAACCCAACCTAAAAAAGAGATATAAAGAAATAACTTACTTTGATAACAAATGTTTCTTCAGTACTTCTGTCTAATACTAATATAACTTTATCAATAGTTCCTAATACTTTAAACTTCTTTAAATCGGATGATGGACCTCTTATGAATGTTAACGCTGGATCTACATCTATAGAAGGACTTAATGTACTGTCAATCTGAAAAACAATCAAAGTAATATTGAAACATGTCTTCATCCAAATGTATTACAACACTTTGATAATACAACATGACATATTGATACATATTTGGATCCATTAGCTTCCTAACATGTGAGAGGAATTGTCACAAAACCACCTATTCCTGCAATGTAACAGAAATGCCACAGACTTTTATTTCTCTTTGATCAATTAAAGGGGCAAAACTATGTAAAAAATCAAATTCCAAAATACCAACAGTATGTACCAGGGTACATGAAAATATGGCAAAAACAATTTTCCTCGACAAAAATCTTCATATTAAATAATGATAACAAAACTAAGTGCTATTAAAAAGGTGGGCAAGCGTAACTACCCAAGACTGGTAATTGCTACATCATTGCTCACTGTTTGTTCAAATTTCATAAAAATCCTGTGTCATCAGGTTTCCTAAAGCAGAATTTTTTACCTTATTTGCTTGGTACTTAAACTTTATTTGAAATGTAAGATGAATGCCTGAGAGTTGTGTCTCAATATAGTAAGATTTAAATGACTTACAACCCATCTCTGTTCATCGGATGCTTCTTTAGCAAGATGTCTATTATATAAATCTTCAGCTTTCATTAAATACTGAGCAGTTTTCCTTCTTACAGCATCACGTCTACTCTTGTTTGTATCACCTATACAAATAAATGGCTGATAAAAACAGAATTTTCAAAATGCAGAAATTACTGAATTACATGACTTTAGCAATTTTTGCATGTTAAGAAAAGTAATCCTGAATTTCAGGACCAATTCTGAAAACTTTCACCTATGGAAATAAATTGTTTCTTGAATACAAACAAATTTAATCCCGAGGAATTATTAAAACTATTAATTTATAGGACCTTGAGGTGATGACACATGCCTACATTGGCCAATGAGCTTTTGATAAGAAGATTTTTAAGAAATTAAAACTGACTATTTTAAGAGTTCCATTACTCTAAAATATTTACAATATGTATAAACTTATATAATTTCTCAACCCTCTAAGTTTTCAAAATGCACTTACTAAATATTGAAAATGGGGTAAGAGACAAAAAATTTAGTCCATTACTTGATTAAAAGTCCAACCCTGCAATAATCTCAAGAAAACCACGTATACATAATCGTTACTATTATGAAAGAATATAATACCTTGTACACCCTGTAGAAGTATACCAACACAACTTTTATAAGTAGCAAAAGCTAATTCATAATCTCCATTAGCTTCATACTCTTGCGCTTGACATATTTGATTGGCAGCAGAATATATATAGTCTTCAGTAGTACCTAGATCCATGGTTGATACACTCTCTTTTGTTATACTTCTTAATCTACTGATAGGCTGGGATTTAGTCTTGGTTGGTACCTATAACACAAATAATCTTTAAAGAATTAGGGAGTTTAGTCAGTTATCTATCCCTGATAAAATCTGAAGCAATCCAATTGGTAAGTAGGTCCTTACAGTTGAAATCCTCAGATTTTATCATTGACTTCCTATGTAATGATAACAAAATATTTCATCTAATATCTTTCTTATTAATTAAGATATTAACAGAAGTGATTAAATTTAGATAGTTCTTTATCCTAAAAATATTTAGATTGAATTTCAAGCACATTTAATTTTTTACAAAAAACTTATTTAAGATTCTTTTTGGCAAATGGACATTAAAAAAATGGAAGGGTAAAAATCAGAGCAATCCAACTAATAGGAGCTACCTATTTGAAGAGTACACAAGGGGAAATAACTTTCTAAAGTCCCTAATTATTTGTTTTTTACTCTGATTTTAAATCTGCACATAATCATTCACATATTTCATCTCTTAAATATCAACATTTATAAAACTCAGAATTTTATTGAAGCTTCTCGAAAGCAGTAAAACCATGTCCTAATAATGTAATTTTATCACATATTAACATACAACGATAATGATGACAACTTTATGTATTAAAACCTTCATCCAAGTTCTAATTAATTTTTCTACCAGCAGTACAACCAAACATGCACTGTTACAATGCAAAGTATGTGTATAGAAAACAATATGATAAATTCTGTAGTTTGTGATTTTAGCAATAACATTGTTAATACTTCAGTGCAGTGCAGGTGGAAAACCCAATACAGTACCAAACCAGTCCCTCACCGAATTGGCCAAACCCTTCGGTCATTGTTTCTTCCCTATATAATTTTCCCCTACAAGCTGGAAACCTTTGAAACCTGGATACCTGACAACTTTCACAGAAATTTTCTTCAATTTCAATGTATGGCAAAATACCTTTCCAAACCAGACAAATGGTCCAGTCCCAAGCCAGTCTAATTTGGGAAGGTTCTACAGTATCTGGTGTTCCAGCTAACATTTATTGATATAACAGAAATTCTTACCTTATGTTTAGGTGTAGACATATTACTTGAAGAAGAATCAATACTTGTAGAACTACCAGAATTAAAACCACAAGTTAATTGTGACACATCTATATCTCCTTTACCTACAACTATCTTAGATCCTGTACTACTCATACTACTCAGTGGATCAAACTCTGATATATCTCTGTTACTGGCTGTACTAGATGTTAGCTGTGTAATTGTATCAGAATTACTGCTGGTTATATCTTCATTACTTGATGCTACCATCTGAAAACATACATTGTTTTTATGTTGGTCAAAAGCTATACATAGCTTATGTTTGTAATGTTGATTTATTTTACCGACAATAAAGAAATATTGGACTTGACTTGACATTGTACATTACTTTAGGCATACATTTAATTATATCTTCTACATTTCCTTTTGTTTACTATTTGTTCTTGAACCTTTTGGGACAAGTGAAGGTAAGT
The DNA here is from genome assembly GCA_025267735.1 of Mactra quadrangularis. Taxonomy (NCBI): domain Eukaryota; kingdom Metazoa; phylum Mollusca; class Bivalvia; order Venerida; family Mactridae; genus Mactra; species Mactra quadrangularis. The sequence continues at coordinate 22,235,045 of CM046301.1, read as the reverse complement.
GCACCCTAGAACCAGGTTGAAACCATGACTGGCTTTTATTTTGCCACTGTCCTTTCCAATGTGGAAACTCTATAAATTCTTGTTTTTCGTTACTAGATTGTGGCAGTCTATGAAAGTATGGTTGCCCGAACCGGTCATTTTAGCCTGAACTAGAAGTTGGTTGTCCCGGGCATAAGTTCCAGAACATGCCTTGTGCCAGATGCCCGAACTAGAAATTGGTTGGCCCGGGCAACTGGACACCCACTAACTTTGTAGACTGTTGTGGCATCTTTTTTATAACATTTTTTTTTAAATCCCCAAAAATTTGCCTCTTTTCTTTTTGGCTTTGCGTAGGTCTGTGTTTTTTGACTGATGATGTTTTTGATACATTTGCTTACATTTTTTAAAAATTATTTGACCTTTGATACCGTGACCCTGATCAAAAGGGATCATCTACTGCACATGGCCAACTTACTACTAAATGTAATTCTTGTAGGTCAGATAGTTGTTAAGTTAATGAGGGGAAATGGAAAAGTAAACAGATGAACAAACAGATGAAAGACAAGCACAATTTAACTTAGGGCTTATAAAAATGACTAACAATAAATATAAGACAGCAAAAAATGATGATACATAGAGGTAATACAAATATGATTTTTAAGTACCTGTAATCCTTGGTCTGTATTTTCATTATCATTTGTATCAATTGTTGATAAACCATCAGTTTCCAATTCTGAAAAGTCAAAAACATTGATTGTACTAATGCTTGTACATTGGTATCAATGGTAACAACTGCTGTGATCCTAGTTAAATTCTAGAAAGTACATGAATGACTTTAGTAATATAAATACGTACTCGTTCAATAATACCTGATAGTTCTTTTTCAGTTTATAAATTGTAATTAAGTTAAATAATTCAACTAAAGTTAAGATACAACATCATCATGCAAAATATCTCACAAAACAAAACTGTTTAGCGTTTTGATGTCATAGTGTCTACATTTTGCATTTTAAAGTGGTTTTAAATATGCTGGGTTTAGAATTAGTGCATTTGACCCCGAGCTTAGATTATCACCCTTAAGTGATTTTAAATTTGGACATCTGACCTATTTAGATCCCTGAACTCGCCTTGTGTTCTTAATAAATTTCATTCATGTATTTGGTGATTTATGAATGTGTGACTTTATAGTTAACAATGAATAAGGCTGGAGGGTTTGTATTTGCTGGGTTAAAAATTTGTGCTATAATTGTTCACAGCTAATATAACAAAAAGTTAAGCCCTCACAATAAATTATCCACTACAAAGTAAATGCCATTACCTGTACAAGTATTAGCAGCCTCCATGATCCAACTTTTACTAGTATGTAATGTCCCTTGTCCAGTTTTTTCTTTTTCAGCTAAAGGATCAAAGAATGACATATCAGACTCAGGCAGTGGAGTACCCAGAGCTGAATCAACATCTGTATCATCATCATACGAGTTTAAACTTATATTGTCAGGAACTTGGGGAAACTTCCATACACCTTCTAATATAGGCTCAGAATTTTCACTGAAAATTAAGAAATAACATTCACAATCGTGTGTTACAAAGACGGAAAGTATGACAAAACTGTTAGCTAAGTACTGTTAAAATCATGGGATGAAATCACAGTCTATATAATCACATGACAAAAATAGAAATTATGTTGAAATATCATTTATTCTTTCATGCTTTATGGTAAACAATAATCTCTATTTTACTCTTCCTCATTCTGAAATAGGATGAAGTTTTTCATACTTATCATCTTATAAATAGTATGCATGGGAGAAAGTTAAAAATATCAAAAATTCTGAACCAGCCAATTCAAGTAATGAATCAAGTTCATTAACATATACTCATTTTAGACCCTGGAAATTCTAGAATAAGCATCAAAGCTATGTAAATATGATGTTAAGATTTTGCTTCAACAAATTACAATAAACATTATCATTAAATATAAGAAAATTGACATTATTGTGAGATTTTCATCAAAGGGTATAACCACACCAGACATGATTTAACCCCCCCCCCCCTTCCACAGAAACTAGACTCATAATTCTGGTGCACTATCTCCGTAAACAGATATCCTGTAGAGCATTGTTGTACGAGATCTCTACTGTCTCTGTGGAAGGTCACGTCGAGATGAACTTTGTGTCGACCAATCAATGCGTAGCTTTCATCTAGACAAAAACACTATTAATCACATTTTGATTTTGTAATTTCTATTTTTAGACCAAGGTTTGCATGCTAATTTAACAGCGGTATTATTCAGAGTCTGCGATTGGGCGGCTCATTTCAAATTGCGTGACGTAGACTATGTAAACAAGTTACGTATCATACTAATTTCGTCATGAATATTATGATGAGAAAAGGTCACCTGAACGTGACCTATGTTTGAAAAAGGCCAGATCTAAATTAGCGAGTAGGCGAGTGGAAAATTTTAGATCAGGTTTTAATCAGATTGGATGCACTACCAACTAGGCTACTGACCCAGATTATTTTTATTTCAGAATGTACTCACCTATTCATATTTGTGTCACTAATAGATTGATTGGTACTCTCAGAACTTGGTTCTTCCGTGTTATCATTAGATAGTGAGACATCACTAGTATCTGGTTTTATTGTACTTGGTTCAAGTATAGGGTTTGAGACCATGTCTGGATTAGAACTCAATATATCCAATCTGGATGGCTTTAACACTTTACCAGAGAATCCCTCATGAACTTTACCTCCCTAAAATATGACCAATTTATCAACTATTTATAATTATCTAAGAAAGAAAAATTGATTATAAAAACTATGTAGATACATAAGTGGTGCTCATTAAAAAAAAAACACTAGGATATAATGACGCAACTTTTGTTCCTTAGCCATATCCTCGTTTCAAAAATACAAATCATATTATTTTTTAACAAAGTTCTAATATATCATAGAGAAAAATGGACTTGAAAAATTAATTTGAAGTAATGACAACTGCAAAAGACGTTTTGATTATAATGAAATAAGAATATATGAATTATTAGGAATAGGACATAAAGTTAGACAATTCATTGCTGTCAAGGGTCAAGTGGCTTCAGGAGTGAGATTGAAAGCTGATGAGCAAAGGCTGCTAGGGCCCCAATGGGCCTGAGGCAATGCTGTGGCCAAAGCTTGTGAAATGTAGCTATTCAAACACCCTGATTCTCTACAAACATAACTATTTTAACTGGTTTTCAGTGACACTTGATCGAAATTTTGATGTATTGACTCGTGATCATGAGATAGTCTATTTACTGTTAAAAATATACATTTGAAACTTGCACTTTTTTGAAGGAACAGTTTTAAAAGTTGCATGTGATACTGACAATTTTGTAAGAAAGTGGGATTCCAGGCTTCAATGTGTGTCACACACTCAAAATGCATACAACTTATCACATCAAGATTCTTTTAAAAGATAGGCGTATTTCAACTACATCATGTATATAGTAAGTTACCTCTAAGAACTTGGTAAATAGTTGGGACTTATAAAGATGTGATTGTCTACCAATAAAGTTCAAGAGATCTAAAGCACTAGAGCGTCTCTCCTCAATAACTTGTTCATCAAATCTTCCTGAAATGGCAAATTACAAGAACAAAACTTAAAAACCAACAAAAACAAAACCTTCCATTAGTGATTGCTAAAAGTTAAGGCGATTCATTTCGTGCCTCATTCTTTGCTACCCTTAAGTTTTTTCTCACCCTTAGTATGAATATTGCTGTAACCTGAGTCAACTAAACCATCTGATGCACTCTGCCTTTTTATCTGCCTCCCTGCCCTGTTCTGAGCTTTTGAACAATTACCACGTCTACTGAAAGTAATTAAATCAGGAATAGAAAAAATATGAATCCAAGTTTCCTCGACAAAAAGTATGCATCAAGTGATAATAACATTAAACATAAGTTAAAAGAAATTTTTATGAAGTTCTCTTGTTAGTTTGTTTATGATCTAAAATCTCTCATCATTTATAGCTACTGAGCGTAAGAGTAGAATAGTGAGTTGACCTAGTCATTTGTCCCATCCTTTGTTGAATAATTCTCCTAGTTTACTACAGGGAACAGTATAAAGCACAGATACACACCTATCCAACATCCTGTAAATCTAATTAAGTGCGGAACTCAGTAGTGAGACAGACCTCACTAGTAAAAGGCTCATGAAGTATCAGAATGCGGAGTTCCAACATGCAAACAATAGGTAGCTCATCTCTTAGTCACTTAACTACCATGTCACACATACAAGCATCTTAAACTCAAAAGATAGTGTTTAATTTTTGTCTTACCAAAGAGTTTAGGTTTTGCAAATGTTGGAAATTCCTCTCTTCTGTGAAGTGATTTATGTAGATTACTCATAGATTTGAACAGCTGTTTAAAATCATTATATCTCTTCCATACAATAATCTAAAACACATAATCAAATAAATTTAGCCTAAAATGGAGATATGTTTCAGTTTTCATGTCTCCAAAACAGAGGTTGGTAGGTAGGCAAATTTTTTAAATGTATCTTTTGTAAATTGTTTGTATTTGCATTATTTTCTGTTTGACAAAAATGGATTTTGACTTCATAAAAATACAGTTCAGGGTAAAAAGTTACTTTAAATGGCAGAATTCCTGTACTGTCAATAAGATGGTAAGGGATACACACAAATTTAATAACTAAATCAAATGTTAACATAGAGCAGATCAGATATTTAAAAGATTAACTCAAGAACACATCAATAAAAAAGGTGATTAAAATAAATACCTCTGTCAGACTTTCTGGAGAATGAACTGGAAACACCTGACAAAAAATGAAATAGAAAATTTATGTTTAAACAAAGAAATTTGCATACTTTAAGCAAGAATGCAGTATAGGACCGTCATCGAAAATGGCAATATCAATGTAACACCGATTCTTGACAGACGATCCGATATTGATTCACAATTTGAAATATCAATACAATCTAGTATTTCTTAAAGCTATAACTATAGAACTTTTACATATACAATGTATCTGAGTTTTCATTTTTCCAGTTAAGTATCAAAAACAAGAAAATACAGTTTGTTTTAGTTTGTTTTGATGTCTGAAACAACTCTTAACATCATGCATAACATCATGAGAGCATTATATAGTATATATATATATATTATGACTTAACATACCTAGGCACTTATTTTAAAAATATCTAGTTAATTTACTTGTCCTTTTCCACATTTATTTTTAGGTTTGTGTACATCTTCCTCACATTGGAAATATCTGACATCACAAATCTTGTTCCCATGACTGCAAGACACACATGATAAAACAGGTACGTTTCCATCAGTTTATCTTACCATTCATGGTTTAAAGGATAGTGGAACTCACATAACTGTATGCTCTGAACCCTAAGTTACAGTAAGATAAGTTCCCTAGCCACTGATAACTCTCAAAGCAATTTCACCTTAGTGTGTATTGAACAGCCCATTTGATATGAGCTCAATGACAACAAAACAGAATTATTCTGATGACACTGACAGCATAGTTTTTTTATCATCATTATCTTCCTAGATAGGGACAGGAATCCAATCTGAATTGTAATTAGTCCCGCAGGAGGTTGAACAAGACAGTCACCACTCTAGGTATATATTTACATTTAAAAACTAGCATAGTATTTACAGATTATAACTATTTACACCCGTGAGCTGTCTATGTGAGGGATGGAGGCAGGGCCGCCATTCTGGTATGGAGTGCAGTCTTGAAGGCCTCAAGATTGGATATCTGTGATTGATGTTGGAAGATGATTCCAGTCCTGGATTGTTCTTGGGAAGAATGCTGTCTAATAGAGTGAGTAATTGGTGTAAGGAACATAGTCTCTTGGCTCCTCTGGTCCGGCTGTCACTTGTGCGGATGATGTAACTGGCTTCCGGTATTTCTACAAGTTGATAAGTGATCTTGTATAGCATCGTAAGACGGAGGATTTTACGTCTATCAGCAAGAGATTCCCAGCCGAGAGTTTAGACGCAACCAGTTGACTTGTCGGTGTAGTTGTTACACACATAGGGGGCTGCGCGACGGTTTACTTTGTCAAGGCAGTTTATGTCCGATAACTTGTAAGGGTCCCAGACTGTAGAGGCATACTCCATTATTGGTCGAACTATGGTTTTTATAAGTTGTCTCACATACTTTTCTGCTGCAGTCAAGAAAGTTATTAAGAAACCAAGTGTCTTATAGACCTTAGCAGCTGTTGCTTGGATGTGCTTGCCCCACTGCAGATCATTACTGAGAGTCATGCCAAGGTACTTGGAGCTGTCTGCAACATCAAGGTGGAGCCATAGTCCTAAATATAAGACCCTACATAACTATTTTATCATACGGACGTTCTTCTGTTATGAAGGGTCTTAACGGATTGCTTCAAAAACGCATAGCAAAATATTTTTTTCAAAAAGTAAAGGAATGTGGGTCAAATTAGCACCAATCGATAGATAAAAGTTTACTTTTATTCTTTCCATAAAGCAAAAGATCATAATAAGGTTTTACGCTTACAAAAGCTCTAATAACTTTTCCAGCTATCCAGGGTTGTCGCCACTCGCCGCCATTTTGAACTGAATTCGTGCCGGTAAATAAAATGTCGCTTCGCTTAAACAAAATTTTTCTCTCTCCAGAGTAGTCGTTCTTACTGCTGACAGTCAATAGTATACACAGAACGGTCCGGATACTGGCTTTTATATTTGTTCAAAATCAATTCTTACAAATTGCTTGACCCAATTTGAACTCGGATTGCCTTGGCTATTATTGCACGGTTATTGTGACAAACTGAAAGTACTCGTCAATGAAGGATTTTAAATGGATTAATTGACTGTCTAAGGTTAGAATTTGAAATAATTATACTTCTATCATGTGTATTTTTCATTTATCTTTCCATTGGTGTATCGTTTTGTTGCAAAATTTTTGAATTTAAACGAGTAGAACGTTCAGACCTGAATCGATGTCTGTACACTTAAAATTTTGCTATGCGCTTTTGAAGCAATCCGTTAAGACCCTACGTAACAGAAAAAGTGTCCAAATGATAAAAAAGTTACGTAGGGTCTTATATTTAGGACTAGGTGGTGCCAATGGAGAAAGTAGGATGTCTCCTGCTGGTTTTTTCTTACTTGACGTGATCCTTAGAACAGTGCATTTTTTCAGGTTGGAAGCTCATCTGCCACTTGGTTTCTCATTTTAGTTCAAGCCTTAGTCTTAGAAGTTTGAACTTGTTACTGTTGTTAAGACTGGGTTAGGAAGATGTAAAAATATTGTAACAGTTACACTAATTTCACACAATAAAACGCAGTGATCTTGCAGCAGAGTATGTATTCATTACCTTTACTGTTATCTTGTACACTGTGAAACCTTTAGGGTGATTCGACGGGTCTGACACGTCGAAAAACCATATTTTTTCTTGGGAAAGAGAGGAGGAGGCTGCCATATTGGTTACGCTTGAATTGGTCAATTTCAAAATATTTATCGAGCAAATTATATTTTCAAATGATAAAGTTTACTTCATTGCATATTAAGTGTAAATAATTTTCAAATAATTTGTTGTGAGTTTATTTCATATTCAAAAACATACAAAAATAAAAGTCCAAATTGTAGAACATGTTCTCCGATGACGACTTTCTGGATTCTTCATTTCTGAAAATTCTGTTGTTGAGTCACGTTTATAATTATAAAAAGAAATTCAAGATGGGTCTTTTAACAATTTTAAAGAAGATGAAACAAAAAGAGAAGGAAGTTAGGCTCCTCATGTTGTATCCTTTTAAATGCTTTCTTGTTCTTTGTTCTGTTACATGTTTGTATTGGAGGTGTATTTCGGATATTCTTTTTTCGGACAGAGTATGATCTGTTTATTCGTAATCGATGTTCAATGTTCTATTGAATGACATTGGGTTGTTTGTGACCATATTTGAGAGAAAAAGATCTGCATAATTTAATATTTCAAATGATATTATGAATAAAATTTTATCAAAAATGGTGTTTATTTGTATCTTAACGATCATTTACGATGCTGAAACCACTGCTGGCGTAATGTGTTGGGGACTCAGTGTGTATTGTGGTTAGTCGCGACCTGGGAGAGCTGACATGAAGCTCTTAATTGTCCTTGCACATGCGGTATTTTCTTCTAAAGCATTCCACTTGTGGTAATGAAGTTATATTTTCTTAACCTAAGATCAGAGGTCTTGATAATGCTGGTAAGACAACAATATTGAAGAAATTTAATGGTGAAGACATTGATACTATATCACCTACTCTTGGATTTAACATTAAAACCTTAGAACATAGAGGGTAGGATTAAATCTATAGAGTTTTATATTATCTAGAATTGATATTGTTATCAGAGAGCCTTTTATTAGGCTTTTCCTCTACCAATATTTTAACTTTTCTATTGAATGTATATGACTAGCCTTGGTTGTATACTTTGAAAATTGTTGTTTTTATGATTAAAAGATAAATATTGATATTTTGTTTAAATGTTCAACTGAGATCCAGGAATGTGTATGTAGCAGAGGTATAATACGGCACTTGTACTCCCTTGCCTTCAAGCTAGCTTTTATGGCAACGTGGTAGAGCGTCCGGTTACGACTCAAGAGGTTGTGGGTTTGAATCTCAGTTCGGACCATGGATTTAATTTTAAGGGTAACATTTGGTGCTCAACATAAATAACCCACTATAAATTGTGTGATTGCACCCTTAGATAGTCCCACAGACAATCAAGATCCAAGAACTTGAGGAAGAATTCTGTTAAGGAGGATGTTATGTAGCAGAGATATAATTATGCACTTGTACTCCCTTGCCTTCAAGCTAGCTTTTATGGCAACAGGTCAAAGTGTCTGCTTACGACTCGAGAGGTTGTGGGTTTGAATCTCAGTTCAGACCATGGATTTTTATTGGGTTACATGTATGAGATTTTCTTCAATGTCTCAAATGTATTCTTTGCTTTACATACTAGTAAAAATGTGATGTTATTTTAAATGTAATACACATACATCACATATAATTTTCAGATTTAAATTAAATGTATGGGATGTAGGAGGCCAGAAGTCATTACGTTCATATTGGAGAAATTACTTTGAAAGTACAGATGGTCTTATCTGGGTAGTTGATAGTGCTGATAGAATGAGACTCCAAGATTGTAAGAAAGAACTACATTCTTTATTAGTTGAAGAGGTATAATTTATCAGATTGTATTAGCTTCCATTCATATTCATTAGTTTACTTTACATATACATGTTACTTGTGTAATTCAAGTGTATTATTTCTGAAATTTATATCCCCCTTGATAATCTTATGGACTGTACTTGTTTTGACTTGGCTTCTTTAGTGGTCTAGTACAGTAAAACTTGGATATAACATACTCGGTTATAACATACACTCGGTTACAACATACCATTTTTTCTGGCCCGTTTTTCATCCATATATATAACATACTTGGATTGCTACATGGATATAACATACCTCGGTTATAACATACCTTATTCCATGGCCCAGCGAGTATGTTATATCCGAGTTTTACTGTATTATGATTCACAGTTTTTTTTACTTTAAACTTGTTAGCTCGACTTTTTGAAGAAAATGAGAGCTATTGCTATCACTTTGGCGGATGCGTCGGCATTGGCGTTGGCGTTGGTTTTCAGGTTAAAGTTTTTTGAAACACTTATAACTTCAACACTATCTAAGTTATTTTATTGAAAGTTGGTATACTTATTTAGTGGGACTATATTAACCATTCTGTGAAAAGGGATAACTCTGGATGAATTATTTTATGAGTAATTGCCATTTTATAATTAAATAATTGTAAAATATGAGGTTAAAGTTTTTCCTATGTAGAATATCTTCAATACTGATCAATTCATTTGACTTAAAGTTTGTATACTTATTTGTCAGTACAATATCTACACGACTGTGAAGGCACGTAACTGTGGATGAATTATTTTTAGAGTAATTGCCCTTTTATACTTAAGAAATTGCAAAATATGAGGTTAAAGTTTTTCCTATGTAGAATATATTCAATACTGATCAAGGTATTTGACTTAAAGTTTGTATACTTATTTGTTGGTACTATATCTACCCGACTATGAAGGGATGTAACTGTGGATGAATTATTTTTGGAGTAATTGCCCTTTTATACTTAAGAAAAATGCAAAATATAATGTTAAAATCATTTCTATATGTAATATCTTTAATACTAATCAAGATATTTGACTTTAAGTTTGTATACTTAGTTATGGGTACTATATCTACACAACTATAAAGGGACGTTACTTTGGATGAATTATTGTTGGAGTTATGCCCCTTTATACTTAAACATTTAAGATTAAAATTTGTTCTCATGGGATATATTTAGAACTTATAAATATATTTGAATGAAAGTTGGAATGCTTATTCGTCAGTTCTTCATATATCGGACTATAAAGAGACATAACTCTAGATGAATTACTTCAGAGTTATTCCCCTTTATACTTTGATATTTAAGGGTTATGTTTGCTCAAATTTAATATATTTTGTTTGATAGAAAGTTAGTATACTTTTTCATCAGTACTACATCTAGTTGAATACAATGTGACGTAATAACTGATGAATTATTGTTGAAGTTGTGACCCTTTTCAACTTTTTAATTCGGGAGAAAGTATTATGAAGTGAAATATTTTCAATACTTAAGAAGATATTTAAATGACAATTAGTATGCTTATTCATCAGTACTACATTTACGCGACTACAAAGGGACATAACTCATGATGTTATTTTTTGAAGTTATGCCCCTTACTTTAATTTTGAATTTTGTTCAAATTGAAATACAATGTATTTATAGTTCTTCATATAGATATTTAAATGAAAGTAGGTATGCTTATTCGTTGACACTATGTCTACTTTACTCTGAAGGGGCGTTACTATGGATGAATTTTCTAGGAGTAATGCCCCTTTTATATTTTACAAATATGAATTGGTAATTATTGTTTGACTGAATTATTTACTTTCAAAAATTATGTCTTGTCTTGAAATTACTTTTGTTTAAAGATAAGCCTTGCCATGAACAAAACACCCGAAAAGTCGAGCGCGCTGTCCTTGGACTGCTCTTGTTATTGATGTAAATACTGGTTACTGTAAGTTGTACCTTTTTGAAATTTCACTAAAAGAAAAGGATAGAAATTATTAGTTTTTATCAAGGATCCTATGTATACATTTTTATATAGGGTCCTTGTTTGTATATAGGATATGCTAATAGTTTACCATGAAGTTGTTGCTTTCAAAAAAGTAAAATAATTTGGCTCTTAATTAAATGAAAACTATTGATTGATCCTTGTAACAGGACTTATGCTTATTCTTCAATCTGTGTTTAAATCCACTTGAACTTCAAACTAATTTGTTATAAAATAACATTTTGCATGTTTCAGAGACTAGCTGGAGCAACATTGTTAGTATTTGCTAACAAACAAGATTTACCTGGAGCTTTACCTTCTGCAGATATCAGAAAAGTAAGTAATGTTTTTGATATGCTATGATACAGGGAGCTTTAATCATGAGCTAAGGCAGGGCTTGTCGTTAAGCTCGCGTATTCACAAAATGTGAGTGGGTTTTGAAAATTGCGAGTAACTTTTATTATAACTGGCAAATAATATTATTGTCTTTACTAATTTGGCTCCAATCAGCATTGAAACTGCCTGATAGATCGATGGTACGGTCTTTAGCTCTACTTTCCTGTGTCGCTAAATGTTACAATAAGCATTGAAAATATATGTGTCGTTAACATCACAAGCTAAATTCGAACATATTAAAAAGTTTGGAGAATTAATTGCAAGTGCTTTTTTTTAATTTGCAATATTTACAAATTCCATTTTTTGTTAAATTCGAGCCCTGGCTAAGGATATTATATTTTCACTCATAGCTATGCCCCTTGTGAAATTATTGCACCCTTAGCTCACTCATGAAATAAAAATCAAACTTACACCGAAATAGACAAATATCCTTCGTTTATTATTTCTATGCTTTTACAAGTATATATTATGTTCCTAATTCATCATAAATTTGTAGGTTCTTACTTATGAATACTTTGTTTCAGGGACTTGAGTTAGATGAAATAACTACACATCATTGGTTGATCCAAGGCTGTAGTGCAGTAACTGGTGAAAATTTATTACAAGGAATTGATTGGATAATAGATGACATTGCTTCAAGAATATTTACTATGGATTGATACTATAATGTTGATTTACACTATTTTACTTGTAATTTATTCTGTGGACAGAGTCCGCCAAAATTGCTATCAGTCCAGTTGTTGCAGATTGCAAGTGGTCTGATGGTCCAACAAATTCATGTGACCACCATTTTCTAAATTCTAAAATTAATATGCTTATTTAATAAGAAATTTCACATATGAATGAAAAACAGCGTATTAATTTGTTAAAAACTTTTAGTGTAATACTTTTTTCTGCTTGTACATAGTTTACTTAATTTTATGTTATGTTATGCTAAATCATTAAAATGAACAGTATAATTTAACAAATCACTAAGATTTTTTCAGTCCTGAACATTTTTATTCAATCCAGTAAAAATTTTGCTGGATTGAATGTCCATTACTAATGTAAGTTGGTCATGAAGACTGCATGGTCATTAACAGTGAAATTGAATTATGGTTTGTATATAAGTTATGTGCCATTCTCAACTTTGTGAAGGTTTTGTTAAGAAGTTACTATAATAAGTTTTTTTAAGAATTTGCATTGGAAAGAAAGAGTTACTGTGTATTGAAAGATAGTAGAAATGTTGATGTACATTTGTATGTAATTTTAGGAGAAAGTCTGTACTTAAGCTGCTTAAAGCTCTTACCATTTATTGTTATTTCAACTATCTGAGATGTTTTATGTTGGTTTAATGTCTGTGATATTTTACTTTAGTATACTGATGTTCTTTGTGTTAATGCCATGGTTTATTACTGTTCTGCAAATTCTTTCTATGATTTATCATGCAGGATTTCATTTCACATTATACCATTTATCGTTTTGACATTTCATGAACATTGCATTTGCTATTGATCTTAAATATATGACTCATTCCCACTTAGAATGTACATTTGATGTCTCCAACGTTTATCATGTTTCCAGGAATTTAACTTACAGAATTTATGTAAATGAAATGCATATTTACAAGTGATAGTGCTATAGTAAAAGTATAAACGGCATATTTCGTAAAGAAAATTTCGATTTTTCAAAATATTGTCTCTTAATTAAGCTATGGGGTAGAAAATCCCTATGTCTCCAATGACAAATTCTTACAGTTAGTTTAAAATTGTTAAAAAATTCAGACAGATTTCCAATTAAATATGTCTTTAATATGTCAATTATTACTAAATCCTCAAGAAAAACACATATTATAATGTAAATTCAAAAATAATTTTCCACACCTCATACAACAAACGTTGTCTCCAAACTCCGATAACGTACGGGACATTTATTTAAAGGCTTCATTAATCTCACAGCTTTGCACTCTTTACAAACTATTTTTGTGTAAGTCAAGTCCATAAAGTTATATCCTAATGATAAGATATTCATTTTAGCTGACATTTTATTGGTATCGGTAATTTATGAGCTCATTTATTAAAAAATGAATCGTAATTTTCACCACGTAACGAACGGGACAATTAGTAAAATCAAATTATCTAACAAACCTTTTCAAATAGATATATAAATTCTTCATTGAACTGATCTTCAATTATTAAATAAAAAGTTTATAAAGTGTTTTTATAATTCATTTAAAGTGCATATTTGTGACACACAAAAAACCAGTAAAAACAAAATGAAAAATAACGTACGAGTCCGTAACGTACGGGACAAAATGTGACACAATAACTGATAATCGTCTGAATATTTATGATAAATTGCTTTTGTAAGGTTCCTTAACATGCATTTAATCTTCACAGACGAAAATATTATAGGAAAGGCAATTATAATGAAATTAATGATGTTCAAAAGTAACTAACAAGAGTGACGGGAAAATAAGTTATAGTACTTATTATTTGCAATAAATGATGTATAGTTAGCATTGTTCTTAATTGAATACCATCTAGTTTTGAAATAATAAATTAAAACAATGCCTCGTTTGATCAAATTATAACTTTAGAATCATTTTAGCACACACTGCAATAATTTGATCAGGTTCATACATTATCTTACTTATTTAATAACGTACGGGACACTGTAGAATTGTCCAAACATGCATTTGCCGGATGATTTGATGGTTGTAAATCACATGTTACCTCACTACTAAATAGCTTGTATTAGTTTATGCGTTAGTTTGCTATGTTTCTTCTTTAAACTTGTCACAAAATTGTTGAATGTTGTTCTCTTGGAAAAATGAAAATGGTTTGCCAAATTATTGTAATTGAGAGATATTATTGTAGTTTTATATGTAAAACACAAGTACATTGAATTGTAAAACAAAATACACAACAATGTAAGTTGTATTCTTGCAGTTTAACTTAGTTATCAATAGTTTAGATGACCAAACTGAAGTATATAACGTACGAGCCAATTTTGCTAACGTACGGGACAACAATTATATTCTTTATTGGTTGCTTTGTGGTGGTTCACGTGCACACACCGTTTTGTTATATCACTAAGACAATGATATCTAACCATTTTAAACAGTTTCATTCTATATTTAACTTGTTTGTATCGTTCTGGAACAGTTGATATGAATGACATTTTTAAAACAAATAAAACTAATGAAAATAGCGTATTCAATATTTATGTTTTTCTGAAAGTATCTGGCTTACTCTTCAGTCTTTATCATTTATTCCGAAACATAATACCTTATAGAATGCAACCGTATTGAATTTCTCAACAGTTTGACCATTACTACTTTTAAATAAGTGAAATTTACAGCACATGTTCGATTTTCATAAGCACATTTATTAATGCTAGGTGTGACCTTTCACCAGCCAATATCTAAAAAACTATACTAGCCCAGCTGAAAAGATTTTTATACTGCGTACAGAACATGTCTACAATGCCTTTAATTGATTTAAAACTCATATTTGATGACATGAAAAAAATGAAAAAAAATATGCCCATATGTCCACCTTAATTGGGATTGAGTCATATACATGTACATGTTACTACAAACAAAAGTTCAAAAACTCAAACTCATTGGTTTTTTACATAGTTAAAGCTAGCCAAGTGTTCAACCTGTTGCAATTAACACTATTGCTGCTGTCAAGAATATTTACTTAAGCCAAGATTCACAGTTAAACTGTATAAATCTTTTGTTCAAGAAATACAATGGTTGTATAGTGTTATCCATGGGCACTTGAAATTGGTTTGAGAGATTAATCCTTAATTGTTCAACCAGATTTTTTACATAGCTTAAGAAGAGAAATTTAATAGGTTGGTGCCAGGTTTGAACTTACTGAGTGTGTGTCTTTGAACTTTCTCTGTACGTATATGCTGCGGGCATTGTTTGAATATATGATTATAAATAACTTTATAAAAATTATAGACGGTAATCATGTAATGTCTTTTCTAGTTTTTCTTAAACTTAAAACTTAAACTTCTTCATTTGATTAAACGCCTATTTCTATATTACATATTCAATGGCGTTGTACAAAAGATAAATCATAAAAATTAAATAAGTAAAAACCTCCACCATAAATATATTAAATAACACAGAACAAAATAAAATTCATTACGCATGATGTTATATAGTGTGATTATGCATTTGGTTTTCATGTATCAAGTTTATAAGACCTATATTAATCTTAGTTCATGATTTGACTTTATTTTTACATTTTTTTTTATTTTGATATTTAAAGTTGTCCTGAACAGTATAACATGATGCTACTGTTAATTGGACTTGTCCCGAACAGTGTAACATAACGCCACTGTTAACCAGACAATTCCCCAAAGGTGTCGAAACATCACCTTTAAAGGGCCCTTAATACATCCCCAAAGGTGTTGAAACATCACCTTTAAAGGGACTCCTTATTTTAAGCAGTTACGCAATTATATAAAAACAAATTATGTTTTGACAGAGAGAGAGGCAGTCTCTTCAAGTGTTCTCATTGAAAATTGTTAAAATTGACCATTCCGTGTGCGATCTTTTTATTTGAATGACAATACATTTACCCACAAATATAATCATGTGCTCTTTTGTTCACACCTTGTTTGTGGGACAAAATCTAACTGTAAACCTTTGTTAAGAATGCTAATAGGTAAGGTCATGGAAAGGTCCATTGCAATGAAGCTTGTGAGAAAACAGTCTGACATCAGTTTACAGACATAGTCACTGATGCTCTTTGTTTAAAAGTTGCTTACGACACTTTAACACTTTGCTGAAGGTCACACTTGTAATAGATTTGAATTACAAACTAGATTGTATAGACAATTGTAGTGTGTTCTGAATGTAAAACATGTATTTATACTTTTACACGCATAACAAATGTATTTCAAACATTTTTGTAAAGTATTGTTGTCGTCTGATATTTATGCATAAATAAAATTAATTCTTAACTTTTTATGTTATCGTATAGATGCTGTAACTTGTCTAATTTTATAGGCGTAAATATTGTGGTTTCAATTAGATATACTTTTAAAAGATGTCCTTGTATAAATCTATGCATAACTGGTGACCCCAGATATGGAGCCATTTTTAACCCTAAATGAGTATAATTTGCATTGGGAACACCACAGGGACCTTTTTGAATATATGCCCAGTCTACAAAATTAGGATATGAAAGTGGTTGTCCATACAGATCATTTTAGAGCAAACACTATATCTCATTTGCAGAAATTGTTGGATGCCTGAACAAAGAGGTTGTCCCAGGCAACTGGACACCCACTAATTTTGTAGACTGTATGCCTGGGACATTAGAATTGGTAGTAATTTAATAAGTTATAAGGCTTAGAGAATAACTTGCTGGCAAGTAGTGCTATCATTGTTTATATACGGACATGCTTAGTTAATATTAATAAACCAGTCACCCACTATTCTGCTAATTATGCATATATAATTATTATTATTGTAATGCATTTAGAAGCAGTAGTCCAGTGGTGGGACGCGTGCTCAGCGATCGAGAGGTCCTGGGCTCGAATCATACTAGGAGCACTGCTAATTTCCTTGAGCAAGAAATTTACCTACTATTGCTTCACGCCACTCCGGTGTAGATAGGTACCTGCCAGGGTGGTATAAATCTGTTGGGCCAATTTGTTGGCTGCACTAGGTGGAGTTAAAGACTCCCCAGGGAGATTGATAGATAGATACCAGTAGCCCGATGACAAGGTGTAATGCTGTAACGTCAGTGAACATACGTAAGCATGAAACTTAGACTATAAAATGCCATTACTTGACTTTTTACTTTGATTAGCTGCAATACATTTTAAGAAGTCATCTCCACTGCAAATGGCAAAGGATTATCTACATTATACATTGAAACACAATCGGCTATTTGAAGATTAGTAGTGATGTCCTACTCAGTTGTGTAATAGTGCTAAGAGTAAAACTTCTCGGTTAAGTTTTTAGGTACAACTTATCTGCAACTTCTGGAGGTATTCACTTGAAACTTCACACATGTTTATAGGGTTACCATTATAGGTCAAATACAAAGTAGTATAGCTTGGTTATGGGGTTGTAATTGGAGTTCAAATACCAAGTAGCATAACTCTAGCATGAATTTTTATTGAATTATGATGCTTAATAATTCCTTAATTATTTGGTGCAACATTTTATCTTTGCAAATTCCTAAGAACTCACTTAAAACTTCACGCATGTGTATAGGGTTACCAAAGGAGTTCAAATACTAAGTTGCATGAATGTTGACTGAATTATGGCCCTTTGATACTTGGAAATTTCTAAGTTTTTTGGTGCAACACTTTATCTTTTCAAATTCTTAGGGATTCACTTAGAGTTACACAAAAGTCAACATGGTTACATTCTGCAGACAATTGCTTTTGGTGGGCAAATCTTTCGCACTAAATATGTTTGCACATTAATTACATAGTTTACTGTTCAATTTAATTAATTTTTGGAGTAGGATTTAAAGCTTACGATCAAAGCTCACAGGGCCATTTTGGGTTTTTTTGTGAAAAGAAAGGTAGAAGTTATTGTATTTTCTATTTGGTATTGATGACAGTAGAAAATCAACTTGCATTAGTAAGTTTACACTCTTTTGGAAGAAAATGTCCCCATTGTATATATATATATAGTCACTGTTTTAAAACCGTCTGTAAATCGCTTATTGGATTTCATTCAGTTAAATCTCTCATACAGAAATTAACCTAAGGTTATATCTAACCCATTGATTAGGCGTAATATATGAGAGGTCATATTTTATCTTCTAAGATTTAAAGGCTCGATGAGATAGTTATCTTCTCTTCTACACGACGATCATAGTTTTCCGTTACAAAACGCGTATTAGACCGTATCACTCTGCAAAGTTCAAGGTCACTGTTATTTCCCCGGTCGCTATAACACAGAAGTGGGCAGTAATTAGAAGACTCTTTTGGCTTTACAGAGAAGTGATTTGTTAAGAAAACATGGTAAGTGTTTTTGTTTACGTACTTTTTAATTATTTATTGCTTCTGATTGAAAAATCATTTCGTGACAACGTCAAAATCATCTGTCCTTCGAGTATTAGTATTTAGATATCTCCACATCATGACCTTAATTTTAAAGGTTCATGTCATTTTACAGTTACCGTTCTTGACCTCGTCTATTAGCATCCGCAATAGGATTTTTATATCGTTATCAGTTTATCCGTAATTAAAATAACTATCATAATTTTACTGTACATGTCTTTGTGTGAGTTTTATTTTTGTCATTTTTTCAAGGGCATGGTATTTTTGTAGCTTTGCCATGTGCAAAAATAATTTTGTCCCTGACCCTGTCCCTGACATTGTGAGAATAATGAAATTCAAAAGTAATTTTGTCCTTGACATTGCCTGACTATTGACTTGAATAATTACTTATGTCTTACAAGGGTAGTGAAAATTTAATTGAATCTCACATCTATGTACATTTCGCTTTATTTACATATAAGTTACATTGATCATACATTTCATTATAATTGAACTACTGAGTAATTGTTAAAGTACACAAAACGAACATTTTCAACTTTCAAGTTTAAACTTACTGTATGATGCATGGCAATAAAAACAACTTCCTTCTGCCTGGATGTATCAGCTGAAACCCTATGAATTTGAGTTCAGATTATGAACTATAAGGTAATAAGCATTACACTCAAAATAATTATATTTAGTATACATGTATGTATTTTAGTGAAGTAGTGACAATTAAGTGACAAAAATGTTATAAATGTGTTGTATGTTGAAATTTATTTATTAACTTTAACAAATGTGTCAGATTTTACTGCATGCTGATTAATGTTAGATAAATTTATATAAATGGCCCCTAAAATTGAATCTGTATTTCCCAAAGTCATAGCAAGAATACAAAAAAATGCCCAAGTTTGGATTCTTATTATTATTTTAATTTAAAAGTCATAGCAAGTAGTTCATGTTTATTTCTCTATGACCATGTTAAACCTTCTTTTAGTTACAAAAACTATCCAGGGCAGGCGAAATCTTAAAACTGTTTAAATTGTTTAAATTTACTTGTCTGTATGAACATTATAAAATAAAATTATTGAAAAATCCACTTGTCTGTACTTGCCTTGGGACAACACGGACAATACAAACATTTGGTTTCGCTGCCCATGCTGTCTTGACAAACTATCTTGTGACTTAGGAAATTATCATTATATAACTTTTTAAGAATACAAACTGGCAGTTCCTAAATTTTTACTTGTTGGTATTTCTTTTAGTATAATTTCAAGTTTGTTTGAATTATAATATATGTATGTTACAGTATGGGTATGTATGTATTTGTATGCAATGAAATTATTTACATTAGGGCTGCGTACCTTGAGCCAAGTCGCGGTACGGTACGTACCTAGGTACGGCAGTTAAGGTTCACAATACGTACCTAGGTTCAATATGGTAATATTATTTATAATAAAGATTCTTTTGTATAATTGTGTTTAACAATTCATCTAGTAACCATGATAGTATTTTAATTTGCTAACAAGTTTATACAAACATCTTGTCTGTTCTTTGCCTTTTTGAAATACTCATTAAACAACAAACTGAACATTTTCATAAAGTCATGCATACTAGCAGGTGTAGTTATCTTAACTGTTTGTCAATGATTATCACAAAATTACAATAGTTTAGATTATTAATACAGTGTAGCTATGATAGCATCATAAGAATTTTTAATTGAATTCATAAATTACATAAATATGCAACATGCATATAATTTTACCATTACAATTGTCAATATCGACAAAAAAACGTCAGTTGTTAGAAGATTTGTTTCAAATTCGTGTGCCCGAAAACAGTGACCTTTTGTTTGAATTTGTTGAATCCTGAAGCATTTTTTTATATTAGGAAGAACAATTAATAAGCTTTTTACATTACTTATGTAAATTTAAAAAATATTTCAGTTTAATATGCGATAGCGTGGGTCGCGAAAATATATTACATTTAGACTATATCCATATTACCATAGGGATTTGTTTTTACGAAAAATATTACTAATTAAGACATAAATGGGTTGTAAAATGACGACAATGAAGTTTGTTTAGACAATTTCTTTTGTTGAGTTTTAAAGTTTTGGAGTTTCGGCGTTCGTGCCGAAAATTAGCGCGATTTTATATTGTAAGCGTTAATCGTACAATTGCACGTCTTAAGAACACCAACGCATTTTAATCCATCAATATCAATACACAACATAACGCTTTTATTTATTTCACGATTATCAAACGACATTTTGATTACACTTGCATCGGTAAAATACGAAAATCCATTGAAAAATAGTTGGGTTTTTTTTTCGAGAAAATACGGAAAATTATACGAACGGAAAAAGTAATGTTTGAATTTTCTAAAAATAAAATGATAGAATAACTGGAGTCATAGTTAATTTTACGTTAGTCTAAAAATGTTTTTTTTCCTGCGATCGTCAATTGTGTATCTGTTCAAAACCTGCCAATAATTTAGCGTATAGAAACAACTATTAAAAAAACTAGGTCACACTAGTTTTAAAAATTATTTAAAGTAACAATTAAACTATAGAAGCGTCTATGATTACACGATGAGACATAACAATTATGACATTGTATTATTATGTTATAAAATATCGACAAACTGTGAAAAATGCCGACACATATATTAAATTGTTTACATCAGTTTCAATTAAAAATTACAAACACATGTTCGTCATCAAACAAAAGGTTAATATACCCGGTGTACATGGCAGTTTGTTTGTTAATAATTTAGGATTACTACAGAAAATTAATATGATTTACACACATATACAAATGGCTTAAAGAACTGATTATCACGACTTATTTATTTAATTTGTGTTAATTTGATTAACTTGTGTTTGTCGTCGTCTTGACATGAGATTTTGATTTAAAATTCGTTTTTATGACCAATAGGAATATATGATAGACAATATTTAAAAAAAACGCGGTTCACTCGGATTTTTAGGTCACGGTACGGTACACTCGTACCGGCCTCCTTCGGTTCGAGTTTCACGGTAGTTCGTCGAACCGTTGCAGCCCTAATTTACATGTTGTAATGTATGTTTTATTTAAAAAGTGTTTATAAAGGTATGTCCTGTTTTGTCATCTTAAAGGAAATAAATAAAATCATTATAAACTGGGAAACTTTAACTACCGGGTATCTTTGTTTAATAACCTTGAAAATAATTCATTACCAATCGTTCCATTATTTTTTGTATGTTTGTCAAGAAACATAAGCAAATTAAAAAAAGACACAGGTATAAATGCAGAGGACTGTTAAACTTAGACACAGCAAATTAGAATGAACTTTGTTCAGTAAAATATTTGAGTGATAGCGGTTCAATATATTATCAATACAGAGGGATGATGAATTTATGGTAGTGGTGAATATAGGGCCCATACTATATCCTGATTAATTCAAGTACTCTTGAGATGAAAGTCTATAGAACTTAACTGATAATTTGTTTTAGAGACTATATGGTATCTTTTAGCAACGCCAGCTGGATTTTAACCTTGACAATTCCTAATAATTTATTTATTCATAAGATTAAGCTCGACAAAAGAAATTCAGAAGCCTACTTTATGAAAGTATCTTAAAAATAAAAAAGTTATGCCAGTGTGAAGTTTCCAAATTTGGCATTTTTCCTGGAAATGTTGTCTATTATGGAATTCAAAGACGCGAGTTGCGTTCACAGAACCTTACCTAAAATTTGAAATTAAAATTTAAACTAGTGAAACTTTTTCATTTTTCAGAAAAGTCAATATAATTCAACACCTAGGGGTATTTTTTTGTGCAGATTTCATATTTATGGTCTATTTCTTATCATAGATAATCAAATGTTCCAAAATGTAATGATAGGAACAGCAATGTTGAAATAAAGTTAAAAATTTGTTGATTATTATGATGGCCAAGAAAGGTAACTTAACATTGATTGATCAATACATGTATACAAACATTATTCCATAAAAAAATATAATACAGTTCCTCCATCTATTATGTGAAACATAGAAAATTTGATTAAATGTTTCAAAAACTATAAATAAAACTTAATGACTTCTAAACAAGTTTGAACACTTTATATGATTACACGTTTAGTGTGAAAAAAATCAAATAATTAGGTATAGTTTTTACTTCTGGTGGTTCTTTAAAGGCTGTTTAATTAGTTTATTAAGTTAGGGCTATAAAAGGACAAGGTTCACTAAGGCTGAAATCGGCCCCGTTTCAAGGGTAAAAATGGCAAATATTGAAACATGGGAATACTATCGATTTTTGCAATCACAATAAAGAGAAAGAGTTGCTAAACAATGATTGGTCATCATCTTTTGTCAAATGTGTCTCATTGTGTATAAAAACGATCTTTAATATAGCCTATTTTCGTCAAAAACGGCATTTTTTGATAAAATTTCACACGTTTTTGCCAAAATTCGCATTGGCGGCAATCTTCGCCAGTTTTTATATTTTGACAGATGATAGTAATAGTTATTACTAATAACATACTAAAATTTAATCGCTGGCGACGAATGCCGCCACATCGAAAAATAAAAAAAACCCGAAAATATTTGGTCTATTTTTAGCCTTATTCTCCAATGCGCGTTTAACAGTCTTTTGACGTCATTCGCTACAGAATATTTTGATATGATTGCACCTTAATTATCTGTACTGTTTATTAAATATATGTATACAGTATCCCTCCAACATATGACTAATGAAGAGAAAAACTTAAACTTTCGACACGAGTTGATATTGGTTCGATTTAAATCGGGTACGAATAACAGGTATCTAATCGCGGGAGTGATTTCCCCTTTTTAGCTGAACCGATGCACAATCATGGTGTGCAAAACATCAGTAAATTACGTTATTATGGAAGTTCTTTACCATAGGGATTACTTCAAATGGTGTTGTTGGTAAGTAGATTCTTTGTTTTATGCGTTTAAAAACTTGTTATTGATTATTTCATTTTAAAATGTGATTTTACTCCTTTATTGTTAACCGAAAGTTGATAGCAAGTCAACCGGAAATCAATGGACGGTAACTGTGTTTAGAGTAACTATTAACTGACAAAATTGTTGTCTGCTACCATGAATATGTATATAAACTAACAAGAAATTAGTTCGTAGCGAAGCTAGCTCTATGCTGTACACAGATATCAATGGCCAAGGTTTATAATTCACACAATACCATGTCCATGGTAAAACTCTGCTCAATACATTAGATACTTGCTACTGACAAAATAAGAACAAATCATTGCCACTGCAATCATTTTTTTTAAATTGTAGGCAGTGCATGGTGTAATTTATATTTCACCCATTTGATTCACACTTCTGATAATTGATGAAGTAATCAATGAATTAAATATGAAATAAATGTAATTTGGTAAAAGAAAGTATAGTGTCTGATTAATTTGTTACAAAGTCATGGTTAGCTAGATCTGTGTTTTTGTATCTTATTCCAGGTCTAGAACTTCATGAAGCTGTTGACCGAGATGGTCCCATATCACACTAAGGGTGGCAAACTGACAACTTACATGTACTGGCAATTTTGGCCATTGGAAAAAGGTACAATTAATTATAAAAAATAGACTTTATATGATTACATTATTTTATATCAAATGCTGCAGTTTAAGAAAATATCTCAGACATTTTTGTTTTAAAAATGCATTTGCAAACACTTAGTGAAAAAAAATATAATCTAATGTGTTTTTGTGTGTGTTTGAATATGTTGATAACACAATTTTGTTTGGAACATCGAAAATAATAGCAACATTGCCAATGGTGCTGAGAACTATGTAAGTGCAGGGCTGCCAATCTTCAGCTGATTTTTTATCATCAGAAAATATACAGTATTGTTACTAAATCATAAGTTCAACTTGGCAATGATAGTAGTAAAATCTTTGAAATGTGTAATTTGCATAGCCATCTTACAACAAAGTTAGTTTGATTTTTCATTCCGAAACGTTTATTTTATCTTTTCAGGTTGAAGAACAGCTATGCTGAAACAGTTGTAGATCTCTGTATATCAATCTGATTTGCTCAAGACAATTCTATGTAACAACCTGAAATTCTTTACACAATTTAATGTGTCAAGCTAATATTCTTAAGACAATTTAATGTGTTAAGCTGATGTTCTATAGAAAAGTCTAAGTGTTTACCAGTTTCACGTTTCATGTGTAGTTCATTTATTCATGTATATGGTAGGTGATATTGCCTTGAAATAGATTTTCATTTTTATCTATGACAACAAGTAAAATAATTATATTAAATCTTCAAATGTAATATGAATGTAGATTTGTTAAATGAAAATGGTAGTTATGTTCTGTAAACATATTTCATAAAATAAGCTACATGAGTTTTGGATTGAACATGGGTTCATATTAATTAACTGTAATTGTATCTTGCTTCTCATATATATTCAAGACTATTGTTTGATTAATGCAAACATAATTAAATTGCTTTAGAAACATCAACTTACCATTGTAACAATTGTTTTTTTCTTTCTAATTGTGCTACAAAAATATCTGTATAAAATAATAAAAATGAATAAATATATTATTTAGCTTGTGGATTATCTTTATTTTTATAAGTTGTGTTGTTGTGGTAATTCTAATACGCTATCAAAGTAGCTGATAGTCTCTATGTGCATCGTTGTCGTCACAATTTGTACTTACTCACTATGTACTTTTAAACCCTTGCTATAGTTCTATTACATTAACCTGTCACAACTTGAATCATTACACACTCACTGAATGTGTTATTATTTAACCTCTTTTAAAACATTGAGCCACCAATCCATATTAATCATTGATAATCTAACAATGTATGCAGCGATTTTGAATATCGGGGTTCTAACAAGTTCGAAAGGGGTTAAAAATAACAGATTCAGTGACTGTGTAATTATTTAAGTGTAACAGGTTAATAAAATAGAACTATACTGTC
This sequence comes from Mactra quadrangularis, assembly GCA_025267735.1. NCBI lineage: Eukaryota > Metazoa > Mollusca > Bivalvia > Venerida > Mactridae > Mactra > Mactra quadrangularis. Next base: position 22,209,540 of record CM046301.1, on the reverse strand, counting down.
AAACAGGTAGTGATAGACAGTTTCTGGTAAGTTACATGAACTGCAATTTGGGTCTGTAGTGGTATCTAGTTTTGTACAGTGACCGTTCAACTATGTGTGACCTGTGATAAGCTGATTGATGGTGCTAAAGGTCTTCCTGTCTTTTTGACCAAAACATTTCCTTGAGCCTGCATTGTGGTAAATTTCTTGAATGTGTTATTACAAGTTTCCATGGCGAAAGTCTGAAGATTGTATCTTTAAAGACATTGAGCAAGATCATAATTGGTGACTGGCATTAGTTACAGACATTCAATTGTATTTAAATGGAATTAATATCAACTGACATCAGAAAAAAAGTAATCGTATTTAACAATTCTGCAGAAATTATTGGTGTACCTGTTCCATGCAATTCAGCAGGACTTGGTAAAGTTTATCTGCAATGTGGACTACTTGGTACTAGCTGTAGTTGTTATTTGATCTAGTCCATAATTATGACATGCATAATCATTCTTAGACATTGGAAAATTGAAATATGCAACAGAAAAAATAGTAAAGATAATGCTATACTTGCTTCATATTTTCATGATGGATATGTGATTGTTGCTATGGTAATGATACCTTAAATGTCTATTAAATGACTTGGTTAAAGGTGTTAAAATTAATACTCCAAATTAAGATCTGTAATCATAACATCTGACAAGCTTTTTTCAGTTTTGTGGAAAAAACATGCATTTACATATAGCACTGGATTTCATTATTTTTTTTCAAATGTTAATTGGCATAATATACCCTTTTCCACATAAAAGCCTTTAACTCATTAACAAATCCTTTGTCAACAAACATATTTTCACAAAATATTCTTCTAAGCTAAGACCTTTTAAATAATGTAAAGAACTGAAGGTGTGCTTTTTACCTATTCGGTCCAATTTTTCACAGTCCTAGTGCTATTAGCACTTGTTACTGAATTGTGGTGTTATTACAATGTAACTATACAGTGTTTGCATGGTTTATACATATCAATAATCTGTATAGATATTCTGTGTGAAATAGTTGTATTTTATAACTACGTAAGATTATGTATAAGTTGATTGAACAAAATGAGTTTACTCAATGCATTGTAAGAACTTATGTGATACCATAACGGAAGCTTCCATTATGTATATTGTTGTTCATTGTTGCCATGGAAACCAAGAGTACATGTATCTAGATTTTCCCATGCATGTTTTGAATATATATATCTCGTCCAAAACATTTGTGTTACATTCGACCAAACAAATACATTGTCTACAAACTTCACTCTAAAATAATGAACCTGATGGAATTTTGACACTGTTAGTGTTGCTATAGCAACCAAAATTGCCAGAATTATTAATTTCGAGCAATCTATTTATAATAAACTATTTGTATAAAATATTTAGTGCATCAAAGCTACCAATTCATAAAATTCTACATGAATAAAGGAAAAAAATATCAAATGGTTAAAATATTGATATTTATTAAGCGTTACCATGGCAACCTGACATGTAAATCTTTGTTTATTAATTCTGTTCATATTTCAAACTACATACAATTATTTCACCTTAAAAGGAAGCTAACATTTGCTCATAAATTGATTTTAATTCAGAAAACATTGCCATATTGTGTATTTTTCATGCATATTAAATGTTGCCATGGCAACGGAACTATAATAGATTTTCAGCTCAAATTGCGTTTTTTATGTTTCCACATATGACCTGGTTTATTAAAAAGTCATTTGATACAAATTCAAGATGGGGCCGATTTTGGCCCTTCGTGAACCTTGTCCTTTATCATAGTTAATGCTTACAATGTACCTTGGATAAATACTTGTACTAATTTATGAACTTTATCTCAAAAGGAAAAGCTTTGAAGTTTGTTTTATGATATGTGCTTCTACTGCCTGTCTTAAATCATTCTTGTAAAGTGTTTCAACTTTGGTTCATCGTATAATTTATTTACAGCCTTTATAACATGTTCCTGTAAACTCGAAAACATTGTTTTATGTAAAAAAATATTACTAAATGCTATTAAGTTTATGCTATTTTTAGCTTGATTGTGAATAAAAGGCCTAACAACTTAATCACTTTTGAGTTTGTTTCTGGGCCCATAGTTCTAAGCTAGTAGGAATAGTTTCATGCTCAATGAAACAACAGGGTAGGTTTTGGATGGGATTCAAACAAACGCAGCGCTGGCTATCCAATGATTTCCAGTCCAATGTCGTTACCACTCAGCCACGCCTGGTCATCAGTACTACAAACTTAACAGTTTACAAAACTCTCAGATTACAATTTGTCTTTATTTCAGGCTGAACCAGTAAAAGTTCTTGTAACAGGTGCTGCTGGGCAGATTTCCTATTCATTATTATTCTCAATTGGTAAAGGAGATGTGTTTGGAAGTGATCAGGTATGATTCTATTGTGCAGTATAGCTTTCTGTTTTGTTTTACTTGTTTGGTTCAAATTTTAATCTCCTCCTTTGCATACATGTTCACACCATACCATACGCTTCTTTGGTAACTTTTATGATTTTAAGCTCACCTTGGGTGCATATCATCAAGTATCTTATGACTGAATTTAGTTTTAAATCCTTCTTCCGGGGGGGGGGGGGGTATATTGTAATGTTCAATTTTAGTAAGATTTTTTTTATTGAATATGCTGCCCTGATCTGTAACTAAGGGTGAAATTTCATATAATTGTTGGCTATAAGCCAGTGTCCCTCGTGTCGTAAGTCAACACTTTTTGAACACATTTTTTGGCTAAAATTTCATCAAACTTTGCGGGTATCTTCCATTTATTATCAATGACATCTTGGATGTGATTGACTGATTGACAATGAGCCATGTGAAATCATAAACTTGGTCACTAGGTCAAATCAAAAAGAAACTTGTGAGTCATTTAATAAAAAAAATTTCAAAACACTTAAGAGGTCACAATTTTGCTCCTATTTTCATCAGTCAAAAACTAGGTCACTTGGTTATTTCATGGGAAAACCTTGTTAACTTTTGATAAAAAAGCCTTGGCATCATGATCTAAGTTAAATCATATTCAAAATGGTAAGAGGCCTTGTCTTGCAATCATCCGTGACTCAGATGAGTAATCAAGGGCCAACTTGGCCCTCTTGGGAAATTTTGGTATTTGCTGACATATTTTTTTACAGTCTCTGCAAATTCTTATTGATTTGTTCATTGTTTTTCAGAATATTCTTGATACAATTTTTGACTATTGCTAACTACATATAAAGGAGAAAATTCTCCTTTTCAGTACTCAGTGTTTATTTTCACACATAGGGGAAAGGTGGCGGGGCCCTTTTTGAGGGGAAAATCGCAACAAAAATTAAATTAGAGGGGAAAAATTTCAATACTTGAGATAACATGGATCCTCTAACAGAGTAACATTTCTGTCTACTTTTATGAAATTTCAACTATTGAAACTTATATTTATTCATCTATGATTTCTCTGTAATGATTGAGGAATGGGCAAAAAATGCTATAAATAGTACAAAAGTTTTAGGACAGTCTGACAGGGGAATTTTCTATCTGGAAGGGGGAAAAATATATACTTTTTAGAGAGGGGAATGGGGCCCAATTTCGGCCCCAAAATGGCCTGAAAAAAAACACTGGTACTTCGCTATAAATAAAGGTGTAAAGGTTTTATTCCTTATCCAATCATTTTAACCAGCTATATACTCATGTACATTTATTTCAGCCACTCATCTTGGTATTACTTGATATTCCACCTATGATGAATGTACTTGAAGGTGTTGTTATGGAGTTAAATGATTGTTCTTTGCCATTAGTCAAAGGTAGGATAAAAATGTTTGTGTTAATGTTCTTGGCCAAAGACTAACTATTTACTAATGGTTACCCCCGGGTCATCTGAAGTTGAAAAATTGTTTGATGGGTCCGTAAACATTAACTGTGCCTTAAATTCTAATGTTTTTTATTGATATTAATTCTGGACATTTAACTTGAGACAGTTTTATCAGTTGCCCATACAGCTTATTGCTGGAGTGTGATTATTAAAATGTTTTAAAGTAATGGCCCAGCTGGTGATAGACAACAAGCATTGATATTGTTGTTAGTTTGCTTGTCTAGATTGAGATACTTATGCTAGGTATGATTATCATGTTTCAAGTCAGCTAGGCTACATAATCATGGACATTAATTAAACTTAATTCTAACATAGGCATGTGCGTTTCACTCTATATTCAATGTGACATCATCAATATTTTAATATCAAACGCATACAAAGCTGTTATAACTTACCCCCTCCTTAAGAGAACATCGTTTGAAACTAATTCATTTTTCAATGTTGGAATGGAATGAACATACAGTATTTCTATAGTTTCTTGTTGCATAAAACAAAGACACTTGTTTTGATGGGCTTATTAAATAACTCATGCTAAAGCACTAAATATTTAATTTCGACACTTCAAAACTCATGCCTATGTTTAATTCAACAGCACAACATTGACAACTGGGTGTTATTATTTAATAGATTGTATTTCTCATTACTTGTTCAGATATCTTTGGTAACAAAAGTAAAAGTCGTAAAACTTGTTTCATGTTTTATTTAATACAGAAATCATCTGTACTGATAAACTTGAAGTAGCATTTAAAGATATTGATGTAGCCTTCATGGTTGGTGCTATGCCCCGTAGAGAGGGAATGGAAAGAAAAGATCTTTTAGAAGCCAATGTGAAAATCTTCAAACAACAAGGTGAAGCCTTGGACAAATATGCTAAGAAATCTGTCAAGGTATATTTTCATATTTTTATTATGATAATTAACATTTTGTATGTCTTTCAAAATATGTAACCTTGGTGATATAAAGCATTACACATTGCAGTTTAATCATTAGTATGTATCACAATATTGTATTTTTTGCTTTATGTATTATTTATGCCATTAGCTGCTTGCCCTCATGAAAAAGTATGACTGAATTTGATCTGAGTTTGGTCTGAGCAGTTTCTGAAACTTATCTGTATACAATTTGAATTACTGCCTCTTCACAAAATTAAAACATGAAAAAAGTCTGATAACTCTGTATAAATTCAGGCATGGTTTGAGAGCTGATTTAGGTCTGAAAAGGTATCCAGTTGCATGTCAGACTTTAATTTGCTGAATTTTTTCTGAATATTGACTGAGATGCTGAATTTGGCTGAAATGGAACAATTGTCGTTCATTTTCTCACAAAAAATCTTACGATAAAAATCATCGTAAGTCAAAAACATGAAACGTTAATGAAACAGTCATTTTTTTGGCCAATCTATTCAAAATATTATTGAATGAAGTAGAATACTGTATACTTTTTGAATATCATATCATAGTTTTGTTTATTATTACTCCTTACTTTTGAACTGCAAAGTTTTGAAATTGGCTTACGATAACTTTTTTTGTAAGAATGGTTGTGAAAAGATGCACTGACTTATTCTGAATATTGATTAAGATGGTGAAAACTGCCTTTAAATCCTTAAAACTTGAGGTTTAATTAAATGGACCCTGGAAAAAATGATGTTTTGTTACTTTCAATTTTCCAAAGGAAGAATTTTCCAATGACATTAAGAAAAATATTGCAAAATACAGGTACATTCAATTTGTACCATGGAAGGTATTGCTTCATCTGTGTGTTGCAATATACGGGTATATCGTGAAAGCCCTATCACGGTTCATTCATGACCATGCAACTTACCAGATTTGAAATAGCCCAGCGTCTGTGATTGTCAAAGCGGCAGATACTCTTAATTTATAAAATGTTAAATCAGGCAGCACCTGCTTTATATGTGACCTTGGCATTACTTATGTTATTTCATGTTAATTTTTTACCTTGATATTTCAGGTTCTGGTTGTTGGAAATCCTGCCAATACAAATGCTTGTATTTGTTCCAAGTATGCTCCCAGTATACCTAAAGAGAACTTCTCTGCAATGACAAGATTAGATCAGAATAGAGCACAATCATTGGTAAGATGAGAACATTTTTGGTTGAAATTTAATTTTAACTAAATCGCAAGATTCTTTTTTATTTCTTTAATTTTGTGTATGTAAAAAAATGTGAAGAAATGTGCAGAATAACCATGTATAGCCTAGTGTATCAGTATTACTGAATTTCCTCAAGATAGTGTACTTATGTAGTTAGGCCACAACAAGTTGATCTTATGTTCTTTGAATTTTTCTGGAAAAAAATAGGGCGAGCGAGCGAAGAAAAAAAATTAAAAAGTCTTTATTCACTAGCTTTATATAGCGGTTTGACCAAATTTTTATGGACGAGCGAGGAAATAAAAAAAATTTTTTTTGTAAAAAACCGTCAAAATTAAGGTGCGAGCGAATCCATAGAACATATGATCAATTTGTTGTGGCCTTAGCTGGACTAAAAGTATATTAATTCCACTGATGACGATACAAAACTATTGCAACCAATTTCATCCTTTTGAACTTGGGTGCCTGTTTATAAGGTTATTTATGGTGATTCTATGACTACAAAACAGTAACATGAATAGTTAGATATATTATCAACTTATGCTTTCTTTTTTATTTATTAGATGTCAACTTATGCTTTCTTTTTGAATATACATTAATCATGATTTTTCTCATGCAAAAATGTGCACCTGTCTTTATTTCCTTATATGGAAAACACTTGAATTATCTGTATATTGTTTTCACGCAATAGCAACTTTCTTTACTTATGACTCTTAAATCAACGAATGTGTCCTTTTACAATAAAGTTAGTATATCCATTCCTATGATGATAACTTGATCTAAATTGATTGTCGGTGATAATTTTAGTTGTAAAAATATGTTTATTTATTTTCGTCAAAAAATTAGATTGCTAATCGTCTTGGTGTACCAAACAGTGATGTATGGAATGTGATTATCTGGGGAAATCACTCCAGCACTCAGTTCCCTGATGTTCAACATGCTAAAGTCAGCATTGGTGGTGAAGTTAAGAGTGTTTCTGAAGCTGTTAAAGATGATAGCTGGTTAAAGAATGAATTTATAGCAGTAGGTGTTTTTTTTGTAAATCAATGAATTTGTTTGAAATTCGAGACAAGTATTGTCTTGTTGAAGAACAATCTTAATTTCATATGTTAGTCTGTGTGTAAGGGGTAATTAGTCATTAAATTGAAAGTATTATTTAATTGAACAGTAATTTTAATTTTCTCTCATTCCAAAGATGATCATATTTGTTTTGCTTAGATTTCTGTTTTAATTGTGTTTTCAATAGACTGAAACACAAGTTTTTTGTTACATGCTGGTACAGTATAACCTCTGCAGAGTGGCCCTCTACTGAGCAAATCCTCTGCACAATATCAGCATTTGATATTTCCCTTAGGTGCAATTTTAATTAAGTTAAACCTCTGAAGAGCAACAACCTCCGAACAGCAACACACTTTAGTCTCTCCCAGTGGGTGTTGTTCAAGAGAGGTTGTACTGTACATATAAACCATTACTGTTACAATGAAAATATGTGTACAAAGAACAATCAGATTAATTTTGTGTTTCATGCAAATTGCTTCTCTACAAGAATAAAACATAATAAACAATTAATAATTTGTTTTATTCTTGTAGTGAAACATGAAGCACAAAATTAATCTGATAAAACTAGTTTGTAATTACAAAAAAAAGCATAAATTGTGTTCAAGATGTGAAACAGGTCATGTGTAGAAGCAGTGTGCTAGTGGTAGGACACATGTTTAGGAATCTAGAGGTCTCTGGTTTCCACTAGGAGTACTGCTAATTTCCTTGAGCAAGACATTAACTTACAATTGTTCCACTCAACCCAGGTGTAAATGGGTACTGTGAGTGATCACTTGCCTGAAGATGATTTCAATGACCAGGAGTTATCGTACTAGATTGTAAAGTTGACTGAGCATGAATATGGAAGCAGACTTTAAATCGCACTTTAAGTTTAACATGTCAGTAAACTGATTATAAGTTATCAAAGTTTTGAAATAAACTTACAAAATTGTTGGTTGATGTACTTTCAGACTGTCCAGAAGAGAGGTGCTGCTGTCATTGCTGCACGTAAACTTTCTAGTGCCATGTCTGCTGCTAAGGCTGCATGTGATCACATCAGAGATTGGTGGTGTGGTACTCAAGGGGTAAGCTCTCAGTTTGAACGTATTATATCACTCTGTAAGGCCATTGGATACCTGCCTTTTACCTTGGCTATGATATTAGATTTTGTTTTCTGTGTGTTTGTGGGTTTTTGCGTGCAACATTATGGGAGTGTTGAAACTTTTCACCAAACAATTTTTTTGCTTGTTCTTAAATCTTTTGGTGAATTTTTGTTTGTTTGGTTGGTTAAACACTAGCAACACATTGTATAGGTAATATAACGGCGGTCAGTCAACCTGCTCACTCCTCCTGGAAAGGCTAAATCTCTGTATTTAGCTGTTAAACAACTACTAAGCGCATACTTTCATCAGTGACTGACAACTACCCTACATAATTAAAAATCATTGGTAAGAGGGGGAATGGCGTTAGAAATAATTTCATGACCAAGCTCCACAAAAGTAAGCCCGCCTGGGAATCGAACCCTCGATCAGTAGACTTGTGTGCTACCAACTAAGCTAGCCGGGTGGCTCAATCTTTTGGTGAGTGTGGTTGTTGCACCCTAGAACCTGGTTTAAACCCCTAGTGGCATTTATTTTGTCACTATTCATGCAAAGTTTATGAAATCTCGTAGGTTCATGTTTTCATTATTTGTTTGTGGCATTTTTTTATTACAAAAATTAATCAAATTGAAAAAAATCACCCCCTTTGCTCTGTGGTAGTTCTGTGTTTTTGACTGTTGCTGTTCTTATAAGAAAAAAACTATAATCTACAAAACTTTAATTTGTATTGACTGTTAAAATTTGTGTAGAATTGATAATTAACATTTAATAAGTTTCTCCTTTCTTTAAGGATCGTTGGGTATCAATGGCGGTGATGTCAGATGGTTCTTATGGCATCAGGGAAGGTTTGATGTACAGTTTCCCTGTTACTATTAAGGACAAGAAATACACTATTGTACAAGGTCTTAATTGTGATGATTTTGCTAAAGGGAAGATGGAAGTTACTGCTAAGGAACTAGAAGAGGAGTATGCATTAGCTGAATCTACTTGCAAATCTTGACTTAATAAGTTGTAATTTTGTGATCTGCAGGAAGACAGATTCATTTTATAAATACAGCAGTAGTAGTGCTATTTTTATTTCTCTTTATTATGTGTGAATATTCAACTGTCGGGTAAATCATACCATTTTTTAAAGGTTACAAATTCTATTCTTATAATTTATCACTCACTGTATTAGATACAGTAATAATATGAACATTTGTTAAGGCACCAATATATTCTAGAGCTATAAATTTTGTTAGCTAATTTTCTATATCTATATTATATTATTGTATATCTTTAAAATTCAACTCAAATTATTTGGGTAAAATTTATATACAAATTGTTAAATATTACAAAAAGTTCCAACCATCCTTACTGTGTAATGGGTAAAAAGATATATCTTCAGCTTGTGTAATGCCAGTGCTTTTTTTAATATCAGCTTGAAATTGCATTATCAAGCCTACTTAAATGTTTATTTTTGTAAAAATTAAAATTTTCTTTACGCAATTTCTTTGACTTTTTATACTAAAAAATCATGGTCTCTGACATTATTAAAGATTTTTTCTATGTTGTATACACTATGAAATGATTTGATGTTGTGTGTCCATTGTTGTGGTTATCTTAATAGGAAATATTGTGTCTTCTCATAATACATGTTGTAACGTTATGGTACTAGCTTGTAATTTTAAGTCTCCTGTGATGTACTCATTGTATTAGGAAGTACTGAATAAACTTAGTGAAAAATTATTGACTTTTTTGTATTTTTCATAAATGAACTTGATTCAAATTCATCCAGTCCCTGGGCTCATTTATGATACTGTACAGAGCAGTGGTCTGGGGATAAGGATGCAGACTTAAGAATCAATGGATGGGTAATTTAATTGGCACCAGGGATACTGCTTACTTCCTTTATTAAAGAGAAATGCATAACCAGACAAATTTAACTTGATTCTTTACTTATATTGAGAGTAATTTTACTGTGTTTTGATACAAGTTGCTTTTATCATCTTAAACTTTTGATTTACATGGTTTTTATTTGTTTGGGACATCAATCCTGAACAAATATATATACCGTATTTCGGCACATACTTCCATCAGTGACCGACTACTGCCCTACATTTAGAATAAGTGGTAGGAGGGAGAATGGCCTTAGAAAAATTATTGTATGACCAAGCTCCAGGAATCGAACCTACAGCCCTTATATCAGTAGACTTGTGCGTTACCAACTGAGCTAGCAGGGTGGACTGATTTACATGTATATTTTATTGATATATCATATTATCTGTATTGTTATAACTTTCACAGTTTTCTAGTGCGGTTTTATAACTTGTGTGGAAATAGTTGAACAGGTAGTATCTAGTTTTAATGAAGTTGACATGTATCCAGGTTGTCAGATTTTACTTGCAATTGTTTTATTAGCAGAGTTGAGACTGTCACAGTGACTGTTTGTAGCACATCTGTGTACTAGGATTCTAATTAGTCGGACATGGATAAAATACTATATATTATAAAATGGTCTGTATGTAGAGTCTCCTGCCAAATGTGTAAAGCAACCCTGTTTATGTCCATATTTTAGACATCAACTACTTTAGGAGTCGCCAAGGGAAAAAATATAATTCACTCAACAGTGGTTAGTTGGACAGATTTTTAATATCTTCCTTCAATACGCACCAATAAAGTCTTATATGAAGATGTCAATTCAACACAAACTTCTTTGTTTGCTGGTCGCAATTTGTATAATTGACATACCGGTAGGTAACAGAAAAGCCAATTCATGACAAAAGGGCCATGTTGGCCCAGTACCACTCGCCTGAGTGAAATGACCTTAAGATGCAAACCTATGATTTGACCCAGTGCCCTAGTTTTTTAACCCCATAGCCCATTATCAAACTGGACTGAGATTTAATTTACACGAAAATTCTGACCGAAGCATTAAATATGGCTTTTGATGAACTAAACACAATAGCTCACCGTTAGTGCTCGACATAACAACAAATCCATTCATAAGGGTAATTTAACTAATTTTATCATTAAAAAAATAACTGATAGTCTAATTGCATTTGAAAAGAAAGTATAGTTTGCTTTTTCTCAACTGTCAAAGCATGAATAATTACATGGTGAATGCTTTTTTAAAAATTATAGTCGTAATACATCCATGAGTTTCCGAAAGTGTGTATTATGATCGAGTAAAGCTGCTTATGCCGTATGACATGTTTTAGTCAATATATTTTAATAACAATTAGGCCTCCAGTACAAAAACAATGTATTCAGTCACTGTGAAAGTATTCAAGCTTTGACAGTTGAGAAAAAACGGACAATAAGCTTTTCCAACATTTATTAAATACATAAACAAAAGGCAACAACAAAAAACACTAAATTCATTGAGATGATAAAAACATATAATAGTTTAACAGGTAAACAACCTTTATCATACACAAGATCTGACACCACCACTGAAGATGTTTTCAAAGTTTTGTTCAGTTAATAACATGACAACATCATAAAATTATCAGTTTGGGACATGCCTTACTTAACAATTAAGTTATTCAAGATGTGTTCTTACTAAATGTCTTCAAAGTTTTGTCACAAGAGCACAACACAGACTCGTTCTGCAAGATAATCTTCACTAAACCCTATTCAAAAGCACTTTTGTAGCATACTTGTTATGCGGAACTGGTTTGTTCAAGCTAGCAATTTAAAGATGAAAACATACACTAACAATAGTTTAGAATTGTAAAAGATGAAATAAGTGAAATTTAATTATCACCATGCTTATTAATTGCTCTGACAAAATCTATGCATAAAATAAAGAAATAAGTCAGTGTCCTTGAAAAAGCAACCTGGGGCAGCCATTTTAAAAAGCAGGTGTTCCAGATGTTTTCAGTGAGCACGAAAAAAAACAAGCTACGAAATTGCTAGTTGTGATTCAGTTTGCTTCTTTGTAGCAGACTGTTAAGTAGAAAATTGGCATGTAGCAATATGATCTAGCCTCATGCCAATCATAAATATCACCAATATTAGGAATGTTTTAAAGAAGTAGGTTGAATACATATTGCACCAGGTATCTTAGCTGCCAGTTCATCTAATGTAGTTTTATAAAAACGTTCTTTTCTTGTTATCTCGTTTTCTAACCTTGTTATATGATCCATCAAATTATTCATTTCATCATTAATATCAATCAGGTTATCATCCTCAACATTAATAAGTTCTGGTATCTGAACAGTTTGTATTTTTTTCTTTTCTGGTTTAATGAACACAAGACGTGAGTTTTGGTATAAACTAGACAAGGTATTATTGTCATCTTCCATCATAGATTTCTTCATATTTTGTCTTATAAGTTCTATCTCGGATCTTATAGCAATGTCTACTTTCTCTAGAGATTCTTGAGAGATTTCATGTTGCTGTAAAACAAACACAACAATAGTAAGACCGAATCAATGTACACCTCCCAACACAATGATCAAACTTGATCTCTTCCTGACAGATTATCATAGACATGAAGGATACATGAATGTTGTCTTTATATGATTGTTAACATAGTAATTCAGTACCCACCAAAAAATTAGGGACATTTTCACTTTGTAGGGCAACTGAATAGCTTTTATCTAAATTTTGATTACTCTCTATTTTGAAATGCTTATTAGTTTTGCTTTATATTTTGGTTATCATTGTAATTATAACTGAAACTATGTGAATAGCATAGAAGCTATATTATGGAAAATAATTACAATATACATGGTTTTGAGGGCTTTAAGCATGTTATATGTTGAACCTTATAAATGTGTTGAATTCATGAAATTTCTTTTCATTTTGTCACAAACAATACTCAAATAAATTAAAAGTAATGATTCTACATTATTAACCTTCAAAACTAAAAAAAAATGAGTAAAATTCTTTTGTCTCCAAACTTTCGGTGGGTACTGTATATGTTGTGGCTCAAGTAAATCAAATATGCACAGTAATTCTTACTTAATTCAAGGGACCTCGAAGTACCTATTCTAAATTTGAGGTTTTTTAATACAACACAGTTGTTAAAAGATCACTTTATGCCCAATGAAAACAATATTCCATGCTCAACGAAAACAACATATATTTATTTAGGTAAAAGATATTTAATCTAAATTCAGTTTCTTCAGGCTTCTAGTTATTTACTAACCTTTGTATCCCACAGTTCCTCTAATCGTGTTATCACATGATCAAGTTTCATTATTTTTGTCTCCAGATTTCCTCGTACAGTACCTATATCATTGACTAGATTAGGTGGTATATTATAATGTAAAAACTGGGTTATCTCTGGTAATGTAGAGTGCTCATCCATCTTCAACTGTATAACACTATTCTGTAATACAAACAAATCAATAACTACAATATCTTTAAAATAAGAAATTGGTTAAAATAAGTGTCAGAAGAACAAAGAAGATGGAGGGTCTATAGAAACAAGGTTTTACCAAAACCATTTTGATATGTTCAGAATTCAAACAAGAACATAACCCATTCTGGATGTGCATTCTTAGTCAGTTCATAAGCCTATGAGGCTTATGTTGTCTGTTACTATGTCTTGCCGACTTAAAATAAAATTTATCTTATGTGCAAGGATAAGACAGTTTAACGTTATTACACACATACATTTATCAATGTTAATGCATGTTAATACTAAAGAATAAGGCCTGTGTGGGCATTGCCATGCTTTATGCTACAACTTTACATCACAACCCATGTATCAGGGTATATAGTCATGTAATCTCCAGGTGCTAAACAAATACATGTACAATGTACTGCTTTTCTGAATTTCTCAATTTCCTGCACCAGAAAAATAAATAGAAAAGAGACAAAATGGCTCATAAAATAATTCAAATAATCACTTTCTTTTTCTCAAAATGCCTGCATAATCCTGTGAATTGTATTTGACTCTGAATCATCTGCACAAAATATTTTTACAAATGACCTAGTTTACAGCTTGATTCCTTTTTGTGCAGAAGATTTGGGGTTAAAAATAAAATTTACTTAACAAGTTTGGAATTTACATGAAATGAAAAGTATTACATGTTTATGCCTTATTTGATGTCATTTAATTTTTTGTACGATAAATGAAATTGGCAAGTGTTTATTTACAAAATGAGCAATTGTAAAGCACATAACTAAGGACCCTGGTTTGAAGAGGACATAAAATAATCAGTTAAGAACATTCTGAGAAGCAGCTTATAAAAGTATAAATAATGTACTATCCTACCATCCATTTCCAGAATATATGTTCATGATCTTTCCATTGTAATATATATTCTAAACAGTTATTATCATTTTCTATTTGCTTCAAACACTGAAATCAATTATAGTAATAAAATAATGAAAAATACTAGTATATCAATTATGCATAAACAAAGAACTTTAACAAAATAATTTCTTTCATGCTCTCAACGTGATTAAATGCAGTGTTATTTGATGACAATATATGTTGAAAAAAATAAATTTTATATTTTCATTGAAGTGAAAATATAATCTTACATTTTCAACATCAAATGATGTCATCTTGAAGAATAAATGGCGTTATCTTGAAGAAGAAATGGCATTACAGATACATGAAAATGACATTTATACACTGTCATAGAGTGTGCAAACAAACCGGAGACTGGTTAATATCTTACACAATCCAGCTTTAATGAATGTAAATATTTAATACTATCCCATGTCTTATATCAATATTAACCAGCTATTTTATTTAGACAAACATTCATAAGGTACTAGCAATAATGTTGATTACCTTCTTCAATTGTTCAGGATGTCTTAGCAGATGAACTTCATATACAGATAAATGTTGCCTGTGTGATAAACTTCCAACACCCATAGTACATTGATGTACCTGCAATCATAAAATATTTGTAGCTGGGCCCAACAAAAAATGGCTTGCAAATTTTCCCAAGTACATTTTATTACAACTCAAAAATGAAACAGTCACTTTTTTTCCAAATAGCACTCATTTCTTCTCCAAATTTTAACGGTAAAGAGTTGCAAGATGACAAACAACTTACATGTAGTAACATATTTAAGTACTGCTATTTACAGGTAAGATAAAAGACTGTATAATTAATTTATCAGACTATTTCAAAGCTGCCATGAGTTTGACAGTAGTATTTTTTTTAACTGGTGAAAATTAAGAGTTTAAATAAAAGTTACAAGCAATTTTCAAAATATCTAACATTTTGCAAGTACATGTATGTGAGCTTAAAATTAGGCCCTGGCATATAATTTATGGGAGATTTGTTGAGAATTAGAGCCAGTTCTGTAACTATGCAAATCACTTAGTAAACACGCTTTTTTAAGCATACAAGTTTTATGGAATCATTATGCTATAAGCTTCAATCTAGGCATTAAATAACAAAATAAGTCAGTATTATTGAAAAAGAAATCGATTCACCATGGGGGAAGTTATTTCGAAAAGCAGAGGTATAACAAATCATTTTGGAAAGCAAGAAAAAATTACTACATATCGCTACATAGCAATTCAACTTGCTGCTTTGTATCAAACCTTTTCAAAGGAAATCTCTATGTAGCAGTAGGAAGTGTCAGCCTTGTGGAACAGGCCCTGGGTTGTTACTGTGAGGTGACATATACTGGAGGTATGAATAAGTATCACATTAAGAAAGATTATAGGGCTATTAAAGTAAAATAATGGCTTTTAACACAGATTACAGTCATGTGAATATGAAAGAGCTCTCAATATATAGAGTGACACCAAATAAATAGTTACTACCTTACAGCAAGTGTAGCTAAAGTTCCCTGACAGAGTTATAGAAACAGTTCCCTGACAGAGTTATAGAAACAGTTCCCTGACAGAGTTACAGAAACAGTTCCCTGACAGAGTAATAGAAACAGTTCCCTGACAGAGTTATAGAAACAGTTCCCTGACAGAGTTATAGAAACAGTTCCCTGACAGAGTTATAGAAACAGTTCCCAGACAGAGTAAAAGAAACAGTTCCCTGACAGAGTTATAGAAACAGTTCCCTGACTGAGTAATAGAAACAGTTCCCTGACAGAGTTATAGAAACATTTCCCTGACAGAGTTATAGAAACAGTTCCCTGACTGAGTAATAGAAACAGTTCCCTGACAGAGTTAAAGAAACAGTTCCCTGACAGAGTTATAGAAACAGTTCCCTGACAGAGTTATAGAAACAGTTCCCTGACAGAGTTATATAAACAGTTCCCTGACAGAGTTATAGAAACAGTTCCCTGACAGAGTTATAGAAACAGTTCCCTGACTGAGTAATAGAAACAGTTCCCTGACAGAGTTATAGAAACAGTTCCCTGACTGAGTAATAGAAACAGTTCCCTGACAGAGTTATAGAAACAGTTCCCTGACTGAGTAATAGAAACAGTTCCCTGACAGAGTTATAGAAACAGTTCCCTGACTGAGTAATAGAAACACTTCCCTGACTGAGTAATAGAAACAGTTCCCTGACAGAGTAATAGAAACAGTTCCCTGACAGAGTTATAGAAACAGTTCCCTGACTGAGTAATAGAAACAGTTCCCTGACTGAGTAATAGAAACAGTTCCCTGACAGAGTTATAGAAACAGTTCCCTGACTGAGTTATAGAAACAGTTCCCTGACAGAGTTATAGAAACAGTTCCCTGACCGAGTTATAGAAACAGTTCCCTGACAGAGTTACAGAAACAGTTCCATGACAGAGTTACAAACAGTTCCCTGACAGAGTTATAGAAACGGTTCCCTGACAGAGCTATAGAAACAGTTCCCTGACAGAGTTATAGAAACTATCTAAATGCAGTTTTACCTTATGTTGAAGTTTTGTTTCCTCTCTATATAAACCATATAGTCTCTTTAAGCTAAGATATAATTGACCATTTAATAACTGTAGTCTTCTAATTTTGTGTATTATGTCATTTTTACCATTATCTCTCAATCTGGCAGAATCAAGTACAACCTGTTTAAAATATCAACAACTATTTAGTATTAAATAAGTGAATAAACAAACCAGAACAGAATGTTAATTTCAAGGCTTGAGTAATACTCATCACACAAGTAAATACAATATACAATATACATGAATCAACAAGTTTTAGATCATGAACATTGATAACTCTTACTTGTGCAATATAAGTGTCCATGACAAATGGCAGACTATACTGTAGTTTCAACTGGGGAATCAGCAACAAAACTGATAAATATTATATATATAATACAGGGCTCGAATTTAACAAAAAATTGGACTTGCAAATTTTTGCAAGTCGATTTAATTTCAACTCGCAAAATGAAAAAAATCACAAGCATTTTATCTCAAAATTTTAATAGCATGCATATTTTCTATTCTTATATGCAATAAAAAACATCAGAGTAGTATATTTCACTGTAGATAGATCAAGGGCGTTATTGCAGGATAGACAAAGAATATCGACCTTTCATAGGATGAATCTTTAATTAAATACTATCGATATATCTGGCCGTTTCAATGCTGATTGGAGCCTCGTTAGTTTAGACGGTAATATTTTGCGTTGATTTTAACTTGCAAAAATTTGCGAGTTAAAATGAAAGTTACTCGCAATTTTCAAAAATCCACTCGCATTTTGCTAGTATGCGAGCTTAAATTCAAGCCCTGTATAATAATACAATGTACCTTAACATTTAATAGCATCTGCTAACTAAGTTGAATACACCTAATCAGCAGTAAATGTATTAAATCATGTTCAAAGGGGAGTAAATTCTATTGAAATCAGCTGATCTATTAAAGATCAGCAGTCTAATATCATTTAAAGTATTTTACCATTAAAGTTGTAACTTACAGCATTTGAATGAGGAAATTCTTGATTAAGTGGCATAGCTTTCACTTCTACAATCTGATCAATTACATTCTTGGCACTTATTAACCATCCAATGGCTAGTAGTACCTCTCTACTTCCTCTAAGCATATCATCAGACAGTTGGGAAAAATTAACACTAGTATATCCATAATTTTGTAAAGCACATTTTGTGTACAACACCAATTTCTCTGCAAAGAAACAATTTATTTCATGAACATGTCTATGTAAATATCACCCCATCTTCACAGGAGAATATTGAATTATAGAAAAGTAAGAACATTTATTTCCCATTTTACATTCTTTTCACCTAAAATTGTTTATATCTTTTGTTTCAAACTGTTTATTGTTTATACAAATATATTAAGCTGAAGAGAAGCAAGTTAGATAAATCCCTCTTGAGTCGTTTGCTTTGATGCATATACAAGAAGAGTAAAGCTAGACTATTAATACAATACATTGCAATCTGATTAAAACCCGATCTAAAATTTTACACTCGCATACTCGCTAATTTAGATCTGGCCTTTTCCAAACGAAGGTCACGTTCAGGTGACCTTTTCTCATCATAATATTCATGATGAAATTGTTATGATACGTAACTTGTTTACATCGTCTAGGTCACACAATTTGAAATGAGCCGCCCAATCGCAGACTGTGAATAATATTGCTGTTAAATAAGCATGCAAACCTTGGTCTAAAAATAGAAATTACGAAATCAAAATGTGTTTAATAGTGTTTTCGTCTAGATGAAAGCTACGCATTGATTGGTCGATACAAAGTTCATCTCGACGTGACCTTCCACGGAGAAAGTAGAGAGCCTGTACGACAACGCTCTACAGGATATCTGTTTACGGAGAATGAATACATTGTATTTAACTTATATAATCACCTGGTCTTAATTCTTGCGTAAACTCTTGAATATTTTCATTCACTTCACCATGTTGAACAAAAATTACTAGTTCATATAGCAATCTCCAGAGTGCAGGAGTCTAAAACATATGATACAAAACATTTATATTTATATGAACATACTAATTATATAGTTATTTATTCCTTCAAATGGGAATCTTATGAAACAAATATTAGGGTCTTAAATAACCCTTTTGTAAGAAGTTATCACTGTGTATGATACTGCAAATTTAAGTTATATTTAAACTTTCACTCCAGACTTTCACAGTGACTGGACAATTAAGGGTTTGTCATATGTAACTTTATAACAGAGTAATAAATCTTGTTTAAGTAAGTGCAAAACAAACAACATACAATGACGATGTATGTAGAAATCAACCTGGATTCTAAATACATTGTATAAGGCAAATTGACTTCTCCCAACAATTTAGGGAGAATGCAGTGATGTCAGAGAGAAGTGACAGGCTGATAAGTATTTTTCACAACACTTTTCCATAGCAACTTTTCTAGAATTTCTAACGAACTGTTTGGGTTAAATCAATTAAATAAAGCATCTGCAACAAATGGCAGGTATAGTGTACTTTTTTATTTTTCTTATTCTGTTTTTTAAGCCGTGTCAACACAATTCAGGTCATTATACAGAGATAAGCTCTGATACTTGAACTAGACTTTTTGGACCCTCGTCTACAACCAGTAATCACATACCCTATAACAAGGATGGCAGCATATATATATATACCTGGTTGGAGGAAAATTGAGATTATTGTCAAATTTCATGGAAGGGTATAAATGTCCCAGTGGGATTTGAATCAGTATCCCTTACACAAGTACATCCAGCATGCTGTCTAACAATGTGTAGTATAGAACTGAGTTCGGTAATGTAACACAATAACAAAATTTTGCTCAGTACTTACATTTGAAATTTAATTATAATATGCAATTAGCAAATGTTAGACAAATCGTTAAGTCACAACTGTAAACACATGTACAACTGTCTTCGAAAAAATATCCAAAATTGACAGTTCTTAATGCTTAAAAGCAGAAATATATCCTTCTCATGAACTTCTGTAGTAGAAGTCAGTTGTAAATGCTTACATTTAAGCTGATATTTTTGTTTTATTGTCTTACAGACTAAAATTTTTTTTTATCTTATCTTAAAAGCATAGCTAAGAAGGGTTGGTCAAGAATATGACATTTCCATAGGACTGTCACGATATATGGTAATATTGCAAGATGCAGCTGCAGCAATACATACCACGGTACAATTTTCACGTACTGGTATTTAGCGATATTATTTAATTTCATTGAAAAATTCTTCCCTTCACCAACTGAGAGTAGCCAAATGTCTGTTTTCTATGGTTCAATCGATTAATGCTTTTAAAGTTAAAAAAATTTAACCAATCTGGGTGTGTTGGGAATGTTCCAATAACTCTACAGTAGTCTGCTACAGGCACTTTCCCAACAAAATCCTATAACATACTTCAATACTGAACAGCTGAATGAGTTTTTAACGCAAAAGTATTATGCAGCCGTGTCTTTGGTTTGAAAAGCAATATATCGTGCTACGTATTGCAACACTGTTTTAGCGCATCCCAATATACCCTGATACGCTTCTGGAGTATCGTGACAGCCCTACAGATCCATAACCCTAGGTTCCAGACCAAGGCTTTAGATATTTAAGGTTCATAAAATGTCTTGGTTTGCAAAATAATTCAGTGAAAATGAAAATACTCTAATTCTGTCACATCTCCACTCAGAGTGTTTTATACATCAAAATGTTCCTTATGAAACATACAAAGTGATGCTTGTCATCAATTACGACAAAAACATTTAACAAAAGATGTATTTGCAAAATTGATGTTGTGTAAATAAAAATACTAAAATGTATTAATCTTTTCTTACAACAAAATTAGTTAATAAAAAGAATTGAATGTCTTTCAGTATTTTCATTTTTACAGCATCAATTTTGCAAATACATCTTTTGTTAAAAGTTTTCCTCTGAATTAATTGCCAGCATCACTTTGTATGTTTCTTAAGAAACATTTTGATGTATAAAACACAGCTCTTGATGAAAATACTACAGAACTAGAGCATTTTTTATTTGGGTGCAAGACATTTCGACCCCAAGACGTTTCAACCCCAAGCCTTTTATGGAGACATTTCGACCCCACGACGTTTCGACCCCAGAGTTGAGACGTTTCGACCCCAGATTTGAGACGTTTCGACCCCAGTTTATAGATAATATTATATGATAAATATAATTATATTCGAAATAAATTATGAATCGTTATATTATAGAAATTATGACATTACATCATTTTATTTTATTTTGCAGCGTTTGTGATCGACATGCAGCATGATGTTGTAGATGTATTTCAACCCAAGAGCATAAATATGTACTCGTATATTCATGTAAACTTATAAACACTTAAAAGTCTGAAAATCAATAAAATTGAATTTATACATCTAGATCTAGAACTTTATATTATCATTATTTTACAAATATGATAAATTAATAAAGTTGATGAATCAATATGTTGCTTGTTGATATGTTTTTACAGTAACTATGAATGTGTTTTCCGATGGAAATTGTTCAAAAACGTGTAAATGAATGATCGAGCTAGAACATATTCTTTCATTAATATAATCTTCATTTATTCAGCTTATGATTGAATATCCATTGAAATTATAACTAGTTGTATATGATTTAGAAAGTTAGAGTGTTTGGACTGACATGTACCTCGTGCAGTATTAAACTTTGGGAGTGAATTTTTTTCCATCAGCGAATTAATTGACTGTATATCACGTGCTGCATTAAAATTTGAACGAGAAATATGTTTTTGATGGATTAATTGTTATTTATTTTGGTTACTGGATAATATGCGATTTTGTCGTTGAAGGTTACCACGTGCATGATGTAAAATTTGAGCGGGAAATATGTTTTTACATAAATATATTACTATGTTTTAATTACTGAATAATACGATCTTCTTTCGTTGAATGTATATCGTGTGCATGATGTAAATTTTGAGCGGGAATTTTTTTTCTAAAATAATGGATATTTATATAATATTTATTGAATAATACGCTCTTCTTTCGTTGAATGTATATCACGTGCATGATGTAAAATTAGAGCGGGAAATATATTTTTCTAAAAAATGGATATTTATTTTATTTATTGAATAATACGCGCTTCTGCGTTGAATGTAAATCACGTGCATGATTTAAGCGGGAAATATATGTTTGATGAATATTGGATATATATTATGTAATTTTTATTGTTTATTCAGGAAATGTGAAAATATTAAATATTTATGTTTGTTTTTCCAAATTTTTGTATATTTGTGACTATGTATAGTGTGATAATAAAAAACTTTTTTTCCAGGTTATGTGTAAATATTATATACACTTGTGAGTATTTAATATTTGATGATGATATATTAAATACTCTCAAGTGTGTGTATACATATATATTTATAATATTAGTAACTGCTTATATATGCTTATATTATGTGTAAATATTATATTCTTTTATGAGTATTTAATTTTGATTACTATATATACATGATGAATATATATATTTGATGATATATTTATGATATTAGTAACTGCTTATATATGTACACAAAATTAATTACTAAATATTTATGTTTGCTCTGAATATTTTGTGTATTTGTGAATATGTATAATATGATAATGAAAAACTTCTTTTCCAGGTTATGTGTAAATATCATATACTTTTATGAGTATTTATTTTTTAATGATATATATTTATAATATTAGTAACTGCTTATATATGTTCACAAAATGAATTACTAAATATTTAAGTTTGCTCTCAATATTTTGTGTATTTGTGAATATGTATAATATATTAATAAAAAACTTCTTTTCCAGGATATGTATATATAAATAGTATGTGCTCTCATGAGTATTTAAACATATAATAAAATTATGAATTTACACAATATCAAGTTTGTTGTTTATTATTATTCAAGTTTCTAAAAATATTAATCTGTGTGTTCTAATAAGTAGTTATGTTTTTGGTGCAGCAGATCACTCTCCTCTCTCTTCCATTTTCTTACGTCTGTTTTCTTCCTAATAAATCGTGTTTTTTTTTTCATTTTAAAATCTTCTAAGATATTACATTCAAATTCTAAGATGTGATAATCAAACTACCTTTTATCAAAAATATACAAAATGTACATAAATACAACAAATACGAAAATTAACCTAAAATACCATCAGGGGTCGAAACGTCGTGGGGTCGAAACGTCTTGGGGTCGAAACGTCTTGGGGTCGAAATGTCTCCGTCAAACCTGGGGTCGAAACGTCTTGGGGTCGAAACGTCTGTAACTCTTTTATTTTACTGTTATTAAAGTAATTTGTAAATAAAGACTTTACTTGAACATTAATTGCCAAAATTTGGTTGACAAAAATCTTACTAAAGTTTGTTTCAGAAAGGAATATGAAGTTTGCTTATTGTGTATTCTAGTTTGATAGTGATGACAGTTGAATTTGATACAGTTACGAAAAGGGTTGGTGACGAATAAAATTCTTACAGCAATATCTTGGTCGAATTTCGCAGATCTAAATGATTCTGCCTTAATTCCTGATAAACCATGGGAGCACAAAATTTTACAAAGAATCTCTATCACTTCTCTGGCACTTGACATAGTTTTGTTACATCTAAATATCAATAATAGAGAAAAAGTCGAACTTGAGTTCTCTGTTGACGGCCATGTTGTTTATTGATTCAATCGTTCACCTTCGGCTAATTTCAATCAAGCAAGGGAGCTAACCACTGCGAATTTTTTTGGGTGATACTGTAGAGTCAAAGCATCAATTATTTTGTTTTAAATTCGTTAAATGATTAGGTAAAATACTTATTCTTGTCTTAGTGTTTCACGTGCATGAATGTAAGAAATGCAAACTGATTGCCGCGAATTCTTATGGCAAACGACAACTTAAGGTAGTACGACTGGCGATTTTGTTTTGAACAATCTAGTTTCGTTTTCGAAACCTTTCTTTTGTTAGTTAGTTTGTGATCTAAACTTGTTTATTCATTTTGATTGTTTTTGAAACCATCTTCAGAGGCAGTTTCGTTAGTTCGTGTGCACAGAAAACACGTGCAGGGGTGGGGGGCGGAAGTACGGAACGCGGTAAAACCCATTCTCTCATACAGAGTTGTCGATCCTTACAGTGATCTATATCTCTGTAAACGTCTCAGGTTTTACAAGATTCTTGTAAAATAGTAATATAATTTAGATTTTGTATCGCAAGCGTAATTCGTCTTTTATATATGTTATCTTAAAGTTTTACGTGAAATAGAATTTTATTATAGGCGAAATCCAATTTTTAAAGAGTTATATTTACAAGAACTATTTTCTTGTGAAATGTCTTCCTATTCTGAGTAATTTGGCTTTTTTACTCATCCGCTAAAATGTCAACAATAGATGATATTGCTAAAAATTATGACACAAATTTAGTGCTAAGGGACTGTCAACGACAAACCTTTGAACATCTACAAGACAAGAAAGGTGATCTGTTAGTTAGTTTGTCTGTTGCGTATGAAAAAAATTCAAAAATTGTCACATGATCGTTTGAACGATCACGTGTTTGGGACTACTTTCGAGACGTTAACAGAGATAGAGATCACTGTAAGGATCGACAACTCTGTGTGAGAGATTGGGTAAAACCCAAACTCCCCAGAGTGGTTATTTCCCCTTAGTAGCAAGGTGTGACGCGATCACTCTGAGTGATATAAAAATGAACTGAATTTGTTTCGTGAAAGTGGCCCCTGAACATTTTTTTCTTTATTTTTTCTTTTTGAAGAAAATGGAAGCTATCACTTTGGGTCAGCGTTGGCGTTGGTTTCCAGGTTGAAGTTTTTTAAACTCTTATAAATATCTTCAACACTAATATCCAAGTTATTTTATTGAAAGTTTGTATACTTATTTAGTGGGACTATATCAACCATACTGTGAAAGGGGATAGCTCTAGGTGAATTACTTTTTGAGTTATTGTCCTTTTATACTTAAAAAATTGCAAAATATGGGGTTAAAGTTTTTCCTATGTAGAATATCTTCAAGATATTTGACTTAAAGTTTGTATACATATTTGTCGGTACTATATCTACAGGACTATGAAGGGACTTAACCGTGGATGTATTATTTTTGGAGTAATTGTCCTTTTATACTTAAGGTTAAAGTTGTTCCAATATGGAATATCTTTTATTCTAATCAAGATATTTGACTTTAAATTTGTATACTTAATAATCGGTATATCGATACAACTAACCAAGGGACGTAATTGTGGATGAATTATTTTTTGAATTATGCCTATTTATACTTTAACATTAAAGATTAAAATTTGTTCTTACAGGATATATAGTACTTACAAATATATATTGTAATGAAAGGCAGTATGCTTGTTCATCAGTTCTTCATTTATCTGACTGTAAAGGGACATAACTCTGGATGAATTATTTTCTGAATTATTCCCCTTCATACTTTAATATTTATGGTAAAAGTTGGCCTAAACTGAATATATTTTGTTTGATAGAAAGTTAGTAGGCTTTTTCATCAGTACTACATTAACTTGACTACTAATGCATGTAACCCTTGATGAATTATTTTTGGAGTTGTGCCCCTTTTCAACTTTTTAAATAGGGTTAAAATAATAAGGGACTTAAGTCAGTTATTTCCCCTTGTATACTCTTCAAATAGGTAGGTCCAATTAGTTGGATTACTCGGAGTTTACCCTTCCTTTTCAATGTCAATTTGCAAATCGAGGGGTCAGAGCGAAAGTGCTCTAAGTGCATTTTCCAAAATTTTACAGGAGAGACAAAAAACTGAATTATTTTTTATAAACTAATTACTTTGCTTTTATTTTGAGAGATAAGGTAGTAAATTAAGCCATGTTAAGTATGATATAACTTTGAAATAGTTATTTTGTCACAACAATAATATATTTGATGAAATGTCACTTAGAGCTGTTTCGCATTAACATAAAAAGAAAAGTCAATGATTTTGTTAAGTTCTATGTGCATCACAATTTTTTTGTTTGACATTTTTTCACTTAATAAACATATTTATGGGAATTCCCATTGTATTTACTCTAATTATGTTTGATTATAAAGACAATGTCACATACAACCTTTTCCCACTCAATCTGAACATTTCAAAATAATATTTGAGCGCGAAAGAGCTCTATGAGCATGTTTTCAGATATTTAAAGTTCTGATTCTTTGGTAAAAAAATGTTGTCAATAAAATTTGTTTTTTATCAACATGTATGATACCAAGAACTTTTCTTTAAAGACTTGAATTTGAAGTTTTGAAAAACACTTTAAAACATTTTAAAACAGGCTGCACATAGAGCTCTTTCGCATTCATCAGTTTTTAACACCCCATTGAAAAGGTACAATTTTGTGGTTCTTTTTTAATTTATTTAAAAAGTACTATAAGTTCAATCCTGAAACTTAAAATATATAATGTTTAAAACTTAATCTGTTTAAAAATGTAAAAGACAGGTATATTTTTAATAATTAACATATAAAATGGGGTCAAAATTAAGACAATGTGATTAGTTGTTTATGGTATTACTCCTTATGAGAAGAGATTAAAGTTAGAATTATAACTAATATGTCAATATTTTTGATAATTTATCTCAATAGTATTATTCCTAGATGATTATAGATGCTTTATTGATTTATTTTAGTAACAATTAATAATCCTTGCATCACTTTTTAATTTTGGATTTTTCTAAAATAGCACTTTCTAATGTTTTACTTCAAAATACAGAATCAGTTCAAATATGTCTTCATACTACAGGCCACATCAGTTTGCCAGTATTTCATTGCAAAATTAAGTAATTGTATGATTTGAAAAAATAACAGTTCCTAAAATATATCTTATGACATAGACTGTTTTCAAGGAACCAAATTGAAGATACTTAGGTTGCCCTTCAGGTCTTCAATATAACATAAAAACTAGTCCATGATATTTTCAAATTAAAAAGAACTATTTGGGCAAATTGTAAACACTATACAATGTACAGGCTTAAATTCTCACTATATTTTCACTGTACCCATTAAGAAGCCTCATGTAAAAACTAAACACAGAATCACTGAATTTGTTTAGCGTAACCAATTTTGTTATTTAATAGGATTTGAATATTTTCTATCTGTATAATTAAGTTAAGACCTTTGACTTTGAATTCTGTTACCAAATGCTAGAGACGTAGTGCTCAATGTTGACGTACAAACGAAAAAACGCCATATTGCCGTGCTTTAATTTATCGCCAGAATGCTAAGCATTAACATAATTTAATGAATTTTATATCAGCAGATTCTTAATTTTTTTTCTATTTAGTGCTGAACACAAATATTATTTGTAAACATTCAGAAAATGTTTAATTTAATGTTAACGTAAATGAACGTCATTAAAAAGTGAAGTAAGATGTAACAACATTGACACAATCGCAAGTGAAAACTTATCCGAAAATTACAAAAACAACGTTTTTTTCGCATAATCGTATACGAAATGACGTGACATCATCTCTACAAGGCGTCAACACAAGCATAACTGAAAAAGAACACGCATGACTAAAAAGATGTGCGTTTAAAGAGCGTAGAGAAAAAGATAAGATTTTGTTTCCTTGATTTGTAATCACGAAAGTAACTTGGAAAACAGTAATACGTTGTTTTTATAATATTAATTTCAATCGCTCAGTTAGAAGTACATTGTTTGTAGTTTTGTATGATGTAATTTTTAGTTGTGTTTGATTGTTTAACATATGTTTGATTTTAAAATGTTTAAATCTAGCGACAATGTCACAAATGCTGAAAATACACTAAATGTTCAAATGTGTATAATTGAAATGATTAATAAAACCGAACACACACATTTTTTTATGAAAAGAAGATTACAACATAAAAGTACATGCATATTTCCGTAAGTTAACATGCATTTTGGTGAAGTTTATTAGTTATCCGGAAGTTAGCACTTTATTTTATAAATCTAGCGAAAATGTCACACTTCCAAGAAAAGTAATGTCAACGTCACGTTTGTTGAAGTAGAGCGGAGTTTCTAGTTCAATTAAAATTACATTTTCTATATGAATATCGAAAATTCATCGTTGCATACTGCTAAAGATATTGAGTGGTCACTGTGGATAGTTATTTTTTCTATATTCAGATGAAATTTGAGAGTGGTGCGTAAAAGGCGGCGTTCTATCGCGGAAGGAAGAAATATAAAATTAAAGATGCAAGACAAATTATTATCACAACCACGCAATTGCTTCTATTTTTTTTAAACGGTTTTGTTGATTTCTTTAATATTAAATCATTTATGATAACAAATTACATTGCAATTTGTCAACAAAAGTGACTCCATATTTAAAGCAAACAGCAGTTAAAAAGCAATGAAGATAAACGAAACCGTGCAAAATAACCAAATAACGTCAAAACGTCGGTTACACGAATGTACGTCAACATCGAGCGTAACGTTTAAAGGAATCATTCTTTGAACCATTGAATGACCTCAGGTTTAAAGTTAGCATTCATGCATGCACTTTTATTCTACTTCACCTGTTTGCGCAGTAACAAACAATATCTAATTTGTACATGTCATTCTAAGTCATTAACTCTGATCCACATTTTTACTAACTAGAATACCATCTTTAAATTTTAAAGTTTTCCTATACAAATAAATATTTGACTAACTCACTGCAGTGGTTGTTTCTCTTTGTGGAATCAATACAGTAGCAGATGTTATGTAACCTTAGTGAGGTGTTTGATTCATTGAAACCATTCAAATTGGGGTAAAAAGTCATATAAGAAAAAAATCTAGTCATTCACATTACAATTTTCATCGCAATGGCATCATCAAAATCTTTATGCTATCAAGCAGCAGTGTTGTCTGGTTCCCATTCGTACTTTGACAGGTAACAGTACGTAAGGCAAAGTATGATAATGGCCACATCCTATGTAATGAATTAGGTATTGGATAATAATGTTTTCAAATGAACATTTATCCCTACACAGGTTTAAATCCAAGGATCATTGTACAAGAATAACAGTAGATGTTTGGCTATATTTATGGTAAAGAAAGTATCAGAAATTCTAACGAGACTAAACCACGTCCAATTGTGTTTACCTCGAGCAGGGTTTTATATAAAATCCCTGCTTCTAGACATGTTTTTTGTTAATCGTTCACTAAATACATGTGTAATCAGAAAAATGGAAATCCAATGACCTATATAGTACAGAACTTCTATTAAAGATACTATAGTCAGCAAAAGATTATGTAAGATTAAGAAAACATTAACGAAAATTTTGTTACCTGAATAATGACTGAGGGGATGGTCATTATTAGGGTTTGCCTGACCCAATAAGATAGTGGTAAAGGACAGGTAATCCAGACTAGCAGCAGTGTAGTTGAGCACACTTGAAATGGTTTTTTTTCAATTTCAGCATAAATATTTTTAAATCTCAACTGAGTTAAGATTTAAATATAATTTACATTGTTTCAATATTTTAATCATCAACAGAAAATTTAATTAATCTTACAAAAGTTAAGATTTTGAAAAAAGAAATGCCGTATGTTCCCCATAACAAGAATCATTTAACCCTTTACTGGTTTTAACATGGGCAAAATTTGCAATTTTTTCACCTTAACGCAATGCAGCTACGTCAAGTTGCTCTTATTTCATAACTAATCGTCTGACTGATATTCAACTTGGCCAAGTTATTCCCTAAGTTGTTGTCTTACAGAAAAGCCAGTTGAACCCAGTCCAAGTTCTTTTTCAATCCCAAATTTACATTTATTTTCATTCAGTTACATTTTCCCTAAATGATGTCAGAAGCCTTGTATTTTTCAGCTACTGAAAACATGTTATCTTATAACCATTTTGCGCTATTTTTCTACACTTATTTAACCAAATTTGTTTTGTCTTGTGCACAGTGCTCCCTACAAAAAAGATCACCAGAGTGGACAAATTTCCCTATGAAATCCCCTCAGACATCTTTTGATAGTGGTACATGTGAAAAATCTCATTTTTAGGGGGGTGGGCAACTTTCCGAAATCCAGTTTATAACTGGGATTTAAAGTACAGTGGCGGCCATTTTGATGGAGGGAGGTGTCCAGACACATAAAAATGCAGGATTGACCAGGGCAGGGTCAAGTGCATTAATTTAACATGCTATAATTATGCATGCACATAAAGCTTTTTCCATTTAAATTTATAGCATGGTGACTTGAATCAGTTAATGCGAAAAAGCTCTATGTGCATTTTTTATTGTTTTATTTGTTAATAAGTGGAAAATTTAACATTAAAACATTATTATACATCATTATAAAACTGCAGTATTTCTTTAAATAATTTATTTTTACTGTTTATAAAAACATTTTGGTTACATAGAGCCACTAAAAATTCATGTCTAAGACTTTGGTGAATGCGAAAGAGCTGTATCTGCATGTGTGCACATAGAGCTCTTTCGCATTCACTAAATTTTCAGTTTTGCACATAGAGCTTTAGGACAAATTTCTAGATCACATTTTTCTAGTCACCATTGATCTTTGATATTTCACTAACATTTGTATCATACATTTGTAAATACAAATATGCAAAAATGTGAATTTGTGAAAAAATGTCAGTTAGAGCACTTTCACTCTCACCCCTCGAAATATTAATCTTACATAACTTTTTTATAAATCATTTTATTTGTGTTAAATTCTAAGTAAGTATTTTTAAGGTAAAGAACTATCTAAATTTCATCATTCAGTTATTATCTTCATTAACAAGAAAGATATAAGATGAAATATTTTGTTATCCTTGCATTGGAATTCAATGATAAAATCCGAGGATTCCAACTGTAAGGATCTACTTACCAATTGGATTGCTTCTGATTTTGTCAGGGAAAGATAACTGACTAAAGTCCCTAATTAGAAGTGAAATATTTTCAATACTCATCAAGATATTTAAATGACAGTTAGTTTGCTTATTCGTCAGTACTACATCTACATGATTACAAAGGGACATAACTCTTGATGATTTTTTGGAGTTATGCCCCTTTACTTTAATGTTGAAAGTTGTTCAAATTGAAATATTTATAGTTTCTTATAAAGATATTTAAATGAAAGTAAGTTTGCTTATTCATTGATACTATGTCTACTAAACTCTGAAGGGTCCAACATTACTATGGATGAATGTTATAGGAGTTATGCCCCTTTTATATTTCACAAATATGAATAATTGGTAATTATTGTTTGACTGATTTATTTTCTTTCTTAATTAAGTCCTGTCTTAAAATCATTTTTGCTTAAAGATAAACCTTGCCATGAACAAAACACCCGAAAAGTCAAGGGCGCTGTCCTTGGACTCCTCTTGTTTTCTTTTACATAAATGTAATTTCACAATTTTCAATACGTTGAGTCTTCTTGTAATGGTATGATGTTCAACATTCATATGGATAAATAATAATCTTTTAGATTAATAATTTGTGAAAATAACTACTGTATTGTTCCCAATAAACGCCCCCAGGGAGGGGGGGGGGCGTTACCTTTTCTGAAGAGGGGGCGTTCAATAGGAGGGAAAAATCAGCATTTTTTTTCCATTAATGCTATATCCAGTCAGATTTTTGCTTAATAATGAATGAACATAAAGTTGACAGACTCCAGCAGACACAGCAGAAGGATCATTCCTTCTGATGTGTCCCCTGAGTCTGCCAACTTTATGTTCATTTATTATGACAGTTTATTTTGAGTCCAAAACAATTTCATGCATATAAACAAATACAGATGGTTATAAGTATGGTAGCGTTTCATAATTGAGTGAACACAGTATTTGACTGACTTTTTTACAAGTGCGTCCTATGTGTTGTAATTTAAACCCTGTTGGTTTTTTAATATGGATTAGTAATTGAGTTAAATTTAAGTTTTGCGTAACATGTTTTTACAGGATTTACGCGCTGGCAGTGGTTAATTAGCTAAGCGTGACTAAGCACTCTGAGGAGTTTAGGTAAAACCCGTTTTCTAAAACAGACGTTTATTAAAAAAGAAGAAACACATTTTACAAATTTCAGTTACTGCTTTTCAGATCCTACCTTTAAATCATTGCCTCTTTTGTTGTTCAAAACTGGAGTGAGATCTTCAAGAACTTGTTCATGTATTAAGCGAACCTATCCTTTAAATCATCCCTTCTATTGGTTCACCGTTGTCCTCTGTAAAATCCTCATCAAGCCTCAAGTATATCTAAAAGTACACTTAACCTTGACCCCCACCAAAAAAGTAATTATCTGTAAATCTACAGCATTAATTTTGCTTAGATTTTGAACACTGTCGTTTTCCAACTTTTCCTTCTTGGTTTTAGATTTCTAAAAATTTTAACGATTTTTCATAGGCTGTAATGCAAAATATTTGCAATTTTTAAATGAAAATCTGGCAGGATGGATAAAAGCTGTTTTGATTACTACATTGTCTTAAAAACTAGTGTATGGTATTGATACAAAACCCAGTGAACTCACTGTGAATTTGATGCTTATATAAACAGTCAACAGTCATCTTATTTGTAAAGTGGATGTGCATATTTTAATTGTACTTGTGGTTGACCAAGTATAAAATTTTAAAGTACAGTTTTAATTAACTTATTGGATATTCAATCAAATCAGTGTTTGGCTTCTCAAGATTGGGATCGGGACAACTTAACCCAAAGTCAAGTCAACCCGAGGCCACTCAACCTGCAGATAGGGATTACTCAACCATTGCATTGCATTGTATGGTGAGCAATCTCCGTAAACAGATATCCTGTAGAGTATTGTCATGCAGGATCTCTACTGTCTCCGTGGAAGGTCATGTCGAGATGAACTTTGTGTCGACTAATTAATGCGTAGCTTTCATCTTTACAAAAACACTATTTATCACATTTTGATTTTGTAATTTCTATTTTTAGACCTAGGTTTGCATGCTAATTTAACAGCAGTATTATTCACAGTCTGCGATTGGGTGGCTCATTTCAAATTGCGTGACGTAGACGATGTAAACAAGTTACGTATCATAACAATTTCGTCATGAATATTATGATGAGAAAAGGTCACCTGAACGTTACCTTCCTTTGAAAAAGGCCCGATCTAAAATAGCAAGTAGGCAAGCGGAAATTTTAGATCGGGTTTTAATCAGATTGTATGGTGAGATGCAGTAGATCTTGATTACAATTTACAATTTCTGACCCTTTAGTATTCAATTCATTGATTTGATTCAGAGATGGATATGGTAATAAGTGATGAATCAGATTCTGACTTAGAGGAAGAGGAAGAAGGAGAATGGATTACCTATATGAAAGGAGAAACAGAGGAGCCCATAGAGACATGGCTTCAAACATTTTTACCATCCGCAATACCAAGGTTAGAATGGATTTCAAGAGCTAGTGTTAATTTTGTTGACTGAGACAAACAGCTCATTTTATCATAATTTTAACCAAGGTTAATTTAGCCGCCTAGGCTTGTTCCAAATTAAGAGTTTGGTCACCCAGAGAATTAGGAAGCCATGTTATTTGAATTTTAAGGGGCAAGAAACTTAATAAGACTATCTTAAAATAATATACAATCAATTTCTGGTTGGTTTTTTCTTCCAATCAAAAGCCAAGAATCGTTAGTTATTTCTAACACATTACTAGTTCATAGATAATTATGTAAAGCAGTATAGCTTTGCTGCTTGGCATTAGTAATAGTATTATTCACATCAGATACAACCTCCTTTCTTTAAAGGCAAACAAAATCAGTACTTGTTACCAATGAATATTGTAGTTGAAAAACTATACACAACAATGTTGAAGAAGGATGATTTAAGTTTATTGTACAATTATATTGAACTGTCTGATTGCATAATTACACGGTTATCTGGACTGTATATATTAATTTACACATTCTATATACAGATATTTGTAGTTAAAATTACAATGTGTAGGTTAATTTAGTGTTGATATCTCATCTGGCTGAATAGTTGTACGGTTGAAGTGCAATGCTACAGAACATCTATTTTGGAAAGGAGCGCGAGTTTAAATTAAAATGTCATTTTTCTTAATTTTTTGTTCTTTTTATTGTTAGATATTTTTTTTAATTATTTGTTTTAGATCTACATGTACATGTATTTTATTCATTACTTAGAGTTATAAAACTTTACAAAAAAAAACAATATAAAAATCATTCAGTTTTACTGGCAGTGTTGGTTGTGCTACTGTCATCATCACTTAAAGAGATGCCACCAAATTTATAAAAAAGGCTTCTACAAGGTTCATGATGCATGGGGGCACATGAAAATCAGTTTCTATTGGTATTCGAACCCATGATTAAAAGATTTTAGACTGACTGTCTCACCACTTGGCCACACAAACTACAATACATATTGCAGATAAGATACAATACATGGGAGCCAGGCAAAAGGTCCCATGGACAAAAAGTCCCATGTCATTTTTTGACAGGGGTGGACAAAAAGTCCGTTGTAGTTTTGCCACCCTGAACAAAAAGTCTCATCTCAGTTTGAAAGGGGTGGACAAAAAGTCCCACCTCATCTCTGTTTGGTCCCATATTTTATATGACTCATACAAGTAACAAAGTTATGATTTATACTCAATGACCACACTCTACTTGTTTAACCTTTAAATTAAGCATTTTAAATTAATTAAATGTTGCAGTCAAACTGATCACAATTAATCACTGTTAATCACTGAAATCAATTAAGATCCAATTCAACAAGATACACTGTAGGTGGTGATTACTAGGACTTGGCAATCATTTATGCTTATTTTGAATTAAACAAATTTATCAGCTTTAAAAAATTATCTGAAGCCATCTGGATGAGATAGAAGTTGTTTTTACAACAATTACAATTAATTGATAGATGGAGACAGTCCACCTATCACTGGGACAAAATATAACAATAAGAATGTTTTATTATAACAGTTTGCACTAAATGATAATAGGTTCTATTGATCACTTAACAATGGGACTTAAATGAATGAGGATCTTATCATCACATAAGTCAAATTGAGATGAGACCAGTTGTCCAGCCTGTAAAATTGACATGGGACCTTTTGTCCACCCCTGACAAACTGAGATGGGACTTTTTGTCCAGGGTGGCAAAACTACATGGGACTTTTTGTCCACCCCTGTCAAAAATGACATGGGACCTTTTGTCCTACAATCACAATACATACCATAAGTGTTATGGGCTAAAAATATGTTCTACATAAATTACTGAAATTAAACATACTTAATATCTATGGATTAATATTCCTGTAGTAATAAGACATCATTTATTGCACAATATAGAAATAATTGTATCTAAACACCAAAATATACAGTGATTTTGCCTTCATATGCCAACTTTATTCTACCCTGTACCAAATTGCTGAATACTGCAAGAGTTGTGCATCTTCGCAAAGAGGTGATAACTTCACCTTCTATTTATAGAATCCATGTTACTGTATACCCTGAAGTTGAAACCTTTGAAATTCACTCTTTGATTTCTTTCATATATTTTCAGAACATCGGGAGTAGAGTGGATTTGTGTTCGCAATAAATCTCCATGGAGTTCAACTGGTGAACCTGACCTAGATGGCTTGTTTGATTCCGCAGTGAAATTAGTCGACTCCGGCTGCCAATTGAACTATACTCGTGTTAAGGAACTTGCCTTGAATCATAATGTAAAATGTGGAAAGTGGTGTATTTTTGCTGATTCAGGTGGAAAAATTGACCATTTATGGTGTATTGTGGCAACAAATATTGTGAATAAAACATTACCATGTATTTCTGCCAAAGTGAGCACTTATAAGGATGATGATAACCATGTTATATGTATCTATAATGATGATTTTACAAACTTAAATCAAGTATTAGAGTCAGAACAAGCTATCAGAAATATGGGAATTAAGGCAAAAATGATTTATAAACCAGATGTTTATACCTACTTAAATGTATACAAGAAAAATCCATGGGGAATGCCTCCTTCAATCATGCATAGCAACTTTGATGTAATAAAAGGTTGCTCTACTGTACAATCAATAGTATAGAATAGTTGAAAATTTGCTTCATAGTGCAACAATACATTTTTATTAAAATAAAGTGTAAAGACTATTGTTTGTGTTGATGACAGTGCAGCACTTGGTTTAGATTTTGCATGTAAATTTAGTCTTTGCAGTCACTGATGAAATGAACATGAAATTTGTCATGTGTCTGTAGAGGACAAATTTATAATGAACCTCATTACTATACATGTACAAATATATAAAATTGTATACCGGTACTTGTTTAGTCTGAACTACACCAATCATACTGTGCAAGGACTTGCTCTTGAATAATTACTTTCAGAGTTTTGCAACTTTCATGTTTTAAATGTATTATTTACTTTACTAATCAAGATATTTGAATGGAAGTTGATATCTTTTTTCATGTGTTCTACAATAACACTATTAGGAAGGAATGTAACTTTGGATATACATTTACATGTATTGTTTTTTTGAGTTATGCCCCTTTTCATTCTTTAGAAATAAGACTTGTAATTATTGTTCATTCCTTATTATTTTGTTATTTCCCTTGAAAACTAAATCCTGTCTTTAAAGCACTCTTGTTTGTTTTAAGATAAGCCTTACCATAAACAATTCTTGTTAAGTTGAGCGCACTCCTTCATTATCGTAACCCAAGGTTATCAAGATGCTTGATCTAACCATGAATGCTACTAGACTCTGAGAATGACTGTCCCTGGACTCCTCTGGTTTTCTGTATAAATCAAGTGTAATTAATGTTTTGATAATTAGTGCAATCATAGATGAGTTCATGTGCTGATAGTGAACTAGTATGATTGTTTATAAATGTTCATAATCTATGTTGTATTAGTTTGTTACGTTTGGCAATTTCTATTTTTTTTACTGTTTGGTTTGATTAGATTAGACTATTTTGATTAAATTTTAAACTATTAAAGTTACATGTTTAGATGTTTCATGTTAGTGGTATGTTCGAGATTAAAATTGACAATAAATAGATTGTTTTTGTTATTTGTATACTGTATGACATTGAGTCATACTCTATCAGCACATAACATGTAGAACATTTGTTCATGATGCAAGAAAAGTGGAAACTTACAATTACATGTTTCACTCATGGTATAGTCCAACAGAATTAACCTGAGCTTAACCTTTATGCAAGAATATATTAAACTCAGTATTTACAGTCTATTTTGATCCTCCTTTGTTAATCGCACTTTATCGGAAGCTTTTGGCAAATAAATGAACTGAACAATTAATGTTGTTTTCATAAGAAAACATACTTTGAAACTGTGCCATAATACTTGTTTCCCCAAAATCTTATGTGTCCAAAATTAAAAGTACAATAACATGCCACTTTTAATAAATTGATTTATACTCACATCGGTTGTTATAAACATGTATAACCGTATACACACATATGGAATCTCACGATTTAATGTAAGTGAAGTGTGTAATTATCATAATTAGGTAGTTCAAGCTCAGGTTAATTCTGTTGGACTATAAGCTTTGTGATAATGCTGTTCCAAATGTTGGACTGTGTTTTTATCTCATTGTACAAGGGCGTCGGCAACGGTCCGGCCATGGCCGGACCACTTTTTTGGCCGATGTTTCACACAAATTACCTTTTTTTCAGTTTTCGCCTTTAATTGTTGAAAATGTCTAATCTGTTTAAAAGGATTATTTTTTTGACATGCGAAATCAAGTATCGATAACAACTGCCGATCAATTGTGCACACGCTCGAGGGCATGATTATAATTTCGGTGACACTTCTGTCTATAAAGGTGATAATTACCTAAGATTATCTATATGTACCCGCTTCTTTAATGCACTAAACGTTAATATATTTAACAATGGTGTTTTTTCTTGGCGTAATAAATTGAAATTAGGCTCAAGTGAATATTTTTTTGATGATACAATGAATGGACTAATTAAAAATAATTACAAACAAATCAAATTAAAGAATTAACAGAGCGGTATTCATGTTAAGTATATATTTTGGAAAACAATAGTTTGGTTTTTTTTCTTTATGTGTATATTATCAAACAACCTTCCGACAGACACTGTAATAATAAATATGCTGGAAAGGTCGGAACTGCTCATTCTTAATTTTGAAATTTTACGTTGTCATAATCATGGATATTCCTCCGTTACCAATTCAGCTTAAGGCTTTTAAGTTTCCTCAGCGTAAACAATTGGTCAGAAAAATCCAGTTAAAAGAAGTTTTCAGTCGTCGTGTAGGTTTGGTGCCACCGCCTGATGAGACTAACTGAGGGGTCGAAATAGTTGTATTTTTCCTAAATTGCTGACATTCAAAATGAAAAATAATCGTCTCCAGATGCAATAAAATCCCATCTAGGGGCAGAAGAATTTCATTTTTTTCCCGGGGGCGGTCCCCCGGACCCCCCTTACGAGAGGGGTACTCTCCTCCCACAAGATCAATGGCCGGACCACTTTTCAAAAGCTGGCGACGGCCCTGTTGTAACATTTGACTTGTTTGTGGAAGTATATTTGGTGTACACATGTTATACAAGGATTTATATAGGAACACATCTTGCATAAAAAATTAAGGCCTAGAGCCTTTTCGAATATCTGCCTTATTACTTTCTGAACATCTTCAGTATCTTTTGGTTGCTTGTGACGACAACGACATCCATTTTAAGTCGTACGAGAGTGATAATTCTAATCGGATTGCGTCGGTCATTTTCGTAAAAACTAATCAATTATTATAGATAAACATTTTTTTGTTACGTTTTCTTTGTGTTTCTGATGTGCTTAATCAGTATTTATTGAAATAGAATATAAATACACCCCGTTGCATTTTCATGTAAGTATTAAACAAATTTCTGTTTTGGTTTTATTATGTTGATCACATCTGCAAGTTACTTAGTTAGACCATTCCGGACACATTTTTTTCGGATAGAACTAGAGTAGAAACTGTAGTGCAGTTTACTGTCTATTGCATTATCAAGGAAATATCTCATAACTATATTTGTTTTCTAGATTTTAACATTATTATGTATTGATTTTCAATGACAATGTTTAACTAAATTGCATGAATCACTTAAATTGGGGTCCATGTATTTACCGAAATACAGCATTATGAGCATATTCCCCGAAATACAGCAGATACCCCGAAATACACCCGAAATACAGTTGATCAATTAGTATAGTGCATGTAAAAACACGATTAAATGATCATTTATTGATTATGACGCTTCAAAATACTTGATATTATTAATATATGATCCAATTTAAGGTGTTAATAATAAATTATGTAAAAAAAATAACTTAAATAGCTTTGATTTTGACAATCCAGTATTATAGTGTATTTATTGCGATAAATAATTACGGTCTTGACAATTGAAATATTTATAGTCACCTAGAAAATATAATATATAACCTGTTAACTTTTCATATCGATATGTTTGTATTGTTTAAAACAAATTAATTTACTAGATAAACGTCGGAAATGATCACAAAAGATGAGTATTACTAGTATTAATGGTTTACAGCTATTAGATCTATCTTACATGCACTATACTAATTGACCAACTGTATTGTGGATCGTCACAGCCATTTATGTTACTTTTTCTAACATCTTTTATTACTAACACCTTCAGTTGGATCGTATATTAATAATATAAAGTATTTTGAAGCATCATACTCAATAATCCATAGTTTAAACATGTTTTTACACGCACTATACTAATTGACCAACTGTATTTCGGGTGTATTTCGGGGTATCTGCTGTATTTCGGGGAATATGCTGTATTTCGGTAAATACATGGACCGCTTAAATTGGGAACAAAAATACTGTATTATAAGATATAACTGAATATCTTCATCACAGATTTTGAAAGAAGCATTCAAGGGAAAGCCCCATTAGGTCAACAAAACCTGGCAAGTGATAGTTTTACCTCTAAATGCAGCCAAACTTAAGTGCTTGGCCACTTATATTCGTCAAATGACAGTAATTAACATCATGCACGTTTTATGGGTGGGCGAGTCTTTTGAAATGCGAAATATACAAATGTTTTAACAAAAAGGAAAACTTTATTTGCATTAATATTTGTCATGTGACCCTTCAAGCTAGTAACGCTCCCCAAATGTCTGGGGATTGATTTTTAGAGGCTCTGTATATATGCTGCTGGGATAGACTGCCAAATGATCTCCATGTGGTCAAATAGTTCGCTGGGTGTTTTTAGGTTGTGAGCACTAGCCTGAAGCTTTCTTTTAAGTTCAACCACACATTTTCAATTATTTTTAAATCTGGCGACTGAGCTGGCCTACTTATCGTCTTAATTTTATTAACGGCCATCGTTGCACTACATTCACGCAGTGGACGGGGGCATTGTCATCCTGAAAAACGTAGTCATTGGTTGGGAAGTGTCTGGCTATAACTGGCCAAAGATGTTTGTTGAGGACCTGAATGTATTTCTATCCAGTGATATTCCCGTCAACCTTAGCTAATGTACCAACGCCATTAAAACAAATACATCCCCATACCATAACTTTTACCAGGCATAGGTTGTGTCGTTTAACAAAGTCTGGTCTCCAACCTTCTTCTGGTCTCCTCCATACATAAACACTGTGATCCTGTCCAAGACAAACTTGACTTTCATCAGAAAAAATCTCATACCTCCGACTAACCTACTAACCCAGACACCATTCAGCCCACTTCTCCTGTTACCCACTTTGATGACAACCTTCTTCTTGTAAACAACTTTTTGATATCCAGCAAACCTAAGCAGAGCTTTTAATATATAGAACATTTGGGGAAATTTTGTTGCAATTTCATAGAAAGGGGAACAAAATATCCAAGGGAAAACTGCATGATTTTAAAGAAATTTCAAGAGGGAAGGCGCCTGTTAACGGCCCCTGTTATACATCCCTTGTCTCATTGAATTTGGCCGTAATCACTTTGAAAGGAGCTTTCTGTCACTATTTACAAGACATCCCAAGAAACGCTTGCCCCTACCATCTATTAAAGGCTGTCGTGGTCTTCTTTCTAAATATTCAACACTACTAAGCTTCTTAACAATATAATCTCCTGTAGATCTACGTATATCCAATATATTACTAATATCACCGAGACTTTTTCCCCTCTCATACAATTTCATGATTATTGATTTTACATCAGTGGTCAATTCAGGTCCCTTTCAACCCATGTTTCAAAGAGTGTCACTTGCGAGATTGTTTACAAACAGACGACATAAATTTCCAGGTACTTCGATTCGTGGAACTTTTTAGACAACATGACATATGTGGGTAGTTCCCTCAGTTTTTCTATTATTGGTTTTTAATTGAGCGTTGAATTTGAGTGCTGCAATGACATAACGTTAATGACGAATATAAGTGGCCAAGTACTGTTGGTGCATGCTTTTTAATGGAGCTTGGTCATGAAATAGTTTGTGCAGCCATTCTTCTACCAATGACAATTGTGGTGTAGTCTCTTTAAGTTGTTTCTAGCTGGACTTCTTAGTTAGTACTGGTTAGACTTTAAGTTGGTACTGGTTAGACTTTACGTTGGTACTGGTTAAATTTCCAAGTTGGTACTGGTTAAAGTTCATATATATATCGCTGGTTTTTCTACATCCACATTAAAATTTAACTAACACAAGTTGACACTTTACATTACTTTATTTTAAGTACTTTTTGTATTAACATAAACTTATAAAATTAAATCTAAATAACAACAAATTATCCGAAATGTATTAAATCTAAAGTTCGTCTAACCTCCGTCTAACCCCGTTTACACGGGTTACAGAGTTTTTATACCCAGAGGGATCCGTCGGATCCTGTTCTACCGGATTTAGTTTTTACCGGATCGGGATCCGGTGAACTCTTAACCTAGAGTCCGGTACACCGGACTTAGTAAATATTCGCAATTTGCGACACTCCCCACGGGAAAATGAGGCATTCACAATTTAATGTATTACAACACAAACATTTTTTTTCCATTTGCATAGATAAAACGTAAATATTGTTTTAATAAACAAAATATATATTGTATTCAACATTAATCAAATAGCGATTTGCTTATAACGAATGTTAATATTGTCTTTAAAAAACAAAGTATATAGTATGAAACATAATCCGATAGTGATAGTACCTCTATCATTTCAAAGGTCTTTAATATATTATCTCCAAACAGAAAGTTCAAAAATTATGAAAATTAATATCCATGTCACTCTTTAATATATATATTTTTTCATTTACTTGAAAAACAACTAAATTAAGTCCAATGTTAAAACTTATGTGATAGCATCATCATGATAAAAGTCATCATTTACATCACTTAATTGAGTAGTATCCGTGTGAGTTAAAGTATTATCCAAACTGTTGGTAGTATCATCATGGTAAGAGTCATCATTCACATCACTTAATTTAGTAGTATCAATGTGGGTTAAAGTATTATCAAAACTGTTGATAGCATCATCATGGTAAGAGTCATCATTCACATCACTTAATTGAGTAGTATCCGTGTGAGTTAAAGTATTATCCAAACTGTTGGTAGTATCATCATGGTAAGAGTCATCATTCACATCACTTAATTTAGTAGTATCAATGTGGGTTAAAGTATTATCAAAACTGTTGATAGCATCATCATGGTAAGAGTCATCATTTTCATCACTTAATTTAGAAGTATCCGTGTGAGTTAAAGTATTATCAAAACTGTTGATAGCATCATCATGGTAAGAGTCATCATTTTCATCACTTAATTTAGAAGTATCCGTGTGAGTTAAAGTATTATCAGAACTGTTGATAGTATCATCATGGTAAGAGTCATCATTTTCATCACTTAATTTAGAAGAATCAATGTGGGTTAAAATATCATCCAAACTGTTGATAGTATAATCATGATTAGAGTCCTCATTTATGATTCCTATTGATTCAATTCTCCCAAAGTCTTCGATATTTGGTTTAGCTGGTACAACCGAATCAACGTTAGAGAGCAAGCTTGGATTCGTTTCATGAGTGCCGTGTATCATATTAAACATACATGTATCTCTGTTAGCCGACAAGTCTGTGGTTCTACCCGTCAAAATCCAACCTAACTTCGATGACAACAGGTATAAACCAGGTTGTAATTCTATACGTTGACTGAGAATGAAGTCAAGGTAATAATCTGTACCTAATAACATATCGACGGTCGATGATTCAGGCTCTAAAGGTAATTTATCCGCTAACTGAACACTATCCACTAAGTCTTTTAATTGTCCAGACTCCAAATCTGTCACTGGTCTTCTATGTAGCTGTCCACTAATAGTTGGTACAATATTGGCTGTTATTGGTATATAAGTTCCATTTTTTAGCTTAATCTCTATGTTTGTTGATTCTGTCTGTATTCTTTGAATTTTCTTGCTCCCAAACGTAACGAGCTGTATTTCTTGTGTTCCACTCTTG
The DNA here is from genome assembly GCA_025267735.1 of Mactra quadrangularis. Taxonomy (NCBI): domain Eukaryota; kingdom Metazoa; phylum Mollusca; class Bivalvia; order Venerida; family Mactridae; genus Mactra; species Mactra quadrangularis. The sequence goes on along the minus strand of CM046301.1, from coordinate 22,166,288 downwards.
GTCACATGTAATTTCTGAGCTAAACTTTTACTTATGTATGTACGGTTGGAACCAGAATCAAACAATATTCTCACAGATACATCTTTAGAACCTTCCGGTTTTCTAACTTTAGTAAGTGCTGTCTGCATCAACACCATCTCATTCGAAGCTACAAGTACATTTTCATCAGATTGGTTAGATTCTGATGGTATTTCACTACTATATTGTGTCATTTCTAGTCGACGAGAAAATTTACTGGGACATAAACTACGATGGTGTTCTTTCTGATCCCCACAATATACACACTGTTTCATGCTTCTACACATAGATACGTTGTGACCCGTTCGTAAACATTTGTAACATCTTCCTTTCAATTGTGTTTTACGGTCATCTATCGTTTTGAACTTATTACATTGATCACTCCAATGTCTTTGCTGACAATAAATGCATTTATTATCACTGTTTTTACCTTCATAGGTATTTTCTAGTTGGTCATTCACGGCAGACAAAACTTGGTTTTCATTGTTACTAGCGTGTTGCCTGGTCGTTGGTGGTACATTCAGCTTATATGAGTTTATCTGACTTTTCTTCTCACCGCGTTCCTTTGCAACAACATAGTTTCTCAAATAATCACGTAATTTTGATACTGACCACTTTTCTTGTGTACCTTTCAGCATTTCTAATTGTACTAGTACCTCTTCGGGCAGCTTAGCTCGAATCATTGACACAAATACATCTTGATCAATATCTTGATTTAGTACTTCAAGACAGCGCATATGTCTGTCTACAGTATCTAGGAAACTTCTCAAGCTATTTGTCTCGTTTGTTGCTGGTCTTAAGCTGACGAGTTGAGTGTAGTGTAGATCTACTACTTCTTGAGTGCTTCCGAATCTATTTGACAATATATCAATGGCTAAAGCATAATTAGCATCAGATAACGTGAGACCCGAGATGGCACGTTGAGCTTCACCAAATAATTTTCCCTTCAAATAGTTGAATTTTTCACAATTTGATAGCGACTTATTTGTATGCACAGAATACTTAAAAGAATCCCAAAATTCTATCCATTTTGTCTTGTCTCCATTAAACGACATTAGATCCAACTTTGGAAGTTTTGTTGATAACTGTTTATCTTTATGACGTGTATATTCCAACATATTTTCATTCTGAGATATTTGCATCTCTATCAACCTTTGCATATCTCTATGTAACGACGACACTATTTCCTCAGAAACGGCACTTGGTTTAACTTCACTTTTTATTTTTACCTTTTCCTTTAATAGTTCTAATTGTGTAATATAATCTACAACCTCAGCACACAGTGCAGTATCCTCGTCTATTAATTTCTCCATAAACTCAACATCAGTTTCACTTACAATATTTGTTAATTTTTCACTTTGATTTTCTAATTTTTCACTATAAAGTTGTAAATTCCTGCAACACTTGTTTATATCCAAATATAACCCTTCAGTATCACTCATATCAATATCATATAACAATAATTCCTTTGCATGGGTTATACTTCTTTCAAGGAAATTACGATACCTAGTACGAACCCCTTTTATAGGTGCGATACCAGCCATTTTGAGGTTTTAGTCCAAAACTTTGATTAAACACTTATATGCAAGAGAGATTTGGTAAAGGATCCGGTAACTTAAACAATATTATTCTTTCACTTTTTACTCTTTAGCTCATTGATATTCAAAAATTAACTTCTTTCAGATATTTCGGTCCGGCAAATACTTCTCGATAAAACACTTGGTTTTGCGGGTGGATCTTATAACAGATCCGGTGAAGTATCCGGTGAAACTTTCAGTGAAACTTTTCACTATAACTTATCTTAAAACACTTAAATATTTCGTTAATACTTCTTTCTAATATTTTAGGTCCGGCAAATACTTCTCAATAAAACACTTGGTTTTGCGGGTGGATCCAAAGACATATCCGCTGAAGTATCTGGCGAAACTTTCAGTGACACTTTCACTTTATTTTTCTTAAAACACTTTTGGGTCCGGCAAATACTTCTCAATAAAAACACTTGGTTTTGCGGGTGGATCCAATGATAGATCCGGTGAAGTATCCGGTGAAACTTTCAGTGAACTTTTTCACTATAATTTATCTTAAAACACTTAAATATCTCGATAATACTTCTTTCTGATATTTTAGGTCCGGCAAATACTTCTCGATAAAACTCTTGGTTTTCACAGGTAGATCCAATGATAGATCCGGTGAAGTATCCGGTGAAATTTTCACAATAATTTTTCTTAAAACATTTTTATTCTTGAAACTTTCAAGATATATCCGGCTCGCGGGACCATTTAATGTGGTGTAGTCTCTTTAAGTTGTTTCTAGCTGGACTTCTTAGTTAGTACTGGTTAGACTTTAAGTTGGTACTGGTTAGACTTTACGTTGGTACTGGTTAAATTTCCAAGTTGGTACTGGTTAAAGTTCATATATATATCGCTGGTTTTTCTACATCCACATTAAAATTTAACTAACACAAGTTGACACTTTACATTACTTTATTTTAAGTACTTTTTGTATTAACATAAACTTATAAAATTAAATCTAAATAACAACAAATTATCCGAAATGTATTAAATCTAAAGTTCGTCTAACCTCCGTCTAACCCCGTTTACACGGGTTACAGAGTTTTTATACCCAGAGGGATCCGTCGGATCCTGTTCTACCGGATTTAGTTTTTACCGGATCGGGATCCGGTGAACTCTTAACCTAGAGTCCGGTACACCGGACTTAGTAAATATTCGCAATTTGCGACAACAATGTCAATCATTTTATTTCATGCAAGGCAGTTGAAAATCACTAAAAAAGTATACACATACTGACATAGTAACTGATTGACAGCTTAATGTAGAAATTGAGTAGGATAATTGAATGCAGTAATATGAGATATATAATGTGTTGCTATAGGGTTTTACCCAATAAATAAAAGTATCAATTGCTCCAGAAGCTAAAGCATCCACTTAGAGCTGACATAGATTCCAACAATATGGATGTATAGTCAATATTTTTTATCAATAATTGATATGATATTTGAAAAATCGATGATAAAGCCTTTATAGGTAAATAAATGAGCATGTCAAAATTTGCAAATTATGTACCAAAAAACTGTTTGAAGAAGAACAGAAAAAAAATATTAATTTGTGTTAGATCTTTTACTTATATATAATCAGTACAAATCCTTTTACCATCTTTTTACCAATTTTATTCAGGATACCAATGTATAACATTCATGACAAATATACATTTACTATGAGTTTATGACAACATAAATGGTCTGTATAGTACTGCAGTGAATGTATCGATATGCATTTGTATATTGACGTACCGGCGATATTTATCCATCGAAAGTGTTGAAACGCTTCAATCCCAATCAATGACAGCTCTATACATCCTTTTCCCCATGGCCACATAAAGTTTGTTATTATGTCCCCAATAGTTTTGACCTATTGGGCCCTTCATTTTTCAAATCAATGTTTCGAACTTGTTCAATACTCAATAGTATTTTCAGTTGCGGCTGTTTATTAAAAATTTAAAGTTTAAAGGTTTGTGTTTTAGCTTTTGTGCTATATTGTAAATTTAATAATACATGTTTATCCCAAATTCTTGATTGTTTAATTAAATATTCCAAATTCTCTCTAATTACAATCCAGAATTTCATTGTTTTTGTTAAAAAAAGATAATTATATAGGGCATTTCACCCCTTTTGCTTTTAAAAAAAAAGATAAATGCCCAATGAACATTTTGGCCATCTTACATTTCTGTCCCTTTGCTTGTAATGAAATGAGAGCAATTTGTAAAAGCCTTTCCATATTATGGTAAAAAAGGTCAATGTTTGTCCATTTCCCTACCAGAAAACAGTTAAGCAGGTGTAGCCTACTCAGTAGGTGTGTTCAAATTGTATTGTTTTCTTGTCAAGTTTTAACCATTGTCTCAGGAAATTTCATTTTTCCCACTAAGAACAGCTGATCCTCCCCTAAGTCTACCATATCTGTGCCATTCTCCAAATGAAACCTCTGGATTAGGTTCTGATAGTGATATGGAAGGTTTGCTTTTTGCTCAAGGCAACACAACTATCTTTAGTCAGGAGACATGGCTTAAATGAAATCACCTTATTAATTACAAAACATGGCTTCATATCTAGAAATGATGGATGTTGATAATAAATGGATGATAATACTGAACTAAAATGGTGTTTTTCACCTGCACTAATTAGGTACAAAGTTAGCTTTATACATATTATTATGGAAAATCACTATAAAAAGTTATTATTCTAGAGCACAGAAAACTACAGGAAGTGAGTAGAAAAGGCGGGGCATCAGAGAGATGTCATGTTTTAAAGTATCTATTTCTGCACGTTGAGAAGCAAAAAAAGAAACCTTTTTTCAAAATCAAATATAGTCCAACAGTATTAACCTGAGCTTCACCTTTATGCAAGAATATAATTATTAAACGCAGTAATAGAGTATTTATTGTCCATTTTTTTGTCTTTGTTTGTTTATCCCATAATAAAATGAATACTAGTTCAATACTATTGGACTATTACAGTAAATATTTTAAATTTACAATGAGGAGAAAACTCATCAACTTGAAGTCCAGATGAATTCTATTGAGTATCATGTTGCTTATTATTTATAAAATCCATTGTTACCATAGTAATTTCAATGTATAATATTTATCTGATTAATAAGGGCATGTCATTTCATGATATCACCCACTCACATAATGCATGTACAATCTCATCTTTCTAGATTACTTGTTCAAAACACATTAAATTGTTAAGATTCTAAAGTTTAACATAACACTCAGATAATTTATGGATTGAGCTAGTCAAGAATTGTTGGGTTAGATTTTTGATTGATTTGAGTTTCATTTTAGATTGTGCTTATGTGTTAGGTTTGGTTAGGGATGAGATGTGTTAGCTTACCAGATAGTATGCAGGGATGAGCCGAGGGGGAGACTTCTTCACCCTTTACGTTAAAACTTCGCTCTAGTTAGCACATCAGAGCGATAACAAGGTCACTGGCATTTTCGGAAAATTAATCGTTTAGGTTTATTTCTCCCCCTTAATTTCATTTAGTTCAATCTGATTTAATGCATATCTTTCTCAATGTCGTGTCTCAATCATAATTTTCTACTCATTGGATTTAAGAACTGGGCACGTAAGTTCACTATCATCAGATGTTAGCTATGCTTTTAACTCTAAACTCAAATTCATATTCAATAATTATTTATGCAGTCATGCATTAAAAAAAACATCGAACTTAAGTATTAAAACCATGTATTCTTTGCTTATTACTAGAGGTCTTGCTTTCCATAATTTGCTAATGTAAGACTGATTATTTTAAGTATAATAAATTCTATTACGCTTGGTGTGCTTCCCTTTTCTTTGGTTACTTAGTCATTTATATTATGCCCTCAAATTTTGCTTTTGGAAACATGTGTGCCAAACAGATGCTTGCTTGTTCCCTTTCAATCTCCGTAAACAGATATCCTGTAGAGCATTGTTGTACAGGATCTCTAAAACTCACATGGAGGGTCACGTCGAGATGACCTTTATGTCAACCAATATATGCGTAGCTTTCATCTAGACGAAACACTTAATAGCATTTTGATTTAGTAATTTCTATTTTTAGACCAAGGTTTGCGAGCTAATTTGACTGGTATTATTCACCATCTGCAATTGGACGGCTCATTTCAAACTGCGTGACGTAGACAATGTAAACAAGTTACTAAACATAAGGATTTCGTCATAAACATCCTAATGAGAAAAGGTGACCTGAAAGTGACCCTCGTAAGAAAATGGCCAGAATTAAATTACGGAGCAGGAGAGCGGAAAAATTTCGATCGGGTTTAAATCAGATTGGTTCCCTTCACAAATCATGATCTTGTTTACATACTCTAAAAGTGACCATTTCAGCCTTCTTGAAAATAGTGGTTTAGGTGCAAAATTTTGATATCTTTAAAATTACATGAGGAATTCACTTTAAATTTTACATAAAACTAGTAAACTAGTTCATTTATTTATTATGCTAAAGCTGAAGAGCAAGGAAAATTTGAACTTAAGCAGATAAAAACTTCATGACATATAATGTACTTGTTGTTTTGAAAAGATAAAGGAATTTCATATACAGTATAACCTGCAATAACAGCCACCTGTAATAAGCGGTCACCTGCTGTAAGCAGCTAATCTGGCTTCCTACCAATGAAAATCACTCTATTTTGTACCTGTTATAAGCAGGCACCTGCTGTCTGTGGCCAGTGGTCACCCATTTCCTAACAAATTCATCTATTTACCTGTATTAAGTGGTCACAGTCAATTAAATTTTAGAATTAACAAAGTGTCACCATCATTGAATAATTGTCCAGATGTGTGAAAACCCACCCAGTATATCTTATAACAGTCAAACTTTATCAACAAAGTGTCATCACATAAAGTAAAGACTTCTAATATACAATTGACATTGTCACGTGTGCCTTTTTTGAAGATCATTTAATACGAAACTGCATAAATAATTATCTTAAATAAGATTGGACAAATCAAATATATAATATATAGCTTATATTCAAAAATTTGTTTAAATTTTTAATTCATTTTAATTTAATTGTTGTTTTCTTAATTAAGATTATTTTAAATCAGTATTTACATAAATTTCATGGCTAAAGGGAGTATAAATAATCACTCACTGCTGCTGCACTAATTAAAGCATTTTTATCTGAACCTGGATTAAGTGGTCACCTGCTGTAAGCGGCCAATCTAGTCACTTCCCTTTACTGGCTGCTTAATGCAGGTTATACTGTACATGTATTTTGCATAAGGAATTTCCATATACTTTTATTTTGCTTATCTTCATAGAATGCTTCTCTACAGCATGGTAGACCTCTTATTTAAAACCCTTGAATGAAGTGTTTTACTGTTATAAATAGCTGACTTAATTAATGGGATGAATCCATGGATACAAAAAATGGGTTACAATTTTTTATGGGTTCATAAACATTGACATTATACAACAATGTATAAAGAATGTATCAAGAAATGTACTTAGAAATTTCTATTTTACTAGCAGACTTTGGCATGGTACTTTGGGGTTAATGGTTCTCTTGTCCACATAAAGCAATTTGTTTTGACAAAATAACTGGCATGTTCCTGTCAATGTCTGTTAGTAGCCGTATAAATGTACATGTTTACATTGTACTAGTTTATTGCATTATTGGACTTGAAAATTATGTATTCTCCCATGTGGATGAAATCATTATTTATTAAAAAAATGTGCAATCACACCTGAGTTAGCATTCACCTGCTTATAGACTAGAGTAGAGCAGACTAGAGCACTCATTAAAAATATTTACACACCGCTTCCTTTGTTTAACATGGGTTAATATATTTCGGAATCCTCTAGTAAAACAAAAGATTTGACTAGAGCGAGTTGTTCTTTTTCATGTGAGTGAGTTGATATTTAGATATCAACCGGGCCACGTGAAAAAGAAAAACCTGCCCTCGTGAAATTTTAAGTCGTGTAGTCAATGGAGCGCAGTCTTCGTGTTAATTTAGAAATTAAAATAAACACAAACTGCTTAATTTTGAAAGATTGTCTTTACTAACAAAACTTATTGTATTTTCATGAAACGTTTATTTCAAAAATTTAAATCTCTTCGGAAATATGTACAGAACTTAGGATTTATTCGAAAGAAATGAAAATGAATATGTTGTATTTATTCATGTAATGATTTAATAGCGATGTTAACCACCTACAATACTTCCAATTCTGGCTCATTGACTTACAATATTAATACCAAACTAAATATAATCAAGAATAAGTAAACATGTAAGATAATACTGTCCATAAATATTTCCAACATGTTAAGGCGTAAAATTGCGTAATTTACCGAAAATGAGAAGATGGCATTGAATATATCAGCTTGAATAAAAATTAAACAATACAATGAATCAAGAAACTTATTCATGCATTTATTGTTAATTAACAAATATTATTTACCGTCGCGGATGCTAAAATATATAATCAAATCATGCTAGTCATCTGTTAATTAACAGTTTCAAATTCACTAAATGCTCGTAAGAGAAAAAGATGCACTCGAAACAAATTCGTTTGTAAAAATGTAGTCCATGACCAATTTATGTACACGTGTAACTAACCACTTGAATCGTTGTGTAAGTCGGATATTAACCTCGTGCTACGGATTTTCTGTGTTAAAACAACCTGGCCTTGGACTTCTCAAAATCCTCAAACGTTTTCGGATTTTCACGAGAAGTCCGCGGCCAGGTTGTTCTAACTCAGAAAACCCTCGCACTCAGTTAATATCCTTTACATCCACACTTGAATTTTGTTATAATTTACCCATGTATACATATACAAGTAATGTAATTATGTATAGCCTCCACATGTCGTAACCCATTACTCAAACTTTCTGACATTGCCAAAAAATTATCTTTCTGTCATTTTAATGCAATGGGGGTATTTTTGGGTTATTTGCAGTGAGAAAACATCAGCCATTCAAACTCAAATCTTAGTCAGAGAAAATGGTTAAAAGATTCATTGCTCTTTTTACCTGCCCTTTTAACCTGCCAATTTCCACTTCAGATGGTTTTGTTGACCCAAAATGAAGTAGAATGTACTCCCACCTTTTCAGAAACTAAAAGTAAAATCTAATCCTATCATATTGAGTCTTTTGCCTACACCCAGTAATGGTGAGTGATCACATTTTTTTAGGCCACAAGAGGTGCTACACCCCCTTCAAACTTGGCAACAGAGGATGTGGGCTTACCCAAAGTGAAATCCTACAAATCAGGTTAAAAAAAAGACATTTTAACCTTTTGGCGTTCATTTTGAAGGTAGGGGGTAAGAGTGCATGAAGTAGCCTTGTTGTCTTTAAAGCAGCTTATGTTGTACTTTTCTTACATGTATTGTTCATTCAACTATCAGCGGCACATACAATAATATTGACTTAGCTGATTTAAATATATTTTCATTGAATGTAAGTGCAGAAATGCTGTAGTGAATATTTTGATCAGCGGCTTTAAAGGTACTCATTCACATATTTCAACTTAAATATCAACTTTTTCTAAATCTATCAAAATTGTATGGAAATATTTTTGGAAGCAGGAAAGTAGTGTTCTGATAATGACATTTTTAGTGCAAATTGACAAACAAGTTCTACAAATGATGTGGTTTCATGTAGTAAATATCTACCCCGTATGTCACTGTATAGACACTTATGGTGCATTTTTTTGACTTATATTATTGATGTATATTTCTTGCAACATTTAGGTCATTTTGTCTTAAAATAATAAGAATTTTTTTTGACACAATTACAAATGGTATTTTGAAATAATAGAAAAAATAAACCAAATCTGTGAACTAGTACCTTTAATGTACGCGCCACTGATAGTTGAATAAAAATGAACAATATAATATATCGAGCTGCTACACAGGTTTGACTATAACCAGATAAAAATGGTTAAGATATAAACATTAGTTGTACATTTATATCAATAGTGATATTTGTCTCACTATATTAGACTAATAGTTAACATGAATGTTTTATAGAATCAATATAGAATATTTAACTGTAGAATATTTAACTGGAATAGTTAACTGGAATAGTTGGAAGCTTGGAGATTGTATCTAGACATATAATTAAGGAATGAATGTATAGAAACTGACTTTCATCGAAAAATAAACGTCACTTTTGGTGATAGCTAATTTGCATAAAGGCCGAAGGCCTTTATGCTGAAATTAGCTATCACCAAAATGACGTTTATTTTTCGATGAAAGTCAGTTTCTATACATTCATTCCTTATAATTACAACCATTTTTTGCGAAATTTGCGTTAGAATAAAGACCTATTTTCTAATGCGTAGAGCCAAATTACGCAATAATGCGTAATAGTGCGCATTAATTTCATTCGGTTAACAGTTTTTAATGCCAACCGTCGGCCATTTTTTTCTTCGATTGGATGCAGTTTTTCATTGTTTTCGGACATAACGGCATGAATGATACATAGAAATGAACATGCATTGAGTTTATTTTTAATAAAAGAACACATGAGAGGTGGTACGCTATTGTGTAACTCTTTTAAACGGTTTAACAAGTTTCATGTTTTTACGAAGAACACGTGAGTTTATGATGCAAGTTGTGACCTAAATTAATATGTCAACTCGTTGAAACCACCAGTGATTACAAATGAACGGTTGTTGGATGTACATTTTTCCGAGTTGAATAGCATCTGAGGCTGTGTTATTCAATCAGAATGAGAAAGTTTACTACTGAAATTTGTATCACTTGATGATAACTTAAGCAGTCAGGCCGAGTCAGGAAATTTACATGTCAAGACATTGGATGGAAAGACAAGCTATTATCTGTACTGAGTAAGTGAATGTTTATTATTTATCCCCAAAGTACGGAGATTATTTGGTTTATATGCTTTTATGTTCTCATGTACATTTTAAAATGATCGGTACTCAGGATAGATTCAAAGTCTGGTCATATTAATCTGGAAGCATTTTCATTCCGGTCTGATAATAAACGTTATACATATATATGTAATTCTTGACCTTGTTCACTACTCAATGCAGAATGTATATGCATGAAGTATACACATGCACTTCTGCGAATACTACATCATTATGACTAGATACACCTATTACCCAATGTACATACATTTATGTATCATTATGTTATACGTTCTTTTTTTACTTGATGAGATTAACTTGAGTGATTTTGAAAAGTTTGCCATGACATTTTTCTGAATTGACCAGCCAAAATACTGATTACTTATCTTATTGTGGATCAATTTATATGTGTCGAACTCTTGGTATTTAAATCTTTATTTATCTTCATTCGTTGTTTTTTTTTGTTTGTTTTCAGACAAAAAAGTGAAACTAGATGCCTCGGAAACCAAAGGATTTAGATATCTATATGAATGAATACCAGTCCATTAGAGCATGCACTTCAGAAGGGCAATGCTATGAAAATCATTTGAAAAAGAAGACTGATTCGCTAGAAATATAAATAAACATTTAATGGTTTAAATGCTGTCTATGAAGCTTAAGTTAAAGTTAAAGATTAATTCTTAATTCTGCATTCAGCATATCATTTACTTCCTGGAACATTACATCTTATGAAATATAGATAAAGAACGGTATTAGTGCACAATTGTATTGTACATTAAACTCATGTTAATTTCTTCCAATAAAAGTTGATTACACCTTTCTTATTGGTTTTGTGTATCATGTACTTTCCATTGACATTATAGTTATTGACCTGTACGTCATAGCGTGGGAACGCGCTAAAAATAGCTTTTGAGGCATGAAAGTAGTTCCGGTGTGACGTCATTCATTCAAAACTGCAGTTTATACGAAAATAAAAGCACATTTTTTTAGGTCACGTGTTCACTTTTGAACAATCGGATTTTGTTATTTCATTCAGGTTGTAATTATTGTTTTATGACATTTGTTGTTACAGGTTTCTAGTCATGGTGAATGTTGGCTTCAAGTATGGAATGTTACATTTATGAGTTATAAACGTAAGTATAAACAATTAATGTAAATTTTGTTAACTTTTGATGTTATGCTGTTTGAATATTGTTGTGTGTTATGTTTTCATGTATTTGTAATCTGATTTGCTCATTAAACTGTTGAATTTCTTACAGAATGAAAAATCGTTGAGTTCAATGAAAAAATTGTATTGTCTTGATGCTTTCATTTTGAAACTAGCAAATTTCTCTATAAAGACCACCTTGGTTATTGCAAATCATGTGATTTTTGACAATTTTTAACTCTCAGATGATTAATTTGAGAAGGAAGTGGTCCCTATATAAAAATATGTACAAGATATTTTGTTCCAATAAAATGTGTCGGTATTACGTGGTTGTTATTGTAACATGGTTGTTATTGTAACATGGTTGTTATTGTAATGTGGTTGTTATTGTAACGGGTGGTGTTGAATTGAGATCTGACTGTATAAAAACCATTCCACTATTATGACCATCAAGTGGAACTTCACTATATAACTCTATAGAAAATTTTAAGTTCATCTAGCTGTCAGTATATTGCATGTTATCTGGTACCAGGTATTTATGATTGTGTGAACAATATTTTGATGACAAGTCAATACATGTAATCATGTTCATATCAAGTCCTACTTCATAACATCTGTTTGTTATCATCTCCTAGTGATCATTATCATTAGATCTGATGAAAACCAAGTGTTAACACCCTTCATTGTTATCTTTCTCTTAACCAATCAGAGCCTTGCTTTCATGAAACCAATCAGAGCCTTGCTTTCAAGTTTTTTTAAGTGATGATAGTGGCTTTGATATTTTGATGTTAATAAAATACTTGAATGCCTATTGAAACACAATTGCTGATTGACTGATATTTAGTGGGTGTTTTGTTGAAAATAAAGTTGAGGGGAAAAAAATCAACTACCATGTTCAGCTGTACCAGCTCTGTGAGTCAGAAGTCTGTAGAGCATTAGTATTTTAGTCAGACTGTAAGATTGTAAATCATTGTTGACACATTGTTCATACATGTATATGTTAAATTTTTTTTGTAGGATTGATGTTTGGTTTACCAGTTTTGTCGTTGTATAATATTTGATTTTATCATTATTCTTACTGGGTATGATTTTCTTCACAGGTCAACCAATTTCTGCATTTCAATTTTCTAGAAGATAATTTTTATAGCAATTTTTTATAGTTAAAGAAAGTCACTTGCTGCCTGTATCCATGACTGTTCTAAACATTGAAGCTAGTGAGTTGTATTCTATTGTACAAGTACTGTATGTTCTTGCTAAAAACCTGAGACATATTAGCTGTGAGTTTCAATAAAAAACAATAGAAATTAATTACATACAATGATTTACTGCCTATGAATAATATCAATTGCCTGGAGAGGTGATTTTTCATAGTTAAAAGCAATAAATATTGAGTGTGGCGGGGAGGCCTCCTTTCCTGCAATACCCATTGAAGTAAGTACCCATATTTCCACTAGGACCCCCAAAAATGAGTACTTAACTAGTTTATCTCTGCATCTTGATCATTAATCCATGGGTGAAAGTTTTCCGTATTTTGACGGAATTCCGTATTTTCGACGGCCGCCAAGGCCATTTTTCCAATTCATGTAAATCCGTTGAGAAATTTGAGGGGGGGGGGGGGTAGGGGGTGAGGGTGTCAAAATCGGTGTTCGGCGATCGTAATCACTAAAAAGGTAAGTAATTTTGACGGAAATACGGAATTTACCAATGTCAGTGACACGTTAAAATGTATCTAATAGCATGCGCCATTTGACGTAACTTTTTCAATTTAATTTAACATCGGTACACAAATATATGCTGCTAAAAATAACTTTGACGGAATTACAAGTCATTTTTTCGGTGATCAGTAGATCACTGAATACGGCTTTTATATTGCATACGACGCAGGCATTTGGTTACGAGGTATCAATTTAAAATAGTGATCTTGTCTTATTACTTTACTATTTGTCTCAAATCGTCTATATATTTCATTATTAACCAGTGATTGAATTCAATTTAATCCTTTGTTTGGTTACAAATTTACACATGTTTGACATTAAGATGTGTGTCCTGTCGGCTTTTTCACACTCTTTGATGTTTTATTACACAGCAATGTCTTAAATGCAACGTCTCAGTGTGTCATCATAGCGTTAAGTTTGATTTAATTGTTTATATAATTAGTTATGCTTAAAACAAGAATGACCTAGTTTTTTAATTGTCCGCTAGATTATAATGATCAAAAGAAAATGATCGATTAAAACAAATATTGGTAAATGCAGATCGGCATGTTCCTTTGTTTACATTCACCTACTTTTAAAATAGCACTGTCTTTAAATTGTTTACTTTTAAACAGTTTAAATTGGTTATTTTATACAACTTAACGCTCGGCGATTTCTTCAGAAATGTCTGCGATTTTTATTGAATTATTTCAAACCCTTGAACTGAGACATTAAGAATACACAAAATATTTGTAAATCAGCGATTCCCTGATGTAAATTTGCAGAATTAATTCTTAAAAAACGACTATTTTAAACACGTTTCCATGTGCACTTTTTTTTAAAAATCGGCAAATTTACGTACGAATTTTTTTTTTTGAAGTAATCGTGTGGTGGACAACGCCATGTTAAATTTGTAAATAGTTGATTTTTGTTCAATTATGACTATGTGCAAAACAAACCAACATTTTTATAATGCAGCTCATATTTGATATAAATGGGTTAGATAGTCATATTAAGTTAGTTATAACACTGACCCTTGAAAACTTCAAATTACCCTCGAAAAAAATAAAAATAGGGGTAAAAATGACTCTTAAGTTTTTAAAGATTGCAGAAACACAGATATAGTAATGTTTACCACATATTAAGGCCTCTACTTCTTTTATATAAATTGGTTTACAAAACCGGCGACCGTGATTTCGTGAAAATGGAAAAAAAATAACATTAAGAAACACCAGTTTTTTTGTTGTTCCGACCGACCAAAAAATCGATGAAAATGAAAAAAAACCCAGACCGATTTGGGGAAAAACACTTACTCTATTTTGAGAGTAAACAAAATAATATAATGCCACAGAAAAATAATCGTCGAAACAAACATTTTTTCAAAGACAATTTTTTGGCACTCGACCAATAAGTTTTTTGGAGTAATTCAATAATTTGATGTCTAAATATCAACATTTATCACCATAACTTAACTAAAATTGTAACTAAACAGTCATATTAACATACGTCATATGCAATGATAAAGACACACGCCTCTGTTCCTTTGTTCTTTTTAATCCTAGAAATTCTATCTAGTTTATATTTAATTACAAAATGAATACGTAAATGCAATGCACTTTAACTTAAACACCGAGTTTAACACATGATACCCCTTAAATTGATTTAAAATCAGACTCAGTTGAACAGTGACGTAGACTTAGTGTCTGCATCAACTCTACACAGCTCTGTGTACGTGACGTCATATGTTCCCCTGCTGTGTTAACACTACTACTGATGACAAACAGGTAATTAAGACAGGGAAGAAGATTTCACATTCTACTGTTAATACCCCAAAATACTCAAACAGTCTCATTTAAATTAAAGCTGTATTTTGCATAACACCAAAAGGTTAAGTCCATTTTCGTTTAAGGGGTGAGCAGATTCTAATTGCAATCTTCTGGATAACTTAGGTATATTAGCATGTTGCAGTTCTTTCTTGTTTAGTCTATAGCATAATTTGCCCAAATGACTAGCCCGTATTTATGCACTCAAAAGTCAACAGATTTGGTCCATTATTATTTTATAGGGGTACTGACTATAAAATCCTTATCCATGATGACTTAAGTACTCCGAGTAGTTGTTTTTTGTTAAGTCAATCCCATATTTCACAAATAATATTTTAACTTTATTTATACTCCAAAAAAGCCAACAGAACTGGTCCATAATTATTGTATAGGGATGCTGGTACACATTTTGGATGACTTAATTATATTGAGCAGTTGTATGTTGTTGAGCCTATCTCTTTATAATTTACCCAATAACATTGAGACTTTACTTATACACCAAAGTTAACAGGTTTGGTCCATGATGATGTAAGCAGAACTGATTCTAAATTTATACAGTAATCTTGGAATGTTTAAATTGAATGTTTGTATTGTATGAACAGCATATGTATAGGTTAAATAGACAAATTTGTTTACATTCAAAATTTCTAATATTGTGAGTCATGGAACTCGGGTGTCATTTTGTCAGCTGGACAACATGTAAAACAAGATTTGAGTAACAACATAGGCATTACCAATGTGTATGTAATTTAATACATGGGTCTGTTTGCCAAAAGAGCTACCATTGATATAAAATTTTGTAGCAATATATTGAACAGTAGTTATTGGTGATGCATCAAAATATTAAGTCAGACAAGGAGTGTAACAGAAGCTGCTAGAACTTTTTTTTATTTTTTTTAATTTATTTATTTACTTTAAATTTGTTAAGGTTATATTTTCAAATTTTAAAATATGTATGTTCCTTATCATCAACATCATCTCCTGTGACAAATACTTACTAAGTCGAGCATGCTGTCTCTGACAGCTCTTGTTCTGTTCTTAGTGCAAAATAAGCATGACATTGGTCTGTGAAAAAAATATTTTACATGCAACCAGAAAGCAACTAGATCATTCTTCAATGAAGATATACCTGCTGCCAAAAAAGACTTATCTATCAATTTCACTTTCAAAGTGGATTGAAATTATTCTCTGTGTACATTCAGCTTGGTCTTATACACTAACTTTAAATGATTTGATGACATGTTTAAGAATTAAGATAGTTATATACCATACAATTTGTAATTTGAATGATGAGGGGGTCAAGTTAAGAACTTATGAAGTACTCATGGGTACCAAAATGCTTAATATATATACATAGATATTTTACTCAGAAGTCCTGAAAGTTCCTGCTAGCTTCCAGTAATGCTTGATTTTACTGCTTCATTTTGCTTCTGCACTGTCAGCTTTCGGGGGCCTCCGGCCCCCTGAACCCCCGCCAAGGCGTTGCCCTGGACCCACCGGGGGTCCTAGCGGCCCCCTGGCCCCCAGCATTTTCTTCAGTATTTTCAGTTTTCACAACTTTCACCCATGTTAATCATTCACACCATATTAAGTGGCATGATCCAGTACAGTTGTAATACAATATAACCTAAAGATCTAGAAAATCCATCAATTATTGATATTTGAACCATTTATTTACTTAAAACAAGTATTGAGAGAATCTAGCTGGATGTTGGAGTACTAGTATTGTATTATAATGTTTACTGTATGATATCAATACTATTTTGTATCAGTTTTATGTACTTGAATATCCGATCAAATATCATCAATATTTATACATGTTGAAAGGCTTCTGGTTATTATATTCCTGAAACTCCGAAAGTTGATGATATTGATAGTCAACTTTATTTGAACATGTTCTCTTGATATTGAAGTTGTATGGTTTCAGTTCATTGTTGTGGTTAAGACTATATATATGTCTTTATGTTGTTAAATACTTAGACACTTGTACAAAGTGTGATCAGGATATCTACTGTATAGGACTTATCTATAAGTGTGGAACTTTTTTCTTGAAGTATTTCTTTTCTGTCCATCTGGAATTTGGAAGCCTAAATTGATAACCTTTGGTAGGTTTTATAATAGTTAATTTAATATTTCAGTGGGACTTTATGTAGAAAGTATATGATTTATTATTTTGTACTTTTAGTAAATATACCCAAACGAAAAAGAAACGCAGGGTAAAATGATATGGAATAACTTTTTATCGCCTTTGTGTAAGATGATGAAAATTGGTCAGATTATTATCAAGGCATCTATTTACTCAACACATAATGAAAAGTTACTGAAGCATGAAACTTTCAGTGTCACGTGATACAAGCAAAGAAATGCAAAAATTTCGTGCATAATAAATTTGATAATTTCTTCAACACATCTTTTCATATCATCAAATACTCTAGACATTTACACACTGTTTTCCGTATTAAAACTCTGTTTTAACTTTCCACGTTAATGGCAAGGCTTACTGACGTTCAGCGGGGTCAGGCCACTACGTTGCTAATGCAAGGTCAAACACAACAGCAGGTGGCTATGCAGTTTGGCGTGAATGTTTCTACCATAGTGCGACTTGTTCGTCGACTTAGGGAAACTGGAAGGCCTGCCGACCGGCCTCGGACAGGGCGTCAGCGCGTCACGACACGACGTCAGGACAGAGCTATACGTCTCGCACACCTGCGTAATCGTTACGTTACTGCCATTGAAACTGCTAACAATACAGTAGGCAATCATAACCGTCGTATTCACTCCCAAACTGTACGGAACCGATTACGTGAGGCGGGTCTTCGTTGTAGACGTCCATGCATTGGTTTGCCTCTTACTCCTCCACGTCGCGCGCGTCGAATGACTTGGTTAGCGGCACATTCCCCACAGAATAAGAAAAAGTAAAGGTCAAAATCCAACGAAAATTTCCAAATTTAGTTCACGAAAGATAGTTTTTGATAAATCAATATCCCAATGTTAATATCATTCTTATAATTCACCATAAATCACCCCTGAAGTTTACCCTGCGTTTCTTTTTTGTTTGAGTATAGTTCAGTTTAAAACAAAATTAAGAAATGAAAGTTGCCAGGTCTAAGTACTAACAAAGCAGCAAATTTCCAAATAAGCTGTGTGGAATAAACTGATCCCGAGATGTAAAATTAAATCTCTCATTGGTCAGTCATGGTGTCCAGGGTTTATCGTGCATAAAAAAGCTGATACTGAAATTAAGGCCCAATGGATAATTTGTGAAAAACTAAATAATAATGCATCCTATGAACATTTCATGAAATAATTCCTCCATTTCCTCTGATTACAACTTTAACTCTGACATTCTATACAATGTAATACCACTCCATTTGAAACCATTGCATAGTCAAATAATGACACCCCGGTGTATATAGTTATCTGTTCACTAATTGTATATCTGACTTAATTAACTTGATAGTCCATTGATCTGACTGTTTTAATGTTACAATTGTTTCTGGAAAACCATAAAGTAGTCTTGATCAGATCTGATGTCCAATTAGTTCTCTAACTGTCATTGATTGTAGTCAACCATTAGGACTTGAGAGAAATTGGCCAGTTTTTTACTTTAAGTAGAAAAGCTAAATTAACCCTAATCCTGTTACTATGGCAATACTTTAGTGGAGCAAAAGTGGCAAAGATGGAATTTTTGGTCCTTTTAAACATTTCAGCATTTTATGCATTTCATTCAGTCTTTTCCTAATATGAAGTCCAAAGTGCTAGTACTTTTCAGAGACTTAAAACATGTTATTCTTTCACCATCTTGTCCCATTTTCTGCATTCAATGGACCTGACTTTTTTGAGGAGGTGACCCAAAAAATGTCATTTCCTTTACCAAGTTACCTGAAGTGATATTCCTTCAATCCAGTTAGGAACACTAATTTCAAGTCCTGTGGCAGCCTTTTTTAATAAGGTGGGATAAAGCACAGGATTGACCAGCCAAGGGATAATTACAAAACGTATACTAACAAGGATTTATTGTAACCTTTAGTGTATTGATTAATGTGTGTTCTATCTTCATCAGCTTAATTAGGGTATTATTGTTTATTGCTAATGTATTGATTTAGTTGATAATTTCATCTTATTTAGATTATGTTATGGTTAGTTTATTGTCTCTCAGTCCAGTTAGATTGGTGATAGATAATTAGCTACTTATTGGATTTTGTTCTTGGAAAGTAACCATATTTGTTTTACTGCTAAAACAGTATGTTATAGCTGTGGACAGTTTTATTTATTGGTGACTTAAGTGGTTATATATTGTCATTGTAACAGTAAGTGTTTTTCATTGGAAATACTTGTAGTTTTTGAAATATTTGAATGTTAAGGATTTTATATTTTAAGTTGATAAAGTATACAATTGTTTGTACATTGTATTTACGTATGAAATTGATTCAAGACTGATTGTTTTCTATGAGTTTTACTTGCTTAATGGATTTTATATTGGATTGTTTTGATGTTGAATTTATATAAGGCAAAAAAGTCTTCAATACTGAATAGTGTTATTTTTAGAGTGAGAGGTTAATTATTCACTGCAGTTGGTTTGAGTACAATTTTATATTCGTGTAGTGTTTCATCAATTTGTCCAAAGGAAAGTTTTTAAAAAATGTCATTATTTATGCAGGAATGAATATAAACATTTTGACTCCATTTTTATTAAAATCTGACAGAAAATTGAACATATTTACAGGTTCTTGTTTCAGTTATAGATTTTTACAGGTTAATTTAACAGTTTGAATGTTTGATGTATGGATTGATTAAAATTGGTTTGAAATTTTACTGTGTATACATTAAAGTTGCTGTTTACTTTATGACATCACTGACCTTGGGAAATGTTTTACTTTGACACCGACAACACATACTAAGACAATACACAAGGCTGGAAACCTCTCCATATACCCTATTCATGGAGGAAAATTGACATTATTGCCAATTTTTGAATGGAAGGGTATAACCTCTGGGTGGGATTCAAACCTTTACCCCTTTCAGGAAACTAGATTCAAAATCTTGGTGCACTGCCAACGGCGCTACTGACCCAGGTTCAGGCTGCTTTAAATGAACTATAAAAATGTTATATATTAATATAGTAATTAGCTAGAACATTTGTGTCACTGTGTGAGGCTGTGTAGAAACTTGAGTCAGTATTCCATCTATCAGAGATTGTGAGATCATGATGTGAATTAATTTTGTTAGAACACAATAAAACTAGTGATTGATTTGTATACTGTGTTATCTTCAATGTCATGTTGTCACTTTATGATAAATGATTTATATAATATTGTCTGGGAGGAAGAACATAATGTTTACTCAATTATAGAAACAAGTCTTGAAATTTCTTATATCAATGCCAAGATGTTAGATTATGAGAACTGTTGCCAAGTTATTGATTAAAATAAAAGTCTCCAGTGATAAAAGTCTGCATACATAGTTTATACTTTTCAAGAGTTATGATTTAAAATAAATGGATATAAAGGCTTAGATTCCCAATATAAATGTTAATTATTGCTATGATGTATGATAAAGTACAGTCTAAACAAAATAAGGATATGAAAGTGGTTGTCACAGATCATTTTAAGAGCAAGCACTATATCACTTTTGCAGAATTTTTGTTGCCCAAAAGAAATCATTGGTTTCCTGAACTAAAAGGTGGTTGTACCTTGCAACCAAACACCCACTAATTTGGTAAATTGATTGTTCATAGAATTGTTAGATTTATAAGTTGTCATGCAGGTAAAACAGATGTAGGTTAAGGTAAAGTAATGTTTTAGACATACAATGTTTCTTAATTGGTACATGAACATAATAGTTGTTTTATACAAGTAATATTATCTTGTCACAGCTTTAATTACATCTGAGCAGTTAACACCAAACAACCTGTGAGATATATTAAATATTTATTCTTTTAACATTCATTTCATTAACATGAGAAGTAGGCATTGTCAAGCGGTTTCGACAATGGATTGGTTATCATTTGGTAGCTAGCGCCATGTTTATTTGAATCTCATCAAAACCTATCCACTTGTCTCCCTGAATATTAAATGTTATCCTACTTGCCCAGTACTGTGGAACCAGAAAGTAGACTTGAAAGTGATTAATCTAAGTTGTAAGAACTTGTTTCACAATGGAGCTGAAATAAATTAGTATAAAACTAAAACTAATTAACATAAGAATTGTATAAATAACTTTAGAAAATTGTTGACAGTATTCATAAACTTGCTTTCTAATTTAATTATCTTGCAGTTTTGTCAGCTCCCACATATTTGGCCTGATACTTAGAAGTTGTTTTTAGTTTTAAGGTAGAATTCCCATATTACCAATTTACACATTTAATATATATTCAAAAACCATGGTAAATGATTACAAAACATTAAATTTTTTATACATCATATCATGTTAATCATTTTACTTGGGTTAGATTTATCAAATACCTCTATGTTGCAAAATTATAAAGAAAACTTTAAATGAATATAAGGTATTTCATTATCTCCCTTTGATATGCAAAAAAGTGTAATTATTATTTTTCCATTCAAACCAATAACAAGTGTACTTAAAAAATCTGACATGTTTGTTTTGTTTGTTGGGTTTAACGCCATAGCAACACATTGTATGGTCATATAGCGGCGGTCAGTCAACCTACTAAGTCTTCCTGGAAAGGCTAAATCTCTGGATTTAGCTGTTAACCAACTACTAAGCGCATACTTTCGTCAGTGACTGACAGCTGTCATACATAATTAAAAATCATTGGTAGGAGGGAGTGGCCGTAAAAATTATTTCATGACCAAGCTCCACGAAAGTATGCCCTGCCTGGGAATCGATCCTACGACCCCTCGATCAGTAGACTTGCGTGCTACCAACTGAGCTAGCCAGGGGGGGGGGGGGCTTGAGAAAACATTAGAAATACAATCTACAATAAGATTCCAGTTTTCTGAAAAGGTTTTCTGTGGTCAAAAACATATTTTTGGATTGTGTCTTTTCTGGGTTGGTGCAAATATTACATGGTGCCATTATTGTATATTAAGACCTACTACATGCGTGCAAATGTTGCATGGTACCATTCTGGTATATTAAGACTAGCTACTACATGCGTGCAAATATTGCATGGTACTATTCTTGTATGTTAAGAATTACCACATAAGTTTTAGTGTTTCATGTAAACTCTGATAGTATGTTAATGACTATACATTTGAAATATCTGCACAATATGTAGACAACATTATGATAAAGATGTAAAATAGTATTCATGTTTCTAAAAGACTTCCTGTTAATGTTATGGTCAGTGTTTTACAATTTCAGTAGCACTGTCCCATCAGTACTGTCAGTACTTTGATTGTAATGTAGGAAATCTACCTTAATATGAAAATGAAGTATTTTATCATGTCCTTTGCTTGACATTAGACTCGACATATTTTGTATTAAATTTTGATATACAAGTAAGTTGTATGTATGATTTCATATGCTTGTTTTATGGCTACTCCAGGTCTATACCAGAAATAGTATATTATTTTATATTGATATTTGCGATCAATTACTATACTTGATTTATTTACTACACAATATAACTCTGGTTGAATAAATAATGGATTTGTTTATTTAAGGTGGAAATTATCAATAATACAGTGATTTATATTAAGGGTTGAACATGTTGTTTTTTACTACTAGAAATAGTGTATATGATGATCAATGAATGATGGTTTTAAATCATACTTATGACTGATAAAATTTATATATTAAATGAACAGTGTTTTGTATTTTATTTGTCACTAGCCTTTTCTTCCAAATGGAGATTTCATATTCTTGTTTATATTTGAATTTACCAGTGCTTCAGTTTGATGTTTGATGAAAATTAATTTCTACTGGACAAACTGATTAATAGGCATTGACTGAAGTCTTTCTCTTATGGAATTGTCAGAAGTTTAGCCTTGATCAAAGAGGTTATTTTAAAAGATTGTATTTTATTGTTAGACTTTATTTAACTGTCAGTGGTCAGGTGCATACATTAAATCTGCTGATTTAAATACTTTCTTATCAATTGTGAGTGCAGAAGTACTGTAGTAAATATTTAAATCAGTGGAGTTAACAAATGTGCCACTGGAAGTTTAGTAAAATTTAACAATACCTGGATTTTATTCATAAACATCATTACACTGTATTACATTTTTGTTGAGTTGGTGGTGATAATTTTCTGTATGTATCTTACAATGTTGTAAGTACAAATTAAACACTAATTTAATTATTCTGAATATTTATATATCTTTCTTCAACATATTGCTCCAGGAAGTAATCCAGTCTTTCTTCATATAATCAAGTTACTGTGATGTAATGGTATACACTGATTGATCTCACAGAAGTTACTTGTTAAATTTCTTTGTTTACAAAATATGTTACATGTTTATTAAATTAACCATGTTCAACATTCCTGCAATAAGTACCTGCATGATGAATATTTCCATGAAATCTTGTACTATTTTGTATATAGAACATACTTTGATAAACCTTGTATAAAGTGATTGTACTAAAGCAAAACAAAATAATAGGGTGTCACACCCTACCTTTCTTTATCTCTTATCTGCCCTTTTTTGCTCCTTCCTATATGCAGAAATTGTGACTTTGAAATATAAACCCTCTGATGGACCCTAGCCCTTTCCTGAGATCATAGAATAATTACTTCTGTTATTCTGTATTGTAGATGCATGCAAATCTTCCCCTATCTTACATACCTTGTAATGTAATAAACCTTTAATTACTGGTTATTATACTAATTCAAAGTATGGTTTCTAATTTCAGATAGCAAGCACTATGACAGAGGTGTTGTCACAGTTTTTCACATGGGCAATGCGGGATGTAATCTTCTCAAGTGGAGATGTACAGACTACAACGATTGCCGTGGCAATAACTAGCTCCCTCTGTTGTTCTATAGTGATTGCATTGGTTCACGTGATAGCGCTTATACGACCAACTGGTGATAGAAAAATTAAAACAAGAAGAAAAATTCAGTATTCATCATTTCAGCCAGCTCAATCTAAAGTAAATATTGTAAACTATTCTATTGTTAATTATGATTACGACTTTTCCTTGATTAGATGGTAATACCTTTCTGATAATGTAGTTTGATTTATCATTTTATTTCAGTTAGATTTAAGAAATAACATACAGTTGTCTATATTTTGTTCTTGAATAAAACATAGACACAATTTAAGCTTTGATGTGACACACTGTAGGAGCAAAGGTCTGGTGGTATTATGCACACCTAGGGATCAAGAGGTTCTGGGTTCAACCCACTAGTGGCACTGCTAATTACTTTGCAAGAAATTTGCATACAGTTATTTTACTCCACTCAGGTGTAAAAGGATACTCTAAGCGATCACCTGCCTGAAGGTAATTTCAATGATGGGGAGTTATTTTATAAAAATGAAAAGTCAGATGAGCATGTATATGAAAGCAGACTTTAAAATATTTTAACTTTAATTATGTATGACTTGTTTTGTGTTAGTTTATAAAAAACATATTAATACAATTCTATAAAGTAACTATAGACAGTATTTGTCAATTTTTTCTTTCAGAAATTTTCACCATTATGGTTATCCAGTGGAAAAGTTCATGTGCCTTGCGTAAAGTAAGTTTTTGATAATGTGGCATTTTTTTCAAAAGGAAATTAGACATGATTACATCACTTATTGTATATTTTGGTCACATTTACATTGTGTACATATTTAAAAAAAATTAAAGGTGGGTGGGGTCTGACCTCTGATTCCCAATTGGACTTGCCAAGAGTAAAGTTAAATCTTAATTTGATGGCCATTATTGTTGGTCATGTATCTTCATTTAGCCAGTGCTTACAATTTAATACTTTATAAACATTATAAATTGTAGCAAAACAAATTGTCAACAATTTACATCTGTCACCTGGCCACACTGTACTTGTTAAACTTGTGATCATGTATGTGATTGATGAGGTTTTGAATTGTCTATTTGCTAAGAAATTTTCCCCTTGTATTTTATACATATTGTACCAATGTTCTAAGCAAACATGATACATTTTACTATTTTTGATAATGCCTTAATTTTTTATTAGAACATTTAACAAGCCCAGATGGGCTACAAGGTAGTATTTTCCACTAGCCCTAATCTACAATTGTAAGATCACTGGATTTAGTATGGCTGGATGATTTGTAAAAGTTAAACCAAACTATTATCAATATATCAGGTTATTTCATCTTTATAAATTGTTAATATGACACAAAAACATATGATTAGCCATTGGGTTACCAGTAATTAAACCCTTTAGCAGGCATTTAAATCAGTTATAGATGACTTGATGTAGTACCCAAACCAGTTTGACCTGGATGGTATGGACTAACAGCAATGGCTGTGGGTGAGAAATGATGGATGACCAGATCAATAGATTCTTACAGGTTTCAAGCATACGATTAACTGATTTCAGTTTTTAGTGAATAAATGAATAGAATATTTTATTCAACTTATGTCATTTTGACATCTAGTCATGTACAATTACAATATAGGAACTTTTGTCAGTTATCTTTCAATGATAAAGTCTGAAGTAATCCAATTGGTAAGTAGGTCCTTACAGTTGGAACCCTCAGGTTTTATCATTGAAGTCCTATGTAAGGATAGCAAAATATTTCATCTAATATTCTTTCTTGTTAATGAAGATATTAACAGAAGTGGTGAAATTTAGATAGTTCTTCACCCTAAAAATACTTAGCTTGAATTTCAAACAAATTTAATTATTAACAAAAAAGTTATTTAAGATTAATTTTGGCAAATTGACATTGAAAAGTAAGGGTAAAATCCAAGTAATCCAACTAATTGGACCTACCTGTTTGAAGAGTGTACAAGGGGAAATAACTGACTAAAGTCCCTTATTAATGCATATCAAGTAATCGTGACATCCCTTATATTAATTATTTACTGGTGTATTTACAGATGTGGTAATTTTTATGCAGATGAAGGATGTCGATTTGTTACATGTAAAGTTTGTTGTTTTTCTGTCTTATCTTGTCAAGTACATCAGAAGGCTAGTATACAATGTACACCTTGTCAACATAAACATACAGAGATGGACTTAAGGTGAATGTATATTCCTTTACATTTTTAGCAGTAGTCCAATGGTAGGACACCCTTTTAGGGGTCGAGGGGTTCCAGGTTTGAAACCCACTACGCTAACTGCTAATTTGCTTCAGCATGAAATTTACTTGCGATTGCTTCACTCCACACAGGTGTTAATGAGTACCTGTGAGGGTGGTACAATTCAGTCATGCAAATTTGTTGGCTGCACTTAGTGGAGTACAGGATTCCTTGTAATAGCTGTAAAGTCAGTGAATGTGCATAAGCATGAAACTTATACCATAAAATGCCATTACTTTATCTTAAAGGGTCTAGTACCACACATTCTACAAACAAAAATTATCTAAAGTCCATATTTTATAGAATTGTCTGAGAAGGTCCTATGTAAAAGCACATTTTTATGATGTAAATTTTAAGCACATACTTTACTTTGTGTATTTCATGCAAAGGTCATACCAAATCAATTCTTCATTTAGCATCTGATCAAAAATTTTCAAGCCTACTTACCAGGAAGGTAAAAACAAACCACTCCAGTTGAAAACAGATCTAAAGGTTTAGTTTGATTAATGATTTGGTGATTACTGTAAACTTTCTGATTGTTGATTTGCTAGCTACTGGATGTCGTAGTACCACATTTTTGTAATTGAACCAGAGTTCTGCATACTTATGCTGTATACTTAAAGAAGTGCTTTATCAATGTCTTTGGGGTGAAAGAACCCAAAATGTTACAAATCATTTCAGAAACACAGTGCTCTCTTCATTGGACAAGTGGTTATCATTACTATGTTAAAAGAGGGATTTTATAAAACTACGATTTGCAACCAAGTACATATTATGTCTCATTATCCTGCTGATACATTATCCCATTCTGAAATACTTGTTAAAATAAAGATATTAACTAAAAAATTTAGCACTTCATTTAAACATAATCCACATTTCCTTAATAGCTTCTCTAGTTGATTTTTTATCTAAATAATTCTCTAAGACAGTTTTATTGAACCCTAATTGACACCATCTAAAATCCTATTTTCCTCCAAAATTTAATTCTGCAAAAACAAGCTTTTGCATGTGCTTTCAGTATAAAAGATAATAGTATTCATAGAATTGTGTTTTTGGAAGTCCACAACCTACCTGCCCTGTAAAGCCTTACATAAAATCTCTTGGCCTGACTTCAGATTGATAGTAATAAGTATTGAATATTTCATATATATATTCTGTTTTTAGTTTCCAATGAGTTTTGTTGTAGAATGTTTTGGTAACATGATCCCCTTTTATCTTCATAGGACACAAATTGTAAACATCTTACTTGTAACTTCTTCAAAATTTAGATAGGGTTTTTTTCCTCAGATTCAAACAATCAAGTTTATGGATTAATTTCATGTAAATAAGTGTACAAACAAGGTTTTACATATTTTTGTTGGAAAGCATGCAGAACATTATTTCCTTATTGTCCTTTGTACATATTATGTTACTATTGTACCATTGTGCCATTATGGAAAATCCATGAACAGTTAAGTTCTGCTATAAGGACCACCATAGTGATTGGAAAGTCAAGCATTTTTTGGGTTTTTTTTTTAAGTCCCCAAATGCTTAATTTGAAAAGAAAAAGGCCTCTTTATTAAGACTTCTCTACTATAAAGACCATAGATTTTGATGGACTTAATAGTAGACCTTTACTATACTTCAATGATATATAAAGCCTTAATATCATTTTATTTTAAAAATAATCATTTATTATAGATACGTTATTTGCACTTTTTGTCTGTTTTGATGTAAGAGTTTTACTGACAGAAATATTTTATGAACTAAGTATAAATAAACTTGTTTTGATGAATGTTATAATGCTGTTATGTTGAGCAGCACTCATTGAAAGTTAAATATTGATAGCTCTATAAAACTGAGTTAAAAGTTTCATTGCTGTTATTTCAATTGTATTTTAATATTGAAAATCCCCTACGTTAAAATTATATGGCTTGTTATTTCAACATTGTGTTTTATTGTTTTAATATTGAAACCTCATGTTGTAGTATTTATTATTGATTATGATATATATGAATTGATGTAAAAGTATAGTAAGACCGCTTTAAAACAGCCAATAGTAGAAGTTTGGTTAATATTCTGTTATCAAGAGGTGATTTGTTATATAGAGAAGGTTTTTTTGTAATAATGAAAGCTTGAGAATTTGCTGACAAATATTGATAAACTATTAAATATTCTAACAATCAATGGTGTATATATTGTATATTTCAGTTGTGTTGGTATGAAAGCGTGTCCTGATAGACTAGGATTTGTTGGTTATCATTTAACATGTTTAAATTTATCAGATAATAAACTACAAGAGTTACCATTAGAGATAGGATGTCTACGTGGATTACATATCTTATCTTTACAACATAATCAATTATCAACATTACCTGTAAGTTTGGACATTTTAACACTTGCTGTGCCCACCAAAACTTTGGAGACAAATTTTCTCTTTGAATGTCAACTAAATAGCTTTTATTGAAATTTTGATAACAGTTTATTTTAAAATGTTTTGTTTTTTGTTTTGCTTCATTCATTTGTTATGATTCTATTTAGAGTTGAGATTGCAAAAGTAGCCTAAAACTATGTGATGGAATGGGATTACATGTATATTGATAATGATCTTAGAGGCTCTGGGATGAAAGATGCTGAATCTTATAAATATGATGCATTCATGAAATTTGTTGTCATTTGTCACAAACTATGCTAAATTTATTAAAAATAAGGGTTCTACAAAAATGATTATTGAAATTTATGATTTTAGTATTTGTGGACCACAATTGTCAATTTGTGGTTGTTTAGTTTTTGTTTTGTCTCCTAACTTTTGGTTGGCACAGACTAGGATGTTTGTTTGTTTCAGTACAAGAACAACTTTTATTAAACATACATGTAGTTACTTAAGAGTGCTACTTTCAAACTATAGTAGTAAAGATTGTGAATACACATGTATAGAATGTACTTAGTTCATGAGAATTTTTTTTTATGTTAATCCAAAATGAACAAATTTTCTATGTATTATTTTATTTATTATTCAAAATGATGAAAACATACAAAAAATGGGTTTTGATCTCAAAACTGACATTTGTGGCAATTTTCACATAATTTCTAATGAAAAAAAAATGATGTTAGTGAATTGAAAATCTCATTAAAATTTCACATTAAAATGAAAAATAATGTATATGAATATTAGATATGACATAATGTATATTGATTCTTTACAGGAAACTATATCATCATTATCAGAGTTGAAAAATTTTGATATCAGTCATAATCAGTTTGAAGAAATCCCAAGTAAGTTTATGTACTGAATAATTTGTATTTATATTACATACATGGCCTGTATGACTACAAATTAATGGGCGTTTAAGTGACCTTTCTTTTCTCAAATTTAGCATATGAAATTTGCTTAATTTTGAAAAAACTAAGGTTCTCATTAAATTGTAGACCTTTTTATAGTTCTTAGCCAGATTTTTCAATGAAAAAAATCAGCTAAAAGTTTGGCGAAATACAGGCGAGTGGGCGGGCGGACAGTTGGGTGAGCAGTTGGATTGTCCGGTGTCGTTAACAATGGCATTAAAGCTTACAATTTAGCATATATCTCTGCCATTTATTGTCATAACTTTATGAAACTTCATACAATGATAACATAACATTGTGATGAAAAGAATTAGAAAGTAACCACAACTCTACCTGGCTTCATTATGGATTATTTCCCTTTGTAATTTTTGCTTTTAAGTTTTTTAATCTGGCTTTAATGTGGTTTCCACATTACATTTCACATTACATTTCTTGATTTATTTCTATTTAACATTTTATACATCTCTATATTACAGATCCTATATCCAGTTTAGTTCAACTTACAGAATTATATGCATCATATAACAAAATAAAACATTTACCGTCTAGTATTAATAAATTATCTAGTCTTTATACATTAGATTTAAGGTAAGTGATAAATGTTACAGTTTTAGTTGTAGTATGGTAGAAATAAGACAAAGAACATTGTTGTACTGTTTTATTTTCTGTCTTGTTTTAATCAGTTTTACCAGAAAATTGATACCAAATAAAGTTCATTCTATTGTCAATCTTTCTCTTACCTCTGTCTCAAATAGGACTGTTATCAGCGCTTGGCTTAGATTATGTGCTTAGTACTAGTTAAAAGCTTAGGTCAGGAGATCTAAACCTTTCTAGAAACAGCAAGTAGGTAGACAGACTGTCTCAATATTATTGAACGTTGTATCAAAAATGGTGTAAAGCACCATGTAAGCACCATGTATTACTGAATTTGTCTCCAAAGAGACAATGAGTGTGTCTAAGACTGACCACCTAGATATAACTGAAATTTCTTGAACAGTGGCATAAAGCTTTACAAAAAATTGTTTGTGGTTTATTTAAAAAGTCTCTTTCTTATACGGAAGAGATTTATAAGGTTTTGTTTTTCTATCTTAAACAAGAGCTTTTATTACTGTACTAGTTTGTTATAGCTTGATTGTGAAACAAGTTCTTACAACTTAGATTTATCACTTTTGAGTCCTTGAGCAAGAAACTTTTTCCTACTAGCTCAGTACTGGAGGACCAGGGGCCCGTATTATGAAAGGTCTTACGACCGATTTTCATCATAAACCACACTACATGTATATTGTATTGCTAAATTATAGTAAGATTTTTGATAATATGCTGCCCAGGAAGCAGACTAAAATTTGTATTGTGTTTAATGAATGAATTTATTAAAGTTTTAATACTATTTATTTTACAGTCATAACAATATAGAGGCCTTATGTAAAGAATTGTTTTCTTTAATACAAATAGAGGTAAGATATTTAGTATTATTATTACAAGAGCTGTCATTGATCGGGCTCAAAGCATATTGATGATGTTGAAATAGCGAGAAATAAATATTGACAATACATCCATATACATCGATACATTCACTGCGGTACTATTCAGACCAGTTATGTTGTTATAAAACTTATAACAGTTCATATTTGTCATGAAAGAAATGCAACAATGTACCATCTGTGGAATGGGGCTATTTCGTCAATGGTGGTGCTGTCATTGTTTTAGACCTATCCGTTCATATTATAGTAGCGCACCTGTTTCCACTCAGGATAGAAGGTTTGTCTCGCAAATTTGGACACCTTTATTTATTATCGTTTATTATCGATATTTCAAAATGCATATTGATTATTGATTGGGAAATAAAGACGATACATTAGTATCGTTGAAATCAATGACAGCTCTAGTTATTACTATATATCTATTCCTTGGTACAGTTTGTCAAGTAGGTGTGACTAGTTTACTAATTAGAAAATATAAATTTGAGATGGATGATATTTAATCACTAATCTGTTATCAGAAAATGAGATGCTTACTAGCATTTTAACTAGATTTTTAAACTCTGGTTATTAGAGAGCAATTCTTCTCTGCCGAACTTTAACATTTCTCAATGGATTTTAACCAAACTTTTACATACATCAATACATATGTCAGGATGCAATTGGTGAGTCGGCAAAAAGAGGAAATATTTTAGTAGGGGCCACAAAATCATAGGTGGGTCCTGGGTATTGTCTAATAAGGGTTTCAGAGCAACATTTTGGGATTATAATTAATGTTATCAAATAATTGTTTTTGATATATATGTAATATATTTTCATATTCTGTTTATTTTATTTTCCTACACAGGTGCTAAATCTAAGTTCAAATCCATTAAAAGAAATCCCGTGCCATGTTAGACATTTAATGAAACTAAATACATTAGATGTTGGATCATGTCATCTACATAATCTTCCCAGATCTATAGGAGCATGTTCAAATTTATCTACTATATTGTTACAAAATAACAGGTATGTTCATTGTGTTACTTTTTATCTTTCCAATGGAATACTGGTGTTTTCTATGAAGTTATACATGTATTTTTTTAAGTTTTATAAGGTAGACCAAGCTTCAGCTAACTTTTAATCAACAGAACAAATTAATGAATTTTGGTCCTCTCTATAAAATGTTCATTATAAAAACAGAATATATTTTATGCTGTTTTAGATTTTGTTTGGTACTTAATATATGTATTAAAGTAGAAAATAGTATTTACAGTAAACCGGTTTTTGTGAACTAATGTTTACTTGCAGCTACACACCTTTAATAATTCTGTTTGAAAAGGATGCTCCCGCTAATAACTGTATTTACATTACGGGACGGATAATGGCCAGTTTTCCGTACCCAAAACGGCCGTTTTTTGTGATCGGTAGAAAAAGTCTACCTCTGCAGAGCAACACCTTTTTTTAAACTCCGCCGAAAGTCGCTCTACAGAGGTTACACTACTAATAATATGAACTGAATAAAGAAATGTTAAATAAAGAAGTGTGTTCATTGTTAAGATGTGGTTTGAAAAACATATTGTTATATTGAGATATAGAGGATATTCATCAACTTTGGTGTAAGATAGATTTTTATTTCACTGAGTGAGCTCAGAAAACAGATTTTCACGAGTGAAAATTTCATTTTCTGAGTTCACGAGTTGAAATAAAACAGATCTTACACCAAAGTCAACGAATATTCTGTTTCTTTCATGTATAGTTATGTGTTTTATTAGAGGTATATTACACAAATAATAATGGGAGGTCAATTCTTCATAAATATGGGGTCATTTATCGTCTAATATTACGTCATGAACAATGAAAATATAAGGTTGTATTTTCACTACAATGGAAAAAAAAATATATCATCGAATAACGCAATATTTCACCGTTCAGCTTGAAAGAAATTATTCTATTTACAGTATAGAAAAGTTACCATCACAATTAGGACAACTTGTGCATCTTGTACAACTAGATATGGATGGAAATAAACTACAATATTTACCTTATACATTATCTTATCTTAGTGAGAAATTAACTATATCAGGTATACTTGCATTTGTTCTCTATCATTTCATTCTGGATTTTGTCTATTAACACTACTGTTTGTGTTTACAGAGAATATTTGTTCATATACAATTGTACATGTACTGATAAAAATTGCTGGTCATCAATTCTGCCACTATTGAAATTGCACCCCCCCCCCCCCCCCAAAAAAAAAGATGACTATAATAATTGCATTTTATTTTTGTTGTGTGAAATTAATGCTTAATTCAAAATTCTCTAAAATGCTGTCTTTCAGTTTAATCTGATGTATTTTATATAAATTCAATATTAAAATTTGAAACATGAGGGAATTATTTTTTATGTCCCACTTCATAGATCTCTGTATGTTTGATTGAAAGTTCTGATTGAATTGTCAATCTACTGCACTTCAAGGCTGGATAGATAGATTTATTTCTGTATAAAAATATAAATTAACATAAAATCATCATACATGTAGTAATAAAATAAACATGATAATAATATTATGCCATCTATATTACATACACAAAGGATAACACAAAAAAGGGAATAAACACCCCTTATTTCCATTGTGGTCCTTGGATATATATAATAATAGGTGGCATGTGAAGACATGTTTAATGTTAACAGAATCACAGTCAAAATTGAAATTGAAAGACATCGAAGGGTTTAGGATGCGCCCTTCAATTGAGCCCTTTCTTCTTTTAATTTAATATTGCTACAAAACAATGTCTAGAACTTTAATACATACAGGGCTGGACATTAAAGGTTGTTCTATTGGTCCTCATGACCTATATTTGGATTCTGACAACTTGTTACTGCTTGTAAACATTTGGTGTTGGCAAGTGAAATATGTAATACTATATTCAAAAATAAATGTTGAGCCATGTTATATGACATATGTAAATTAGAAAGTTAGATTGTTTCTTTTTCAGTTAAAGATAATCCATTGTTATCAGAGGCTGATTATTCCAAGTATACAAAGAATCCATTACCTGTGCCATATATGTTTCCTAGTCTGAAAGAACTTACTGCTAGATATATTATAAAACGCAACATTCCACACATTGATACATTACCACTTGTCTTACAAGGTTAGTTTATTTAATGTATAAATATCTGAACCACAAGATATAGTAGTTAAAACTTTAACATAGAATTCCCCTGGTATAGTGTGTAAATATTGACCCCGACCTGACATTTCACATTTGCATCTAATAATTATCTACACATATCCCAATGAAAGTCAGTACCGTGCTTATTTTACACTTCGGCAGGGATGGTAAAAATTATAGAAGTATGTTTGTGTGTTAAGTTTTAACTCATAATCCTCACAGTCGCACTTTAATCGAGCATTAATACTACATTCGTATTCAATGTAATGAATATTCTTGCATAAAGGTCAGGTCGGGGTCAAACTTTACACACAATACAAACCTATGTCCATGACCACAGAAATTTTCTCCAAAAACTAGTATCTAATTGTACATTATGTTTTTAATTTTTTCACTCAGATTTTTAAGATGTATTAGCTATTATTTTATGAAAAAAAACGGTATGCAGTAAAAATGTCAGAGGTAAAAATGCAGTAAGGTATTTTATACTTTGTATTTAATGTTCATTTTCTATTCATAAGATTTATTTTTTTTACTTTACAGAGATGTTACAAGAGTCTGGAAGTTGTTCAGAATGTGGAAGACCAGTCTGCGAATTTTATAGAAGTGAAATGGTTACAGTCCATTTTTCATCGAGAGATGATTGGCTTCCTCTTTATAAACAGTTATGTTCTCCACATACACCTCAGGGCTGTGGATAGTGGAATAGAATAATTCAAGTCTGTCACAGACTGGGTCCAAATGTTAGCTATTTTTATAGTGCAATTATGCTATAAAATAATATTTATTAAAAAATTCCTGAGGCCATCGTTTCATATTGATAGTGTTATAAAGATTTGCCAGTGTTTGATGTCTATCATGAACTGGTCGTATTACGTGAACACCAATGGTGGTTGGCTTGGAAGGAAGGAAGCCATCTTGTTTGTTCATTCTTCATGTCTTACTTATTTATCATTCGGAACACCTCGACCTTTCATGAATGAATAATCTCGGAAGGATTTGTGGTGGGTCTACCCTGGTGGCCTTGGTTTTTACTACCTACGCAATTTGCAAAGCGAAGCACATAATGTTTATGCAAAATAGTTCTTGTTGTATACACACAGATCTTTGTCAAAACATATTTCTATGATATATATTGAACCAAGTATTGTTCAGCAGTATCATTGAACTGTGTAATTTCAAATTAATGGACTAAAAACAAAACATCACTCATGGCCTTAACGATCGTGTATTTGTTTACTTCAACACCGGTAGTTCCAAAATGGCGTCTAAATATGTCCGAGGTTATTTGTAGCGAATGGCCGAGGAGTTACGAATGACTTATTCATATGATTTTCTCCAAACTTTTTATGAATTAGTTTAACTACCAGGTTAATCTACCCAGAGAGTTATTTCTCTTGGTTTGTATGTTAGTCAATAGTCATATTTTGTGGCATGTTTTATTGGGTTAAGTTGACTATTGGGATCATATGACCTAGTGGTTTGATTAGTAATCATGCATGTCCAGTAAGAAAGGGGATTTTGGTTCACACTACCTATTATACATTTATGTTCAAATACAATTGTATGCCTTGTAAATGTAGATTTTAGACTATGAAGTACATGAATTTGTTTATTGTGCCATCTTTCAGTGCTCTGTCATAAGTGTACCTAAATAAATTGACTGTTTAAATAAAAACAAAAAAACATGAAACTTTCAAGAACATGTACGTACCATTTCAATTTTTTGTTGATAATTTATTTCATTTTCTGTAATTTTAAACCAAAAATTAACATATTGACCATCTGAATCTATTAAAATGTCCTTATCTATGTGCTTAGAAAGTCTAATATAAAGGTGCTTTTAAAGGGTTTTAGATGTTGATTCTTAAACAGTTAATGCACATGCACTAGCCACAGGCAACAGCTACAAAAAGCCCTTTGTACATAGAGATACTGTTTTAGCTATACAGAAGGGCTTTCAATGCTTGTTTTAATTAGCTGTAGCGGTGATACTCCTAATTTGTAGAGTGTTGAGATAAATTGAGATGATAATGGTGTACTCACATGAGACTGCTGTCTGTTGAAGCTTTATATCAACAGTCTACAAAGTTAGTGGGTGCCCAGTTGCCAGGACAACAACTTTTTAGTTCGGGCAACCAATAATTTTTTTGGGGGCAATCTACAAACTAGGTATAACATTTGCTACTAAAATGACCTGTTGGGACAACCACTTTTATATCTTAATTGTGTAGGCTGCATCAACATTATTGACCTTTTAAGTTACATATCTAGTCATTGTTTGGGACCAATTGTTTTATTTATATGTTTTTTACAAATTATATCTTATTTATTTATTTTGTTATGTCTAAGATACCTTTTGGTGTGTTCGGGCACATTGTATACCCAAGTATTTAATGAAATTGTTTAAAAATTGTATTACATTTAGTATGAAATGTATGTAATCAGATGTCTTGCTGATCCTCACAGGTGCCAGGCGTAATATATTTTCTGATTGTATATATAGAGAATAGTGGCTGGTACCTGTGGATATCACCAGGAGCTGTAATAATAGAGTATACAAGTATGAGTAATAAGTTTTAGTCTTATTGTGTATATTTTTTACCTGAAACTTGGACATCTTTGCTCTTTAACCATCATGAAATAAGTCAAAGACAAAGGTTCAAATTCCTGAGCTGTGTTATTGATTTTAAAAAATAACTTGATTTGGTTGAATTAAAAAACTACTGAAGGAAGTTTACCTTGAATGGTAGTAAAATATCTGTTAACATTAAATGTTAATTGAATATTTGCAAAATGCAAATTATATAACTACTAATCCAATGATGTATTATTTCTATCCAATTTGTTAAGCATATAATAATATAATATATTGCAATACATACTGGTTTTTTGCGTAGACATGCAAAGCATTAATTAATGCATGTACCTCGTCCTAATTGGATCAACATAGCATGCATATGGTATTTTCGAATGATCTCTTATCCAAATGTTTTGAATTACTAGTGAAAATAGTTTATATGTTAGAAAAATGCGTGGTTTGAAACAAATATTTGAAGATATTTTTTTCTATCAATTGACTAAATGTTTAACCTTTAAAAGCACAGTAAGATTATTTTAAGTATTTAATACATTTTAACATTAACTTAAACATTTTACTATCAGGTTTTGATAAAAACAAACAGTACGACACATGTATAACTACAAAACTAGTTCAAGGAAAAACGAACCGGTTAAAAACTATTAGAACTCGTATCGCAATATTAACTGGTATATCGGTTAGCTGTTACACCCCTTATAATAAACATACCCGGTAGTCTTTTATTTTATTTTAGTGATTCAAGTTATGTAATACACATGTTCATTATGAAAATCTTTTTTTTCTGTATATCATATTTTATGTATTTAATATGTTATGGTTCATCTTAGTGTCCAGATTTTTATATGTCTATATTTCATCAATCTAAGATTATTTGATAATATCTATGATTATATTGATTTCTGGTTGTAATGAATCCCTTTATTTATAATAACCTTACAATAACAACCACCTTTTCACAAGTCTTCAAATTTTTGGGTTGAAGTTCAGTTTATTCCATTCTTTTTATATTGATAGAGAAATAATGGTTCTTTACAACTTAATTTAAAGGGTATATGTCCAAGTCATTTTATTGTTTGATTGACTAAGTTTCTTTTAAAGTTTTCGTCCATCATGCTAAGAATTAATCATGCGGACCAAAATGATAACAATATCTATAACA
Organism: Mactra quadrangularis; assembly: GCA_025267735.1. NCBI lineage: Eukaryota > Metazoa > Mollusca > Bivalvia > Venerida > Mactridae > Mactra > Mactra quadrangularis. Next base: position 22,128,314 of record CM046301.1, on the reverse strand, counting down.
AGAAATGTCCTAAATTCCCTAATTTTGAAATAAAAAATTTCAGTATTGTACGATTGTATTTATAAGCAACTTACAAAATGGAAATTGTCGAGCCATTTGTGCTGTGGTAATTTGGATGCATGACTTATGAACAAATTACATGTGTACTTTTTATATGCCCGAAAGAATTTCGGGCATATTATGTTATACCCCCTGGCTTCCGTCTGTCCGCAATTTGGTTTCCGGAGCATAACTTAAGTTCCATTTGGCCTACAATATTCAAACTTCATAGGATGATTGTCCATATCGGGTAGAAGACCCCTATTGATTTTGGGGTCACAAGGTCAAAGGTCAAGGTCACTAATACCTTAAAACTGAAAACAGTTTCCGGAGCATAACTTAAGTTTCATTTGGCCCACAGTATAAAGGAAATATTCTCATGTCTTACAAATGCTTCATCTTAACTAAAAAAACAACACTTTCAGGCATATAATGCTCTGCCTAGCGGTGCTCTTGTTTAAACTTACACGAATTTGTGAGTTACAGACCTGTGCCATTTAATCGCTTAGTTTCTGATACTAAGCATAATATGCTATATTGTGTTAAGGATACAACACATTCAGTTTTGAACACAACTGAGGTGACAATCTTAAGATTATTCCTTCTTCATTATAATCATTTAGATTTGCCTATTTTATTATAAACACTATTTTCTTTAATTACATGTACTTAATGTTGGTATTGTAGCTCTAAAAAAGGTTTTTGTTTGTTCAAAATGTGCTGGTGTCAATTGTTACACGATATTTCTGTCAAACCTTTCTTTGTCTTTCAAAAATGCCTTAAATAATCCTCAGGACCTGGGGTGCTTTTCACAAAAAGTCTTACAAAAAAATCTTTGTAAGTCTAAAGCAAGAAACATTAGTAATACGCTCATTTTTTCCCTTATCAATTCTAATTTTATATACAAATTGTGTAGAATTGTGTATACATGTACCTTTACAATATCATATCATAGCTATGCTTATTATCTGTCTGACTTTGAAGTGCTAATTATATGAAACTGACTTAGATAGATTTTTTTCGTAAGAATTTTTGTGAAAAGCACCACTGTTATCCATTATCTTCAATCTTAGATAGCTGTAATAACACTTTAAACATATTACTAGTTTTTTGATAATCCATTACAATTATGTCTTGACTTCTTATGGTCTGATTGTGGAAGAAAATGTCCATCCCAATTTGTGTATCCCTTTGTATTGTTGTAATTACTAAAGCATCATATACAGGTTTTATTTTCTTATGTTGCTTTGGTTAGTTTTAATTTGTTCATGCTTATATAGTTTAGAAGTAATTTTACCTTTATTACCTTTACAAAATTTTATGTATAATAAGTATTTATATTTTATTTTAAATGATAATCCAAGGATATTTTATAGCACAAGTTGTTTAGAATTGTCAAGTATTGTATTAATGTTTATGAAAATTCCGAGCATGTTTTGTATCTACATTTAATGTATGGGCATTGATGTCTTTGACATTTTGAGTATTTGGACATATTTTGCCAGCTGACAACAGTAAATAATTTTGTTTTTGTTTAATTTTAGGCTCATATATTTCATTTTTGATATAGATCGTTTTTTCTCAACTGTCAAAACATGAATAATTTCACAGTGACTTTGTGCTCTTTATTTTACACCAATGGTATTGTGATAGTGTGTAATCAATCACCGTGAAATTATTCAAACTTTGACAGTTGAGAAAAAATAGACAATAATATATTGTTAAATTTCATTCAACTGTCATTGGCACATACTTCCTGCATACATCCTCCCTGATTTAAATACTACAGTACAGTACTTCTATAATTAAACTCTATGAAAACAGGTATCTGTTTACATGTGAGAGATTACTGAACTAATATGGAGTATTTTAATCAACAGGTTTAATGTATGGGTCATAGAAAGTTGAATGAAATTTACAAATAAATTGCTGCTGCAAACAAGTATTTTTTTTTTAATTCACTTGTCTTTGAACAAAAAGACAAAAATGGATGGGCCGACTTGATTTGCCCGGGCGGCTTACGAACCGGCGTAAGCCTATCGCCGATCGGCTCGCCCGGTGTGACATATGAATCAAGCGATCCGGCTAACTAATTACTGTTGCAGACGGTCGCATTTCAAGTAGTGTGTGTAAATAAATCCATATCAGTAGTTAAAATTCTAAATTCCTGTCTGGCGAGAAAAAATTTGTACTTGTAATATAATTCTTACACAAATGACGCGTAAGAAAGTTTAATTGAACACATCAATTAGTATTTTGTCCATAATCGTAGTAAATTTTTGTAATAATGGTTTCACCTGTATCTATTTTTAGCCATATTCGTCACATGCTCGCCACTAGCCGCTTTAACAAAACCGGCGCATTCAGCGTGCGCCAGTTGTTGACCCGGCTCAATCTCAGAGCAAATAAAGCGAATCGCCGGTAGCCGTTTCTGAATCGGCGTACGCCGGTTTGAGCCACCTGGGCAAATCAAGTCGGCCATACGTCTTCACTGATGTTTTGGATATTTTATAGAAATATACATGTATGCATTAATTATATGTTTAGAATTTTGACTCTAAAAGTAGGCTATCTACTACAAGATTTTACGTACAGTATATGTGCTTATTTTTATGTACAAGTATTTATGTTAGTATTTTATTGTTTTATATTTGTTGGACCAGTGATATACATTCATGTGTTTAACACAAAGTATATTCTATATAAATTCCATTTTTTATCTTACAGTGTCATATATGTGTTATTTTTGTAATTTGTTTTGCACATCCTATATTTTGTTGTCTTATATTTAAAGATTGTTTATGGATTTATTTGCCTTATATACATTGTGTATGTTTATTCATACTTTATATTCATCTAATTTACCCTTTACAACAGTTTTGTTTATCTTCTAAAGATAAATAATATAGGACTAGTCTGATTTACATGACCAATGTTCTATTGTCTTATAATATCAACATTTATCTACAATGGTTGAGTTGTTGTCAAACACATTTTTTCTTGATTTGAATTTATGTAAAACTTGTTAACTTTATTATTGATATTTGATCAACAAATCAGTCAATTTATTGTTGTTGAACCATATCATGGAACCTTTTAGGGACTTTAGTCAGTTATCTTTCCCCGATAAAATCTGAAGCAATCCTTTTGGTAAGTAGGTCCTTACAGTTGGAATCTTTGGATTTTATCATTGAAGTCCTATGCAAGGATAACAAAATATTTCATCTAATATCTTTCTTGTTAATGAATATATTAACAGATGTGGTCAAATTTAGATAGTTTTTACCCTAAAAATACTTAGCTTGATTCTCAAACAAATTAAATGATTTACAAAAATGTTATTAATTTGGGGAAATTGATATTGAAAAGTAAGGGTAAAATCCGAGTAATCCAACTAATTGGACCAAGCTATTAGAAGAGTATACAAGGGGAAATAACTGACTAAGGTCCCTCATTGTACATTACATTCAAATAAATCATCAGAAAATTCAGAATGTTTGCCTTATTATATGATGGTTTTATAGAATAAATTGATTTTAACATTGATTTTATTTGGGTGTGTGGCACTGCAGGCTGCATGCAGGATTTTGAATCTAGTTTTCCAAATAGGGTTGCTGGTTCAAGCCTCATCCGTAAGGTAGTTATACAAACTGATACCCTTCCATTAAAATTTGACATTGATAATGATTTTCCTCCACAATGAAGTATATGGAGAAGATGTCAGCCTTGTGAAAGAGAAGGTTGTACTGGTTATCAACAGAGGTTCTGGATAACTAGGTTAGGTGAGCTGGCTATTGATATATGACCATAATTGGTGTTGACATGGCATTAAACTCGATCAAACAGAGCTGTAGATGATAATCTGATCAAAACTATTTTTACGGTTCGGGTCTCTGGTACCACCAAAGAATGCTGGACAGGTCAAGGTCAACCATCCTGATAGTCAAAGAGCCTATGGGGGTCTAATTTCTATTTTCTACTTTTTCCGAATGAAAAATATTTTGTTTCACTCTTCTTTTACTACTACTTATCTATTTACTTTCTATAGTCTTTCAATTTCATATCTTTAATGTCAATAAGCACATCTAGCATATAAATATAATCAATGAGTTTTAATCATTTCAAGAAAAATACATCAACACTTTGTACAAATATAATTATATATAATATATTTCAATTAGATGGATACAAAGTAGCAAATGTAAGAAATCCAGTATGTCCAGGCATTTGTAGAGCTGGTGCAGATGTTTTAAAAAAGAAACTTTTCTCATCCTTACAACCTATAAGATCAAAGTCATGTCTGGTATTATCTAACTTTAATTTATCAAATCTTGGTCTTTTAGTGTCACTTTTACCATCCTCAACATCTTTGTTGCCTGTTTTACGTTTTAATTCTTCAGGGGTATTGACCATTTGTTCACTATTGTCATTCTTGGAATCTTTTAAATCTTTATTACTGTTCTCACTTTCATGAACAGTGTCAGTTCTTTCACTGGTGTCCTTCTGTTTACCATTACCAGTGTTACTATTTATAGTAACATTCCCATCATGCAACACAAGTTCAGATGGACCAAGGTCAGGTAAAGGCAGATTAACAGTTCTAACATCATGATTTCTCAGTAAACACTCAAATGTCTTCAGTTCAACAAAACCATTACTAGTTAATGTATTACATGTCCTCTGTACTTGTTCTATACATGGTGAGAATGAACATATTCTGCCACCTGAAATACACAAATAACTTTACTGAAAGTCAGGCACACATACATGAATATACAAAACTTAAATCTCACACTTGATTGGTTATTTCTCAAAGTCATGATTACAGCAGATTTCACAAGATATAAAGCATTGAATAAGGCATAACCAGTCTTTTGTCTCAAACAGAAACAAGAAATGTTTGTCAAACATTATGTTCCATAGGAGAGCATATTACAATAGACAAAAACTATTTTCTAACAAGATTATTGGCATATTGAGCATGAACATGTTAATTTTGTGTCCTTAGTATTGAATGGGGTAATATTGACCCCAGAGACATAATTTTAATTTTATCAGAGGACAACACTATTTAAAAGAAAATGTTGAACATGGACAGATTCATGCTAATACTTATACAAGTGGCAGACAAATGTATGAAACCGAACTGTTTAGTTTTTCTCTTTTACCATTCATTTGGTAGACCATATGAGATGTGATACAACAGAATATAAGTAAATTAAATACTTATTTACCCATTAGTTAGTAAGTTGTATGTTTAATCCCTTTCAAGTTATTTATTTTATATACTGGATTTAACGCTGTGTCAACACATTTTGGTTATTTACTGCATACAGCGCACCTAACCTAGCTTTCCTGGACCCTTGTCTATATCCAGTACTCGCCTACCCTTCTACTAGGCCAGAAACTTCTCTGTATACCTTATTAATGGAGCAAAATTGACATAATTGTCAAAATTTCATGGAAGGGCATAACCTACCAGGGGGATTCAAACCTGTACCACCTTCGATCAACTAGATTCAAAATCCTGGTGCCTAACCAACTGGGCTACCGCCCTGGGTTTAATCCCTTCGATTAGAAATATGACGCTATACACGCATCAATACATAAATGTACGGTATTCTGACCTGAGTTATGTACTAATACAGTACATTACAGAAATTCTTACCTTCAAGTTTTAATGCTTGTTTGGCACTAACAATAACTTCCCATGGTTTAGGTAGATCTAAGAAAACGGCATCAGCTATGTGATCTAACTGGAATCCATCTTGACATACATCACGATGTGTAACAGTAACATACTCTGATATACCTAAATACAATATAATAGTATGTCTTAGAAGAAACAACAAATTGTTGAAGAACATTATGAACAGATTTAAAGAAATTAAATTATTAAAATGAAGTAGATCTATTCTAATTCTGAAATTAGCTTCCTTTTAACACTTTTCAATTCCTTAGATTATAAGTTATCTTTTAAAAAATCTCCATAAAAATATACCCAATGAGGTTTGTACTTATACAGCCTTAATAAATTAATTATCAAAGGGATTATATCAAACTCCCACTGCATAAAAAGGCAGAAATTCTTCAGAAAGAGCTCAAGTGATTTGCTGACAACTTGGCTTGGCCATGCAATAATCACTTGTAGTTAAACTTTTTAGCTGAATTGTTTTAATTGAATAAAAAAGGCTGAAATTATGAGGTTTCATTCTTGGAATTGGCCATGTGGCACCAAAGGTTACAACGGGAAATTTTATAACCTAAGGGTACAAGAATGGACTCAAATGAGCAAAAAATTGATTGGTCTTAACAATAAATAAACTCTCACCATGAATGTCAAATTCTTCTGCAGCTACTTTAGCTCTCTGATCATGAAATTCAAAGGTATGTAGATGTCCAGTTGGTGCAATAGTTCTTATAATAGAATGTGACAACGAACCACTTCCAGTACCTGCAATGTAGTTCACATTAATATAAATTACTGTACAGTCATTAAATTTGGTAATGCACAGAAAAAAACTTTATACGGCTCAACTTTTTGTTTGCTTACTGGGGTATTTTAATTCTTCCTAGTACATACAGGTAGGCCTAGTATATAATTGAAAAACTTCCTAGTAGATAAGTTTGTATTTTCTTATTGACTAGTATTGCAGTCTTTGCCTTAACCCAGAGGCCCACAGCCAAAACAGCAATTTTAAGAACATGGGACCTCCTAGTCTTGTGCTTACATGTATATACATGTAAAAGTCATGACTTCTAGTTCCACATTGGGGTATTATTCTGTTATGGCAGGGTCTCATAGGCTTAGAAGCCAAAAAGACCCTGTGGTAATAGATTAAAGTCCCAATGTAAAATTAATTAAAGCAGGCATATATAATTAACTAGGGACCTCTAGAATCAACATAACTACATCTTTCTATGTACTGCCCAGGACAAAAGTGTCACAAGCAAGAGACATCATTACAAGATAAAAGAACAGTAAATACATTTAAAATCGGTATAATTGGATAAAAACATTTCTGGCGTTTAGGTTGTTAGCTTCTTTTGACGGGAATAAAGCGGCAGCACATTCCATTGACAGCTAGCACCCAGCATAAAACTTTTCTTATCTTGTTTGTTGTTAGCACAAATTTCAATATAGGATTCTGTAGGAGTCCCGGTTATAACATCCTGCACACTACCGTTCCCTACCTGACTCAACAACTATGGATCCTGGTCTCAAGTCAAGCTGCATAGTTATAAAACTAATGTCAGTGGAATATAATATTTGTGTTCTGTGTGGTAAATTGATCGTCCATAACTCAGGAGTAGGGTGAAGAATGTACAAATATCCTTTCTTGCAATACACCCGGCTGCCATACTGTTTACCAATCAATTCTGAGTGTCTAAGTGCACCATATCTTGTCTGAAACGTATCACCGTCCTTAACGACGATGGAATGCATGTTGTCAAAGCCAAGATATAGCATGACAGTGTCTCCATTCTCAATATTTGGCTTGTATTTCGCGAAACTCATTTTGCATGCTTTTCTTTTTTTGATCTTACTCAATGGACGCTTGCAACTCATAACCGGTGTAGACGTAAAATACAACCTCATTGGTAGTTACGTCCCTTGGTTTTACTACGTACCATGGACTAAAATTTATATTGCAGTACCTTCATTGGAAAATGAACTATAGTGTTCTGTGAAAGATTCAAAGTTAAATTTTGTGTAAAAATATTATCTTTTAGTATTTTTTATAGGCGGCTTACAGCATCAATTTTGCAAATGCATCTTTTGTCATGCTTTTGTCGTAATTGATGATTAACATCACTTTATATATTACATAAGGAACATTTCAATGACATGTAAAACACTACTGTTGGTGGATAAGAATTAGAGCGTTTTCCTTTTCACTCAAGACTTTGTAAACATGAAGATTAAATGGCACAAATTACTTGTTTAACCAATGCAAATTTAATTGAATTAAGTCAAACTGATAAATCATAGTGCTAATTACTTGTTTATTGTCTTCAACATGTAAGGATATAATTTTATACATGTATAGCAGTTTTTGTTTAACTAATGTTAAAGTGTGATCACTGTCAGAAATGATATTTGTTATTACCAATTAAACCTTGCTGTCTTGGACAGCATAGATAGGCATTGATACATAGGTACATAGGTAGCAGAAAACTATATTAAATGTTCTAAATGTCTAATTCATTTAATAGATTACACCCGTCTTTAGATTGACAAAGGAAATGTTGTAGGCATGGTGTTGTTGGATCTGCAGAAAACTTTTGACACTGTCAACCAAGCCATTCTTTTAACCAAACTTAAAGTATGTGGCTTGGGTAACGACATTTGTCGGTGGTTTGAGTCTTATATCTGTCTGAAAGACAACAATTAGTAGATGTATCAGGTACTTTTTCAAGTAATTCAACTGTTACATGTGGGTTTCCACAAGGTTCGATCCTTGGCCCTTTATTATTTCTTTTATACGTTAATGATATGCCCAGTGTCGTGAAAAACAAATCTTTATTATATGCTGATGATTCTGTTATCCTTGTATCTGGAAAGAACATTTCATATGTTGAACAAGTTTTGTCTCATGATCTTTTTTCAGTTAGTCAGTGGTTAACTGATTATAAATTGTCTTTACATCTTGGTAAAACTGAAACAATAATTTTTGGTTCTAAACAAAAATTTAAATCACAAACAAACCTCAATATCTCATGTAATGGTACAAACATTAATGCTACAAGTTCTGTCAAATACTTTGGTGTACGTAAACCATTGATCAGTATTTGTCTTTCCAATCAATGGCTGAGTCAGTTCTTAAGAAAGCCAATGCTCGAATTAAATTTTTGTATCGTAAAAAATATTTTCTTAATTTTCATACAAGAAAACAACTTGTGACAGCAATAGTTCAATGCCACTTCGACTACCCTTGCTCTGTGTGGTACAATGTAAAATTAATTAAATATATATATAATTTCACATCAACTTTTTAACATTTCCTACATAAGTAATATGTTTTTATTTATTTTTCCTAGTCAGGTATTGGTCTATTAATTTTTAAGATCTCTGTCTCTGTACATTTGTGATTAACTATACTATGTTACATGCAACGCTTTATTAAATACTTTCAAATTTCTGTGATATGATATCTTAGATTTCTGTGAACATGATTTTATTGTAAACATTAATTTTGCCTCTCCGTGTCATACTACTACAAAGTCATGTAACCGGTAACCAATGACCACAATGGAAACAAGAGTTTACTCTTTTTGTGCTAACCCTGGTGCTGGTATTTTATGACATGGTTATAATATAAATATGTATATATATGTAACTTAATTTTAATATTTATTTATTTATTTATTTATTACTGTAGTATCATATTTTTATTGTTAAATCATTATGCCATGTTGTATTTTGCCAATACTTACATAAATCTATCCATGTATCTACATAGTAGACTCATTCCCACTTAGAATGTACATTTGATGTCTCCAACGTTTATCATGTTTTCAGGAATTTAACTTACAGAATTTATGTAAATGAAATGCATATTTACAAGTGATAGTGCTATAGTAAAAGTATAAACGACATATTTCGTGAAGAAAACTTCTATTTTTTCAAAATATTGTCTCTTAATTAAGCTAGGGGGTAGAAAATCCCTATGTCTCCAATGACAAATTCTTACAGTTAGCTTAAAATTGTTAAAAAATTCAGACAGATTTCCAATTTAATATATCTTTAATATATCAGTTATTACTAAATCCTCAAGAAAAACGCATATTATAATGTAGATTCAAAAATAATTTTCCACACCTCATACAATAAACGTTGTCTCCAAACTTCGATAACGTACGGGACTTTTATTTAAAGGCTTCATTAATCTCACAGCTTTGCACTCTATACAAACTATTTTTGTGTAAGTAAAGTCCATAAAGGTATATCCTAATGATAAAACATTCATTTTAGCTGACATTTTATTGGTATCGGTAATTTATAAGCTCATGTATTAAAAAATGAATCGTAATTTTCACCACGTAACGAACGGGACAATTAGTAAAATCAAATTATCTAACAAACCGTTTCAAATAGCTTTTTAAATTCTTCATTGAACTGATCTTCAATGATTAAATAAAAAGTTTATAAAGTGTTTTTATAATTCATTTAAAATGCATATTTGTGACACACAAAGAAACAGTAAAAACAAAATGAAAAATAACGTACGAGTCCGTAACGTACGGGACAAAATGTGACACAATAATTGATAATCGTCTGAATATTTATGATTAATTGCTTTTGTAAGGTTCCTTAACATGCATTTAATCTTCACATACGAAAATATTATGGGAACGGCAATTATAATGAAATTAATGATGTTCAAAAGTAACTAACAAGACTGACTGGAAAATAAGTTATAGTACCTTTTATTTGCAATAAATGATGAATAGTTAGCATTGTTCTTATTTGAATACCATCTAGCTTTGAAATGATAATTTAAAACAATGCCTCGTATGATCAAATTATAACTTTAGAATCATTTTAGCACTCACTGCAATAATTTGATCAGGTTCAAACATTATCTTACTTATTTAATAACGTACGGGACACTGTAGAATTGTCTAAACATGCATTTGCCGGATGATTTGATGGTTGAAAATCACATGTTACCCCACTACTAAATAGCTTTTATTAGTTTATGCGTTAGTTTGCTATGTTTCTTTGTTAAACTTGTCAAAAATTGTTGAATGTTGTTCTCTTAGAAAAATGAAAATGGTTCGCCTAATTATTGTAATTGAGAGATATTATTGTAATTTTATATGTAAAACACGAGTACATTGAATTGTAAAACAAATAACACAACAATGTAAGTTGTATTCTTGCAGTTTAACTTAGTTATCAATAGTTTAGATGACCAAACTGAAGTATATAACGTACGAGCCAATTTTGCTAACGTACGGGACAACAATTATATTCTTTATTGGTTGCTTTGTGGTGGTTCACATGCACACAACGTTTTGTTATAACACTAAGACAATGGTATTTAACTATTTTAAACAGTTTCATTCTATATTTAACTTGTTTGTATCGTTCTGGAACAGTTGATATGAATGCCATTTTAAAACAAATAAAACTAATGAAAATAGCGTATTCAATATTTATGTTTTTCTGAAAGTATCTGGCTTACTCTTCAGTCTTTATCATTTATTCCGAAACATAATACCTTATAGAATGCAACCGTATTGAATTTCTCAACAGTTTGACCATTACTACTTTTAAAAAAGTGAAATTTACAGCTTATGTTCGATTTTCATAAGCACATTTATCAATGCTAGGTGTGACCTTTCACCAGCCTATATCTAAAAAAGTATACTAGCCCAGCTGAAAATATTTTTATACTGCGTACAGAACATGTCTACAATGCCTTTAATTGATTTAAAACTCATATTTGATGACATGAAAAAAATGAAAAAAAATATGCCCATATGTCCACCTTAATTGGGATTGAGTCAGTAGATTGTGTATACATGATCTTATTACGTATTATATCGCGCTACTGTACTTGGAAATTTGAGTTTCTAATTAAGATAAAAACAAGGCTTAGGTACATATGGTGAATTTGTTTACTTAACATTCTTTGATCTCTAAAGACATTATACGCTAATTATAAACGTAAATAAACTATCCGTTGCTATTGACCGCATTTATAAACGTTTCAAGTAGTACATTTTATATTTCATATTTGAATGTAGACAGCTTCAGTATTGATTTTCTTTAATTGTAAGACAAATTTAAGTACAACGTACGGTCAACTTCGAGTGTACATGTACAAGGTAATTCTTGGTGGCGCTTAGTTTAAGGTCTATCAGAGCATGAGACAAACATTTTGCTATCACGGTTCTTTCAGACCATAAAATATTGTAATGGTCCAGTAAAGGGTATAAATATGTATCTCATCAATAATTCACAAATTGAATAACCTGCTGCTTGTGAAACGGAATGTTTTATTACATACTCGGTTATTGAATGGATATTTTAAATTAATTCATATTTTCAAAACGAAATATGCTATTTGAAACATCTGAAATTTCAAAAGCTATCAAGGAGAAATCCTCTGATACACCAGCTAAAACATTTGATATAGTCAATTCAGAAAAAGAAAATATTCATGTAAAAAATGACAACGATCAGACGTACTACCACCTTCTTGCATACAGTTATGATAGTGACGAGGACGCTCCGGCTTTAACACCAGTTGTTTATCAACTAAGTAACGCTGGTTTGGATATCAACTCTGTTGATAAAGATGGTAACACCGCTCTTCATGTTGCAGCGAGGACACCAAACTCTAGACTTCTTATTCGTGCGTTTCTTTTGGTTGGAGCGGACATAGGATTAGAAAATGTCAAGGAACAGTCACCGGTTAAGTTGGCAAAGGCATACCCAGAAAATGCAAAGGTATTCAAACACTTCGGATCTGATTTGTGGAATTCTGTGCTTGATGGTGCAGTCGAAAATGTTGAAAAGTTGACAAACAATTGGTGCAAGATTGATCTAAAGAGAGATGGCAAATCTGTATCCGATCTTGCTTCTGAAAAAGGAACTATGATGATAAAGAAATGTCTCCTTGATAATGAAACAACAAATGAATTCATTCATTATTGTTTGGCTGGAGATAGACAGAAAATGAGACCATATTTTAAGAAACCTGGCATCAAAGTCGATGCAACGACGTCACTATTCATTGACAAGGCTTCTGGTAAGTTCATCGATCTACCAATTCTAGGAGAAGCCGCGATATTAGGTATTAATTCTGTAGTCAGAAAATTATTGAGAAAGAACGCGAACGTTTATAGTAAAGTTGACGATAAGCCACTGTTTCTCTACGTACTAGAAAATATAGCACCAAATAAATATTTCTATGAAACTATTGATATTCTGGCTAAAAAGATAGATTTTGCAAAATATAAAAGAGAAACGCATGCGATAATAGATGCTGCATACGAGAAAAAGGTTCCTATTGATGTTCTACGGACAATGACAGCTAGCGGTCTTGATTTATTTGCTGCTGATGATAGCGGTCATTTCCTAAGAGACAGAATCTTAATGAAGTGTTTCAAAGAGGTTCCTCAAAAGCTTGCTAAAGAAATTGCTTATCCTGATAATATACTTATTGATATGGCCAAGAACGGATGTATGGATGTCATTAATTCGTTGCTAAATAGGAGCTATGACTATTTGGATGTTGCAACCGATGATGGTGGCTCAGTGAGAACAGGTTTAATGAAATCGATCGGAAATGGCCAAGCAGAAACTTTCTTTACAGAAGCGTCTAAAAATCAACATTTATTTAGGGACGTAGGACGTTTAACTGAAGCAGGACACTTAGAACTAGTTCAGAAAATGGTAACAAAGAAACTTTTGAAAATGACCGATAGAATTGGACGTACATTAACTCACAAAGCTGTACTGTTCGAAAGACGTCACGTGCTTCGTCATCTAATAAAAATCAATTCTGAAGCTCATTGCAACAAAGACAATTTCGGACGAACGCCTTTGTTCTATGCATGTCTATCTGATGAAGCAGAAGATATAATCACCTCACTGAAGATGCTTGGATGTAAAATGGACGACATAGATGTCAATGGTGACAGTCCTAATACTATGATGGAATTTAACGCTAAAGAGAAGGAAATAAAGCTTGAGACTGAACGTAACAAAGATCCGGGTATAGATACGTTTCTGTTTTTTAAATACTTTGAAATGAAAGAAGCAATAAGAGAAGGAAGTTTGGAAAAAGCAGAAGAAGTAAGAACTGCGATGTATAAAGATATTCTTATGAATGATATGATGAAAAAGATGTACCAAACTGAACCACCACAGAGATGTATCCTACATTTCGCGGTTGATGCTAAACGTGACACAATCGCTAAGTATCTGCTAACACTTGGTATGAACTGGGAGGTGACATACAAAGATGGAAATGAAATGATAACTCTCTATGAAGCTGCTGTAAGAAGAAACATGTCATCTATGGGGGATTATATTAGATTTCATATGGAAAAACATGAAAAATACAGAGAACTTTTAAAAAAGCTGAAGAATAAAGGTGTAGTGAAAAACACAAAAGACAATCATGTTGCTAAAACTGAAAATGGACCATCAGTTGATTATAATGATATCAATGACTCGAAAGCTTGTACTATTCAATAAAATACGCGTACAGGTTGTTGCTATGGACTTGATGCCAATCAAATATCACTTTTGTCGATTTAATCAGAAAGGTACAGAGTAGCTTCTTGAAAATGCTATGTATAAATCCGTCTTAGTATATGTGACACGATTTTTGTGAAGACAATATATGACTTGAAAATTCTAGATGACACTTAGTTAATGTGGACTCTGAAACTGTTAGAAAAAAATACGTTCGACTGAGTGCACTTACGCTTTGGATTGCATTAATTACACCATAAGTGGTATCTACGACATATTTATACAAATCCAAGAACACATGTTATTAAATTAAAAACTTACACTTTGCTCATAATAGTTTTCATGTTAAATTTTGCTGTTGAAAACTGTTGTTTTTGTCTCTTGAGAACTAAATGTTTTTAATGTTCTGATTTAAATGCTTTCATTTATGCATTCATATATCATAGATCCGAAGTCCAGTTATACTGTACTAAGGTTCACTTATATTGTCACTATGTATATATTTTTGTGCTACCTGTTTAAACTTTCATAATTCGTTGTATAATGACGGTGACTTATAGACCCATTGGGTCGGGTGCATGTACATTGTATTATTTTATTATTTGGTAAATTGCACATGTCACGTTAATAAATAAGTACTTACTTACTTATATGAAAACGTAGACATTCGTACCAAGTGAAATTGTTCTTATAACTCATTACAAACATTCTTGTAATAAAATATATTCAAAGTAGCTCTTGTTACTATATATATGAAGTGATTTAATATAAATATATTGCGATCTATAACCATATTTACTTAAACAGAGTAGACATATCAAGTGATCAAATAAAGTACATTCAAGCCAAATGATATTTTAACTGACACAGAAAAATAGACATCTCCTAAAAAATAGGCTAACACAACATACACAGCAAACACTGCTACCAATATATTTACTAAAGATGTTTAGCCGAATTTTTTAACGATTTTCCACATTACATTTCTTGTTGTTAATGTAAAGGAACTAGTTGATTCCAATAATTTGGATGCAATCATGGTCACGAAGAGACTAGCCAGCATAAGATAACTGCTATTGTTTTCTCGACGTGATAAGAGTGCTTACATTAAGAGCTCTCTCTCTCTCTAAAGCGATTAAGCTATTTGTGAAAGACAGAAATATCTCCTACCACCGCACATGATCTCTCCGATCTTGAGGTTATACCCTTCCATGAAAATTCGACAATAATGTCAAATTTCCTCCGTTAATAAGATATATGGAGAAGTTTCCGGCTTTGTGGAAGGGTAGGTAAGTACAGTCAAACCTGTCTATAGCGGTCAGCTAAGGGACTGACTGAAAGTGACCACTATAGACAGGTGACCACTATATACAGGGTCTCTCGAAACAAACAAATATGGAATAAACTGGAAATAGACAAGGTAGGTTGAGTGCGCTGGACGCCGTAAAATGACTTAAATTGTGTTGACACGGTGTTAAACCCTATAAAAAATATCTGTAAGTAAAAGAGCTATCATTATTTCAGATCAAGATATCACTGAACTATATGACGATTTTCTTCTGATATCTTCATCTGTAAAAACACTTTGGGTTGAAAATATATCTATTTTACCAAAAGCTGCCATTAAAAACTATTCGGAACTCCTCGGCCATTCATTACTAGTTCAATGAATGGTCGATGCGTTCCGAATGACTTACGACTAAATTGCTATTTTTATCTTCAACCTACAAAGGGAGATATTTCTACTGCATAGTTTTTTATTTGTTCGAATCGGGACTTCAGGCCTGAACAAATATATTGTACAGGAATAGTTTAAAGATTGTAGTTAATAAATAGTGGAGTTTTGTTTGTTATTTTACATTATATACAATTAAAATAGAATGTTATTGAATTGGACCAGGAATGACCCCTTTATTTTGTGAGAAAAAATCAATTGTGTCCACCTGCCCAGCCTATCTGCTATGTTTATATAATGTTGGTATTTAGTTATTTGAACCGCGGCAATGTTGTCTACCTATGCTCGCAAATGCCAGTTTATAAACCCTAATTTAACAGAACTTGCTACAAGTATTCCAAAATGTAGAATCAGTAATCGCTCTCTTTGTTAAAGACCGAATTGGTATTTTAATAAAATATGTCCTTAATTTAATTCACACAATTGATCATAACATAAAGAAAACTAACATAAAGTACAGCTCAACAACACTTGATTTTGTGGATAGCCACATAAAACGTTTAAATGTATGAGCAGAAACGTAAGAACAGGCAGCATAGCCATATCAGTGTATATAGCTCTAATCAATTTAAACGTGAGAAAATCGTCACTTACATGTATATGCATATAAGTTGTTGTTTCGATTTTATAATTTTAGTTTTTTTTCTTATATGTTTATACTTTATCATCATTATCTAAAATATCCATGTTATTTTTTAGTATGCCAAACATCTCCCTATTTTTTGGACTATGTGTTGAAATAAAAGGCGTACATTCTCATTTATTTTCAAATTAACATTTAATAATTCAGTCCTTGGAATTTTCATTGCTTTAATTGATGCAAAATTGGTTTTGTCGTGCCACGACACTAGTGAAAATCATTATAGTGTGTTGATATGCACAACGAAAAATCAAGAAATTGATCGAATGTCGCCTCAAGAACGAGAAATTGCCATAGGGCTTTTGCCAGACGGTGCGTCATCTTCAGAATAAGACTTATAATTGCTAATATTCATTTCAATCAAAACTATTAGAAAATCTTCCCACATCAACGCATGTGCGGCAAAAATGGTTTTGCATTGAACAAGTAGCATGAAAACCATGAAAGCAAAGGTCAGTATGGTCCAAAACACATTTCCATCATCGATCAGACTTTAATGTTTAAAGGTGAAATTTATCGTTGGACACAAAAAACGATTAAACATCAAAATATTACGTATTTCTATTGTATCTCAGCAGACACTCACGCTTAACGCATGTAAACAATGTGTATATCGAGATATTTAACTCTGATTTAAACCTGTATCAATTTAGCCGATATTACAACATCGCTTATCTACCGTGTGTGACGTCATCGTAGTCCTATCGATTAAAACCTGTTGTAACAGTCAATGGATTGTAATTTATACACGCCTGTCAATTAATCAGTCGCAAAAACATTTTGAAATTAAATTTGCATTTTTTTATTAATAATTACATTTCCTACATGATTTTTTATATTTTATATAAACCAGTTTAATAACTAGGCTTATATGTTGTATATTTGATTGCATTCATCGACAATTCCATGTTAAGTAGTTTTTTTGTGATGTACTTTTTATTTGCGTGAAAAAAAGGTTCAAAAAGAAATTAAATCGAATACGTCATTACATTAAATGAGTCTGAAACTGGTTAAGAGCAAGCGCGTTTTTTTTATTTCTATATGATGACCAAGTGAAACGGGAAAAAGATTGAAAAAACTCGGCAGAAATAACTTAGACTACGTAAAGTTATGATTTCGTCATATTTTGACAGATACTTGCCAAAAATATAATCTTCGTGCGGAAAACGCTATTTAATTTCCTTTTTGAAAAGAAAATAGTGTACCTCGTGTTTTTTCTCAAGGAACCAAAGATGAAAAAAGGAAAATCAGGTGACAGCAATGTTGTGCAGAAAATACTACTCAAATTGTTTCGTAATGTTGGGTGCAGTAAATATTCGTTTGGAAAATAAGCATAAAAATTAATTTATCTAAAAATCGCATTTAAAAATCATGGAATGAAAATTGATTAAACATTAAAATATATATATCTTTATATCGCTGGTTGTGCGATTATATTAAATGATGAGACCGGCATTCTAAACCTCGCTATTTTGCACAAAAAATATTTAAATGCGTAATATGAACTTGATCGCCTGAACGGTCATCTACTATCATTTACCTTATCTCCAATATATCGCGTAACATATGTCAGCGGATTAAAAATTTCTTTTGAATTCACAGCATGACGTCTGTTAGACAATGTTGAAATTGATTGAGGGTGCGGTACGTACTTTGTATATTAATGTCGACGGCAGAGTGATAGCCAACACGTGTCAGGATTTGAGAGTCTGTGTCCATGGAAACATACCCAATAGTATCAATAATTTGATGACACAAAAGAGTAATTGATAAATTATTTTGATGTACCCCTAACTTTAAATGTGTTAATTAAGTTTGTGAGGTTCCCCACGGGAAACAATAAAATTCGTACAAGATGACAAAAAAGTCCCGCGGTGAGCCTCTATATATTGGGGTCCTTAATGTAGATTAAGATATCATCGCCAACAAATTGCATTTGTTACACATGACCTGTCAAAAGGCTGTCGCCAATTATATACTTTTTAATTGTAGTTAATATTGGTCTGAATAATGATGTTAGAAAATAATCTTTTGAATCGGAGTTGAAATTGTTTTTCACGGAAGTCAATTCGCGCTAATAAATCTTAGCTTTTACTAGTTTGTTAGACAAATATATTAACAGTTGAATTTACCAAGGAGTTATTTGTGATTTTATTAAAACTTAAATTCTCATATGGAATTACGGAAAAGCATATAAATACAACAAAGGGAATTATTAAGAACTATTCGAAACACGATGAAGATACGATTTGAAATTATTTACTTCGTCGCCGAGTTGTCGTCGTTTTGAACAAGTTATCTTATTCTATTTGAAACCACTGTGAGTGCAGTCCCTCGAACAAAGATGGAATTCTTATAAACCATTACAGTGTAAAGTTTTTTTTTAAAACATAAGTTGCATCGGAATTAATGTTTTAACATTCTGTGATAATAATTCAAAACTGGTGCTGAAGAAATCTGAAACACCATGATCAACGGTAAGTAATAAATTCTCATCTTCATAAGAATATGGGCTCCGAACTAATACTTCAAATTTACTTAAATTGATATCTTGAAAGAATTACAAACTAGTTGTAAATAGCAATTATTTAATTAGCATTTATTTCTAATTACAAGCACAAGACACAAATTTTCCTTACTATAATATATACTTATACTCTCAAAAAAGTCTCAAACACCTGTTTCACGGTCATAATCACCACATTCACAAATGATGCACAATCGTCAAAATTCTTTCACTATTCGACCTAGAAAGGATTATTCTACATAAAATACTTTTTATTTGATGAAAATCGATCTATATCTTCTCTGTATATTCTATAATTGGGAAACATAGTATCTTGCACCTGTGTTTCTAATAACCGCTTTCAGGATGTAGGACTACGATGACGTCATACCGATTCCGGTCACGAACGATAACTCATGCATAACTTGATGCAGGTGTGTTTCGCCCAAGAGTTAAAATTCGTATTGCGCCGTTGTTTGATGACCAAATTTCGCGAAATTTTGGATAATATTTTATAATTATCTATAGTTTTTGAAAATTAAAGAATTACAACCAGAAAATTTGAACTTTAAAAATAAGACTTCCTACAATACTGAAATAGGAGCACTTAGAAGTTTCGTTAAGTATATATGACATGCCATGCAAGGTTAATTTAGGCTATATTATGCTACGTTTTACTTTGCAAAGTCAGAACACACTATCTTAATTTATACTCTAATGTTTAATATACCTGATCCAAACTAGTTTTAGACGGCTAAATTTAGTAAATTGAAGCATTTTGTAACAAGACTTCATCTGAAACATATTGTGATCAAAACTACTGTTTCAAGTATTGACAGCCAAACTCTACTCTCGGTTTCGATCTACTTTCACTTTGAAATGCAATAAATAACACAAACCTATTTACGCAATATTTGCATTTAATCAAAAATCGTGTTCATAAGAGGTGGTTGAAATAGATTAATGTCTATTTTCCTTGCAGTCCAAAAACATTGTTACTTTTGATAAAGGGGCTTTTATACTTCGGTTATACTAAATCTTTAAAACGATCCGGAGTCAGATATAAAGAGAAGAACGAGGAATAGACTCACAACATTTCATGATCTATAATATTCTAGTAGATATATTACTACAGTATATTTTTGAACACCCTTAAAATGGAAAAGGGAAGTAACTAAGCTGATTAGGAAAGAAGAGTTGTCTCCCTTTAAAAGTAGCAGTCACATGATCAACAATAATACAAAATGTCTTCCGAGAAGTTTGAGAATTTGGAAGACGACTTATCGTCGTGTATTGACAAACTTCGACCACAAGTTGACAGTTTATCAATTAAAATCGGAGGTACAGTTGTATATATTTACTAACGTTACACTTCACTTATGATCATGCGGAATTAACATTTTCCTGATCGATACAGTGGATGGCACTATCACAAATGACGTTTCGCACTCAGACATTTCGTACCCAAGATATTTTTATCTGATTTCTGACTTGAATATCTGCTGACATTATACTTGATAATCTCTTTAGAATGTTGTTGTCAGTTGTTTAAATGACAGAAAGGAAGCAATTAGACAACTGTGTAATAGAAGGAAAAGTCGAATCACAAGAGCCTGTTGTTGGGGGGGGGTCGAACCCGCTAACTCTTGTGTGGAATTCAGAAGCCCTTCCAGCTGAGCTTATCAGGCTAATGAATACAACACACTAATGATTAATTTTTTGCTACATACACAGCTGTGCTACAGATACAGATGTAAACATGCTTGAAGTAACATTGGTGAATTGTTTATTCTATAGTTATACCCCCGCAAACGAAGTTTTCGGGGGTATACTGGAATCACCCTGGTGGTTGGTTGGTTGGTTGGTTGGTTGGTTGGTTTGTTGGTTGGTTGGTTGGATATGTGGTCTGTCCCAAAAAATTAATTCATTTGTAGTATGGTTATTTCTTAATGTATTTATATAGAAGCTGTTATATACCATGATTTAATGGTGTATACAAAACTCATGTAACTATGGAAACATATCTCACTTGTTTAAAATATTTAATTGCGTTATATATTTTAAATCTAATTAGATAACTGTATAGTTTGCTTTTTTTCTCAATAGATTTTTTTCTTATCTTATTTTATAGAATTTGTACAGGCGTTTACAGTTGATGTTTATATGCATGTTATATCAATTCCAATTCAAAATGGCTGACTTGCGGCCATCTTGAATTCTTTTTAATTTAGTTTAATTACTGTATGCTTATTTCTCAATAGATTTTTTCTTAACTAATTTAGATAGAATTTTGCACAGGTGTTCACATTTAAACTTTACATACACTTTAACTCAATTCCAATTCAAAATGGCGGACTGGCTGTCATCCTTTTTTCAAAATTAATACAGTCTTATATTGACTTATTACCATACATATTTTGAAAAGACATTGCATACAAGGTCTCACTAATACAGTTGATCAGTATGACTATTCTTCATCAATTTATATTCAATATGGCTGACTGGCAGCCATCTTGAATTTTTATTTAAATTACTGTATAGTACTTGTATGTGTTTTTTTTACTCAATTTTAGCCAAATTTCGCTCCAAAGTCTTTATTGATGTAGTTGACTCGTACATGGATTTACTCTGGATACAAATTCATTATGGCAGGCTGGCAGCCATTTTGACTTTGTTTAAATAACTGTCTAGTAAGCTTATTTCATTACCAATTTCTTCTTGCTGAAGTCTGATTGATTTATTGATTGATTAATTGGATTTTACGGCTTTACTACTGTGAAAATAATGATCGGTAATTTAAGCTTTCTTATGGGGTATTTGTGAAATTCTTGATACAAGATATTGTAAATACTAATTGTTTGATTTATATTGTGTACATTTCTGACTACCATTTTTACAATTGCCTTATTTTTTACTTATTTATCAAAAAATTGCAAACACATTCTACATTTTGCTCATCTGGTTACAACATACTCATGATGAGTTTAAATGTGATCACTCTTTGTCTGTTGTTCCACTTTACATTCATAATGACCAAATGGTGTTCATTTTCATGTAAAAAATCATTTGAAATATGACAACTCTGTTCATTTTGCTTTTTCATAAATCTATACAGTGAATTACACTGTAATTTGCTGTTCATTTCCAATTTGATATTTGCATCCTATTCTTTTTATGATTTTTATGCTTCTTACAACATTAACCCTTTTGGACTTCCACAATGTTGACTTTCTGTCATCTTGAAATATTGCCGTTGCGGGGGTATTTTTGCCACTAGTGGCAGTTCTAGTTTAGTATAGTAATTTTATTGCTGTTAAATAACTTGCACTTACTATGAAGAGCTGTAAGGACTGGAGTCTTAGAAATATGTGTGAACGTGTCGAGTGTCAGTGCCAAAGAGAGTAAGTGTTGGTGCTACAGGTGCACAGTACGACAGAGCTCACTTTTGATTGGTGGTCCAGTTAACGTGACTAGGTTCTGTCCTCTGATTGGTTGGTAGAACTGTTGCTCCCACAAGACGAGGACCTGCGCTATGTGGGTGACCACTACACTCTAGCCTTGGATTAGATTCATTGGTTATGGAATGGCTGTATTCCTATTCAACATTTACTCTTCGCGGCTAAGCTGTAGTTACAGAAGTCTAATAAGAAGGATATTAAAAAACCATGTCAGTTTTTGATGTCAGTCATTCCTAATGTTACACATTATTTTCTTTTTTTAGAACAAAAGCGAAATGCTGTACGTCAAGCTGAGAAAAAAGTGGAAGAAGCAAACTTCATTGTAAGTTGAGTTTTTACTGAGTGCATCATGGTTGCCCTTGGCTACTGGGTAACTACTAATACCACAGACTTCACACCTTTTAAGGTTGTTCTTGTCAAAGAATCATAAAATCTTGACTCTAGCTAGGTCAGTCTTTCAAGCATTGTCTGGTTAGCCTCTCATCAAGAAATCCATTTTTTGTTGCATTTAATTTGGAGTTTAGTCTTGTATGGTTGAAGAAGATGTAATCAATACATGCTGAAACTTGTATCATTATCAAGGTATATCAAATTATTCACTGTACTATTATATGGTATTCAATGTCTTTCTGTTTTCATATGTAGATGTTTTATAACCTGTTATTATGATTATTTTGTAACAATGATCTATGATAAATCTTTCAGATACAAGAGATGGAAAATGAAGCTAAATCAGCACCAGTACAATATAGAACACAAATGTTGGGTAGATTGAGACAATATAGAAGGAATGTTGATCAACTAAATAAAGATTTGGTAACTTTATCTTTTCCTTCATTAATACTTATTTTTTGAGTGTTTAAAAAGTCTTTCATAAACTGGAAAATACTTGATCAGCTTTTTAAGAGCAACTTTGTATGATAAGTTAATAAGTTACTTAGCCAATCAAATTCCAATATTTTATATTGTCTCATTGACATTACACTTTTCAGATAATAATTTCTTCATAACATCATTTTGTATTTAACTGTCAGTGGTACATACATAACATTACATTACTCCCATAGATTTAAATACTCACAATATTGCTTCTATAATGCTCATGACAGATTTGAATCAGTTGGATTAATGTATGTTTCACTGACAGTAGAACAAAATTTAACTATACAATCAGTATAGTAATCCTCTTTCTTATTTGTGTCATGGTTTATGTTATTTTCTTAATACTGTCTAAAACTCTATTTAAAAATGACACTCTCTATCATTCAGTCCTAAATAATTCATATTTAGGTAATACCCTTGATACATTAGATTGGATGGCCTTTGATCCTTTTATCATTATTGTATCATTTTTATGTGACTTTATTTTTGATTAACTATGTTAATACATTTCAGAAAAGACAAAGTGAATCAGGTTTTTCACCATCAGACAACTATGGTTTTGACAGAGATGAGGTTAGTCATTGTATATGTTGATACACTCTGTTTATCTACAGTTTGATGCTTTTTACTAGGTTCTTTATGACACGTTTGTGTGTTCTAGATCTCAGAAAAGGAAAAAGACTAAGGGAGACAGGAAATGAAGGGACAGAGCTCATCAGGAGGTCGATGTTTCAAAGTCAATATTTCTGTGTAGAGATAAGCATAAAGGGCCAGGAGAGAAAAAAGGCAGGGTGCAGTGCCCTGGTATTCTGCTTTAGAATAATCCTTATATGGTTGTTATGTTGATGTGTCATTACCCAAATAAACATTTAAATTAGCATGTAAAGTTGTCAACTAAAACTGTACTGTTTCAAATTTAAACTGTCAAAATTTACTGGTTAGCGAGCAGTACCTGTGATTTTTTCGAGGTTTTTCTCAAATATTTAGAAAATATCAGTTATATTTCCAATTCAGAGTTAAAAATAACAAACCTGGGTTTACAAACGGGTCTGACATACATGATGTAAAAACGAGGGGCTCAAAAGGGGTCAACTAATGGTGAGAATATTCATGGTTTGGCTAGTAGTAGCCGAGATTTTCTGTTTCAAGTACTTGAACTTACTTTATGTTAACGATATGTAATTTTATGTTGTCATATGTTGCTTATCATACTACAGTATAATGATCATTTTGGCAAAGTTTAATGCAGATTTGTCGATTATTATCTAAGAAATATGAGAAAACACAGACACGGTCCCATACAAAAAACTGCTATGAATAGGTTATGTTACACCAAGTTGATATTCTGTAAACAATGGTTAAGTTGATAAATTTCCATTTTTTTATCATCGATTTTCATATTAAAAGACATCAAATTTTACGCTTAAACTTACATATATTAAGGAGGAACAAATTTGGCATCATTCGGTGGTAAAACAAAAAAATAAAACAATTGTCAAAGGAAAACCATGCATACCAAAATATTGCGTTTCACGGTCTTAACAATCAATCGTGATACCGTGAATTAAATGGAGATATTGACGACTTTAACTTCCCCAATGTGAACCCCTTTGTTAAAAAGAAACTAATTTAGCAGATATTTTTGTTAAAGCAAGTTAATTCCTGTTGATTTAAAAATAAAATGAAAGTGCTAAAAATAGCAAACATGCATGCGCATATACTTGGATGGAATTCCCCAGCGCGACGTCCACAAGATTTTTGTAGTTGACATAAATGTAAATATTTTCCCTCTTACTTATCAGACTGTTGAATTTTTTTGTACAGAGTTAAATTTTGTCTTATTGAACATCACACAAACTTTAATTTTCTTCTTGAATGCATATTTAATGCGTAAAAACAAAATCAGGGGTACTGCTCGTTCACTGGTACTGCTTGCATACCAGTATATTTTAATTTGATTTGATTTCTTGGTGTGTGTATCATGAAATTGTTTTTATTAAGAGAATGGAAGCGTCACAAAGAGGTAGATTAATGCAAGGTCATCAATCATTAGCTAGAACCAATGAAAGTATAGCTAGATCACATCAAGTAGCAGCAGAAACTGATCAAGTTGGTGTAGAAATACTGGGAGAACTTGGTCGTCAACGTGAAGTACTTACTAGAACAAAAGATAGGGTAAGAATATTTATCATTTATCAATTATACTTGAGTTACGGTAAATGTTTACTGGACCGGACATGGGCAAAAATTTGCCAGTTGACCTCTTCAAAATACAGCAAAAACTGGTGCACATCTCCTTTTGGCAATAAACTCTGACATCTTTTGAGTTTGATTTTTTTATAATTTTAAATCATTTTTTTATGTGAAATATACTAAATTCCAGTTAAAACTTTTATTTTAAGTCCAATGGCTGCATTTTGAAGGGGGATGGGTGTGTTTCTTAGAATTTCTCAAAGTTTGTAAATTTGTTTAATTTCAGAAATATTTTTTATTCTAAAGTTCATGATTTACTTTGTTTTTATTTTTTTCAGCTTAATGATACAGATTCCAATTTAAGTAAAAGCAGAAAAATATTGAAAACTATGGCTATGAGGTAATGAATATGTTTTACTTTATTTCTACTTTTGTTTACATGTTAGCACATAACTGAGATGATTATTAAAATAATATACATGTAATATAGAAGCTGAATTGAGTGACCATAAAGACATTTTATCATACTTTCGTTTTTTAAGTGATTCCATCTTTACGTTTTGTTTTGATATTTTTTACTCATCTCATATAATAATTCACATTGAATAAAAAGGAAAATTCTCCTGAAACTATGTTTGTTATCAATATTACTTGTTCATGAACATTATTGAGCACAGAGAATGAAGATCGTTTAGAATCAGCTTCAGGTTATTTGTTTTATTTGTCTGTACTAGCTACTCTAACCAATGGTTGAAAAGTGTTAAGAGTAACTGTGCATATTATAAGTCACAACTGTACTTATTTATAAGTTGTCTGAAAATTCCCCTTATTGTTTTAAAATGACACAAAATTCCTCTTCCTGTGTGTATGGGTACCTGTCCACAAAAATTGTCTAGTGCCCTGCAATGGTATGAAAGACTAAGTTGTTACTACATACTATCTTCTATTATTTTCCTTTTGTTTTTATTTCAGAGTGATGACAAATAAGATGATATTAATTGTGATAATTATATTAGAACTTGGTATCCTTGGTGGTGTTGTATACTGGAAATTTTTCAAGAAATGAATGTATTTGTCGTCAGTCAGTGTCATCTAGAAGTTATACCAACATTTTACATTAGAATGTAAACGTCGTCAGTCAGTGTCATCTAGAAGTTATACCAACATTTTATTTTAGAATGAATATGTCGGCAATCAGTATCAACTGGAAGTTATACCAACATTTTACATTAGAATGTATATGTTGTCAGTCAGTGTCAACTGAAAGTTATACCAAAATTTTACATTATATTGTATATGTTGTCAATCAGTGACAACTGGAAGTTATACCAACATTTTACATTAGAATGTATATGTTGACATCTTCAATTATCTTGTGTCTGTCTGTCTTGGTAGTTACAAGTTTTTGAAGTGTTTTAATCTAAGTTAAAAATGAGGAAGTGCCATTTTACAAAGCAAGATGAAAAACACTGTCTGAAATTGGTTGTTGAAATATAGTTAAAACTATGTTCGAAATTGATTGGTTAAAATATTGATAAAGCTATAGTGTTTTAACAAAGTCAATTTTATCTGTGATTCTAGACAATATATTATAAAGTTCTGTCGTCTGTATGCTAGATGTGCTTAAATGATCAGTCAGGCTGAGTCAGCAGTCATAATACAGACTGTTAATTCATATACAGTAAACTTCCACTATTACGACCATCAAAATGAATGGTTGTAATAGTGGAAAGGTCTTAAACTAGGGACCCCTTTTTCCCAAATTAAATATTTGGGACATGAAGATTGTCAAAAGTTGTATGATTCATGCAAAAACCAAGCAGAAGTTTAATGTTATATAAAAATGAGCATGTTTATTTTTATACAAATGTACCAGTATATTGTTACAGACTAATACAAATGACTGTACCTAAAATCTTTATAGACTCATTGTTAATGTTTGCTTGTAAATTCTAGCACTCCAATCACTGAAAGGGTTCAATTTAGTATTTTTCATGTTTATGTGAGTCAAGATTGACTATGTTTACTATCAAACACTATGGATAGTCAAGTGTGCCTTAGGGTCTCTAATTGTTTTTTTCTATTTCATTTGTAATTAATTGCTGGTTGATTTAAAAAATCATTTAAAATTTTCTGATATACAATTTTATAAATATGAATGGATAAGATTTATAACCTGTGTGAAGAAATCTTAAACTTATGAAAATGTTTTTTAAGTTGACTTTAAAAGAAGAAGTCAGTGTATTATTTGTTAAAGCTTAGAGGTTATATACATAATTACAGCAACATTTGAATATGAATACAGTGGAACCTCTGCAATCTAGAATTCTCACCAGACAAACAAACCATTCTTTCAAGCATGAATTTTCTTGTTCCTTAATAAAAAAACTTGTCCTAAATCCAATTAAATCAGAACCTCATATTAACTTATTAATAAGTGACAAATTTGAAAACCTCAAAATTCTGAAAACCTTAGTAAACCAAACTTTTTGATTGGTCCAAAGAGAGTTCAGTTTTCAAAAGTTCCACTGTAATGGCTGAAAACCTCGACGTTATGTGCAATCATATATATTATGAAACCAAAATGTTTATACATGTAATATGTTAACTTATTTGTGTACAGTATGATACAATGTATATAAATGTATATTATTTGAATACAATATTTCATATATTTTTGACCAATTATCATTATAAGTATAATATACTTTGTTTTTGTTATAGTCAGGCAAAATTTACCTCTACCTTTATAAGCATGTAAAATTATCGCACTATGGATGATATGCTAAAATGCTCAATTTTTCTCAACTGTCCAAAACATGAATAATTTCACACAATTCATGTTGATATTGTTTGTAAAATTGTTGTCTTTTAATAATTATGATATTCCAATAAAATGATTTAAGATCAGGGGCGATTTGCCAAAGCATATCACTACATATTGCATTGTACTCTGGTACCCTTAATTTCATGTCACGCAGTTATTCCTTTTGATTTAAGAAGGGTATCAGGGATATGTAGCGATACATAGCAATCTGCCTAGGCAACTTGCCCTATGTGAAACAAACTAATATCTTTGGGATATAATGCCTGTTTGCTGAATTTATATTGCCTTCATATTTATGTAAGAGAACATATTCAGTTACTGAAATTATTCAAACTTGGACAGTTGAGAAAAAAAGAAACTATAATAAGGATAGTGTTAGAGGTAAAATTTGTCTTGACTAAATATTCTATTTATATATCTGTCTGATTAATATGTATAAATAAAAATGTAAAACAAATATGAATTTTTCATTCTTATTTCCTGTCATCCACCTTTTGCTACTTGCTGTATATAATGGACCTTTCCATGACCTTACCTATTAGCATACTTAACAAAGGTTTACAGTTACATTTTGTCCCACAAACAAGGTGTTAACAAAAAAGCACATGCTTGTATTTGTGGGTAAATGTATTGTCATTTAAATAAAAAGGTCGCACTCGGAATGGTCAATTGTGATCTCATACAAAACGTTTAACCTAACCAACAAAACATTTACTGAAGTCTAACCCCCAAAAAATCCTGTGTTTAGGACAACCAGACCCTACAACTAACCAAGTGGTCAGCGATATTTTATAAGTAGGGTCTGGTTGCCCTAAATTAAGGATTTTTGGGGGTTAGACTTCATTAAATGTTTGTTTTCTGAGTTTGTTTTCAAAATTGAAATTTACCTGCTGGAATATTGACTAGAAGACTTAGGGAAAATCACAATTGGCTATGGAAAAAAACTCTGCCTACCCTACCAACCTTTTTCAGACAATTACCTTAAACATAGTATGATAGTATGTTATTTTGCATAAGGTTTCTACTTCGGTATATTCATTATAAATGTCATATCAAAATGGTGTAAACAGAAATGGTGTCATTATTACTTCCCTACCATGGAGTCTTGACGACATAACTTGCTTTTATAATGTTAACAGTTGACTGTACTGATGGCTAAAAGGTAATGATGACTGATTCCTGTTTAGTGACATCCTGGCTTGTGTATTATCTTAACTTTCTCAGTCTACAAAATTAAGATATGAAAATGGTCTGAACAGGTCATTTTAGCAGCAAACATTAAATCTAGTTTGTAGTTTTGTGGGTGCCCAAAAGAAATTACTGGCTGCCCTGACTAAAGAGCAGTTGTCCTTGACACCTGCTAAGAATGTAGACTGCTTTCTAATTGTAAAAATATTCACTATTTGCTGGAGTCTGTATCAGTTCAAAGATGTGACCTAGTGATTTTGAGGCTTGGAGTCAAAGGTCAAGGTCATTGAGACTTCATATGGAAATATGAAGACTTCATGTGGATGATAAATCAACAACTGCTGTACCTTGGTTTGTGAAATCTTTACTGTGGACAGCCCTCGGGTCATGGATGTGGCCTATTGATTCTGAGGCCTCAGGGTCAAAGTCAAGGTCACTGCGACTTCATATAAGAAACTTGTTCAGACAATAAGTCGACAATGGCTAAGGTTCACCAAATTTTAGTTATGGATAGCCCTTTGATCAAGGATGGACCTATTGATTCTCAGGACCTGTGTCTAAGGTCACTGGACTTATACGGAAAAACATTGTCTGAACGATAACATGACAACTGCTGTACATTTTGCCTTTAAATTCAACATTACAAAAAAGCTAACCTAGTCTGAAAAACTACCCAACAATTCCAATGCTATTTAGTATTAACCTGCATCTCATACAATCCCTGGTTTGGACAGTACATGGCATATAATGCCCTGCCCAGCAGAGCTTTTGTTGATTTTACAGTATTGAATTCATTATAGTCATGAGCAGCCTTCGATAATGAATGTTTTGTACAATGACCTGTGATTTTGTCTTGTGGAACTAAGCATCTAGAACAATGGGCTGTGGAGAAGTCAAAACAAATGAAGAGAATTTTTAGAAATCATTTTATTAATCTCTTGCATAAACATACACCAATAAGAATCTAAATATTTAACAATTACATATTCATTAGAGAACTATACAATTCAAAGAATATATGAATGAAAACTAAAATAATACATTTTTAAGAAGTGCTAACAAATAAAGTACCCACCAAAAGTTAGAGTCAAGAAATTTACTACATTCTTGAATTTTGATAAGAAATTTACTAAATTCTTGAATTTTGATAACTATTTCTGTAGAATCATTATTTTAACATATTAAACTATGGTTTGTGATGAAATGAAAACAAATTTCAAGAATGCGACAGCATCTGATATCCTAAAGCCTCCAAAACCATGTTTATTGTGATTATTTTCCGTAAGATAGTTTTAATGCTAGTTTTGTATCGCAGTAATAATTATATTGATAACCTATACAATAAGCAAACCTAATCAAAGAACTGGAATGCTGGAGGTACGATGACCTGAACTTATTTTTTAAATAAAGATTATAATTATTTCCCAACATTGAAATTATACAGCAATATTATCTATAAAATAATTTATTATGTAATAATTAATAGAATTTAACACGAGTAGTCAAAGTTCAGCATGCTAGACTTTTTGAGTGTTTTGCTCATGGCAAGGTTTATCTTACTTTATCAAAAAAATTAAATTAGTCAAACAATATATACCAATTTATACATCCAATTCATAGTACATCCATAGTAACGTCGCTTTATAGTTAAGAAGACATAGCATCAATGAAAAGGCATACCTCCTTTCATTCAACAAATAATGGTTGTATTCTATTCACCTGACCTGGTTCAGTAATCTCAGCTCCTCAATGCTCTTCTCAAAATGTACATAAGGAATATTTCAGAACAGGAGTACTGTTCTAGAATAATCCAAGGACTACTTCAGAACAAAAGCAAATTCGGAATTGTGTTCTGAATGGATTATATGATTATATACATATTACAACCATAACTATACAGACATGTACATGTAAATATAGAAATGCTGAGCTGCTGACAATAATGTAGCTAAGTATGTAAGTGATAGTTTGATACAGAGACATGCTACTTGTTCAACACCCCATTTTATTATCATGCTCATATCTAGCCATCAAAGAATGACCAGATAGCATAATTTTTCCAAGGATGGGAGTGTATCACTTTCAAGAGCATTTTACACAAGACATAAAACTATGAAATCCTGATCCTGTCATTTTTAATGCCTAGATAATGTAAACTGGGTTATGCAAATCGAAGTCAAGTGACATAGGGACAATACCACAGGCAACTATATCAAACAACATGAGACATTCCAAACAAAATATCACTGAAATGTCATATAAAATGTATATAATAATCGGGGGTTGCCCACAAGACTGTATTTACTAGTTCTTTTACACAATGCACTTACTACAGTCTTGCAGGCAACCCTCCATATGTGATATTTTACAAATGCTTGGCATCGTTGTCCTTTACATCCCATTATTATCTGTTGTATGGTTTTGCAATGATGTCACTTCCTATTGTCAATATTCCACAATGATGTCATTTACACTGACACAATCAGGATTCCATATATCACACGCTTAGCGCAAAACGATCATAACTCACTGTTTTTTAACTTGAGTAACAACAGTTTTGCACTAAGCCTGCAATATATCACATGAAGTAGAGTAATTCAAGTATAAATAAAATATCAATTATTATGAAAGATGGTTTCAGAGATCTATGTAGGTATGTAGGTATACATTTTTATTTACATTTATCAAAATACATCAATACAGTCTAACACAACCACACTAAATCATAACTCTTTTCAATACATCAATTATTTATTTGAAATTTGTCTACTTAATGCAACAAGCTTTAACTCATATTTATAAAAAAAATCAATTTTTTCCTTTTTTTAAAAAAATACAGTATAACCTCTCTTGAACAACACCCACTGGGAGGGACTAAAGTGTGTTGCTCTTAAGAGGTTGTTGCTCTGCAGAGGTTAGATCCACTTAAAATTATGCCTAAGGGAAATATCAAAAGCTGTTGCTGAGCAGAGAATATGTTTTGTAGAGGGCTGCTCTGCAGAGGTTATACTGTACCACAATATACATCCGAAAAAGATACAACTAGATTTGAAATTATAAGGGCCAAAGGGACATACATTGTATTGGCACTAAGCTTTAACTAAAAAATACATTTTAAAGCACATTTAGGCTTCCTGAATTTTTTTAAAAACAAGAGTTAGAGTTGTGTTGCCAAAGGCTTTATTTAGCATTCATTTCTTTATTGCACTAAAAGCAAGAAATTAAAACTACATAATCTAAATAAGAAAAATGAATTAATTCTAAATACAAACTCGGCCACACACATACATCAGATTATCAGGGTGTTGGTAACCTGCTAGCCCAAATCCTTGGACTAGTTAAGTCTAATATGGGCTGGTGAACTACTTTTGTTAGTCTATATTTAAATTACATATTTAGGAACTATTTTGTTTGCCTATTCTTTTTATTATTTTTTGTTGAGTTTTAATGCCCTAGCAACACATAGTATAGGTCATATAACGGCGGTCAGTCAATCTACTCAGTGTTCCTGGAAAGGCTAAATATCAGTGACTGACAGCTGTCTTACATGATTATTAAGAATCATAGGGAGGAGGGAGAATGGCGGTAGAAATAATTTCATGACCAAGCTCCACAAAACTATGCCACCTGGGAACTGAATCCACAACCCCACGATCAGTGCTACCAACAGAGCTAAAAAGACAGCTTTGTTTGTCTATATTCAGCATACATGCTTAGGAACTAATAAGTTGTTTTCAGAGATTAATGTGACAAAGGAATGAAAACTCAGGTTACAGATTTATAATTATATTGTATATGCTATGGTCAATCACAATCAACAAACAGCTACATGTACATATCATTAACATACATGTATATATAGGTAATTTCAAAAAACTTGCTAAATTAACATTTAAGTCATACAAAACAAATAAAGGTAAAGTTCGCTCACATAGCATCAAATAAACAATAATTTAATAAACAAACTATTAATAAAAGATAACATAAAACTGAAAAAAATCAGCACCCATGAAAATATATAAGATATAGAATCATAAATGTATGACTACCACTCACTGTCAATCAGACACAAGTAATACCATATGTATATTATAACACTATCTAATATACAGGTATTATATTCAGGGTATAAAACATTCAAACCAGGCACTTGTTCATTTACATTGTTATTCCATAATAATTCTCTAGAAATAATAAGAAAAACTTAACTTATCACAAACCAGTGCAACTAACATTGTGTGTTAAAAGTAACTGTTCCAATTACAAAATCAAAAATAAAATTCATTAGCATTTTCTATTAATTAGTGAGCAAAGAAATTTGGTATTCAGTAAAATTCAGTCAAATGCCTATTTAGGAAGTTCCTGCAAAACTCATAACAAACAAAGTAAACAAATGACAATTTGAAGCTAATCATTCATTATTTTTAATAAAATATAATTTGTATAAAAGGAATGTTTATTCAGGACTAAATTAACTGAGCAGATAATATAAGTGAAGAATTAAGGGTCAGTAATAAAGGTCATAGTGATAAGAATCACGTGTATACAACATGTGATCACAGTTAAATACAAAGACATGCAGCACAAGAAAAAGTTAAGGATAGAAACTTAACCTTTTACGATTCAGCACATTTCCAAGTGTAAAATTTAACAATTTATAGTTAAGATTTGGGTCATACAAAAAAAAGAGTTTTGTCACTTAGAATTATAACAAGAATTAATACTACATGTATAAAATCATAAACATACAATAATATAGTTTCTTTCAGGTTTTCCAGTGAAACATCACATTATTACAAAAAAATACGATGAAAATATTTATAAATTATATATTTTCATTGTAGTGAAAATATGATCTTATATTTTCATTGTCATTGATGTCATATTAGAAGATAAATGACATTATCTTGGAGAAGAAAAGATGTCATGTTATTATTTGAGTAAAATACATCTTATACAACACAAAACTGAGCATGAAAGAAAAAGAATATTCGTCAACTTTGGTGTAAGATTTTTTTAATTTCAGTTTGTAAACTCAGAAAGTGACATTTTCACTCATGGCTATGCTACTCATGCAAATATGTTTTCTGAGCTCACTCAGTGAAATAAAAATAGCTCTTACATCAAATTTGACTAATACTCTCTATATATAGTTAGTTTATAATTCTATTTTCAGAAATGATTTTTTTTTATTCATACGCAACACTGCATCATGGAGAAAAGCTTCATTTTTCAATTACTTGACACTAACTAAAGAAATCTCATACAACTTATATCACAAATAACCAAACTTTGAGCAAAATAAAAAAATAACATTCATTCAACTAACAATACAATTTACAGTTTGCAAATAATTTGAAATACATACAAAGTAAGTATATAACAAAATACATAAAGTGCCCAAGAAAGAGACATTGAATATGAATGTTATTAGAAATGAACTTAAAGTTCAAGTCTAATTAGGGACTTTAGTCAGTTATCTTTCCCTGATAAAATCTGAAGCAATCCAATTGGTAAGTAGGTCCTTACAGTTGGAATCCTCGGATTTTATCATTGAATTCCTATGTAAGGATAACAAAATATTTCATCTTATATCTTTCTTGTTAATGAAGATATTAACAGAAGTGATAAAATTTAGATATTTCTTGTCCCTAAAAATATCTAGCTTAAATTTCAAACAAATTAAATGATTTACAAAAAAGTTATTTAAAAATATTTTTGGAAAATTGACATTGAAAAGTAAGGATAAAATCCAAGTAATCCAACTAATTAGACCTACCTATTTGAAGAGTACACAAGGGGAAATAACTGGCTAAAGTCACTAATTTACACCACCTTTACAAAGTGTACATAACACATCATTTCCCTATAGAAAATTATATTCTGTCCCTTATTACCTATACACATTATTAAAGTTTGTCGTAAATACTGGCATGACGAATTAGTTTGATAAAGATAAAACCTGTTTGACCACAGGAGCTTGACATTCTGTATCGTGGTTTGAAAATTCCCTCCTTCTTACAATAAAAACTACAGGAATGCAACACTTCAATTGCCCTACTGCAGTAGTAGTTGTCAAACTCGCTCCAAAGAAGGAATTTTTCAAACTCCGATACAGAATGTCAAGCTCCTGTGGTTTGACTTAGAGGGAGAACATCACAGTAGCTAATCAAACTGTACAGTTGCCTACCATATGTAATCAACTAATAAGACTCATTATACAAGCATAATAAAATTATTCCTAACAGTAAGAGAAACAAATACCCAACATGTTATCTTTTAATTGAGTTATGACCGTTTTGCACAAAGTTCGCGAATTAGCTATAAAAGTAACAATAAAGAATCACAATCATGTCGAGTATTGTAGAAAAAAGATAGAAAAATAAAAGTTAACAATCAAAACAAAGGAATCTAACAATGGTACAAAGGCTTTAAGCATTAGCAGCCAACACAGCTCTGAGTCAAAAACACAATACATGTATGTACATATTATGTATATCTGTGAAATAAATTAAGTTGAAAGGGAGAAACTGGCTCTTTATTTACCTTCCGTAAAAAAACTATCATTTTTTATAATTTACCTTTAATATATGTATATACATTTTGTATAATGCTTTTATTTAGAGCCATGGTACAAAGTATAATGGGAAATGACTGACAATGCATTAAATCATCTTCATAGGTGGTCTATAGTACAAAATGTACAACTTTTTTTTTTAATTTTCTAATGTGCATAAATATATTTTCATAGAACAGAATATTAGTTTGTTTATGCTTTTCTCAGTTATTTATCCTTCATCAGCATTTTTTTTCTACTTTTTACAACCAAAATAAAGTGGCACTAGAAATCAAAGTAATTTGGACCCAAATATTTTTTTCCAGGCAGGCTGTATTAATGAGTGCTATGTTAACGCTGTGTTCCCTTCATACTATTTTGTGCAATAAAGGCATATTTTTGCTGATTTGTAAAAAAAATAAAAGTTTAAAAAAGTTAAACATTTCATGCCATGCCAAAATAAAATTTACAAAATTAATGGATATACAAATGTACTAACTAGAGCTGCAACGATTCACCGGAAAGTCGATTCGATGCGATTCGATATTTTTTCTTTCGATTCGATTTTTTTCGATTCGATTCATCTATTAGAATAATTTACTCCAAATATGCATTTATACATTTATTTGAGATTAAAACTATTCATTATTGATAAAATAAAGTGTTACTCAAATTAAATTCACATGAAACCCAAAAATCTGCTAAATTAAGATTGCTTCTTTAAGTACGAAATGGACTGGGTACGAATATAAAGGTCGCGAAAATGTATCATTAATATAATATCAACTAAAACGTATCTATTATAGATACGAGTCTATATATACAACATGAAACATAAATTGTATCAGAATATGCAGCTCTTAATATACTGCAGATAACGCCTTGCTACTTGATTTAATAAAGGGAAATAACCGTTGCGGGGAGTTAGTGTCATTTAGGTGCCCTTTGCTTTTATGCTTATAACTTATGTAGATACGTTTAAAGGTCAATATCCAAATCGAAATTCGTGGGTCCCGAATCGAAATCGAATCGCCACCCTCGCAGTCGAGTTTCGATGTATCGAATTGAATCGTTGCAGCCCTAGTACTAACATAAAACTTATTAAAGTCCCTAAAACAATACTTATATTAACCCTATAAAATTCCCTAAAACACAGTAAAATCATGGTGATTTCTTCTTTCTTTCACAACGATCACAGACTCTGACAGGGTAATCCCAACCCCGTAAAGGTACAGGTTGTCTCCTCATTGAACATTTATCACACACACCTTGTCCGCAAGCTCTACAATGATGAATAGGCAACTTGATAGAAAACTCACTATCGCATACACAACATGATCTTATCTCATCATCTGGTACCCAATATGCTGGTCTAGCTGAATCTTTTAACATACCTACAATAATATAGAAAATAATAACCATTCTAACATAGGTTCGTGCTTTTACACTCTATATATAACGTGACGTCATCTATATTTTGATATTGAATACATACATGGCTGTTATAATTTACCCCATTGTTTATAGAACTTAATGGAAAACTTTCATTTTTCAAATGTCAGAATCGAAATAACATACAGTTTTTCTACAGTTTGTCATAGAATAAAACAGACTCTTGTTTAGATATCCTTAATAAAAAAATTAGGCTAAAGCACTCAATATTTAATTTTGGCACTTCAAAACTTGTGCCTATGTTTTATTCAACATCAATATATATACAACTGTAAGTTATTTCTTAATTAAAAATATTTCTAATTAAAAACACAACAACTTTATTTATTGCGTTTCACCCTTTGTCAACACAAATTATGGTCATTTTACAAGGCTAGCTTTCCTGGACACTTCTCTAAAACCAGTACTCACTTACCCTTTCACAAGGTTGACAACGTCTCCATATACTTTATTTATCTGTATCACGTACAAAGATGACAAAAATTGATTCAAAAGTTTGAAATCAGACATAAGCCTGTAAAAGCACAATTACATGTATATATGAACAAAAGATAACAAACCTAGGAGCTAGCATGGCTGAGCGGTTAAGACGTTGGACTGGTAAATTGGTAATCATTGAAAAGCTAGCTTTGCATTGGTTGGGATCCCATCCAAAACCTACCCTGTTGTTTCCTTGAGCAAGAAACTTTTTTTTTACTAGCTCAGTACTTGTGGACCAGCGAGCAGACTTGAAAGTGATAAATCTTAGTTGTAAGAACTTGGTTCACAATCAAGCAAAAATAAATAGTTATAAACTAGATAACAGACCTATAGGATAGTTTACAGCAGTAGCCATGACATCTATAGCAGTAGTTATAGACTCTCCAACTTTTCTAGCCGTTACCTGATTGTCACTACCTGTACTGGAATTTGAATCTGAAATACATGAAAGTTATGTTTTTAAAACAAATCATAAGAGGAGGACATACAATTTGACATATCACTGTGTTCAAGAACTAACAACTCAATGAAGATTAGATACCAAAGGTTATACTTTATCCAAAATGGATCTAAATTGAATTTATCAAAATTTTAAATAGAGGATCAAACTAATTTTCTGTTCATCATATACTTTAAACTTGTAATATTTATTGTTTAGTCTGAAATGCCTTCAAAATGGCATATCCAAACAGTGAATATAACAAATTTATTTTCATTGTTTCAAAACAGTGAAATATTGATTTTTATTTCATCGATAAATCCAGGTATTCCACTGGAAAGCATATAATAAACAACATAATACATGTACCATGGGTGAAAGTTCAAAATTTTCAGAATTCTGAAATATCTGATAGTCATGATTTTAGCAGCTTTTACATAGGAAAAGAACCCCTTCAAAAAAGACCAGTCCTGAAACTTTTATCCATATAAGAGGGATGTGGAATTTTAATTTTTTCTGCTTGTCCCCAGACATGTAGAATTTTAAAATTAAATTGTCCTGGATCAAAATGTGCTTGTCCAGAAGTGCAATACTGTACGTTTCCAACTAAAAAATATTGCTTGTCTACAGACTAGTGGAGTGGAAATATTTACTTGTCCATGAACATTAATGTACAAGTCGGGCATATGCATTCCACATCCTTGCATGTGACACCTACCTGTCATATTAGGGCGATAACATGTATCACAGACTCTGACTTCAGTAGTCCAGCCTCGTTCTGGTACTATTCTTCTTTTAGAAGTACAATCATCACAGAAACCTTGACCACACGCTCTACAATGATGCTTTTGTTCCTCTGTTAATCTCTTCTCACAACTAAAACATTTCTGTGAATACAAAGAATAAATTTTACATAATACTTGGTACAAAAAAAACATGGTTATAACTTATATTCAACATAATTGCTAATGTAGTCTATGTAAGCAGCATATTGAAAATAATTGCTTTCTGAAATTTTCTTTTCATTGATCAAAGCACAATTTATGCAAGAGGGCCAAGATGGTCCTAAATCCCACAACTGAGTTTTCAATGGTCCTAAATCCCACAACTAAGTTTTCAATGGTCCTAAATCCCACAACTGAGTTTTCAATGGTCATTAATCCCACAACTGAGTTTTCAATGATCCTAAATCCCACAACTGAGTTTTCAATGGTCCTAAATCCCACAACTAAGTTTTCAATTGTCCTAAATCCCACAACTGAGTTTTCAATGGTCCTAAATCCCATAACTAAGTTTTCAATGGTCCTAAATCCCACAACTAAGTTTTCAATGGTCCTAAATCCCACAACTAAGTTTTCAATGGTCCTAAATCCAACAACTAAGTTTTCAATGGTCCTAAATCCCACAACTTAGTTTTCAAATTTTTCTATGATTTGACCTAATGACACAGTTAAAAATTTACTATGTTTTGAAATTCTAGTTTCCATCAAGACAAAATATTTTCCCAGTGGTTAAATGAATATGTTAATGAATTGTCAACAGGCTTGAATGATTACTTTCAATACTTCCAGTACATATACATATGCTAGCTCGACCAAAAACATTTTAAAACTGTAATGAAATGTGAGATCGCAAAATAAACTTACCTTTATTTTAGAGTTAGGTACCCAGTAACTAGGAGCAATCTGGTCTGCCATCCAATCAGTCATAACTTTAGTAGGTTTTGCACCAACTGTACCAATAGATTCAGCCACATAACTTAAACCATCAATTAATTTACGTGCAGCATTGTGTGTACCTATCAAGAATTTATCACCCTGTAATAAACAATACAAATATACAGTTAAGTTTCACTACCAGGGGTGTGGATTTCCTAGTTTTTTCAACTGGCCTTCAGACAAGTGATATCTTAAAATATACTAGACTATGGTCAAAATGCACTTGTCCAAAGCTTAAATATTCAAAAAAACATATTGAGAACTATGCTTTTAAATACATTCTATATGAAATATAAATAATTGACAATATAATACAGTGTATTTATTCACGGTTGAACTAGACTAAAACATTTTGACAATTACATAACTTAGTATATTTTCAGATAAAATGCCACTTGTCCATGGACAAGTGAGATTGATATAATTTCTTGTTCACAGACATAAATGTACGAGTTAAACAAGTCAGGCACAGGAATTTGACACTCTTGACTATACCTCAGTTTGGTCCCTAACTGATTGGCCCTTGTTGCTTTTTGCATCTTGACTGATTGCCGATAAAATCTTACTCTACTTGTGGTAAACATAATGATTAGAGTTAAAAAATATTTTGGTCTCAAATTTATCGAAGTAGAGAGTAAAAAATTGAGTTAAACATGTATACATTTCTTATAATATAATGTAGATAAAAATGCAACAATTGGTACTTTTGATTTTTGATCAAGATAATGAATAAT
The DNA here is from genome assembly GCA_025267735.1 of Mactra quadrangularis. Classification (NCBI taxonomy): domain Eukaryota; kingdom Metazoa; phylum Mollusca; class Bivalvia; order Venerida; family Mactridae; genus Mactra; species Mactra quadrangularis. The sequence goes on along the minus strand of CM046301.1, from coordinate 22,087,249 downwards.
CAAAGTAAGAGGAATCAAGATAATGAGCATTGAATGTACTGAACATCACATTTTCTAACTTCTAGTATAAATCAATGTAACATACCTCAGGCCAAACATGAGCAACTTCTTCATGTACCACATTTTCAACCTCTGGATTACCGTACCAATATTGACGACTTCTAAATATTATACCACAGTTCTTACATTCTAATACATCCCTAGTAAAATAATGTGTACTTATATAAACACAAGCATATATTCAAGAAAAAGAATATTTATTTTTGATTCAATAAGTCAATAGAACCAAGTAGACATACAAATTATTTACATAAAATATACAATCACATGACAACTGCATGCTTATTGAAATTGAAGGTACTGCCCAAATAAGAATTTATCCTTACAATAACATGTAACTGGTTAACAGCTAAATCTAGAGATTTAGCCTTTTAGGAAACAGTGAGAAGGTGGACTGACTGCTGTGATATGCCCTATATATAATGTATTGCTCAGCGTCATACCTGACAAAAAAGAAAACTTACCCTGACCATACATATTTAGCTACGCCTAGCCATACATTGTCTTTAGAAGATGATGTTTTAGGTACAACCCTGACTTCTTTACCATCTCTATGACATTTCTATAAGTATGGAAATACAATGTATATGTAACTATACTATAGACAAAATGTACTAGCAACAGATGACTTTTTAGAATGTTTTATGTGTACTTGAATTTAACCCAAGCACAAAGACAGGGCCCACCATTAAAGATTGTCCAAGCGCCCCTGATGACCAAAACTTGGACTTGAGTTTGTTACAGCTAATAATCGTTTGGTTTGAGCACATATGTCATAAAATATAAAGCTGGTTGTTGTCCAACTGGGCTACCTACTTAAAAATAAATGTCAAGCCCTGCAAAGAGCATTTGGTAAGGTATACAATACAAAGAATGTTACCTATAAAGTAACAAATATTCTAGATAAATATTCTGTCATATACCAACTTCACAACAATGGTAGATAGATTATAACAAGGAATATTAATAATTCAAGCTAGTTAACTAAAATAAAATAATAATATTCAGTTAATTTATGATCAAGTAATTTATATAAAAAATGAAACATAGAAAGTGGATTACACATCTTCAAACATTACAGTTTCAAAGCCTGCAAAAATTCTAAAAAAATTATCTTTGTGGAATTTATTCCCATATTAGTTTGTATAGCTTTCATTTTTTTCGAATTACTCAGTAGTTTCAGACACCTGGAAATGATATACATGTATGTATTGTACTATAAAATTGAACTCTAGATGTAGACTCACCTTACAGAAGTAGACTTTATTTTCAAATTGATGTTGATATTTACATTTATGTGCTTTATCAGCCATATGATCTTCATCTACACCAGAATGATTCATACTTTTATTACACCGAGCTCTGTGTAATATAATAAATTAGTATATCAATAATTATACCTTATTGTATAGGTTTTTTATGGTTGCAGGACTCAAATTTAACAAAAAAAATGGACTAGCAAATTTTTTGCAAGTTGATTTGATTTCAACTCACAAAATGAAAAAAAAAACCACTCCAAATTTTAGTCGCATACATATTCATACATGCAATATTTAAACAACATAGTAATATATTTTACTATAGATAGAACAATGGCCTTATTGTGGGATAGACTAAGAATATCGAAATTAAATCTTTAATTAATGCTTTTGCGGCAATATCAACTCAAGAAAATGAGCAAGATTACTCGCAGTTTTCAAAATCAACTCACATTTTGCCAGTATGTGAGCTTAAATTCGAGCACACTCACCAACTTTATACTGTAGTTACTCGGGTTATCAGGCTACTAGTATCTTAATTTATTTACCTCAGAAATCTTTTACTCAATGTATGGTGAAGCCTATAATGGCAGCAAATGGGGCTATATACATCACCAGGTGACCCTCACAAGTATCACCTGAGTCAGCAAAGCATATGGGATCTCTTGATCCCTAGCTAAGCACATTTAATACCAAAGGATACTTGTGACAATATACAGTTATAACAAACTAAGTTTCTATACACTTGAAAATAATTTCAATCTCAACCATTTGAAAAAAGTTCATTGAAAATGTTTTACCAGAAAAAATAAATTATACAGTATAACCTGTGCTAACGGCACCTCTAACGAGCGGCAACCTCCGACGAGCGGCATATTAGAATTCCCCCCGTCGATTTTACTCTATGATTTACCTCTAATGAACCACACCTCTGCAGAGCGGTAAACGGCCGTTCAAATAAATTCCCAAAGTTAATCTTTACCACTATACAGTGACACTAAGTCTAGCAAGGTTTACATCAATAATCGATAATTATCTATAACCGGATGATTTAAACAATAAGCGAAACCCCTAATCGTATAACACTACCCTCAAGTGTCATGTTGCTAAATCATTTGACTAACAGGGGTTAATAAACAAGTGACATATGGTTTCCATGACACCAACGAACGGACCTTAGATGAGGAGCGCTTTGTTTGGTAGGCTGACGTCATCAAGTATCAGATGCACATACGTCTAGCTAGTTGACGATAATAAATGAAACTTATTTGTTATTGTTCTTTTTATTAAAAGCTTCGATGAAATGAATTCTGTTTTAAGATTATTTGAGGCTTAAGATAATATCAGAATTTACTCCCGAAAAGACGACGATAATTCATGCTAAACAGTATTTGCCATTAGACAAGTATAAAAACATTTGACAGTAACAGAATCGATTTCTCTAGTGTATTGCTTTCTTTAGCATAAAACTAACCTTCATGCTAGGAATTGTCAACCGTTATAATTATTTATTTAAAAAACTTCGTAATCTTATTAAAACTTTTTTTACTTTTGTCGATCAGCGCTGGCTAAAAACTGTATTTACATTACGGAACGGATAAAGGCCAGTTTTCCGGACCGAAAACGGCCGTTTTCGTGATCGGTAGAAAAAGTCTACCTCTGCAGAGCGACACCTCTGCAGAGCGGCAATTTTTTCAAACTCCGCCGAAAGTCGCTCTGCAGAGAATACACTGTAATGTTATTTTGGTAACAAAGGCTGGGGTCTAAAAGGTATACCTGTTGGTTCAATTTCAGTGGCTTGTAAGCAAATAATGCCAAATCTGGGCAATTTTAGAAAGTTTGTTCAATTTTACTGTTCAAAGACACAAACACATGTAGTTGGACTCCCCAAAGATCTCTGTCAACCACAATTTTTGAATCAAGAAATGATAAACAAATAAGTGTAAATACTTACCCACAAGACTGACATTTGACATTACATGTAAAATATTGATCAGGAAATGTTTCATACAAATGTTTCTCTATATCTCCACTAAACTTGTCATTAAGTATCTAAAAATATAAGAAATACACACAACATTTACATAACTTATCTCTATAAAGTATGATGGACTGGTAGAGATGAAAATGTTGTCCACAATTAAAAAGTTTACTTAGAGGTCAATACATGACAGATGAGGGCCTGGTTGAAATTATTGATCCACTTATATAAATACTAATGTTATGCCTCCAGAGCTTCAGCTCATGACATTATTTTTCAACGCAATGTCTTGCAGTAGTACTATTATGTACAATAATACCTTTTAGACAAGGCAAGAAATAAATAATCATGTGCTCATCATAACAAGCATATTACATGTAATTTATATAAATGCATCAAAGCTTGATCGTAAAACAAGCTTTTCTTCAACTTAGACTATTAACTTTTGACTTTAAGTAGTGTACCTGGAAAGTCTTGAAAACTATTTCTGGTTTCCTTCTTGATCTTATTGTACTATTATCTAGTAGTTCCCTGACTGTTTTTTTAAGTTTATCAAAATCTGTAAATTGGTCCCTGTTTGTTTTGGTCCCTACATATTTAAGGTCACTAAAATCCATACAGCATTCTAGTTCTTTAAACCTGTTTCTTAATATCACCTCTGCTGGTTGATCACCTACAAATAAAACATAAATTACTAAAATGACTTGCTTTACAAGGGCGTACAATATGAACTGATTTTGACATCAAGCCATAAATAACATTGCTTTAAAATTTAATATTAGTTATGTTACAAGTGCAGATACACTAAAAATAATCCATTAATAATCATACATTGTAACATCCATATTAAGACAATGTCAAAAAATCAAGGAGCTGATAAACCCAAACCAACCCTAACCTCTTAAAGCAGCAGCAGGCACTAGGCAGCACATTTAAATGGACCTTTCCATGACCTAACCTATTAGCATATTTTACAAAGGTTTACAGTTACATTTTGTCCCACAAACAAGGTGTTGACAATAAAGCACATGGTTATATTTGTGGGTAAATGTATTGTTATTCAAATAAAAAGGTTGCACACGGAAAGGTCCATTGATCTTAAGAGTAAAGATTCAATGTCTATAAATCAACAATATTTACCTGATTGTCCTAGAATGTTTGTATTCTGTGTCTCATGAAATATTACAACAGCAGGACTTAGATTGGTAACATCAAGAGCCATGTTATTGCGCTTTGATACAGCTCTCAATTCTTCAGTGAAATGTTTAGAGTAAGCTTTAGAGGCATCACTAAGAAAGTAGAACATATCATTATGAAGTCTCTCAGCCCGTGTTCTGTAAATGACTATATCAGATATAGCTAACAGTTTTAGAAGAAGGCGAGTTCTCTGATTTTGATTGGTGGTTACTCCTAGAAGTCCTTCTGTATCAATGATTATTGCTAAGTTGTCAATGTCATATGAGGCCCACACACCAACTGTGCATGATGCTTGCTGTGCAGATGTTTTAAATACTTCTTTGCCACCAAAGAAAGTATGGTTTAGTGTAAAAGACTTTCCATCACCAGTGTTTCCAAAAATGGATATAACTTTTACAAGATCTTCTCTATCACACTTCAACTTGTTTATAAACCCATCAGCATCATTCACCTGTAATGAACCAATAACTTAATGAGCAAAAAGTGTTTGTAAGAATAGATACTTCATATAACAAGTTAATATCTTAAAAGAAAAATAATTTCAGACAAACTGTAAGCTCAGTTACTTTTCAGTAGATATTGCCTCAATTGACATAATTAGGGATTATCAACCTCATCTAAATAACTCAAATGATTGTTCATAGTTGGTCTCTCATACATAAGGATTTTTGTCTCGGGGTTTAACGTTATCCACTTTTTATTCAAGGGCATTATCAAAATGCCTTATAAACAAAACAACAAATGAAACTACATAATCAGCAACATGGGCAATATAATATATCTCTCTCTGAAACCTTAAGACATTCAAATGCCTAGGATGCATTTTGGATTTTTTTTTACATTAAAATATATGACCCCATATGTTCTTAAAGGCATCACTTAGGCTCAGGGTTGGACAGTTTTTGCTGCATGGCGGAAAAAAACATGGAAATAACCGGAAAAAAATGGCAAGGAAAAAATAGGGGGGCAAAAACTGGAAAAAACTGGCAAAAATTAAATATCTCAAATTTAAAAAGAAATATTCATAAATTAGTATTTTAAACTGATTGACAATGCTAATAGCTTTAATATTACATGTAATTTGACTGATGCTGTAATAAAACATACATATTATAAATAATATTCATGTTTGTGTGCAGGGTTGGAGTTTTTGCTGTTGGAAAAAAGTCAATGATATATCTGGAGGAAAAAATTGAAAAACTAAATAGTGTCTTAAATTCAAAATGAAATATTCATAAATTTGTACTTAAAACTGATTGAAAGTGCTAATTACTTTCCTATTAAGTGTAAAATTGACTGATGCAGTAATAAACTGTACATAATAATCATGATTGTGTCCAAGGTTTGAAGTTTTTGTCAATAGAAAAATCAGAAAGGAAAAAATTGGGTGGCAAAAATAGGGAAAAATTATATTTTTATATTTAAAAAGAAATATTTTCATTAATTTGATTTTAAAACTGATTAAGAATGCTAATTTTTTTAGTGTTAAAAGAAATTGAATAATAATTATAGCAATAAAGAAAAGATTTTTGTTCAGGGTTGGAAGTTTTTCCCTCTGGATGTCTGGTCAAAAAAAGAAAGAAAGAAAACAATGCGGCTAAAAACCTTTCTCAGAATTTATAGGGGAATAATTATATTTTTTTAACTTATTAAAAATACTAATTACTATAGATAAATGTTAAATATTATATTGAATGACACATCCATAAACAATACAGCGGAAAGGAAAAAACTCATTTTTGCCGGCAAAAACCCAACCCTGCTTAGGCTTAAGAAACAACTTCAAAATATCTGGGTGTGGACCTACAATCAAATCTGTCATGGAAGTCACACATTGACAGAATCTGCAAGAAAGGAAACAACACACTCGGCTTTCTACACAGAAATCTCCGCTCAGCCAACAAGACAATATAAACAAGGGCTTACATCTCCCTGTCTGGACCAAACCTTGAGTACTTTTGTGCTATCTGGAATCCTCAGCAGAAATCCTACATCAAACAAATTAAAATGATACAAAGAAGAGCAGCCCGTTTCACTGAAAACCGCTACCATAACATGAGTAGTGTCAGTGAAATGTTGCAGGGTCTCAACTGGACAAGTTTGAAACATTGCAGATCCAGTCTCCAGCTTAATCTCCTTTTCAAAATCATTAATAATCTAGTTGACATTGATCCTCTACCATATCTTACACCAGCTAAAATCTAAACATTCAACAAGATTTGTACCATACTCCACATCAGCTGACTGTTACCACAATAGCTTCTTCCCCAGATGTATACCATTATGGAACAATCTACCAGCAGCAGTTGCTGAGGCCCACTCTTTGACATCCTTCAAAAGTGGGCTCTCAAAATTGACCTTTTAAATGGGGATTTTCATCCAGCAACCTTAGATGACTAGCAGTTGCTGGATACACTTTCATTCTTTTTCTTTCTTTTAATATCTATATTATGAATTCACCATTATTCCTTGTCTGACTCCACTTACTTTATACTATTATTTATCTTAAACTCTATCTTTCTTAGCGCACCGTTAAAGCATTGTCAAATTGTTGACAGTTTAACATATTGATGTTAATGTAAATATACATAAATCTTATACATATACTATGAATCTGCAAAAGTGTAAATACCTAAAACTGAAATTTAAACAACGCAAATGTATTCGAAACATACATAATTTCTTGTAAAATTCCTACCTGTAAAGCTTCCTGTTCATTAACAAGAAGAAAGCTGGCACAATCTTGAAACCTTTCATCAATTTGACAGTCTTCAAGCTCCCTGGATAATGAGATGGAATCTGACCTTGGCTCATTGGCTAGCAAGTCAGGAGTGCTAGACACACTGTTGTCAGAGTTCAAGCTATTAAACGACAACATACTGTCAAAACTGTCAGTAGTTTGCACACAGGATGCAAATGGTAAAGAATCACTGTCAGTCAGTAAAGGTGACAATGGCTTAACAGCCGATTCTTGACGATGTTTATACTCTTTAAAGGTTATTTTGCGATGAGTTTTTCTGCTTTCCTTCTTATGATAAATATCAAAACACTGAAGACAAAAGTTACGTTCACAAATTTCACACCTCAAATCAGCAAAGTTTACATCAGGGCAATCAAGGTCATTCAAAAGTGAAGCAATTTGACACAATTCCTCAAATGGAGGACTTTCAATCTTTGTTCTATCATGAAATGAAAACTCAAGTTTCGATTTATGCAAGGCGGATTCGCAACTAGAACATTGATCAGTTTTACATTGAATACAAGTAAATTCTGCAACAGCTTTGTCAGTTAAACAGCAAAACTTCTCCTGACAATATTTCTTTGAAGATTTGGTTCTGTATTTGCGCTTATGAGCTGCGGCCATGCTGACATTTTGATTAAAACTTTCTCCGTTTTACTTTTGACGATCATCGTTCTCCATTGTTTTGATGGTCATTTCCGTAAATAAACACAAATGAAACGGATAGTTTCATTGGTCCCTTTATGTTACGCTTCCTCTCATTGGCTACAGTAACTTAATCGGGCATATACTGGTGCCTGTATTACATTGGCTTTAACAGTCCCTGTCGTAGATTGGACCGAGTACCAGACTTGATTATCTCCCCTACCGAAAGAGCATGCTGGGACTTTGAAAATTGAGACGAGACCAAAGCAATTTAATTTTACTATTTTTTTTGCTTACAGTAAGGGATAGGCCATGTCTAAGCGCAAAAAATCAGCGCCGGTCATTGACTCTGATAGTGAAGGCAGCGACAGTGGCTCAAATCTTGACGAAGTATGCTTTGTTTTCATGTTAACATAATATTTTGATTTCCTTCACAAAAACATGAAAAAAAGAACATGATAAATATGAGAATTAATTATTTATTTCCCTCAAGTCGAAGTCTAGAACCATTCCCTGTCAATCCAAATATGATACGTATTAACAGTTTAAAAGAAAACATCAGTCATATCTCTGAAATAGATAGTCATATAAATCTTGTCATAAAGCTAAAAAAATAAAAATCAGTACCCCACCCACTATTTAAGCCTGTTGTAAACTTGCATCCAGTTGGATAGGGAATTTCTGCTAGCCAAGTTTTGTGCAATGGTTTGCTTCAAGCTCACAATGCCTTGATTGCAGCTTTATGAATGACAAGTGCTTAAAATGCATTCAGCTACCAAATCGGTTAACAGACAATCTGTCTCCAGTCATATTCATTTTTGGATAGATTTACATTCTGTCTTAACAAATTTAAACTACTGTTGGTACATGTTGTCTAAAGACGAAAGTGACAAACTGGATGAATGTCTCACAGGAGAATAGTTGTGGTGACTGATCGTCCAACATTCCCAAAATATACTTGGTACTTAACAAAATCATAGACTTCACAAAGTAATCACAATGTATTTTTTATTATTTTTCCTTCAGGAACTAAAAGCATTAGCTAAAAGAAAGAGAAAGTCATCAGAATCACAGTCTAAACCAGCAAGTCAATTAAGTGGTGGAAGTGACTCAGAATCTTCATCTGGTAGTGATGGAGAGGTAAATTGTCTTTTATGCAACAATCTTGGGTAGCTAAATTGAATGTGAAATTCTTCCATTTTGCTTCTAAGAACACAAAATGACTACTCTTTTACTATATTATTTTCTCTCTAAGAATATTGATAAAGCATTAAAAAGAATTTACCCCTACCATTTTCTATACTATCTTCAGTGGGTATACATAGATGGTTAAATGTGCACATTACATCAAACATGATTAAAACAATAAATATGGTCAATCATGGATAGCAAAGATCTCAGTCAAAGTACATCCATAAAAAGGGAAACCCTTATTTCAATTGTAACCTTAAAAAATATACAATTCGTTTTACTTTTTATTTTATACTTTAGTATTCATTTTTAATAACTGTTGCATAGTTTATTATATGAACATAAATTTATTTAACCTTATTTTGTTGATAGTGGAAAGGAGATGGAAAACAAGCAAAGAAAAGGAAGAAAATATCAAAGAAAACCCAAAGAAAAACAGTAGTTGCTTCCTCATCAGAAAGTGAAAGTGAGGGTGAAATTAGATCAGAGCCTGAAGAAGGTTTGTAACTATTTACATTTATTCACCTTGAGTGCTTTTCTACCAGCCAAAGTTCATAATAAGCCAATAAACATGTATTTACTAATTTAGTCTAAACAACATCTTTTCTGAAACCATTGGCTAAATTTGCTAAGTTTGTGTGAAGATTCCTTACAAAAAGCGAATTCAAAGTTAATAAAGTTCTATTCAAGACTTGAATTTCAAGTTTATACAGATCTCTGTGTCCTATAGCAATAAAAATATATTGAACATATTGTCATTGCTATGCCCCAATATCTATTGAAGTGAAATGAATGTAATGGATATTAAATGTATATATGATATTTCAGGTGAAGTATCTGATTCGGGTGATGATTCTGGTGATGAACAGTTTCATGATGGTTACGATGAAAATATGATTGGTGATGAAGAAGATAAGAAACGATTAGAAGGCATGACAGAGAAAGAAAGAGAACAAGAATTGTTTAACCGTATGGAAAGAAGATCATTGTTAAAAACCAGGTAAATAATTGTTAGTTAAATAATCAGGTTCAAAATTGGCTTTATAAAAGAACTGCTACAAAATTAACATTATCAAAAAGCAGAATTAGTTTTATTAACTACAGTACAACTTTTCTTGAACAAAATCTACTCTGAGGGACTAAAGTATGTTTCTGTTCAGAGGTTGTTGCTCTGCAGAGGTTAAATTCAATTAAATTTACACCTTTGGAAAATATCAAGAGCTATTGTTGTGCTTAGGATTTGTTCTGTAGAGGGCTGCTCTGCAGTGGTCATACTGTACATATACTAAGTTAATTTTGTATCAAAAATTTTCAGTAGTAAAAAGATCAGGCTAAAATGCATGTGGAATTTTTATGATGGTAAATGACTTCAACATTCTTGTATTTCGCTCTGCCTAATTAATATTTATACAATAGAGGCTGTTTCACACAGGGATGGGTCGAGTACTGGATTCCAGTACTCGAGTAGTACTTGAGTATTTCAAATTTTGTACTCGTACTTATGAGTAATGAGTACTGGTTTTTCTTCCGTACTTGAGTATTACTTAAGTACTCATGAGTATCTTGAGTACCAGATTGTTTTGCATGAGCATATAAAATACTTTTAGAATAAATAAAAGAGACTAATTTTATTTATCTATTCAATTAAACATCAAATCAAGCTTCAAATTCAATTTTTAACAAGACAGTCAAAATGTTGCTGTAAATATTTTATGCAACTGTGTATATTTTTGGACAGATCTATTGCCGCTTCAGGGCTATATTTAAATCTAAATTCGAATCTTTTTTCCCCACATTTCAGTTTCAGGACAACATTGTAAATATCAAATTAATAAAAACAAATGTATGAATGAAGTCAAATCATGAACTAAGATTAATGTAGGTCTTATAAACTTGATATATGAAAACCAAATGCATAATCACACAATATAACATCATGCATAATGAATTTTATTTTCTTTTGTGTTATTTTATACATTATGATTGAGGGTTTTTACTTATTTAGTTTTTACAATTTATCTTTAGTACAACGCCATTGAATATGTAATATAGAAATAGGCATTTAATCAATTGAAGAAGTTTAAGTTTAAATCCAAATTAAACTTAAACAAAAGATTTTTGAAAAAAGGATAGCTGATAGTATGTTTCAGCTTAAGATAATTGCGTTATCTTTATTTAGTTAAATAACTAACTTAATGAAAAACAAAACTAAAATCTTTGTTGAATTAGCTATTGTTATAAAATTTGTATGACATAATATTATCATCTCAATTTATATCAAAACATTGTGCAGGGTTTTTTTCACCACTAAAGTGACTGTTTCAGAGAATGTAATTGTCTTGTCATTCACTTAAAAAATTATGAGTGATGCTTACAACTAGCTGATGATTTATAAGCTATATGACGAACAAACTGTGACAAACATTGTTTTCACAATTTATGAAGAGGTATAAACTGCAAAAAGGTGTCAGACATCCCATTGATATGCATAACAATAGCTACCTATAAAACTTGTTATCAGATAACCAATTACTATGCATTATCATTTCTAAAGTAGTTTTAAACAAAAATCAATCAAGAATGTAACTTGATAGAAATAAGATGGGTAGTACTCAGAAATACTCACGAGTACCGAGTACTGCTAGTTCAGTACTTGAGTAAGTACGAGTACGAGTACAATTTATTTTCCTGAGTACTGAGTACAGGCGAGTACTGGAAAAAGTGGTACTTGTACTCATAATACTCGAGTACAAGTACGAGTACCCCATCCCTGGTTTCACATCACAGAACAGCATTCGTTCAAACTTGATGAAAATGTACTATTTCATTTCATAAACATTTATTGGTGTGACTTTCATAAAAATACAACTGGGTAGTGTCATGTCTCAATCTAAGTTTTTGTTTAAAAAACTACCAGTTAATTCAGAGATGACTTTGTTCTAGTATATGTTGTATATAATGATGTTAATATATCTTTATAGATTTGAAATAGAGAAAAAGTTAAAACATGCCAAGAAATTGGAACAGAAAAAGAAGAAAGAAACGGGTGGAGATTCTGTGGGACTTAAGGGTGTGGTTGGTATGGTAGCAAGTAAACGAAGTCAAGAAAGAAGAAAAGATTTAGAGTCCAAAAAAGATAATAAAAAATTAACTGCTATGCAGGAGTTAAAGGCAAGAAGAGAAGAGAAAAAATATAGAGGTATATTATCAGTATATTTTTTTGGGGCCATTTTGGGGCCAAACTGGACTATGATCCCCCTCCCTAAAAAGTATGTGTTTTCCCCTTCCCTAAAGTAAAATTCCCTTTCCTCATAGTTTAAAACTATTTACTTCACTTTTGCCAACTTATTCAGTAGGATTGAGTATTGGACTAAAGGAAGTTTTCCTCAGAATTTAATTATTGTCGCAATTTTCCCCATCAAAAAGGGCCTTGCCATGTTTCTCCTGAAGGTGAAAAGAAATGCTGATTGTGGTGAATAAAGTACTTAAGACTACCGAATGTTCTTTTAAGCAAAAATCCCCCATAGCAACCAAATTTTTCTTACGATTTTGTTAAACAAGTAGTTTAACAAGTTTTTGGGGTAACCACCTTTAAAATCAACTTTACATTGCTAACTCAGTATCATCTGGTGTTGCACAACTAAAATTCATGTGTGAAAAAATAATTCTACCTTTTAAATGGTAACCAAGTAAGATATACTTTAATAGCACAACCTGCATTGTCTGCTTTATAACATGTAAAGCATACTGTTTTGATTGCAGTAGAAAATATCCCTCTTAATTGCAGGCCTCCTAGTGAAACCTTTAAAACCTTTAAAAACCTTTAATTTCAGAGCAAACCTTTAAAACCTTTACATTTCCCCAGAAACCCTTTAAAACGCCAAAATAGCCTGTAATTCTCACTCAAAACCTTTATATTTGCTCTGACTGGTTGCCGTGCTAGCTTAAAGCAAGTGATGGATTTTGTTCTGCATTTTCCCTACACTGTAAAACAAGAGCTATGTATGATATAAATATGCAGAGAAAATAGGTATACACATTAAATAAGGTATGTATTATATTGCATAATTCAAACAGTATACATGTATACATCAAAAAATGACTTTGGTATGACTGTGGGTTTAATAAAGAAATGAGAACTTCGACGAAAATAGCCTTTATTTACTCTTTATTTTTTCATATTTTACACTAAAAGGCCTTTATTTTCATACATTGGAGCTTTTATAAAAACCTTAATTTTTGTTTTGGCCTGCTAGGAGGCCTGTAATTGCATATGCATGGCCTAATTAATGTAATTCTCCGTGACAGATTTTAATGAGAATTTGCTCAGTTCGCTACTAAACATGTGGTTTCCCCATGTAAAAACCAGCTTATTACAAGTTTAATAGTAATTTTTGATGGCACTGTATTTAGATATGTTTCACTATTTCAGAGGAACAAAAGCAACAAGAAGAAGAGAAAAAGAAACAACCATTAAAAGCCAGTGATATCTATAGTGATGATGATGACGACGATGATGATGATAATGAAGATAAAGGTGATAAAGGTCGTAAAGAAGAAGGTGAAAGAGAGAAAGATGACAGTGATTCTGACAGTAGTAGAAGTAGTAGTAGTCGATCCAGTAGGTCATCTTATAGATCAGAATCTTCAGACGATGAGTATGTCATCCTTGTTTATTGTTCTTACTTATTGTATGATTATATTAAAATGTCGGATTGTATAATTAAAACGTCACATAACGCAGTACATTTAGTGCTCGAACAAACTTAGGTAGTTCACTTAGAGCAGCACTTTTATTTGTGGTGCTCATATTTTGTGTTTCCTTCGAGAAATTCGTTGAATTCATAGGGTTTAGAATTTGTGCATTTGACTCTGGGCAAATAGTTTTTAATCCATAAGTTAAGTTTTTAATTTTACACATTCAACTAAATTATGTTCTTAAACAAGTCTTGTGTTTAAAATAAATTCCATTCCCATATTTGTTGATTTATCAATTTGTGATTTTATAGTTGATAATGAATAAGGCAATTCTTAAATAATGCAAAAACAATAACTTAGCTATCTTCTGATGTTTTACAGCTTAATTTCATGTGCATAAAATTTAATAAACATCCTTACCCTAATGTTATTACAATTTACAGATCTCGGTCTAGATCAAGAAAAAGATATATACCTGTATCATCCAAAGATGAATTAGCTAAAATCAGGCTTTCTAGAAATAAATTAGAAAGGTAAGCTTATGATAATCTTTTCGTTTAATATGTTGATCTATAAATTATTATTGTTTAATAATAGACTTATATCTTTCATTATCAAGTCAGGGCTCGGCCGCGAGGGCGATTCGGGCGATAATGTCGCCTTGTGTGTTACCATTTCGCCCTATCAAAACAGGAAGGAGAAGTCCACTTCGCTGAATATTTCCGATTTCGGCGATTGAATAATATCGTGTCAACATCAATTATTGATTACGCTCCGCCTAGTTCACACCAACAGCAAATCAGAGCGTCGTTTCTCAACATCGAAAGTCGATTATCCAATCAGGATCAACAGTACGTAATGATCGAGCAGGCTCCAGTAGAACGTTGCCTAGGGCAGTTTTACGACTGTGACTAGCAAATTATGTTTATGACACGTCGGGGAGGATTAAATAACACGTTTGACCCACTAATTGTACCCATAACTTAAACAATACAATGTGCAGTCGGCCATGCGAAAGGGTAAAGGCTTGCGGAAACGAGTTATTCACATGTCCCCAAAACAATGCTAGCATACCAATTCTCATTGTAAAATCGTTTGCCGCTTATTTTATCAAAAGAAGTTTAATTTTAAGTTTAGTTTAAACAGTTTCGTCTAAAAACGACACATTTAAAATGAACCTTTGTTCGAAAATACGTACGTTTGATGGCGAGTAAAAATGACAAAGTGTTACTAAAAATAGATTCGTTACGTCATGGACACTGTATCCACGCGCTCGCTATTTGTGATAAAGGTTCAGTTTAAACATACGCTTATCAGTTAATTAGCTAAGCAGTCAAATTTAAGTTAACAAACAATTCCATTTGTCACACGTTGGGGACGAAATAATGAATTTCCGTTAACAGTCCATCTTTCACTATTAGTCGAATATTAAGATTGTACACCATATAATAATATATTGTGACTATTTAATGCAGAAATTATAACCCCGTTCATTTCATAATGATTTCTTAATTACATAATTGATTAGATCATATATTTGACCTAAAAAAGGCGATGTACTCGTGAAACATTTGTCCTCGATAACTTTCGTACCCGGGTCCGATCGTTATATATTTTTCAGTGAAAAAACAATTTAAGCAAAGTTAAATATGTACAGAAATAAAAATTAAATCCATCATATGACCACTAATATTCTTGCATTGATAAATACTTCATTGTAGCAGTGAAGACTGATACACTGTAATACTTATTAAATAGAATTACATTTTAATCTTTGAAATGATTTCAATACAATTATTAGCTAATGAAGACACAAAGTCACTGAAAGATGCTTTCATTTACATAGTGCAAAAAGATTAAATGAATTCAAGATACAATTAATGACAAGTCACATAATTTTATTACTTTGACCAGCATATAATGCACAATATACAGGAAAAAATACATCAGCAAATCTATTGTGATTACTAGATTATAATTCAATAAAATTTGGTGTTCTAGAAGAACAAAAGTATTTCAAACTAATGATGGCTGTTATAAACTGTTACTTTTGAGATTGGATGCACGCGGAAACTTCTCTTACGAACGGTTCTACTTCTCCCTAACTCAGTTGGAGGGAGAAGTCACTTCTCCCTAAAATTTTACCCCAGGATGAGCCCGCAAGTGTATTTATTGATTTTGTAATTAGCATATATATTATTGTTTCAACATAAGTTGTTAATTTAATAATGGTTGTCTCATGTAACTGCTACTTTAAAAAGGTAACATCCATTTAATGGTATGCAGTAAAAATGCCATATACTAAATTGTCACAGGTAAAAAAGCCAGAGGTAAAAATGCCATACCCTAAGTGGTAAAAATTTCAGAGGGAAAATTGCCAGAGGTTTTATGAATTTCAAAATTTGTGTGGTATATTTTGTTAGTTATAGCTTTAAACCGAAACATTGCTATTTTATGGGTCTTTTCAATTGTCATTTTTCTATTATTTATCATAATTATGCATATTCGGACATTAATTGTTTTTGTTTCAGATGGTGTCATATGCCATTTTTTAGAGACACAGTTAGTGGATGTTATGTTAGAATAGGTATTGGTAACCATGACAGCAGGCCTGTTTATAGAGTATGTACATAAATGATTGTTATTCTTATTTATTTTAGCTCAATTGTAAAACAAGATCTTACAACTTAAATTATTCACTTGCGAGTCTGCTTCCTGGTCCCCCAGTACTGAGCTAGTAGGATAAAGTTTCTTGCTCAAGGATTCATAGGAGTAGGTTTTGAATGGGATTCAAACCAACATGGAGCTTGCCATCCAAAATTGTAACTGCTTGGCCACGCTGCCACTACTTGATATTACATTATTGATACTTTAATAGTAGGATAAGCATATTTTCTAATAATCTAAGTAAACAGATATTTGTTTGCTGGTTAATTTTCTGCAATTTTAAATTAGGGTTTCTGATTAAATAAGTCACTGTATTTTAATGAATGAAAAATAAAATTTTTATTTACAACCATGGCACTTTAGCAGGGTTTGACTCTTAATATTTTTACCAGGGATCTGTAAGGTTTGATTCCTATTCATTATTTTAGAGATTCCTCCTTAAAGTTGGGGATTCCTCCAGTAAAATAGAATTTTGATTCAAATTCACAGTCATAAATTGTGATGATCAATACATGGGAACTCAAATTTGTGTAAGAACAGGGCCATTTATTTATTCAAAGAGATCCTGACTGAATCCCTAGCTTAGCATCACTGGGATAACTCCAAGTTCTTGGGATCCCTAGAATACCGAGACACTATTAGTGTCGAACACTGAATAGGCTACCCACAGGAGTTTGAATTTGAATGTCCCAAAAGGGTTGCTGGTTGGGGCCTTATCTGGGCTGATTATACTCTTAGAACTGTGAAAATTCAAGAATTATATTGGTTTTCCTCTATAGATGTAAGAACTAGTTATTGACCGAAGTTCAGGAAAGCTTGATTTGTAGAGCTAGCTGTGTAAAATGACCCATTATTTGTGTTGACACGGCGTTAAACCAATGAAAAAGCATTAGACTTAAAACTCACAATATCTATCAAAACTATAATCTCTGCTATATTTTGTTTAAAAAATGAGAAAAGATATGCATGTTATTTGGTTCCATATAAACTGATTTTTGTCAAATCTATGTATTGAATTGTATGATTATTTTAAGGTTGCTGAAATTACTGACGTTGTTGAAACAGGAAAAATATATCAATTAGGTAGCACTAGAACAAATAAAGGTTTACGTCTCAGGTTAGTTGATTATATGAATTATAACATGTGATATTCTATTCTTACTGGGGATGAATCTACAGTACCCACCATGTTTGGAGACAAAAGAAATTTACTACAATTCTTGAATTTTGATGATTATTTTTTTAGAATCATTACTTTTTGGTATATTAAAGTATTGTTTGTGATAAAATGAAAATGAATTTCATGAATGCAACACATGAGTTTATAAGATTCAGCATCTGACTTCCTGAAGCCACCAAAACCATGTTTATTGTAATTATTTTCAATTACATAACCTTATGCTATTTTGGTTGTCTCAGTTATAATTAGAATGATAACCAAAATATAAAGCAAAACTAAAAACCACTTCAAAATGAACAATTATCAAACTTTAGATAAAAGCTATTCTGTAGGCATACAAAGTAAAAATGTCTCCAAACTTTTGGTGGGCACTGTAGTTTTATCATGATTGTGATAGTGACCTCATGTAATAAAATGTATGCAGTGGTCATGGTTCGGTGAACAGTACACTTTAAATTGTACCCAGCATTCCCGGTTGGATTCATTGCTACAACGATGTTCATGAGCAATCCATGAAAATTTAGCAAAAATGTTGATTTGCTTTTGTATAGGGACATACCTGGGAAAAATTATGTTTGAGCAAGTGTTGATAAAGATAGGGAGTTCAGGAAAGCTGAACCTAACAGTCAAACCCATTAACCCTTTTACTGGTTGTGACATGGGTGAAAAGTGGCCATTTTTTACCTTAACAGGCTATGACTATTTCATGATGCTCTTATTTCATTACTAATTGTCTGACAGATATGAAACTTGGCCTGGTTATTTCCTGGGTGACTGACTTTCAGAAAATGCAAGTTTTATATTGATTTACAGGCATGGTACATCAGAAAGGGTATATAGATTAGAGTTTGTATCCAACCAAGATTTTACAGAATCTGAATTCTTTAAATGGAAAGAATCAATTATGTTAAGTGGTGGACAGTTACCTTCTACCGATGATATACAGAAAAAGTTAAAAGATATACAGTCAGCTCATCAGTTTAAATTTAAAGATGAAGATATTGTTAAAGTAAGTACAGTCTAGACCAACTGAGCCAACAACCAGGGCTCATCACTTATTTTTGAGGTTTAAGGTTGCCCGAATGGATTGCCAGCTATATCTTCTATTTGCATGAACTACATCTTGAATAGCAATAACTGGTTGCCAAACCCAAATATGGGTTGTCTTGGGTAATAGGCAACCTTTCATGTCAAGCCCTGGCGATTGTTTGAAAGAACTGTTTGTCATATGTGACCATGTTACAGAACACTGAAATGTTTTTACTGTATAAGTTAACTGATCAGGCCTGCTATTTTTATGGCCTGGACCTGTTTTCAGGCTCTGGATGCCATCTGTTGTCTTCTTCATGTATTAATAAATATAGTACTTTCAGGTTTTAATAGGCCTTGGAACAATGCGTAACTATGGATATTAATCTGATTGCTAAACATACAATGCAGTATTGTTTGATAAAATGAAGTGTGATCAAATGGTGAAGGTTTGATGGACTGCAATTTTTGTGTCACCTGACATAGGGGAGGTGCAGTGTCCAAGAATCATAACTCTTTTGCATAATTTTGGACTAATTGCCCTTTGTAATTTCCATTCTTAATTTTTGTTTGGGACATAACTCTAAAGGTATTAAAGATTTCAGCTTGAAACTTCATAGCTGAATAGATCTCATTGTGGAAAAATGCAGTGTCCAAGAACCATAACTGTCCTTTGCATAATTTTGGAGTTATTGCCCTTTGAAATTGCTATTTCTTGTCTGGCACATAACTCAAAAGATCTTGTCTGAGGTATAAACCCATTCCCTATAGATTCCCCATTCTTCAGAAAAAAGGTAAATTACAGGTATGCTATTGTCAGGGGACACACCTGACTTGCAGAGTACTAGTGAAATTACGAATCTTTTGGATTAAGCTACAATGTCATTTATTAAAAGATTCTTTTGAAAGGTTTATGATTTCTTGTATGATTCTATATTCTATGTCAGAGTATCAAACATTCAACAACTTGTTTTCGATATGAAATACAACTACTATTCTTCTTTATACTTCAAGCTAATTCCATGTAAATCTTTAACTATAGTTAACTAAACTACAAAATGTATAATTTCAGATTGTTGAAGAAAAAAAAAGATTTAAAAAGAATCCTCATAACTATGCAATAAAGAAAACAGAATTATTAAAGTTTAGAGTAAGTTAGCTTTTTTATTTATTGTTTTCTTTGTCTTTAAAAAAATTGTACTCAAGATCTGTTACCCATCAGTTTAATTAGATTGTTTAACGATGACCAAACATGATTTGTATCAACTCTGTAAACTTATTATGCTAATAAGATATCATGAATATGTCATTGTTATGTATAACCTCTGCTATAGCCATAAGCTCGAGACTAGTGAAACTTGACTTGAGCTTGTGAAAATTACTTATTTAATATAATCAGAATAGTTAATAATAGATTGCGGAATTCAAATATTTGGGGTTTTCCCTGCGGTACAAACAAACTTTCACTTTCACAATAAAAATATGTGTACAATAGGATTTAATCCATACTTCGTGATTTTCAGCTATAATGTGCTATAAACTTTGTACCGCCTGAGCATGGATGAAAAAACCCATAATTTGGAGTTCCAGATTAGGTCTATTTTGCCCTTCACCATATTACATAATGAATTGGGCTAGTGCTGGAGATAAGTTAAGGCCATGCTTGTAACCTACACTTGGGTCCAAAAGTTTCTTTACACATGACTTTTTTTCATATTTTCTCTGAAAACTTGAAGAGCATTTAGTAAGTATGCAATAACAGATATTTTTCGTTAAAAACTACATTTGAAACAAAAAGAGACGTATGAAAGAACATTATTGAAGGTTCATGTTAAAATGTATGAATTAATTGTGAAACTATCAACAATATGTAAAGTATGCCTAAGTATATTCTAAAACATCAAAATTTAGCATGTGTGAAGAACCTTATGGACCCTCAATGTATGTATTGTAAGTTATGTATATAATAACAGGAAGACGCTGAGATAAATGGAAATGTTGAAATGTCTAAGAAATATTCTCAAGAACTTGAAGCATTAGAAGAAAGAGCTGAAGATCTTGATAAACTAAGAAGTGCTGGTATTAGTTCTATAAGGTAATTGTTATTGTTTACTCGGGGGTTAAGTTTCCATTTGTTTATTCTGAAACAAGTAACAGATATTCATAGATATTTCTTTTGTGATTATTCTTACTTTTCATCCTTATGCAATATGTTTGTACAGTCTGATTCTATGTTTTAAGAATGAATTAGTTTTACTGCAGAAAATATAGGATTGATAAATTGTTAAGCATATAAAAATATCTCACGTAAAAACCCTAACAATATATTATGATGCTTTCCCAACTTGTACTTATGCTTAGGATTTTGGGACCTGATAATCAACTTTTTTTATATAAAATTGCTGAAATCAAAAAATTCAGGAGTTTGAAAATCAAATCAATCTACTAATCAATCTAATCTGGATAGTTTATTTGTCATCTGCTGTCACTCCCAAGAACTGGGGTAGGCAGCAGGCAGCTAGATCTTCTTACATCTGACCTCCATGTAACTCTGTCGAGGGAATCCCTGTTATTCAGGTTGTATATCTTCAAATCCCCTTTCATGCTCTCTGATTTTATCAACTGTTATGTCATTGTTTATTTATGTGTAATTCTTGTATTTACAGTTATATTAATCAACGTAACAGACTAAGAAATCAAATAGAAAAAGAAGAGGCAATGAAACAAGAGTTTCAAGCCATGAAAGGGGCTGCTGCGGACCCTTTTACAAGAAGACACAGTCGTCCAACTCTAGTCACAAAGGTATTATATAGAGATATATTATTTCTCTGGCTAAGTATTTTGGCCAGAGATGAATTGTAACAAAAATTATGCCATGGTGTACATTGTGTATTTTATGATGTTGGCCCAATCTGAACTCATGGCGATGTACAAAAATGTTTGTGACTCTTTGTAAGCAGGATCTTCATGATGTTATCTCAACTGAGTGCTTCAGATGAGCTATTATGTTGGATGGGTTATCTAAAACTTAGCAGCTCTTGGCATGTTGCTATTTCAAAGATTCCCAATCAGTGTGAAACGATGGTTGCCATAGTAAGCTACCGAAAGAAGAAAGCTTTAAAAATCTCTGAAAACTACTTAGGCAAGAAATGGGATACTTGGCAGAAATGAGCTCTTCCAAGATTATTTAGATTATTTCTGTGGGATCAAATTGACCCTGCTATGAGAGTCACAAGTTTTACTTAAGATTTATATTTAGAACTCTAATAAATTTTTCTACATTTAACCATAGGCGAGTATTACCGTATAATTATCTGCTACCAATTGCAATCAAAATTTTATGGTCGATTTTTAACATTAGTTCCCAGCTCGACTTTAAAAAATTACCAAACTAACCTTGTAAGTATATTGACACCCTCTGTTCATGTTATAGTGTATTCAAATTATTGTTGTTATTTGATAGGCCAGAGATCCTGCTACTATGGTTGTGGATGAAAAAAAGAAATTAGAAATGGAAGAACAAAGAAAACGTCTTGTAGAACAAAATATAGGACAAAATATGGTGAGAACTCTCTTGTTTTAGTCTAGTGTTAGACTAGTTATAAATTATGTGGATTTCACTACTATATACTATTGTATTATAATTATAGATTTGTAAAGATGTGTTAGAGTTTGTTGGTTTGTTTATTGCCATTGTTTAAATTTACTATGGTTATAAAAAGTCATGATCATTTCTAAAGCCATTGTTTAAATTTACTATGGTTATAAAAAGTCATGATCATTTCTAAAGCTAAATTCAAGCTTGGTAAATACTTGTAAGAAAAAACAAAATAATGTTAGGGTTTGTTTAAGTTTTAATGGTCTGTGTGAATCTAAACTGAAACTTCTACCATTCCACGTGCTAGACAACTTCTTCATATACCTTATTAATTGGATAATGTCAAATTTTCATGGAAGGGTATAACTGCCCCAATTGGGATTCAAACCCATATCCTCATCTGGAAACTAGATTTAAAATCTGAATGCACTTTCAACTTTGCTACAGACTGGGGTTATAGTTTGTTACTTAACTTCATTGAAATATTTAATACTTTGTAACTCATATTAATTAAAACGTTTAATGCTTTGTTTCTCAAATTTATTGAAATGCTAAATACTTTGTTACTCAAACTTTAAACGCTTAATACTTTGTTACTCAAATTTATTTAAATGCTTAATACTTTGTTACTCAAATTTACTGAAATGTGAAATACTTTGTTACTCAAATTTACTGAAATGTTAAATACTTTGTTACTCAAATTTATTGAAATGTTGAATACTTTGTTATACTTTCAGGCATCTATGAATAAAGAAAAGAAACAGAGTGAGTCTTTGGTAAGTACAATAACTAACTACTTTACTGGACTCAGAGGCTAGATGTTTCCATTGATCTGATTGAACGGCAGTACTATGTAAAAGTCCTTAAGTGTCATTTTAGCTTGGTTTTAAAGAAATAAAATGTGGTATACATTTTGTCAAAAAATTGATGGGCAGAATAACAAACCTTGCCTTCATGATAAAAAGAACAATACATTACATTAAGTCATGATATATATAAACATGGAACAAAAAAAAACATAATCCCAACCCTGGTATTAAATTGAAAATCACAGGTACTGAATTGAAATCAAATCTGGGCTCTTCACAATTGACTCATACATGATGAATTGAATTGTTGCATATGATGAAATAAATAAAGAAACAATGTATCCCCTTACAAAGATAGCAACAGTAATTTTAACCACCTTGAAATGTTTATAGCTAAAGTTATAAATTGAGAACATGTTTCAATCACAATATTTTTATACTATTTAAGACATTCAGTGGTGGACATAGAACGTTAGAAAGAAAGATCTCAGAAGATCCATTTGCTGACCATGATTTTGAAATAAAAATAGATATGGATCTCTCTACAACAAGTAAGTTTTACTTTAAATATTAAAAAATGGAAACAACACATCAAACACTAGGAGGAGTTTTTCAACTTTTATTTATCTTCTAGTTCAGCCTTTACAATGCCTTTATTAGGATGAAACATTTAACAAAAATTGGTACTGAAGTATTAAAAAACATTAATTTTGCATTTTTTGCCATTGCACAAATACTTTTATTACTAAATAATATGGCTTGAATCTTGCAATGCCATAGATTTACTGCATATGATTTCCTGTAAGTTTTGTTTGTAAGTTTTTTTATTGAAATGATAAACACATTAAAGTATGTTTGTTTTATGAAAAAGTTTCATCTTTTTGTTTAATAATTTATAGTAATGATACATATATGTAAATAAAATGTTGAGCTATAAATTCCCAAAAAGACCGAAAAAGTTCAGCATGAAATTTTGGTGTGCATTTATTTCTGTTATATTATTTATTGTGCTTTAGATAAAAAGTTAAAGCTTTAGCTTTAGATAAAAAGTATACAGTTATTTAACTAAATTTTCTAATCTGTATTAAGCTATCTCAGTTGGTAATGGACAAGTCTACTGATAGAGGGTGTGAGTTTGATTCTCAGATGGGCATACTTTCTGGAGTTTGGTCATAAACTTCTACCACTGATTCTAAATCCTGTTGGGAAATTGTCACTCACTCATGGAAGTATGTGCCTAGTAACTGGTTTACAGCTAAATTCTGAGATTTAGCCTTCGCAGAAATGGGGAGTAGGTTGACTGACTGATATGACCTATACAAAGTTTTACTATAGTGATAGTATATAGCTATTGAAATGTCCTTGTTAATTCTACAAGTTTGTTAATCCCTATTTACTCTATTGATGTGATATAATTCTCTAACTTCAGATTCAGCCGTTGTAGTACAGAACAGAGCTACACCTCAATTTAAATCTGGGGCACCAAAGAGATCATTGAATTTAGATGAGTACAAAAAAATGAAAGGACTTATTTAGCATTAAACCATTATAAGACTTGTGTTAGTGTGTTAAAGTCTAGTGTAAAATCAGTGTGAAAGTGACCTTCATTGTTGACTTGTATCACACTCTCATTGTTGTATTATATTAAGCACCTATACTCACCAACAAAAGAAAGTATTCAGTCAAATTTATGTTAATTGCCCCTGCCTAATACTGGTCAGTCAATTCTTTAAATGTTAGCCACCTTCCAATAATGACTACCTCTCAATAACAAGCACCTTGAATACTGATCATTTTCCGATAAAGGCGACCTGTCAATAACAACCACCTTAAATACTGGTCATTTTCCAATAATGACAACCTCTCAATAAAAACCACTGATCATTTTCCTATAATGACAACCTCGCAATAAAAACCACTGGTCATTTTCCTATAATGACAACCTCTCGGTAACAACCACTCCTTGGTTACTATTGTCTTGCATTTTCCAATGTAAATAACCATACCCTCATGTAACCCATGTAATATAGTCCCTTCTACTGTTGTAGGTAGATGTCATTATATGAGTTTTTCATACCATAGACTACAATGTATCTTATTATGTTATTGTTAAGTTTTATTCAATTGTCAGTGATGCATATATTTTCCTCACTGCTTTAAATCCATTGTAAGCACAGAAAGTACTGTAGTGAAAAATTGTATCAGTTGGGTTTCACCAATTATATTAGTGGGGTTAATGTATGCACCACTGACAGTTGGATAAAATTTAACCGCACTGTATTATTGACAGGTTTGTGACAGTCCTGTGCTTTTTAAAAACAACAACAACCTTATTTCAATAAATTTATGAAGCAAGACATTACCATGTAAAATGAGATTCAGGTTAAAGTGATTTGTTTTATAATGAGTTTGGTGTATACTTTCTTTTGTTATTAAGTATAAAAGGTGATCTCATCGTCCTTCATGTGTACATAGTCTCTATATACTGTATGAGTATTTTCTTTTATGCCACATTTTGTAGCAAGTATGTTTTTTAAGTTAAAATATTTTGTCTTTTGTATTAAGTAGAAATTTTTGCTTTGAATGTTACTACATACATTTCTTTGACATAATGTATTGTTACTTAGATAGATGATTTCTAGTATTGTTCATATAATATTGTATTTGTATAGATATACCCCTGTCTTACTTGGCTGATAACATCATTGAATTTGATTCCAGATGTACCGCATGTTCTCTATTAAAGCCCCATTATCAAAAGTAACAGTGTTATTGGACTGCAAGTAAAATATAGTGTGCTCTTACGAAAGTATACCACTTTTTTAAGAAATGGACACTATGAAATTCAAATTTAGAAAGCAGAGTGGTTTGAACTGGTTTTTTTTTGTCTCTTGCACATGCTATATTTTTGATAACTTGATGTTAGTATAACAGTTGATGAATATATCTTCCTATAGTGGCTTTAAATGCCCTCCCCTAGTAAACACTACTCTCTATTTGTTTGTGGGGGGGGGACTTATGTTTGACATATTTTGTGTTGAATTTCCATCAATTTCTGATATCATAATGCCCCCCTCCCCCTTTATAAAATGCTATGCCACGAGGGATGTTAAATATAGTATATTTAGTAAATCTGTAGATTTGTTTAATGATTGCCCTTGGATTAGTTTGTTCTCATTGTTTCAATTGTTGGTAATGTTTCTTGTTCATAGAATATTGTTTACTGTATGACTATACAATGAATACTGAAAGTTTCATTATACACCCCCCCCCCCCCCCAAAAAAAAAAATAGAAAAAAATATTTTTAGGGTGTATGATTATCAGCTTGTCAGTCAGTCAGTTGGTTGGTCTTTAGCGTTTTCTTATCCGCTAAATATCTCAATTCCTATTTTACGTATTGGATTTGAACTTAAACCTATACCAGATATCTATATGTGCATATCCAATTTTGTTTAAGGTCTATGGATTTTTAGCCGAATAATGGCCCTTTGATGAAAATCTTGTCCCCTATTTTTCTTGGCACCCATTTTTTTCACAAACACCTGTTGAGGTTTATTTTATCACTTTCAGTGATTGGTCTAGTTTGATCAGCTTGGAATCAATTTGCAGTGCATATCAACAAGTTGGACAGAGTTTAGACAGTCTTTTTATGTTTCTGTTGTCATCAGATCAACAGAAGATCTTTGAATACCTTCAATTTACCTACAAAAAAATTATATTAAAAAATGGGTATTGAAGAGCATATAAATGGAAACTATTAGGTACAGACTATTGTCGATTTATTTGTTTCTCATATCTAATAAAATTCTCCTGAAGCCTTACGGGTTTGAATCCCACCCAGGGTTATTATACCCTCCATGATACCCTATTACTATTACTATTGCATCACTCAGAATGGGACCATTTTTAAACTGTCAGATTGATGTTGTATGCATAAAAATAGGGGACAGCAAGGAATGATTATTCACAATGTTTACTATGTGTTAATGTTAGTAAAATGTAAATTTATTATAAGCCAAATCAATTACTGTTATACTGATGCCAGCATTTGGTCTATTGAATTCCAACTTATTCTGTATGTATAACCATGTTTGTTTTTAAAGGGGACATTCAGTGACAAAACAAGAAACAATGATAAATAATTTACTTAATGGAAATATTTTTTTATAAGGGATCACCTCGGTGCTTCTGTATTTTGTTTATGGTAAACTTGTTTTTGTCACTCAATCTCTCCTTTAACATTCATTTTCTAGAATCTATATCTAACATACTACATTATGAATTGTATGTTTAATAGTGAAGCAGAGTTCTACTCATCATTGACATGAAAATAAATTATCATTTTATTGTACAAGTGTGTTATTGTTTGTCTTTTTCAAGGTTTATTTTATACATGTACTACAAAATGTAAGCCACTCCAGCTAAAATCTGGCTGACAGGGTCCAAATCCCATCCAAGTTGAAGTGCAGTTTAAAGTCTGCTTTCATATACATGTTCAGCCAACATTACAGTATTGTGCAATAACCCCTGATCATTGGAATCACCTTCAGGCAGGCAAACACCTCACAGTATCCATTTTCTCCTGGGTGGAGTGGAACAGAAGGTTGATTTCTTGCTCTAAGAAATAAGCAGAGCCCTTTGTGAGGATCGAACACAGGACATTTCCAACCTTAAATGTGTGTCCTACCTCTGGACCACAGCTCCAACTGTCAGTTATGTAGAATATTTTACAATAATGTTGATTACTGATGAAGTTGTTGGCTATTTCTAAACCATTATAACTTGGAAATATCTGTCAAAATGTTTTAAACTTGAGAAAAACATATTGATGAAATGCACTGACAGCATGATTTGTAGCAGACAGTTCACCTAACTGATGTTTCTAGGATATATTGGTACTTTCTTCACGGTGGCAATACCATGTGACTATAACATCAAAAATGCTACAGTTTCCAGAACAGTGAAAAATCAGCCACGACTCAAATAGCTGTAAGTCTGTTAATTATCGTTAGATTTCAATGATACCTACGCAAGGCTAATTAGAAAAGTTTATACTATTTGCTGCACATCACATCTCATACACTAGTTTTATACTTTTTGCTAACACCCTGTAAAACCTACCAACAATTTTCCTTTTCAAAAGGGACAACTTGTCACTGCAGCACTCTGAAAAGGAATACTTTTCCAGGGTGTTGGCTATTAAAAGTATAAAACTGGCGTCTGTGACAGATATATAATCTAACTTTTACTTAGAAATACATCTAGACTGATAATAATCAATAATAATGAGTACCGGTGTAATAGTCAGTTTTTTCCCCCGCCCAGTTTTTCCCCCGGGAAGAAATGGGCCGACCTGGTTTTTCCCTCGGGGAAGAAATGGGCCAGCCTGGTTTTTCCCCTGGGAAAGAACTGACTAGTCAGTTTCTCCCCCCCGTCAGTTTTTCCCCCACCCAAGTTAAAATTTTGTCTTCATAATTTTTTCATCTTTTCTAAAATAATGTATTTATATTAAAAATTTATGTTATTAAATCATAGGGGTGTAACAATACGGTAAAAACCATATTGCAATATATTGCAATACACGAAACCCGTATTGCAATATATTGCAATACATATTGTTCTTTGCGCATACATGCATAGCATAAATTAATGCACGTGCATCGTCTTAATCTTATCAACATTGTACATAGATATTTGTATTTTCAAATGATCTACACGTATTACGCAAATGTTTGAATAAGTTAGAATAAAGGTTTTGAATGGACTTACAAAGATATTTATTCTCTCACTTTGCGAAAAATATTTCAACTTCAAGTTTCCGAACACATTTTAACATTAATTCAAACATTTAAATTTCAGACTTTGATAAAAACAATCAGTAACTAAAAAACCGGTTCAGAGAAAAACGAACCGGTTAAAAACCGTCAGAAGTCGTATTGCAATATTAACCGGTATATCGGTTAACCGTTACACCCCTATTAAATCAGTTTTTTTACTGTCTCGGAACTGCTTTTTTTTTTATGCTTCACTAAATTCCAATATTTCACAACACCTCTTAACCTATTTCCATCATTATATTTTCTCATTTTAATATAAAACTAGCTACAAATGATAACAAGTAAAAACTTGCTGCGAAATGCAGCAATGTGATTGTCACGGCAAACAAAAAAACAGTTAAGTATAATCTAAAGCAGTGATTTTATATAACAGGGATTTTATTTGTAACGATAAGTAAATGTAATAGATTTTCATCAAATTTCACTGTCGTAGCTATTATTTCAGCCCATACGGAAAACAAGTATAACAAGTTTAAATAAAGATATTCACATGAAATTTTGTACCAGTACCATTCGAATTGACACAAATGTTAGGAAAAATGTGTTTCTAGATGATTTTAGGGTAAATTACGCTCGCAGACTGTTTCACAAAATAATGCATTTTCCCGCCAATCTGCCATTTTTAGCCACATTTTACATCACCTAAAGTCATATTTTCGGTCATAATTGCAGCAATGTTTTGTTAAAAACTTCAGAAACATTTACAAGTTGCATGGAAGACATGTACAAAAACATAAATCAAGTTTTTAAACTCTGGAATAGTTTGTACAGCCTGCTTCAGCCAATGACGACTGTGAAAATTCAAAAAAGCACTTCGTTACAAATCCCTGTTATATAGAATCCTTGTCTAAAGGTAACTCACCAAAGCATTATATTGAATTGTCATGTTAACTGTTAAGGTTTTTCAGTAATAAAAATGGTAACTTGTTAAAAACGTTTTCTTGTTCATATGTAACATTCTCGTTCCCAGAGCCTAGTGAGATTCTCGATACCAGTTAGATTGAGAATCTTGATAACCTCGGGGTACGAGAATGGTCTGGATCTAGACATCCACTTTATGCCGACAGGATGTTTGGTTTCAGTTGGATTTATTTCCAGTAATTCATATTTGCATGACGCTTAAAAAGATCGGCAAAAGGGAAAGCATACTCTTTCACAACTAAAGTTATTTACATGAAATATCGCTTCTGTTCAATCAAGAGCCCGTTACATTGCGGATCTGTCCTTACCACTCCGTGTGACTATTTGTTGCCAGAAGTGATCTGTATAATAAGGGGCGATTGTTGGTCTCCGGGCAAATTGAAAATCAAAGCACATAAAAATTGACCAACTAACCGCAACAGCTACTTCCCAAGAACTGTGTCATAATATTAGATAGTTCGTCCACAGATTAGCCCATACCAGAAGCAGTAGGATGCTGATTTGGCTATACAAAATATTTGAACTCTGTATACTGCCAACCCCTCTCTCCAGTGTCACAGGCAGGATTAAGGGCACGTCGGAAAGGATAAATAAAGAAAAAGTTAAAAGATCCTGACAAATAGTTTTGGCAGGAACAGTGAGTAATAGATATTAATCGATTTATTGATTATTGAACCGACCGACGATTGCGAGGAGAAAAATCGGTAACCACGTTTTCATGCTAGATAGAAGTTGAGAAATCAAGACATGGTGGGTGTCTAACCGCAACCTATATAAAACACTGTATATGAAATATTTCCTAATACATCCATGGCCAAAGCCATTCATTTAACGTAGACGTAAAGTCGTTAAAATAAATTTTAATCACTTTTGTCTTTTATAAAGTGTTAAATTTAAACCTATTTAAATTTAATTGATAAAATTACAAAAAGGTAAAACTAACTATTTAATTCATATACATAACTATCTTTAATATCTATAATGCTTATTCATTGAGTTGTTACGTGTTTCAATAGATAAAATTTATATTTACCGTTAACCAAGAAAGCTGTAATTTGATTGGTCGATGAGGTGACGGTCGAATGAGTGATCTCAATTTTCTCGTGCGTCGTGTTCGTGGTGTTTCCATGTGTTGACAAACGTGTACGTGTAGTCGGCTGGCATTTTGATTGTTTGGTCTATTTACATAGCAAGCACCTGTTACAGGTGTTGTTTAATTTTTACCGGATATGGACAGGTAAGCAAATTGAAATTTGAATTTATAATGGAATTTACTTATTTAAAAGGTTTGTAAATTAAATGCATCTTCGTTGCTTATTGTAACTTAGTTTGAAGTCCTATTTAAACCTTTTAGTCTTAGATTTACGCCTTTGTCTGTTAAAAATTGGTACATTTTTACAACACCGAGCTTCGGTCATGAGAAACATGTCAGATCTGATATGCAATCTATTGTGATCAACTTGTCAACGATTCCAACTCATGTACATGTAAATTTGTTTTAACTGAGCCCACGGATTATTTTGTTAAGAACATTTTGGCGAGTCTGCATAATTTCAAGGGTTCGTCTTACTGTAGGTCCTTTTGCCTAAATAAATCGTGTTCTTATATAGTTTTACACGTGCTCTTAGGTAGGTCCCCCCTTCTACTAGATATCAATATATTCTAACAATATTATCTTTGTATTATTTCATGCCGTCTCACAGAGTTCATGATACAAATAGTTTGTTTATGTGTTGCTGTCTACAAACCATAGTCATAGAATTGGTGATTATTGTTTTACAGATCTTTTACAGAGCTTCGTAGTTGTACATATATACATAGGCACTGGAATAACACATCTCTGTAAGTATAGTGTTATACTTATTCTTTTTATTCATAGATAATAGATTTCTTTCCATTTCTGTCTTAAATCTTAACTCTACATTTAGTGGTTCATGATCCAACCAAATTCAAATACCTGGATGCTCAAAATTTTGTATTTAAATAAGGATTGTATCACTGTGAGTTGAAATCATGAATATAAATAATGTTAGATGCAGAGGTCTAGTGATTGGGTGGATAGGATCAAGAGGTCCCAGGTTCCAACCGTACTAGTTCTTGGAACATCGGTAATTTTATTGAAGAAGAAATTTACTTACAGTTGTTCCACTTTAACCCAGATGTATTAGTCCTATGAAAGGAGATTTTATACCACACTTTATAACTATTTAATTGAAAGAGTTATTTATTTTTATAGTTTGTCCAAATTTAACTGCCATTTTGCAAGTACTGTTTAAATTCAGCTTGTAATTTGTATAAAATCGGACATTTTGTTATCTTATGGTACCTCCCAGATATAAAAATTCATAATTCATCCACCAATGTTGCATGGACAAACAACCTGGGTTTATAGTGCAGTTGGTAGCGTGCCGGGATTTGGATACTCGTGCCCGAGGGGGTGCGGGTTCGAATCCCAACTGGGGAGGTTATACCCTTCCATGAAAATTTGACAATAATGTTGATTTTCCTCCATTGATTAGATAATATGGAGAAGTTTCCGGCCTTGTGGAAGGGTAGGTGAGTACTGGTTATAGACAAGGGTCCAGGAAAGCTAGGTTAGGTGCGCTGGACGCGTAAAATGACCTAAAATTATGTTGACACGGCGTTAACTCCAATAAATAAATAAATATAAATAAATATGCATGGACAAACACAGCTTCATGTCTTTGGACACAAAGGATTACTTTGTGAAACAAATTAGCCGCTTGTGTTAGTGTGTGGTTATAGTAGCATCAGCGCAATGTCTACTACATTCGTATGTATAATTATAATTTTTATGTTTGTAGTTTGATGATCAGGAGATAAGAGGACACTCTAAATAATAAACTGTTATTCATCATAGATATACAAAATGTACACATGTGGAATTTGAAGAAAACAAAGATGAATACATTATGTATAAAGCTGACTAAACCAATAAAGACTGCATGAAGAGAAGAGTGTATAAAAGCTAAGTTTTTAGTTTTATTTCATAAGGAAAACACTTTATTAATTATTGCTTGTATTTGTTTACCTTGAATAAATTTTAGATATTAATGTCATCAATTCATGTTGCCATGGTAAATATTCTATACTTAGAATCCAGTGATCTTGGTTTGATTCCTGCAATCACTTCTATGTTAATTTGTCTGTATAGGGAGATCCTGTTGACTTCTTTTGCAATCTATCAACATGTACTGGTATAAAAAAGTCAAGCTGCTCAAATTACAAAATTATAAGAAAACTTAATTTTCAGTGAGAGTATAATCTAAAATCTTGGATTTCTATGAGAGGAGACTGTCTCAGTCTACATGTTGCATCAACAGATCATTTATGATTCCATATTTCTGTTTTGTAATATTTCTGTCCTGATCATGTTGATGGAAACAAACATATTTTTAAAAAATCCTGTAATTACAGGATTTTTTACATTCTTATTTTTTATATCTTCTTCAATTTTTTAACATAGTATATTAATATACTATGTTAGAAAATTGAAGAAGATATAAAAAATATGAATCAGACCATGTGAGGCGTACATGGAAATAGTCCTAGAGGTATTTTGTAATTTAGGATAATAGTAGAATTATTTATAAGTTTTTCTAAGGTATTAGTTTTTAAGGTATTATCTTCTTTTTGTTATATCTCAGCAAGAACATATTTCTATTTTTTATAATTCAATCAAATATATTTACTAAAGAATAAGCTTCCAAAATATTTTTAAAATCAAGATAGAAGATAGGGCTGCTGCGAGTATCTGAGTACTCGGATTTTCGTGATCCCGACCAAAAAATTGAGTATGAATATTTGTCAAGTCCGAAATCGTCGGATCTCGATCTATTTTTGGAAATAAATAAAGAACATTGTTCAGCTTAATTGCCACTGAAAACAAGCCGCACTACTAATGAAAATTTTAATTTAATTCAAAATTTCGAATGATTCACATTTAAACAAAAATGTTTTCACTGAAAATGCCCATGAAACACCTGATAATAGTAATGTTTGGAGTTCATGGTTTTCCATTCAGTAAAAGCTTCTGTAATTCTTCACTTATTTTTGTTATAACATGAACTACTGTATGCTTCTACATTAACAAGTGATTCGTGGTTTAATTGGTGAATCGCTAAACACGAATCATGGTTCGGATCGGATCGCCATTTGCTCAACGGTCACAGCCCTAATGGAAGATATGTTTTAAAGGGAGATAATTCAACATGAAATTATACAGTATAAGATTACTGCTTATTAAATTGTCTCCCTTTGATCAATATCATTCAATTTAGAGTATAATATTGCAATGCTTATTGATTCGTTTTGTTGCTTAATACATAGGCTTAAATGGTCCAGGCTTATATTAAATTCTTTTTTTATTGTAAATAATTTTTATATGAAGGGTCTGATTTTAGCTGTAACAACTGTCTACTTCTACTGTCAGGAATCTTTTAAAGCTATTATTTATTGCTTTGGTATTTTTAAGAAGTATAAATAGAATAATGTTCTTGTTGAGGTGTGCAGATGTCAATTATAAGTAAGTCTGAACTTTCTGTCTTGGATTGTGGGATAGATTATGAGTAGTATGGTTTGTTGAACCTGGATATACTTCGAAGTTGGGATGTTGATCTCATTTGCATTTTTCATTTCATGTGTCACACCCCCCCCCCATGAAAGAGGGTGGTGTCTGTTTAGGTTTAAAGTTATTGGCTTCATATCCAAGAGTGCTCATCAGGATTTGGAATGCAATGATCACTATTATATATCTACATGTGTTTTCTGGAATGAGAAATTTAACATTTGTCTTACCCAAAATATAACTTGTGAAATGTAAAGTTGTTAGGTAATAGAGAATGGGATGGTGATTTCACTTTACTATGGGAAATGGGTTGGATGGTTTACTTTCACTGGATGAGGGGGATTTCAATTAGGTAATAAAGTGGACAATAGGGTTTCACAGGGTAGTTTGGGGTTGGGTTAGGTTTCAAATGGGAAATATAGATATAAGATGTTCTTACATTAATATAAGTACAGGTGATTTTCTTGTATATTTGTTATGAACATTATAATGTGATCGTAACCTGACATTATTTGGTGTATTTTAAATAATGTTAAACATTCTGATGAAGAATTCATTCTCTTTTAAAATACATGTATTTTAATGAGATAAAATATTTTAAAACCTGCTAGGCTAGGGAATTCCGTAGGCTTCATTGGTTTTATTCTCATATCATTCATAAATACCTTTAGTAAGTTCCATCATAAATATAAACAGTATATATACAACATGTACCGAAGTCATTTTCCCTGCTAAATCTGTATTAAGTAAATCAGTTTCAGCCACTAGCAAGAGTTTGTGCTAAGAACTTTAGGCATGCGATATGACCTTTCTGTGTTGGTGTGCCATAAAACCAAAACAAACAAACAAACAGAACTTTAGAATTGAGATCTAAGCATATCTAGGGACATACTAGGCAACTTGACCACTACAAAGCATCTTCCTTTTAATATCTTGACATTCACATATTGTCATCCATCACTGGGTACTATTTCTCATAAAGGTTTCTTTTAATATGCCCGAAAGAATTTCGGACATTTATGTTATACCCCCTGCCGTCTGTCCATCCGTCCGTCCCTTAGCAATTTGGTTTCCGGAGCATAACCTTAAGTTCCATTTGGTCCACAATATTCAAACTTCATACCATGATTGTCCATATCGTGTAGAAGACCTCTATTGATTTTGGGGTCACAAGGTCAAAGGTCAAGGTCACTATTACCTTAAAACTGAAAACAGTTTCCGGAGCATAACTTAAGTTCCATTTGGTCCACAATATTCAAACTTCATACAATGATTGTCCATATCAGGTAGAAGACCCCTTTTGATTTTGGGGTCACAAGGTCAAAGGTCAAGGTCACTATTACCTTAAAACTGAAAACAGTTTCCGGAGCATATCCTTAAGTTCCATATGGTCCACAATATTCAAACTTCATACGATGATTGTCCATATCAGGTAGAAGACCCCTATTGATTTTGGGGGTCACAAGATCAAAGGTCAAGGTCACTATTACCTTAAAACTGAAAACAGTTTCCGGAGCATAACTTAAGTTCATTTGGTCCACAATATTTAAACTTCATACAATGATTGTCCATATCAGGTAGAAGACCCCTATTGATTTTGGGGTCACAAGGTCAAAGGTCAAGGTCACTATTACCTTCAAACTGAAAACAGTTTCCGGAGCATAACTTAAGTTCCATTTGGTCCACAATATTCAATCTTCATACGTTGATTGTCCATATCAGGTAGAAGACCTTTATTTATTTTGGGGTCACAAGGTCAAAGATCAAGGTCACTAATACCTTCAAACTGAAAACAGTTTCCGGAGCATAACTTAAGTTCCATTTGCTCCACAATATTCAAACTTCATACGATGATTGTCCATATCGGGTAGGAGACCCCTATTGATTTTGGGGTCACGAAGTCAAAGGTCAAGGTCACTATTACCTTAAAACTGAAAACAGTTTCCGGAGCATAACTCAAGTTCCATTTGGTCCACAATATTCAAACTTCATACGATGATTGTCCATATCGGGTAAAAGACCCTAATTGATTTTGGGGTCACAAGGTCAAAGGTCAAGGTCACTATTATCTTAAAACTGAAAACAGTTTCCGGAGCATAACTAGTTATACTTATCACGAATAAAAAGAAGCATTCTCAATGGTATCTTTTTTCTCTACTTTGTTTTCCACAATTATTTATAATATGATATTCATATGAAATATTCTCATGTCTTACAAATGCTTCATCTTAACTAAAAAAACAACACTTTAGGTCATATAATGCTCCGCCTAGTGGTGCTCTTGTTTATAATGAATTGACATTCACACATTGTCAGCTATCACTGAGTACCACTCCTCTAGCATGTTTCTTTCTTATCACATATTAAAAGTTTAAATTACTTGGTATCTTTCCACAGGTAAGTATATGTCTTCCAATATATTGACATTTACACAATGTCAGCTATCAGTTGGTACCACTCATCTTGCAGGTTTCTTTCTTATGATAATTTAAAAGTTTACATTACTTGGTACCTTTCTACAGGTAAGTATCTGTCTTCCAATATATTGACACCTATAAATTGTCAGCTATCACTTGGTACTTTCTTATGTAGATTTCTTTCTTATGATAAGTTTACATTCACACATTGTCAGCTATCACTTGGTACTTTCTTATGTAGATTTCTTTCTTATGATAAGTTTACATTCACACATTGTCAGCTATCACTTTGTATCATTCCTCATGTAGGTCTCTTTCTTATATTAAGTTAACACTCACACATTGTATTGAAAGCTTAAATTACTTTTGGTACCTTCTAACAGGAAAGTATCTTTCTTCCAATACATTGACATTCATACAGTGTCACCTTTCTCTTGGTATATTTCTCCATGTAGGTTTCTTTCTTTTATTAAGTTTAGATTTACACATTGAAAGCTTAAATTACTTAGTATCTTCCTACAGATAAGTATCTGTCTTCCAATAAATTGACATAAGAACATTTTCAACTATCACTTGGTACCATTCCTCATGTAGGTTTCTTTCTTATAATAAGTTAAAGTTCACACATTGTCAGCTATCACTTGATACTTTTCCCACAGGTAAGTATACCTTTCTTCCAATATAATGAGTCCGTACATTGTCAATTTTTACATGGTACCTTTCTCCATGCAGGTTTCTTTCTTATAATAAATTTACATTCACACATTAAAAGCTTCAATTACTTAAAATGTCATTCACACACTGTCAGCTATCACTTGGTACCTTTCCTCAGGTAACTTACTAAGTATCTGTCTTCAAATATTGACATTTATACATTGTCAGCTATCATTTGGTTTATTCCTCATGCAGGTTTCTTTCTTATAATGAATATCTGTATTCCATTCACATGAACATTCTATTCCATTGACTTTCACTCATGTTCAGCTATCATTTAATACCTTTTCGCATGTAGGTTTCATTTTTATAAAAGTTTACATTCACACATTGTCGACTATCAATAGGTACCATTGCTCATGTAGGTTAGGTTTCTTTCTTATGTATTATTTTAACAATCATACATAAGTGTCAATAATATACACCTTTACCTTAATGCAGGTATCATTCTTAAAATAATTTACATTCCAACTTGTAACTTGGTGTTCCTACTGCAGGTTTCTGTCTTTTTATAGCGTGAAATCAGCTTTTACTTTCATTTCATAAAGATAAAACTACTAGCTGACCAACCTGTCTAGACTTTGAAAATAAGTTCCTGGAAAATGTACTTGTATTGTTTAATACATTGAATCTAAGTAGGAATTGTTCTTAGTAAACAATCCATAATTCTGAGCAATCTAGTGAAGGGCCCATTTTATGGGAGGATACCTAGATCGGAATTCAGTACTTAGAAATAAAACACATAATTCTGAGCAATCTAGTGAAGGGCCCATTCTATGGGAGGATACCTAGATCAGAATTCAGTACTTAGAAATAAAACACATAATTCTGAGCAATCTAGTGAAGGGCCCATTTTATGAGATTTATAATACCTAGATTGGAATTATTCTTTCAAATGAAACACAAAATTCTGAGCAATCTAGTGAAGGAACCATTTTTGGGAGGATAGCTAGATCAGAATTCACTCCTTATTAAAACACATATCGGCTAAGCCAAGATAAAGGGTACCTCTTCAGTCTCACATAGGCCAATTTTCAGACCCCATCAGAGTGCAGATTCTTTTAAAGTAATATACAGACATGTCTATTAGGCACTAATTTCCAAAAGATCTTGGATGGAACATGTAGAACAAAAAAGTTAAGAACAGTTGAATAGATGTACCCAAGGGGCCTACGGACTCTACATGGTAATTTATATCACCACACGAAAAATTAGAAAGATGTATATTTCTTATAAAAAATTTGTTATTTAGTTTTATAAACATGTACTTTAAAATTTTGAAGAGAATCCACGCCCACTCTCTCCTTGTTTGCAACATTTACCGAGGTCAAAAGTGCAAATACCCCAAAATACACAGGAAATGTTAAGTTTCAATTTACATATAGATGAGAAAAAAGAAACGAAACTGATTTTTTATATTTGAAAGTATTCGAAGATGTAGACAACACATTTAGAACATGTTTGATATGAATAATATGGTTTTGCTGACCCTTAAAAAGAAAATTTTATAATTGGAAACCAGGGCTACGGACTCTACACGGTAATTCATATCACCACTAGAAAAAATTAGACAGACGTATATTTCTTTTATATGATTTATAATAAGTTTGATATTTATGTATTTATAAATTTAGAAGTGAATCTACACTGACTCTCATTGTTTGCAACATTTACCATGGTCAAAAGCGCAAATACCCAAAATACACAGGGAATGTAAAGTTTAAATTTACAGCGCACATACCCAAAATACACAGGGAATGTAAAGTTTAAATTTACATCTAAATGAGAAACAAAACTGATTTTTTATATTTGAAAGTATTCGAAGATGTAGACAACACATTTAGAACAAGTTTGATATGAATAAAAATATGTTTCTTCACCAAATAAAGAAAATCATAAAATGGAATTATCAGGGGCTACGGACTCTACATACTGACTTGATTGTATTTAGTAGATTGAAGAAAGTAGTTTAATGTAAATTGACCTGTGGAATAATATTCTTTTGATACAGTATTAATTTTCTGACTTATGAAAAAATGAGCAATAATATGAAGAAACAATTCCTTTACTTTACTTGAGAAAACACGAAAAATGTATGTTTTTTAGTACAAAATGTAACATAAAATGTCAAAACAAAACAAAGTCCTGAATTTTCAACCTGTTTCTATGTATATTTCAACAACAAAAATCTATCAAATAAATTTTCTCTATACATATATAAGTTTGGGAGTAAAAGTACAAAAGAATGAATTATGTGAAAATTAACATGGGGCTACGGACTCTACACCACACCAGTATCTGTTTCTATCACATATTTAAAGCTGTTTTGTTTTGTTTTAAGTGTAATTATCCTTTAAAAAACAATAAACTTCAACTTACAAACACTACAAATATATATTTAAGTATCTTCTGAAATGTCTAATGTATCAGTTTGACCATTAAAGAAATCTATCAGAAAATTTATAAATTACGTCAAATTTAACATTATTTTCAACAGAATGAAAATTGTCAAGACATACAGTATTTAGATGCATAGCTAGTCAGCACAAGTACGAAACAAAGAAAATTAGAAAAGTTTTATAATTTTCCTGTTTGAAAAAAGATATAAATATATCAGGGGCTACGGACTCTACAGGGCTACGGACAGCACTTATTTGTCTTTAGATTTTTTTTGTTCTTCTTCTGATTTAATTCCTTTCCTGCATTACCTACATGGCACAATCAAAAACAGAAAACGTAATAAAACAGCAGCTATGTTTCTTTATATTCAGTCAGCTCACACTTTAAAATAGGGGCTACGGACTCTACATAAAATTGACAATGTTCAGTAGTTATTTTCCATAAAGAAAATGCATATGCTCTAAAAACTTCATTTTGGTTAGATAAAAATAATTATAAACTGTAATAGTAAAAAGGTGATACAAGTGAAATAAAGCAGTAACATTGTTTTAAAGTCTATCAAAGATGGTAACGTAAAACTCTAACTTGCGTTACAAGGGTACATGTTTACTATTTCATGAATATTTTCTTAAATATTGATTATAAATAAATTTCGTAAAAAATACCGTATACCTGTATGTCAGTCAGAGATAGAAAACACATCAAAATAACTGTAACCAAGAAACACTTTTCAAAACAACTGATGAAAAAAGAACAAAACCTCAGTGAGACTCAAAAACAGTGTAAAAACAGGGTTTTCAGGGAATATAATCCTAAATAATTCAAAAAATGGTAATGGAACATATATAAAACTATACATCATCAGAAAGCTCTCAAGATAACGTGTTGGAAAAAAATACTCTTCATTTAATTTAAAATGAACTTTTCAGAATATTTCAATGTAACATTGGCAAAATCAAAAGGTCCCATTTATCTTGGCTTAGCCGATATGCATTGGTCCGAAAGTTTCTTTACATTTGTAATTTTTGAAAAAAAAATTGTTTTGTTTTTTGTTGAAAAATTACAACAGTGGTCTACACAATATCTGTTCACGAGGATTGCGATGTTTCAAACTGAACTATAGAAATATGACTGTACCTGAAACGCTAAAACATTAACTTTTTCATTCAGATTGAACGTTTCCTGACTAAGTGATACTCATGTATTGAGTTCACATTTATGTAGACTGTATCCTGACTTGGTGATACTCATGTATTGAGTTCACATAAATGTAGACTGTTGTCAGACTTGGTGATACTCATGTATTGAGTTCACATTTATGTAGACTGTTGCCAGACTTAGTGATACTCATGTATTGAGTTCACATTTATGTAGACTGTATCCAGACTTGGTGATACTCATGTATTGAGTTCACATTTATGAAGACTGTATCCTGACTTGGTGATACTCATGTATTGAGTTCACATTTATGTAGACTGTATCCAGACTTGGTGATACTCATGTATTGAGTTCACATTTATGAAGACTGTATCCAGACTTGGTGATACTCATGTATTGAGTTCACATTTATGTAGACTGTTGCCTGACTTGGTGATACTCATGTATTGAGTTCACATTTATGTAGACTGTATCCTGACTTCGTGATACTCATGTATTGAGTTCATATATAAACATTTACAGTTTATTTGTGGATTAATTGTTATTTATTTTTGATGTAGGCATTTTGACACAAATCAATAATCAGTATTGCTAAATTTGTTTAAAACATCATTTGTAAATACATGAAGGTAACACTAATGATGCTTGATAATGATGTACTAAGACTGTAGTCTAAAAACATAAACTTTGATTGCTAATTAATAAACTAATTCAAATTGTTTTAGAGACTTTCGAGCAATCTAGTGAAGGACCCATATTTCTGGGGGGATAACTAGATCGGAGTCTAACTAGAAAGTGAAAATTCTGAGCAATCTAGTGAAGGGCCCAGTTTACTGGGAGGATAGCTAGATCAGAATTTTACACTCAAAAAGCATATTTCTGAGTAATCTAGTGAAGGGCCCAGTTTACTGGGAGGATAGCTAGATCGGAAATACAATTCTGAGCAATCTAGTGAAGGGCCCAGTTTACTGGGAGGATAGCTAGATCGGAATTGAATACAATTCTGAGCAATCTAGTGAAGGGCCCAGTTTACTGGGAGGATAGCTAGATCAGAATTATATGCTTAATACATAATTCTGAGCAATCTAGTGAAGGGCCCAGTTTACTGGGAGGATAGCTAGATCAGAATTTTATCCTTAATGTAAAACATTATTCTAAGCAATCTAGGGAAGTGTTAAAGGTACTAAGTCTTGCTAGGGTGTTATTTACATGTATATTTTGTAAAACAAGTTAAAACATCATAATTCAATATTTGCTTTAATTATTCTTAGATTATAAATTTATTGTGTTTTATTTGATATTATAAAGGTAGTATTATCCTTACATGACTTTTGATATACTTGTAAATTAACATGAAAAGGTACTGAATGTTGTTCATTTTTTTGTATAAAATTTACCTTAACAAATAAAAAAAACTTGAAAGAATTGTTGTATAATAATTTACATCCACCATTTTTGTTCTATTTTTGCAATGTTTATATGCTAATATATTTTAAGGTTAGATATCAACCATTTTTGTTTTATTTTTGCAAAATTTACATATTAATAATAAATTCTAAAGTTAGGTATACACCATTTTTGTTTTATTTTGCTATGTTAACATAGTATATTTTAGGGTTAGATATCCATCATTTTTGTTCTATTTTTTGCAATGTTTAAATGATAATATATCTTACATTTAGATATCCATCATTTTTGTTCTATTTTTGCAGTTTACATATTTATATTTTAAGGTAAGGTATACACCATTTGTTATAATTTTTGCTTTTTTTGTTTTTGGTATTTTTTTTACAAATAAATCATCATATTTTCTAAATTACTTTAAAACTTCATTTTCAATATATAGTTATATAGTTATTTATTTTTGATTTTGGCATTTTGACACAAATCAATTATCAGTATTGCTAAATTAGTTTAAAACATCATTCGTAAATACATGAAGGTAACACTAATGATGCTTGATAATGATGTACTAAGACTGTAGTCTAAAAAATTAACTTGGATTGCTAATTTTTAAACTAATTCAAATTGTTTTAGAGACTTTTGAGCAATCTAGTGAAGGACCCATATTTCTGGGGGGGATAACTAGATCGGAGTCTAACTAGATAGTGAAAATTCTGAGCAATCTAGTGAAGGGCCCAGTTTACTGGGAGGATAGCTAGATCAGAATTTTACACTCAAAAAGCATATTTCTGAGTAATCTAGTGAAGGGCCCAGTTTACTGGGAGGATAGCTAGATCGGAAATACAATTCTGAGCAATCTAGTGAAGGGCCCAGTTTACTGGGAGGATAGCTAGATCGGAAATACAATTCTGAGCAATCTAGTGAAGGGCCCAGTTTACTGGGAGGATAGCTAGATCGGAATTGAATACAATTCTGAGCAATCTAGTGAAGGGCCCAGTTTACTGGGAGGATAGCTAGATCAGAATTATATGCTTAATACATAATTCTTAGCAATCTAGTGAAGGGCCCAGTTTACTGGGAGGATAGCTAGATCAGAATTATATGCTTAATGTAAAACATTATTCTAAGCAATATAGTCAAGTGTTTAAGGTACTAAGTCTTGCTAG
This sequence comes from Mactra quadrangularis, assembly GCA_025267735.1. Classification (NCBI taxonomy): domain Eukaryota; kingdom Metazoa; phylum Mollusca; class Bivalvia; order Venerida; family Mactridae; genus Mactra; species Mactra quadrangularis. Next base: position 22,043,589 of record CM046301.1, on the reverse strand, counting down.
GGTGTTATTTACATGTATAATTTGTAAAACAAGCAGAAACTAAACTTAAGGTTAGACATCCACCATTTTTGTGGTATTTTTTTAAATTTTACATGATGGTATAAGTAAAGGTTAGACATCCACCATTTTTGTGGTATTTTTTAAAATTTTACATGATGATATAAGTAAAGGTTAGACATCCACCATTTTTGTGGTATTTTTTAAAATTTTACATGATGGTATAAGTAAAGGTTAGACATCCACCATTTTTGTGGTATTTTTTAAAATTTTACATGATGGTATAAGTAAAGGTTAGACATCCACCATTTTTGTGGTATTTTTTTAAATTTTACATGATGGTATAAGTAAAGGTTAGACATCCACCATTTTTGTGGTATTTTTTAAAATTTTACATGATGGTATAAGTAAAGGTTAGACATCCACCATTTTTGTGGTATTTTTTATTTAAATTTTACATGATGGTATAAGTAAAGGTTAGACATCCACCATTTTTGTGGTATTTTTGCAATGTTTAAATGATAATATATTTTTAATTTAGATATCCATCATTTTTGTTCTATTTTTGCAGTTTACATATTTATATTTTAAGGTAAGGTATACACCATTTTTTTATAACTTTTGCTTTTTTTGGTTTCTTTTTGGTATTTTTGTACAAATAAATCATCATTGTTTCTAAATTACTTTAAAACTTCATTTTCAATTTGTAGTTATATAGTTATTTATTTTTGATTTTGGCATTTTGACACAAATCAATAATCAGTATTGTTAAATTAGTTTAAAACATCATTTGTAAATACATGAAGGTAACACTAATGATGCTTGATAATGATGTACTAAGACTGTAGTTTAAAAACATAAACTTTGATTGCTAATTTTTAAACTAATTCAAATTGTTTGACAGACTTTTGAGCAATCTAGTGAAGGACCCATATTTCTGGGGGGATAACTAGATCGGAGTCTAACTAGATAGTGAAAATTCTGAGCAATCTAGTGAAGGGCCCAGTTTACTGGGAGGATAGCTAGATCAGAATTTTACACTCAAAAAGCATATTTCTGAGTAATCTAGTGAAGGGCCCAGTTTACTGGGAGGATAGCTAGATCGGAAATACAATTCTGAGCAATCTAGTGAAGGGCCCAGTTTACTGGGAGGATAGCTAGATCGGAATTGAATACAATTCTGAGCAATCTAGTGAAGGGCCCAGTTTACTGGGAGGATAGCTAGATCAGAATTATATGCTTAATACATAATTCTGAGCAATCTTGTGAAGGGCCCAGTTTACTGGGAGGATAGCTAGATCAGAATTATATGCTTAATGTAAAACATTATTCTAAGCAATCTAGTAAAGTGTTTAAGGTACTAAGTCTTGCTAGGGTGTTATTTACATGTATAATTTGTAAAACAAGCAGAAACTAAACCTAAGGTTAGACATCCACCATTTTTGTGGTATTTTTTTTAAATTTTACATGATGGTATAAGTAAAGGTTAGACATCCACCATTTTTGTGGTATTTTTTAAAATTTTACATGATGGTATAAGTAAAGGTTAGACATCCACTATTTTTGTGGTATTTTTTTAAATTTTACATGATGGTATAAGTAAAGGTTAGACATCCACCATTTTTGTGGTATTTTTTTTTAAATTTTACATGATGGTATAAGTAAAGGTTAGACATCTACCATTTTTGTGGTATTTTTTTAAATTTTACATGATGGTATAAGTAAAGGTTAGACATCCACCATTTTTGTGGTATTTTTTAAAATTTTACATGATGGTATAAGTAAAGGTTAGACATCCACTATTTTTGTGGTATTTTTTAAAATTTTACATGATGGTATAAGTAAAGGTTAGACATCCACCATTTTTGTGGTATTTTTTAAAATTTTACATGATGGTATAAGTAAAGGTTAGACATCCACCATTTTTGTGGTATTTTTTTTAAATTTTACATGATGGTTTAAGTAAAGGTTAGACATCCACCATTTTTGTGGTATTTTTTTAAATTTTACATGATGGTATAAGTAAAGGTTAGACATCCACCATTTTTGTGGTATTTTTTTAAATTTTACATGATGGTATATGTAAAGGTTAGACATCCACCATTTTTGTGGTATTTTTTAAAATTTTACATGATGGTATAAGTAAAGGTTAGATATCCACTGTTTTTGCGGTATTTTTGCAATATTTACAATATGGTATAAAGATTACATATCCACCATTTTTATGGTATTTTTTTAATTTTTACATGATGATGTAGTTAAAGGTTTTATTTTTTTGGTATATTTTTAAGGAAAATTTTATACTATTTTTGGAACGATGTCTAAAAAGTTTGATATTTTGACGTAATTATATTCTTTATCAAATAAATTAAGTTCAGGACATCGTTCCTTCGGCACTCCAGTGCTTTGATTAATTTTTGCAATGTTTAATGTACAAGTTTGGTTAGCTGTAGATTATCAAGTATGAATATATTTATTGTTAAGTCTTGATAAGTGAATTTATGTGTTTGTACTCAATCCCAAACGTTGGAGTTCTGCATTGAATATGGTTAAAATTGTGGTTTAGGCTTGCTATATAATGGTTTCAGAAATGTAATAATGTAATTCTTACTTAATATAAAAGCTGATTTCATGAACATGTATCCATGACAACATGACACAAACAAAATTGGAAGAAATATCACTATACTATTGCCAATTTTCCTTGTTACTCAAATTGTCTCTATAAATTGCTCTATAACATGAATATTACAAAATCATGTATCTGTAATTTCTTGTGCCCATCACCTATTAATTCACAACATGATTTCAATTCCTGAAGAGTCAATTCTAGTCACATAGCACACTGCATATCTCAAAAGTAACATATTCTTGAAAATATTTCTTTGAACATTGATGCTTCTTTCTCAATGGACCTTTCCATGACTTTACTTATTAGCATATTTAACCAGAGGCTTACAGTTACATTTTGTCCTAAAACATTTACTTACCAGTACAGTAATATAGTCACTTAGACTGTGAGGCTGACAAGTCATCCATTCTCTCTCATAATCAAACTCTTTAACAGATTATAACACTGATTTATTTACATAAATTTAGCTGACATATAAAACAGCACTTGTACTCCCTTGCCTTCAAGTTTTTACGACAATTAGGTACATGTAGAATGTCCACTTACAACCCTGAATGTCATAGGTTCAATCCCCGTTAAGACCATGGATTATTCCAGGATACATTAAAATAAACCCATATTAGGTATATTAATACATATAGCCTTTTAAAATTCTTGGTTTCATTATAGGTAGGGTTTAAGTTCTCAAACTCTGTGTAGTTATAGATTGTTTTGGGTTTTACAGCGCACCAACACAAAAAGGTCATATCGCGTTAGTTTTAGATTGAGGTGATGTCATTACAAATCAAGTACTGTTTTGTTCTCAGGGGAGGGTAAGGGGTATTTTGGTAGGGTATTAGAATGGTATTAGACTTAAATAATTGTATCTATCATACAGCTTGAGTTAGGGTATTCTGTATTTAAAGGTTATCAAGATTCTCAATTTTACTGTATATATATGCCTTGACTTGGTAAAAAAAAATCTTATCAGTAAGCTATTTTAGAATAATGTGATCAGAGACTTCCTATATTCAAAGTTTATAGTTGGGAATGGTAGCGCAAATGGCCACCATTAACATAACAACGGCCTCAGGGCTTTTCTCCCCTACCCTTGCCCCCTGTTCCTTGAACTTTATGCATGCTTGCCAGTTCTCATTTTCTATTCTCAGAATCCCAGCTCCAAATTCATTCTTATCATGTTTCAGTATTTCTATATATGTTATTAAATAAGTGATTTGATATAGGCCCTGTTATTTTTCCAAGGGCAGTCATATTGGCCCGAGGCCGAAGGCTAATATGACTGTCCCGAGGAAAAATAACAGGGCCTATATCAAATCATTTATTTAATGACAATTTTATTAAATAACTGCTGAAAAATATACGGACATTGAACTGAATCCAAATCTTCACAAAAACTATTATTTGTTTACCTGCTGGCGTTCGTCTGCATTTGCATTGTTTTTTTTTCTACAAATTGTGAAGAAAAATGACCCATGCAGGGAACCAACCATTATGTACAAGACTCCACTATGTCAAAGATATGACTGCTATCGGCCTCTGTGGGAAGAATTAATTATTAATTGGCTTTGACCTCCATCAAAAAACAAAATGTCTTTCTTTTCAGGCTATAATCATGACTGATATTGGCACTGTTTTGTCAACCAATCAGAGCACAGAAATTTGTTATTGGCCCTAGGGCCAATAAGTGTTATTGGCCCTATAACAGATTTCGGCCCGGTTTTCAGTTTTATTGACCAGATTTGGCTGTATTTTGCAGTGCATTTGCCACTTTACAGGGCTAATAACACATAGTTATTTAATAATGGTATTTTATTTATTTTATTTTTTTTCATTTTTTGTCATAATATGATTGAAATGCGTCTTTTTCGAAACATGTTTTCTTCATGTTCCAATTCAAAATTCAATTTTATAATTTATCACAACTAGGACATAATACATGTGACACAAAATTGTTGCAATCTGTTTTTCACAATTATTCAAACCTGCTTCTGAAAATTGCTATTTATCTGTATTTAACATGAAACAGTTCTTTTGGGTTTCTCGTCTCTGTCTTTGTTTATTTCAGGTTGAAGTTATCACTATGCTCATTGTCATTAACAGAAGTAACACAATGATGTAATACAAACATGGTATGTATTCACATGATCTTTAAAATGTAAATGCCACCTGGCTAACTCAGTTGGTAGAACACAAGTCTACTGATCGAGAAGTTGTGGGTTCGATTCCCAGGCAGGGCATATTTTTGTGGAGCTTGGTCATGAAATTATTTCTACGGCCACTCTCTCTCCTGCCAATGATGTTTAATTATGTAGGGCAGTTGTCAGTCACTGACGAAAGTATGTGCTTAGTAGTTGGTTAACAGCTAAACCCAGAGATTTAGCCTTTCCAGGAACAGTGAGTACGTTGACTAACCGCCGTTATATGACCTATACAATGTGTTGCTACGGCGTTAAACTCATCAAAACAAACAAAATCAATAAAAATGTAAACAAGCACTTATTATTTCTTGCTGCAGCCATAGATAGGAAAGTTTCAAATAGTGCATAAATTAATCATTAAAACTCTTTGTCCTAAAATGCTTTTATTAGCCCATGAGTTGTTATAATTGCTTACTGTGATACCTTTGCTCAAATAAAATTTTGTGCATGACATTAGTAACCACTTGATTAAATTTTTGTGCCGTGGATTTGGAGCTATCAATCAAAACACACTAGGTCAATTTTGATTTTTTGAGGAAAAAAAGAAAAAAGATTTTTATATGCTATTTGATGTCGTTCAACTATTTAACTGGAAAGAGAAATTGGAGGAAAATGGATGACTAGATTTAGTTATAAATGTAATATCAAACAAAAACTTGTTCTTTTATCTATCAAATTTTGTGTATGAATATGTAAATTATCTGTTGAAAATGTTGTAAAATGTAACAGTAAGATCATTGCTCTAGCCTGATTTTGTTACATTTTATAGCAGTTTGCAAAATTGTCTACTAGCCAGACTGTGAAAATATGTAAATTCCTCTAACCCAAATTCCTCTAGCCTAAATCAAGTATCACTACTCGCAGAGAATTCTGATACTTTACAATACTTTAACATAGTTTTCAGGACTGGTTCTGAAATCCAGGATTTTTAAAACCTCAAATAGGATTCTTGATCCTGAAGTTCAGGATTGTGTCAGTCACTGACGAAGGTATGCGTCTAGTAGTTGGTTAACAACTAAATCTAGAGATTTGGCCTTTCTAGGAACAGTGAGTAGGTTTACTGACCCCTGTTATGTGACATATTCAATGTTTATTTACGGCGTTTAACACAACAAAGAAAAGAGATCTCAGATGTGCTTATTTGCTTATGTTTCAGCTGCTGAAAAAATTCTGAATTTCAAAATGTTGAACTTTTACCCATGCTTTAAACATTGATGTTTCTTATCGTTTCAGGTATAATTATTTAGTTTGATTTATTTCTCTTAATTGCAGGTCTTCCTCATTGCTACATTTGTAGCTAAGCAAAGTGTGGGTACAAAACAAGTTAATATACATAATGGGACTAAGAAGCAGTGTGTGAGTGCTAGAAAAGCAAATATATATATAAATATATATAAATCTAACAAAAGATTTACATCAACATGTGCAATTATTATTTGATTATATTCATCTATGTTATGTAGGCCATACTATGCATGGGACACTAAAAGCCATTCAACTATTTCTAAGGTAAGTCCTGTATGCAATTAAAACCAGATCTAAATTTACCGCTTGTCTACTCGACTTCGGTCTACAGGATATCTGTTTACGGAGATTGTCCTGTATGCTGTACCATCTCAATCTTCATTTTCATAGAACTGTTTTTGGCAAAATAAGAGATATTTGTGTAGATGTGCCAAGCAACCCAACTATCAAACATTCAAACAAAGACCTATTATATTGTGGGCTTAGTGCAATATAGTCCTCACTCACTCTTATTATATGCTCGAAAGAATTTTGGGCATATTATGGTATACCCCCTGGCGTCCGTCCGTCCGTCTGTTAGCAATTTTGTTTCCGGAGCATAACTTAAGTTCCATTTGGCCCACAATATTCAAACTTCATTGGATGATTGTCCAATGAAGTAGAAGACCCCTATTGATTTTGGGGTCTCAAGGTCAAGGTCACTATTACCTTAAAACAGTTTCCGGAGAATAACTTAAGTTCCATTCGGTCCACAATATTCAAACTTCATATGATGATTGTCCATATCGGGTAGAAGACCCCTATTGATTTTGGGGTCACAAGGTCAAAGGTCAAGGTCACTATTACCTTAAAACTGACAACAGTTTCCGGAGCATTACTTAAGATCCATTTGGTCCACAATATTTAAACTTCATAGGATGATTATCCATATCGGGTAGAAGACCCCTATTGATTTTGGGGTCACAATGTCAAAGGTCAAGGTCAGTCTTACAAATGCTTCATCTTAACTAAAAAAAACAACACTTTCGGCCATATAATGCTCTCCTAGCGGTGCTCTTGTATTACTATATCTTATTTGCAGAATTTTGGTTGCTCAATAGAAATTTTTAGTTGCCTGAATTAAAGAGTGGTTGTCCCAAGTAACCTGACAACTACTGATTTCTTAGACTGCTTAACATTGGGAATTTCTCTAGTAAAAGTCAAAGTTTTGGGTACAGATTTGCAGTAATTAACTATGATAAACAATTTATGGAGACTTGAATATCAAATAAGATCGTAGAATTTTCAGGATCCTGATGGAGTCCCTAGCTTAGCAATTTAGCATCCTATGTTTTTGTGATTCTTGGAATCCTGGGACACTGTTAGTGTCAAACCCTGCTTTAGTAGATTATTTTATGAAAATATTTATTTATTTGATTATAAATTCATATTACTCAACCATTCTATTATTAAGATGTAAACATCTAAGTGTAGGCTTTATTACAATGTATCATATATGGTGACATTTGTAAAAGAGGAGGTAAGCAAGCATATGATGATATTTATTAGTTTCTAGATTCAGAGGTCTCCTGGTCTCTTTCTTAGTAATTGTATTATAGTTTAATGTATATTTGGGAGATAAAGAGTTTATACTTTACACTTATTTTAGTCAGAATTTATTTGATGCACATTCCATGTTATTAAAGTGTGTTTGTAGTGAAATGTAAATTTTCATGCCACAAATATTGACCAAGAAGTGTTGCTTTTATATAATAGATAGTTTGCTGAATTGAGAGATTACTGTGGTTACTGTCCTTGTATTATGAATTCTTTAACAATTCTGAATATTTTACAGAAGTTTTGTACATAGAGACAGTTTCCATTAGCCAAAGTTTTATCTGAAGAAATTTTGTATTGATATTAATTGCTTTTAAACAAATATAGTTTTTTTGTTTTTTATTACTTTACTTTACTTGTTGTTTTTTGGTCAAAAATTGACCGTTTTGATCCATGACTACAAATTAATCACATTATAGCTAAATAAAATAAGCATCAAATAAGATATCCATTCTTTGACCTCCATGCAAAAACACAGTTTGAAATTAATCTGTAAGCACCATATTAAATATGTGAGTTTTTGTTCATTAAATGTCAATATTTTAAATAAATTTATCATAATTACATCATCAATTTTAAAGGTACTAGTTCACAGATTTGGTTAAGATTTTTCAATATTTTCAAAATACCATTCAGTGTCTGTAATTGTGTCAAAAATTTAGTCTTGATATTTTAAGACAAACTGACCTAAAGATTGCAAGATATATACAATAAAGGTCTCAAAAATGCACTAAAATTATCTATACCGTGACATACGGGGTAGAATTTTACTACTTGAAACACCATCATTTGTACTTGTATGTCAATTTGCACTAAAATTGTCATTATTAAATCACTAATTTTCTGCTTTGATAGTTTTAGAAAAAGTTGATGTTTAAGTTGAAATCTTAAGTGAATGAGTACCTTTAAATGAAATAAACATTATTTAGAAATGGAATATTTCACACTGCATGGAATCTCAAGTTCAAAACTATTCATACATGTACTTAATAATTTAAGGCAGTAATGATAGAAGGACACATCTTTTTCAAGGACTTTATTTATTGGACAAAACATGTTGGTTTTTAACAAAATTTAGATAAGATCCCCCTCTGATAGTTGTCATCCATCTAGCTTTCTTGTTTTACTTTGTTTTGTTTTGTGATAATTAATATTCTATCTTCTGATATTTCAGTGATATAAAAGACAATATGAATCTATATTTGGCTGGAAACAATAAATTATTGACTGATAAAAGATTAGTTGACAAAGATTGTGAAGTTTTGTACAAACTTTTACAGAATAATGTGTTTGTAACAAGCTTGGATCTTAGATATAACAACATTTCTGATGAGGGAATCAAATTCTTGGCTAAATTATTAGAGGTGATTTTTTGTGGAGTCTGATTTTAGAAACTCTTAAACTAACATCTTAAATTTCAAAAACACCGAAACCCATTTCATAAGACCACTGTGGCCAGTCTTCCAAAAAGTGGTCTTAATAGTGAAGTGGTCATAGTATCGGGGTGGTCATTAGGTGAGGTTCCAGTGTATATTGGTAAGAAATCCATTGAATATAATATAAATAGAAGTTTCTGCAGGAACTTACATTTCTGAGGAATTACATTTGTGAAAATAACTTTTCTAGAATAATAAGAATTGAAAAAAGACATTGATATTATTTAGAATATTTATCCATGCAGGGTGTTAAAACAGTAAAACCTACCTTAAGGGTGCATTCTTTCAATATGTTCTGCCTGATTACAAAATGTTATGTGGTTGAGGTTCAATGAAAACTCTTAGCACTGTTTGCCAACAGTTTCAATAACTAAACACAACAGATTTAAACATACTAAATCTTTAACGATTGTTCATATTCAAACTTCTATAGTTGTCTTTATTTTTCAACAAAAACAATTTGTTATTAAAAATACTATAATACATGTATTTACAGGAGAATTCAGTAATTGAAGATATAAATGTTATGTGTAATGATTTTGGTAAGGATGGGGCTGAAGCGTTAGCTAAGGCTTTACAGGTAAAATATTTAAATTAACTTATTTTAATATTGTTTGTATTTGTTTATTGCTGCATTTTTTTTCTTTTTGGACATTTTGGTCAAAGGTTTCAGTCATTCATTTCTAATTGTTTCCGTTTCGAAGAAAGAAATGAAAATCTGATCTTCAGTGTAATTTCAAAGTGTATATAAAATTTTTGTAACTTGTCCAGGACATTGAGTGACATTTAAAGTCAATATTTCAAATCATTATACAGTAAAAGTTCACTGGCTCGAACTCGAAGGGACGTAGAAAAGAATTCGAGCCAGGCAGGTGTTCGACCTGGCCGACATTCGTCCGAGTTCGACGTTATTACTTCCCTTTGTTTTAAAATTGTTTTTATTTTTGATCTCCCTTGGTTTAATATAAAACCCGAACACACGGTTCGTTCACGGTTGTGAACGTTGCTTATTACTTATATGTTGTTCGTTTGTTATACATTTATGAACATTATTATGTTTAGGTGAGTAGTAGTACATGAGATGAACGTCCGTGTTTCATTAAGAATGGTTCGTTGTGATACACTTGTTGTGTACTAGATTCTACTCATCTCTTTTATTTCTTGTTGTTGTATTAAGAGCTTGTATATTACAAAGTTATACTGTAAAGAAAGAATATAAAAGTGAAATAAAATAATAAAAACTAACTCAAATATTGTTTACGTAATTTTATTTTATCTCGAAACATAAAAAAGCATAATAACACAATACAAACAGCACGATAATACAATGTATGCTTAAACATCAATAGCACACTTCACGTTTTCTGACAAGTTAAGGTCAGCAATCATAATTAAGCACATTTAAAAAAAGTCCGTTATAGTTGATTGTTTAGAAAAACGTTTGTGGAAGTCTCTATTTATCAAATCCTTATTTTATCAATTAAAACAAACATACAAGCTGTATACGCGCTAATTCATTTGTTTTAGCGAGGCCTTAGTTACTCGTTTTATTCTTGATTTTTAATCATACCATGACACTTTATAACTTGTGTCCATCAATAATGTGCAATCTACAAACAATTCTATTGTTAAGCAAATTAGTGAGACAATGTAGTCACACAACAAAAAATTTTGACACTTAAATTCAATTAACATATTTAAGGTTGAGCGATTTTCACGCTGTGTTATTATCACGCGTCACAAACAATACCTACTTTCAGCCCTTTATTGCTGATGTGTGAAAATCTATTGTTCGAGAGAGACAATAGTATTATAGTGTATTTGTAAACCATGGGACCGTGATATTGGTTCGAGAGTTCGACCCTGTCCGGTTCGACTCAGAAGAGGTTGTTTTACATAGATATAGAAGGGAAATTGATTGGTGCCAGACAATGTGTTCGACTCAGACGATTAATTCGAGCTGGTGGTGTTCGAGAGAATGAACTTTTACTGTAACAGAAAAGTACATAAAAATAAAACTGAGTTTTGAGCAGTGTTATTTCTAAGTCCATATGAAAAGTTTGTAACTTCATGCTCAGAGGGTTGATTTAAAAACCTGATAAAAATGGTTGTTAGTCTCCGAATTGAACTGGTGGACCATGTTCCAAGTCTACCAATCACTGTAAGGCTAATGTCTTCGAATTTGAGTGGTCCAATGGTCACCAACTTTTAGGGATTTTACTCATGCAATTAAAAATTCATTATTTGTTGTAAAATTGTTTATTCAATTTTAGGGTATACTTTGCATGATCATTAAAATTGACACTAAGATATTTTTGGTTCAGTAAACTTTCATTCAGTTCAGTAAAAATCCATTTTGCTGGATTGAATGTGAAGTACTGATGAAAGTTTTTGTCATTAATACTGTATGTAATGTTCTTTTTTATTTGTAGAAAAACTCCGGTCTACGAGCATTAAGATTAAATGGTAACAAGATAGGTAATTGTGGAGGAATGTACTTTGCTCAGGTGTTACAGATTAATACAACATTACAAGCCCTGGATGTTGGTGACACTGATTTGGTAAGGTTTGATATTTTTATATTTTTGACTTTCTTAAGCCGCCCGGCTAGCTCAGTTGGTAGCACGCACGTCTACTGATTGGCACGCTAGTCTACTGATTGAGAGGTCGTGGGTTCGATTCCCAGACGGAGCATACTTTGGTGAAGCTGGTCATGAAATTATTTCTACGGCCATTCTCCTGGCAATGATTTTTAATTATGTAGGGCAGTTGTCAGTCACTGACAAAAGTATGCACTTGGTTATGAAAGTATATAAGTATGAAGTTGGTTAACAGCTAAATCCAGAGATTTAGCCTTTCCAGGAGGAGTAAGGTTGACTGGCCGCCTTTACAAAAAGAAAGACTTTCTTCTTTCTCTTAAGGCCATCAAATTCTGAGTTTATGGAAACTGTCTGAATAAAAGTTAGGTTTGGTAGGCTTTAAGTTCTTTTTTAACTGAATCAATCAAGATTTTCACTGATAATCTTCTTGTAAATGTATGAAAAAACTCAGGGCAGCTTAATTTGCTAGGGCCAGGTTGCCCAAAACACAGATCATATTTTGATTCCAGATAAGCTTGATATGTTTGCTTTAAGTGAGGGGTAAGTGAGTCAAGAACGAAGAAAATAATTAAAACAGCTGGCTACCATTATTAACTCAAAGCATGGAAGTGCTGAATTTGTTTGGGTTACAAAATAAGTGTCTTTATAGGATTGGAATATTTCTTTGATTTTAAAGAAATCTAAGCACCAAATATACTATAATAATGATAATAATGATAATGATGATGATGATGATGATGATGATAATGATGATAATAACGATAATAATGATAATGATAATAATAATAATAACTGAATGAAAGATTCAATGGCAAGTCTGTTACTTTTATAAGCAAGAAAATCAGAATTTGCAAAGTACTCTTAGGTTAGCTTTAAAACAATCTGTTTATGATTCATATACTACATGCATGTATTAAACTTTGTTGTGTATTGTATTATTTCAGACTACAGAAAGTATTATCGCCTTGGCAACAGTTTTGGTTAACAATAGAACTTTGAAAGCTTTAAATGTTTACAGACCAATTTTATTCTCAAATCAAGAAGAATGCACTGTACATTTTGCTAAAATGTTGAAGGTAAAAATCTAATTTATTATGATATCTTTTATTATATAAGCATGCATTATATAGAGCAAGTGGTCCTGTGTCACCCTGCAAGGTCCCTGGTTCAAAACCACTAGGGGCATTGCTAATTTTCTCGAGCAAAAACTTTACATGAGTTGTTTCACTCAACCTATGTGTAAATGGGTATTGTGTGGGTCACCTGCTTGATGGTATTGTTGTACAAACTTATTTTGTTGGCTGAACATGTGTATGGAAGCAGACTTGAAACTGCAATTTAACTTTTTTTTAAAAATTGTATATACATTTGTATATAAAATGTATTGCACTATGAAGTAGATGTGGTTAAGCTAATCGTACTACTGATGTCTTAATATCTGTCTGTTCTTGTTTAAGTTTACTTAGACAATTTTTGGTCAAGGATTTTAGTGCAACCCTTTACATAGTATCTTTGCAAGTACTAAATGGATTCACTTCATGCAAGCACACGGGCACAAAGCTGCATAACTTTAGTAGGAATTTTGACTGGATTAATGCCCTTTTTATACTCAGAAATTTAGTTTGCAAATTTAAGCAGTTCAACAAAGGAAAGTATCCACTTTAAATTTTACTCATTTCAATTGGATCGCATAAAGTGATGAATGATACATGGACTGCTTGTGTTCAGGTGTATTCTATGCCTTTTAATTCTATTTCTTAACATGCATGTATATGTGACAATTGTATCAAGTAAATATGGTGTCTAATACAGAACTTATATGAAATTTGATATTTGTTGAATACATATATTTTCAGGTAAACAATTCCTTGGAAGAACTACACTTACAGAAATTTGATATCAGAGATTTCAGTGCTACAAGATTAGCAGAGAATCTCATGGAAAACTATACATTACAATATCTGGATCTTAGCTGGTTAGTTTGAAGTTTGAAAACAATTATAAGTAATCTGTAATGTTTAGTGGCTGTTAATCAAGATTAATAGTTCATATTTGTAACTTGAATTTATGTTGTTGTTTTTTTGCAGATTTCTGATTTAGTTAATTTTCTAAAATTGGTCTTGGAATACAGTCTTGAGTCCTACAGCATTAATAATATTGAATTTTGCCCTTCGTTGAAGAAAAAAATTCCCTGTACTGAAGGTGTTGTAATTGAAATTTAAATGAGACTGAAATATTCTTTTAAATATGTTACTTTGTTAACTATGTTATCCAAAGCATTGAAAATGAAAGAAAAGGTTTTCCCCTACAATTCCATTTTTATCACCATTTACCCCTCCAAAAAGACCCTGCCCCTTTTCCCCAAAAAATGAAAATAAATGCTCTAACATTATTGTGGTGCTTGTACATACATGCTAGATATATTGAGATAATTATACACCCGCTTCGAAGAAGAGGGGGGTATACTGTTTTACCCTTGTCCGTGCGTCCGTCCGTCCGTTACAAAATTTCCGTCGCAGTTTTCTCAGCAACTATAACATGCAGCAGCCTAATACTTTGCATATTGCTTCATCCCATAGTCCCATGTGGTGTAAAGCGATTTTATGTTCCTTGCTCGTCTACTTCCTATTTGTCGCATATTTTCAGATTTTTGCGGGGGTATCACTAGTGAGCATTAGCTCACAGATTTACTTGTTTTGATTATTATTTCAGTAACAGAATCACCCGTGATGGTACAAAAGTTAGCTTAAGTATTAAAGAAGGACACAGCTATAAAGAAATTAGATTAAGTTTTAATAGATTAGAAGATGATGGAGCCATGCATCTAGCTGAGGCAATAGCTACGTGCAATACTACATTAGAAACGTTAGTATATTGTCTACTATACAATAGCTATACAAAACTGTCTTGATCTTTGCATATCAGTTTACGAAATTAGTAGAAATCCGGTTGCCTGGGACAACCACTTTTAGTTCAGGCAACCAAAAATTTCTTTTGGGCAACCAAAATTGTATGAACAAGAGATAGTGCTTGCTGCTAAATTGACCTGTTCGGGCAACCACTTTCATATCCTAATTTCATAGAATGCATATTGTTAAATTTTATTCAACAGTCAGTGGGAAATACATTATCCTTTGCAGATTTAAATACTCTCTATAGAAATTCTGTACTCGCTCTCAATAAAAATAGATATTTGTAATCCAAATTTATGTATGAGGATTATAAAACAAGTATTTAAATCAGCAGGGTAAATGTATTCACCACTGGCAGTTGAATAAAAGTGATTTAATACCTAGAAACTAAATGTGATGCTAAGTGATATCTTGCCACATGACTAAGATCAGAAAGAGACCATCATCTACTTTCTAAGCCCACTATGGGGCAATGCTAATTTCCTCAAGCAAGAAATTTACCTACAGTAACTGTTGTTTCACTCCACCCAGATTTATACAGGTACTGTGATGTCTCACCTGCCTTGAGGTAATTTCAATGATCAAGGTTATTTTACAAAATTGTAAAATCAGCTGAACATGTATATGGCAGCAGACTTTAAACTGCACTTATAACTTTTTTTAAACTTTAACTATTTTGCTGTTATATAATGAGTTTGTGTATAAATGGCCCATGTATTGTGACTACAATTCAGTCATAATTCTCTGTTTCTTTTTTATATGCCCAAAAGAATTTCGGGCATATCATGTTATACCCCCTGGTGTCCGTCTGTCCGTCTGTCCGTCTGTTAGTAATTTGGTTTCCAGAGCATAACTTAAGTTCCATTTGGGCCACAATATTCAAACTTCATAGGATGATTGTACATATCGAATAGAAGACCCCTATTGATTTTGGGGTCACAAGGTCAAAGGTCAAGGTCACTATTACCTTAAAACTGAAAACAGTTTCAGTTTCCGGAGCATAACTTAAGTTATACTCATCACGAATAAAAGGAAGCATTCTCAATGGTAGAATGGTCAATATAAAATGACCTTAACATTCTCAATGGTATCTTTTTTCTCTACTTTGTTTTCCACAATTATTCGTAATATGATATTCATATGAAATATTCTCATGTCTTACAAATGCTTCATCTTAACTAAAAAAAACAACACTCGGGCATATAATGCTCCGCCTAGCGGTGCTCTTGTTTTAAATTGGAAACGGCCGTTTTGCGCTAAGCCCACGATATCTAGAAAAGTCTTTCATTTTTTGTCAAATCGGATGTCCAAGTCTTGATATTTTGAGAAATAGGCTTGGCACAGTCACCTTCTAGTCTCCTATCAGAATTGTATTATCTTTTCTCTATATAGGTTTTTTCTCTTAATGATGCAATGATGCTTTTTAAAGGTACTCATTCACAGATTTCAACTAAAATATCAACTTTTTCTAAAACTATCAAAATTGTATGGAAACATTTTTGTAAGCAGGAAAGTAGTGTTCTGATAATCTCAATTTTAGTGCAAATTGACTTACAACTACAAATGATGGTGTTTCATGTAGTTACTATCTATCCCTTATGTCACGGTATAGACACTTGTAGTGCATTTTTGTGACTTTTATTGTATATTTCTTCAGTGATTCTATATAACAGGGATTTGTAAGGAAGTGCTTTTTTAAATTTTCTTGGTCGTCACTGTCTATAACTGGCTGAAGCAGGCTGTACAAACTATTCCAGAGTTTAAAAGCTTGATATATGGTTTTGTACATGTCTACCATGCAATTTAATTGTGAATGTTTCTGAAGTTTTTGACAAAAAAATTGTTGCAATTATGACCGAAAATATGACTTTAGGTGATGTAAAATGGGGCTAAAAATGGCAGATTGGCGAGAAAATGCATTATTTTGTGAAACAGTCTGTGAGAGTAATTTACCTCAAAATCATCTAGAAACACATTTTTCCTAACATTAATATCAATTTGAATGGTACTGGTACAAAATTTCTTGTGAATATCTTTATTTAAATTTGTTATACTTGTTTTCCGTATTGGCCAAAATAATAGCGACGACAGTGAATTTGATGAAAATCTATTACATTTACTTATCGTTACAAATCCCTGTTCTATAAAATCGCTGATTTCTTGCAACATATAGGTCAGTTTGTCTTTAGATAATAAGAATTATTGTTTTTGACATAATTACAGACACTGAATGGTATTTTGAAATTATAGAAAAAATAAACCAAATCTGTGAACCTTTAATTCTATGTTGTAACTTATAGTTATCTATATTTAACTGCACTATTTAACAGTAGGAGCTGTGGTTCAGTAGTAGGATGTGCACTTAAGAAGTAAGAGGTCCTGGGTTCAAACCCCACTAGGGCAGTGTTAATTTCCTTGAGCAAGAAATCTACCTACAGTTGTTCCACTCCACCGAGGTGTACAGTAAAACTCGGTTATAACATACTCGCTGGGCCAAAGAAAAAAGGTATGTTATAACTGAGGTATGTTATATCCATATAGCATACTAAGTATGTTACATACAAAATATGAAGAATGGGCCAGGAAAAATGGTATGTTGTAACCGAGTGTATGTTATAACCGAGTATGTTATAACCAAGTTTTACTGTACATGGGTACTGTGAGGGATCACCAGTTTTGCTTGAAGGTGATTTCTATCATCAGGGATTTCACAAAAATTGTTGAGACAGCATGTTCCGTAAGCAATCTTAAATCACACTTTAACTTTAAAAAAACTGTATAATTATATTTCAGAGCACCTATGGGACTCATATTTCATTGTGACTATACCTGTGTATGGAGGAATATTATAGTGCAAGTTACAGCGTACTAATATTTGACTTTAGTGAAATTTCTATCATAAAGAATGAAAGAACTGACCAAGTTTATAACAGGTATTTAGTGTTTTTAAGTCATTTTAGTGGTTGCTTTTAGTTACAATGACTTTTTCCCTTGTTATAGCCTAGGTAATTTGCATTGAATCTGAACACCTAAAACAACATGTTATACATTTGTATCTCAATAACTATCTGGTGGAGTCAACTAAAAATTGTATGCAATCATAACTAGCATTTTCTTTCTTAAATCCAAAAAGTCTACTGTTATGGAACCTACTTCACATGGGCATGCAATATTAGAAGCCAAAAAAAATGGATTTCATTTAGTGGGTATGTGCTATAATCAGAATAACCATATAACAGTAGGTACAAAATAATAGCAAAATTTGAATACCAGTGAAAAATTTGTTGATGATCAAATTAATTTTAGACTGTAGTTTATACAAGTACAATTATAAAGACAGATAAGTCTGCTGTGGATTTCCGATTGATGGGTTAGGCAAAAATTTGAATGGAATTAGGAACTTTAGTCAGTTATTTCCCCATGTATACTCTTCAAATAGGTAGGTCTTATTAGTTGGATTACTCGGATTTTACCCTTACTTTTCAATGTCAATTTGCCAAAATTAATCTAAAATAACTTTTTTGTAAATCATTTAATTTGTTTGAAATTCAAGCTTAGTACTTTTGGATAAAGAACTATCTTAATTTCATCACTTTTTTTAATATCTTTATTAACAAGAAAGATATTAGATGAAATATTTTGTTATCCTTACATAGGAATTCAATGATAAAATCCGAGGATTCCAACTGTAAGGACCTATTTACCAATTGGATTGCTTCAGATTTTATCAGGGAAAGATAACTGACTATAGTCCCTTATTGTTTAAAAGTTTATTATAATAATCATTATAATGACTTTTTTAATGAGCTTACACATTTGGATATATCCAATCTTCCATGTGGACCTCTGATCCAAAATATCTATGGTCAATTACTTTAGTTAGAACTATACATTAGATCAAAACAACAAATACATTTTGTAATACTAAATTACAAAAAAGTTTTTAACAAAATGAAGTACATAAAAATTTTAGTATGTCAACTGTAGTTGAGAAAAAAGAAGACTAACTGTTTAAAATGACTTTTCTGTAGTTTGATGTTATAATTATCATAGTTTAAAGATTGAGCTTATGGCATTGGTTTTATGTTGACTCAATATTGACCCTCCTATCTCGTAACTGATGTTTCGTGTTCATGACATTATAGTACATTTTCATACAGTCCTGAATTTTAACAAAAGATTAGCCTCTATAAAGTGATTGCAGTTCATGATCTAGTACATTAAACATGGGCCTGTATTCACGAAGCTCCTTAGGAGATAATTTTACCTTAGGTAGTGACTTTTCCTTTAGATTTTGACATTTTCCCATAGATATTTCCATACCTAAGGTATCATTTTATGTTTAAGCAAGATTTTTTAAGTCTACTATTAGTATCACTATTCAGTTGATTCTTGACATTAACTTCCCGATCATCGAGTCACACACCAACTGTTAACATAAGACGCAGATTGCAGCCACAGCATACAGTGCATGGCCCTAAAAGGTACCCATTTACACCTGAGTGGAGTAAAGCAATCGCAGGTAAATTCTTGCTCAAGGAAATTAGCTGTGGGATTCGAACCCAGTACCTCTAGATCCCTAATCATGCATCCCACCACTGGACTACTGAAGGAAATTAGCAGTGCCCCTTGTGGGATTCGAACCTAGTACCTCTCGATCCCTAAGCGTGCATCCCACTACTGCTCCTTTGAGCTTTGTGCATTAAGTAAGAATATCATCTTAGATAATTTCTTTACCTATGGTGATTTTTTAACCTGAGGAATAAATATTTCATATGGAGTTTTGTGAATACGGGCCGAGATCTCATTCTATTGTTGAATGTACTAGGGTCATGAATTGAGATCGTTTATTCAGTTTCCTCTTACTACTCTCTTGACCATCATTGGTTGAAGAACCCCTATCCCTTCCTACACTATGTCTACTGCTGGTTAGAAATTAATACTTTTGTACAACCCTGTACAACACGGCAACTTATTCAAATGCCAAGAAACTGCAGGAACTTTAGTTTGAACCTTAACTGCCAGATAGCCACTTGATCAAGGCATCAGCAGTCATCGTTTAATTTAGTTAATAATTTGTCTGAAATATTACATTGTTTTTTGGCGCAATATAACCTTTCTGTGTTGATGTGCTAAAACCCAAACAAACAAACATTATGTTTTTTGTTGTCTTTCAGATATCATAGCAATTTACAATTAAATGTAGAGAAAAGGTGTACAATGAATAAATCAGGAAGACAGGGGTTTCAAAGGGGGTGGACATGTTACATACATTGACACTACAATATTTCATGGTATGTATAAATTAGGGTTTCTAAACATCCTCCTTTTAAAAAGTGAAAGAGTCAGCTGATTTACATGAAATTTTGAACAATAATTGTATGAAGGCTGAATTTTAGGTTAAAATCATTGTGTTGACATATGCGTGCATTTTGCCTCACAGGGTGGTTTATATGTAAATATTCATATCCTATTTCTTAGGTATATATACTAAGCAAAAGTTATAATGCAAATACGTACAAAAACGTAAATATTATCCAAAATTTTAATGTTGATATAATGAAATTTAACATTATAATAAAACAACCATTTGTCATGAGTATTCAACAGCAAAACAATATGTAATGATTTTTGAAAGAAAATATCCACAGAATCAAAAGTTCAGTAGGAGAAAAAAAGTTAACAAGGTTTGATCATGAGCGTGCGTCAAATTTAAATTCACGACTGCTAAGATCCTGAGTCTTGAAGACCCAATATGACGTCGTACAAAACGTAGTGGGATGCTTGTCCATTCCTCATGTAAAATACTGTTTAGTTCCGGTAACGTCACATACTGTACAAGACGTTGACGTATGCGTCTGTCAAACACTTCCTAAAGACGTTTATTAGGATTTTTGTCCACTAAAAATGACAAGTCTAAAATCTTAATGTTATAAGCCCAGAAAAATTAAATTGTTGCCCGGACGGAATGTGGTCTGGCGTAATCTTGTTGGAGAAAAAGACCTGGATGTCTGATGGCGTATTAAACAGCCACGTTATTAAAACCTTCACCCTGGTAACATTGGGCGTTGTGGTTCCTATTTATCACTACAAAACCCAACTTGCCAGAATGGTCAATATCACTCCAGAATTAACTGTTTGAATAAATTTGCTCCATGACCTGTTGCCTGTTCAATAACCCCGAACTTTACGTAACGTTCCGTTACGTTAGGGTGGGTACAAACTTAACCCGAAGACAATTCAACCCGAGACAACTCAATCCCCAACTAACGGGTTAAGTTGTCACAACTTTGAGTTGAGTTATCCACGGGTTGAGTTATCCACGGGTTAAGTTTTCCTGTACCCATAACCTTTGCTAACAGTAGTTACTGAACATGCTGATGGTAAATGTTAATGGGGTATCAGTCAAACAGCTTATCCCCGGTTTTCAATACTCAATCTTGGCATTTTTACTGACTTGTTTCCAATATGACGAGTGCTACAATGTCACGCAGTCTCTAGAGTTCTTAGTGAACTTGAATTGTTTGTGTAGACACTAATCTGTTGCACAGGATTCATGAAACTCAGTAAAAAGAATTGACAGATGTTGTGCACCCACGTGTGTCCGCACGAGAAATTTTAACACACTATCATGTGTGAACATACCGAGTGACTTAATGATGGCAAATATACCCATGTTTTATATAAATTAAAAATATGTAAAGAAAACTACTGTTTGCGTTATAACTTTTGCATAGTATATGTTACAAAATTACTATACTGATGCTCTACACATCTGACAGAAAACAAAATTTCATGAAAATGTTGAGTAGTTTCTGCTTTCACTCTGTTTTGTCTAGAGCTCAGAAAAATTGATGTGTAAAATTTTTAGTAAATTTTTTAGTATCCATTTTCTTTGGTGACATTGTGTAAACCATTGGACAAAAGATTATTTTTAAACCTTAAGAATCTCATACAACGGCTGTTAGAAAAGTATCCGGAAAGGTTCCATAACTTTTTTATTTACAAACATACCTAAATGAAATATTCAACACAGTTACTTTGGAGAATTATGATTATGATCTGGTTGAAAAAAAAATCACAATTTGCATTCATGTGAATTCTACAGTATCTATGGTAATGCAGGGTAGCATTGAGCGGGGCAACTCACTTCTGTATGTTATACAGCATCAAGAAAATCAGTCCCACACATCTAAAAATTACACCTTTTTGAAATATTCTCCACTACACGCTACACACTTCTTCAATCAATGAATATACTTGTTAAAGCAGGACTTGAACTGAACTTAAGGAATTTTACAAATTGTTTTTTGAACAACAATTGGCAAATCATGAACGTCATCATGAAATCAAACCTCTTGCCATGCAGCTCTGGTTTCAATGTTTGGAATAGCTAGAAGTCACATGGTGCTAGATGTGGGGAATATGCATGATGTTTTACAGTGTCAATACCTTATTCTACCACTGCTTTAGCTCCATAATTGCATTGTCAGTAT
This sequence comes from Mactra quadrangularis, assembly GCA_025267735.1. NCBI lineage: Eukaryota > Metazoa > Mollusca > Bivalvia > Venerida > Mactridae > Mactra > Mactra quadrangularis. Next base: position 22,021,477 of record CM046301.1, on the reverse strand, counting down.
AGCATTGTGTTCAACTTCTGTTGTCCATGGAAATGACGTCATATTACAGTCAAGATACAAGGGTGCAAAAACATCAAATGCAATTTGGTCAATTTTTTACTTCGAAATACAATTTTTTATTATACCCCCTGCTTCGAAGAAGAGGGGGGTATACTGTTTTACCCTTGTCCGTGCGTGCGTGCGTCTGTCCGTTACAAAATTTCCGTCGCAGTTTTCTCAGCAACTATATCATGCAGCAGCCTCAAACTTGGCATATTGCTTCATCCCATAGTCCCATATGGTGTAAAGCGATTTCATGCTCCTTGCTCATCTACTTCCTGTTTGTCGCATATTTTTAGATTTTGGCAGGGGTATCACTAGTGAGCATTAGCTCACAGATTTACTTGTTTCTTTAGAAATGTGTAAATATGTTATCAATTATCTTATTGAACAAAGTTCTCCGACTCGATGTCACCTGGCATTGCCATAGTGACTGTAGGTATTGCATGAGTATAAATATTTTACCTTTATCTGTTTGACCTTAAGTATTTTTCCTTGAAGTTTCAGTGTTGAAAATTTCGTCACTTTCTAGTGCACAATACAAAAGTTATGAAAACTTTCTGGATACTTTTCTAACAGCTCTCGAATATATATATATGTGCACAAAGTATCAATTTGATATCAAATTTTTTTTTAAAGTTTAGGTTTATTAGTAGTATTATCATACTCTAGTTAGCATTAAAGTATAATTTGGTCACAAAAATTCGCTAGAAATGAAAACTTTAAAAAAAATGTGTTTGTTTTCAAACCAATGATCATATTGATTTCATTTCAAATTACCTTCACAATATCAGATCATATAATTTAACTGTACCTTACTGTACCTGTTTTTGAGCTAAAAGTTAAAATGTGATGTTTTTTCCTTAAAATTTTATGCTTTGAATTTGATAAGTTCTAGAAAAAAGAGTAAGAACAGAAAATTACTCAAAGTTTTCATAAAATTTTGTTTTTAGCTGGATTTTTCAACGAAAAAATTGGGCTAATACATGTAGTTTGGCATAACATGGGTGGACGGGCAGTCGTTGGGGCGGGCGGACGAGCAGCAGGCTTCCGGTGTCGTTCACAATTGCGTTAAGTTTTCAATTTAGCATATATTTCTGCCATTTATTGTCAGATCTTTATGAAACTTCTTACAATGATAACATATAATGTGATGAACAGAATTAGACAGTAACCACAACTCTACCTGGCTTTATTATCATGCATTATTTCCCTTTGTAATTTTTGCATTAAAGATTTTAAATCCGGCTTTAATGTGGTTTCACATTACATTTCTTCAAACACTGAGACACTGTATGAATTTTCATTCATTTGAACCTAAATTGCCAAGTTACTGCTTGACCAGGGCAGCAGCAGTGATGAATTGTAACTTATTGCCCAGAAGTGATTCATTATTTTGTTTTGTTTACTTTCAGATGCCAACAGAATGTTACTATAAAATGTAAATAAAATATGTATGATTATTATATTATAAATAAATGAGGAAGACCATAGTTTCAAGTGAATGGACATGTTACATACAATTACACTAGACAGTATCAAGGTATGTATGATTTAAATGAAATATATATACAATAATCACGTATATACAGATGGGTCCAAAAGTTTCTTTACACATTAAAGTTCAATGTTTTGAAGTATAGCATAATTTGATTCACTGCACGTGTCGTGAAGCATATAAATATAAAAAAGATATTTGTTTAACATGATGTGTCTGCAATAATATTTCCATTTAAGATAAGAGAAAATATGAAAAAAATACTTAAGTAATGAAACTTTTGTACCCGAGTGCACTTTGACTGAGAATTTAGTTTGCTCTTCATACAAATTCACAAACCTCAACCATGATTAGCAAAACTGTGTGAAATGTAATTTCAATTATTTTTCTTTTTTATAAATGTTCATGAATGTAGACTGCACTGTGAGCTGGAGAGAAAGTAGTATATTACAAAGCACAACAGACGAAAAAGTATGCAACATGGCATATTATACAAAATTTAGTTATGAGTGGGACATGAATTGTCCAAAGCATTGATCACAATGCTGAGTATCGATTTGCAATGTGTTTTATGCAACATGTTTTGAAATGTTACTTCATATGAGCGAATGTCATATGAAATAATATTTATGACTTTGCTGTATTGTGTGTCAACACTAAAATATTATCAATGACAGGACTTGTTTATTCTGTAACACCTATTGTGCAGCACTCATGTAGATACAAAATATGAAAGCGTGGTGCTCTTATACAGTCATGTAGAACAAAACTTTGTGGCGCTCATTTACATACAGCGTAAATTAAATATAACTTTAAAACATGTTATATAGTAACTAAGATTCTCTTTTCTCTGATGCTTTACCATGAAATGTGATGTAATTCAATGAAACTATACAATAAAAATACACAGAGGATATTTGTTTATTTCAGTGTAAGATTGATTTTTATTTCACGAGTGTGCTAAGGATGCAATATTTTAAAAATATAATATCATTAGGTCACACGTGAAATGAATAGATCTTATACTCTGAAATAAACAAATTTTCTGTTTATTATATGCTTCAAACTGGCTTTTAAAGTTTAAAACAGTGGAATATGGATTTTTATTTCACCAATAGATTCTGGTATTCTACTGGAAAGCATATAATAAAAATCTTGTATTTTCATTGTCAAAATGATGCCATCTTAGAAGATAAATGATATCATCATGAAATAGAAATAATGTCACATGATTATTTGTGTAAAAACTTCTAACAAAACAAGGAGCTAAGCATAAATCAAAGCGCTGATAGTGCTGTCAGACATGGGGTTTTGGTAGAGTATATGGCTGTATACACAACTCATATACAAGCGATACAAGGGACCCTTACCTTACATAAACTAGATAAGATATACACATGCTTCTTATCGTCTGCTTGTTAACATGTAATGCGGACTATATTAATTGCAGTGGTAATTATCCCTTTATTTGCGCGCACACAACCAAATGTAATCATCCGTGACAAATTTTGATGTGGAAAACAACAGAATATTTGTCAATTGTGGAATGAGATCTTTTTTATTTCAACTCAAGAGCTCAGAAAACCATCATAGCTACGCCTTTCATGAAATATGTTTTCTGAGCACACTCGATGAAATAAAAATCAATCTAACCTCAAAGTTGAGAAATATCCTTTGTTTATTTTGATTTTTTTGTAAGTATTTGCTGTCCAAAGTATGTTATTTAATCTTAATATGTTTGAGGCATCCAAAAAGAAAAGGAATTAATTGATTTAGAAATCTTGTAGAGAATTAGTAAAACAGTATTTTAGTATTTTTATTTGAAGTGCATTACTGAATAAAGTTTTACTTTGAATCACTTGTAAAACTAAGAATGAATAAATTAAATGGTTAATCACAGGGCTCGAATTTAACAGAAACTTGGACTTGCAAATTTTTTTTGAGTTGATTTTATTTTAACTCGCAAAATGAAAACATCACTCGCCTTTTTTCTCTATATTTTAGTAGCATACATAGTGACTATTCCTAAATGCAATGTAAAAACAACCTTGTGCTATACTTAACTAAAGATAAACAAGTGCCTTACTGTGGGATAGGCAAAGAATATCAAACATGTTTTAATTACACTATACCATCAATCTATCTGGTAGTTTCAATGCTAATTTTAGCCTCATTAGTTTATACAGTAATTTTAACTGTAATATTTTTTAATGATTTCAACTTGTGACAATTTGCCAGTAAAAAAAAAATCCACTCGCATTTTGCAAGCTTGAATTCGACTGTATGACTAAACAGCGAATATGACTCCTATTCGCGAATATGAGATAAAGTGCAAATATGACTTTTATTTTTCAAATAACACTTTATGTAGACGATAATTTGTATTGATTTTATTTCCCAATGTTAGATATGTTGATTATCTCTTGAAAATTAAAAAATGCATTAATCTTCTGTTTAAATGATGATTTTATTGAAGTTTTAGCAAATTTCAAGTCATATTCGCTAGGAAACATTGATGATAACAATGCGAATATGAATATTTTGGGGCATTTTTGCTTAGTTATGGGATAAATTATTAATTTATTATAACACAATGTCAAATATGAAATTAGGACTATGATTAGAAAAAAATAAGAAACTGTGTGAGTTTGTGATTTATCGTAGTTTGAAGTCATATTCGCTATGTAAACCTCCTATTCGCTCAGTGTCTAAAAATAGATCATTCTCCTACAACGAATATGACTTTTATATCTTAGTTTAAGATTTGATAAGTTGAAAATATATTTTCAAGTTCAATTATTTGATATTCAAAAAAAAGTATTTGTGCTAGATTATTAAATAATATTTTATGTTTGATAAGGCTACATGTAGTTGAATTCTTTAAGTAAACTCGTCATAAAATCTCATATTCGCTCAGTTTCTAAAAATAGATCATATTTGCTTAGTGTTTTTCTACAACCGGATATGAATTTTAGCTTTGCGAATAAAGTTTTTATTCAAGATTATTGACATTTTCGTAGTTTAAGATTAAAAAGTTAAAATCATATGTTCAAATTAAATAATTTACTATATTGAAAATGTTTCTTAGCTGAAATATTAAATAAATAAACATTATTTCAGGTTTATACTGCTGATTATTGAAGTAAACAAATCATAAAGTCTTATATTCGCTCAGTTACTAAAAACAGATCATATATGCTCAGAGTTCTTCTACATGTATACGAATATGACTTTTAGGACGATGAAATTTAGATATATTTACCCTGTATTAACAGTTTCAAACATTTGGAGAGTTGCCTTAGACAATCCATCATGTTTAGGTCTGATGTCTTTCATCGCCAAACAATTGTGTAAAACAAGATATCCCGTGAAAGTTACTTGTGATCTTTGCTCTCTTGAAGTAGACATTATGATTTATCACAAGCTGTTTAATTGTTACAAAAATCGTTTGAATGTTTCAAATTCATTTGATGATTACTATAAATGTTTGCAATCATTATTTGGAGACAACATTTGTTGTTTTCTTCAACAATGTTCAAACATTACTCTTCTGACTTACCTACTTGGTTATACTGATAGCTCACTGAATGTTTTTATACAAAATTATTATACAAACTTTATGTGTTTGAATAGCAAGCTATTAATACGGATAACCTGTTAATTATTTGATTTACATAAGAAAACATATAAGAACTTTTAAAGACATTACAAAAACTGAGCTAAAATTCATTCTTTGTGCAATTATTCATGTTATTTACATGTATGTACATATGTTCATCTTTTCCTCTTTACTTAATTTTTCTTCTTTATTGTTTATCTCCATATATATATGTTTGTTTGTATCTTCAAATCTGGAGGAAATAAAGTTATATATATATATACTTGTATAAAATTTCATAAGCATACAAATGTATGTCCAAAATTATTATTTGACACACTAAGTCTGATGTGCAATAAGCCTTATGATAATCTGCGAAGGTGTTACAATTAATTAACCACATCGTTAATAATTATTAATTAACCAAGCCATAGACATTTAATAAATAATAACTGCATAAAATAGTATTGTTATATGATATCAACCTGTAATTCCTGACAGATTTGAGTGATTTTTGTCAATGAAAATGATAGTTATGATTAGATATTATTTGGCAACATTAAACAGGCACTGTGTGCATAGTCGTGAATTTCTGTATAAAATATCCGTAAATCTACGAATATTACTTTAAGTTTTAATAATAGGATACTATATACTATATTAAATACTATTTATTACACGCAAAATAGAATATAATTAAAACCAAGTTTCACAATGTTCTCAAGTTTGTCATTTCTCTACGATTAAACGTATTCTTTTTGTTTTATGATGTACATAGTAAACATGCAAGTATATTGCAGATAGGTAGAATTATTATCTTATTATAATCGATTACATATGTGTATTGCTCGTGCTTGACATATGATTGTATCATCAAAGAGCATATCAATTATAGTCGGTGACTAATTGTGTATCGCTGTTGATTAACAACTGATTTTATCAGTGTCGTAGATATACGTGACTCGTGTCAATAATAGGATTATATATACATATTTAGACTACGGTGGCCCCCTCTCAGCCAATCAAAAAGTGTTTGATAAATCTTTTCTTGGTTAGATGATACGATTTACGTGATTCTCATACTACACGGTTAAGTGTTTGATATTATTAGATCGTTTTCTCTGTGCTTTAAACTCGTGAAAAAACAGTGCATGAAATTATGGGTTTGATCCAGATTTTTTCAAGTGGGATGCAAACTAAGAACAAAATGCAATGTAATACTTTGTATTAAAGCGGCCATGACAATTGGAATGATCTCATTTGTCGACCAGCATACAAACCCTGTGTATATTACAACGTCATTGAGAAATTTCTACCATTTTTGTTTACGACAATGGTCTTGATGGTTTTCATGAGTTTTAATTAGCTTTCGCACGAAATTCACGACAAAAATATTGTATGCTTTAGGTTAGGGCGAACTATATTATTCTGCGTTTTATATGACTTTAACGCATTATAAACATATAATTTCATACCTGTTGTCTAAGTCGGATAGAATACCCGTATCAGTTTGACTTGATTGTGTATGATTATTATTAAAAAATTATGTACTTTCATATGGGAGTTTAGAAAAATCTTAAAATATGTACGTACCATTTTTCAGCAGTTTAGAAATTTTTACTCAAAATATTTCCGCCGCAAAAAAATGTGGAAAGCAATAACTGATAGCTCTCATATTACTGTGTCATTATATTTCAGCTTCTGACTGATACTTTCGTCAGTTCATTTATTTTATACTTATACTTTTTATGTTCGTGCTTTGTTATGCACCAAATGCAATATATGGACGTTTCGCACAATTCGACAATTGACGTTTTAGGGGTTAAAAACTTTATGCTAGTGTTGTATTAATTAGAGGTGAAACGATTAATCGCGGTTCACAAAGAATCGCGATTTTTAACATTCGGTTCGGTTCGATTCGATTCGGAAGAGGCAGTTTCGATTCGATTCTTTTTTTAAATACTGTCTTTTTCAGTAGTTTTGTGAGTTGAATGAAACGCCCCTTTTAGGTTAAAATAAGCATTTTTATAGTAAACTAAAATAGTGTTCCCTTATTGACCGACGATTGTTAATCCAGATAACAGTTGTAAAAAGTGAGACTGCCTGCTGCAATTATACAAGTTAATTACGCGTACATGTCAATTAAACCTTATTGTCGGTCACACGCTGGGAGATTAACTCGCTGACAGAAAATCGACAATGGAGTTGTTGAGTTAGTTAACACGCTTGATATCATTCATATATACCTAAGACTGGTACTTAGATAGAATATAGTGATAAAGGGGCCATCAAGATATAACCAGTCGATTTAGTTTTACACGATCAGCAATATTGGGGGATTTTTCGTAAGAAAAACAAATTAAACTTTTCACATCGTCGTTTCCTGAAGCATCATTTGTTAAATCAAGATGAAAACATTGAAAACAATAAGTTTTTTAATCACAAAAGATGATTCATATGAAATTGCTATCTAGCGTGGGTCGCGAAAATGAATGACATAACGCCGAAATGGTTGAAGAGATTTCGTTCCCTATGATACAAAATTAAATCAAGCATGATAAAGTAATTTAGTAATTTGTTTTTCTTAACTGTTAAAATCGGGCAAAACGTGGTTGGTTAGATTTTATTTACTATAAATTGGAAATGAATTCTATGAAATGTCCGAAGATAATTATATATTTTTACTAATACGTTCATTTAAGCCCAAAAATAATTTTATTTTGAAATAAACATTAGTGTAAGAAAGTTATACATATAGACCTAGAGTTGATAAAAATTAATTTAACGTATATAATGTGATGAAAATTATTTTAAATCATGCCAGAGCAAAAAGAAAATATATTGAAACAAACTAAATTAAGCTGGTCATAGTGATGTACATTTGCTGAATGCTTGCAATTTTTTATTGTCTAAGCGTAACCTTAGCTAGTCATCAATTATGGCATTGATGCACTGATGAATAATTTTACTTTGATAATGGCGTGAGTCATATACTGTTTGTACGTACATGTAGGTACGGAGAAATAAACAATTTGTCCATGGGCATTACTTTTCATTAAAAAGTTGGAAATAATACGATTTGTCATTTATATATGCTAAAATGCAGTAAAATATTTTTAACTATTCAAGCACTAATACCTGTAAAATGGGTATTATTAAAGAATTAGAATTAGAATTTTTCGTCTTCCGGGAGAGAGGTCCCTCAGATAAAAATGCAGTGTTCTTAAATATATATATATATGTTCTATTGTCTTTGGGTTGTATCTCTTTCTTAATTCTTTTTATAATTTATTTTTTGTTATGTCCTATATAATTCCAGTAGAAAATCGAATTGAATCGAAAAATTGAATCGTTTGATGAAAAATCGAAATCGAATCGAATCGAAAATTTTTGAATCGTTTCACCTCTAGTATTAATATCTTATCAAGTGCTCTTTTTACAAACTTTGAAAATTTTCGGCCTTGCGTTTTAAAAAACAATGCTGTACGAATATGCTCTTTTAGAAATTAAAAATTAGAGAATATGAGATTTTCTTTCCTTTGTTTGCAGAGGATGTATGAAATATATAGAACTAAGTTATATTTTTTCCAAGTCTTCAGCATTATACAATACATAATGATATTCGTAGATAAACTGTTTTGAAATGAACTAAGCGAATATGAGATTTGCTGATCATTTTTGTCCGATATAAACCTATATGTACGCTGGTTTATAATACATGTATATTAAAATCATATTTATATAGACTTTTTATAACTTTTTAAAAACTTTGTTCAAAGTTACTCAAACCTGTATTACATTAAGATCTCGAACATGTATTCATTACAAAGCGAATAGCGTAAAGTCATATATTGCTTAGCGAATATGATCTATTTTTAGTAACTCAACAAATATGAGATTTTCTGGGATGGCACTGTGCTTAGGTGATTAATTATAATTCAATCAAGTTTTGTGTAAGGTTAATTTGATTCTACAGTACCCACCATAAGTTGGGGACATTTTCAATTTGAAAGCCTACTTCATAAATTTGTATTCCATTTATTTTGAAATGCATTATAGTTTTGCTTTATTTCTTTGTACTATTTGTAGTTGAGACTACCAAAATTGCTTAAAATCTGTTGTAGAAAAGCATTACATTGAATTTGGTTTTGGAGGCTTTGTGATATCAGATGCTAAATCTTAAAAAATGTGATGCATTCAAGAAAATTTTTTTTTTCATTTAATCATCAACCATATTAAATATACCCAGTATTAAAAATAATGGTAAAAAAAATCAATGCAATTTAAAACTGTTATTGAATTTCCTAAGTCTACAATTTTTTGGTGGGTACTGTATATAATAAGAAGTAACATGCATATCAAAATTATTATAGTCAAGTATTATTACATAACTTTTTTAACAGAACAAAACAGACCTGTTTTATTCCATTGGTGATACTTATTGAATTTTATTCTACATCTATTTAAAAATGATAAACTATGGCCATGTCATATTGGAATTTTGTTAAGCATCCACGTAGGTTTTAGAGTCCTCAATCAAAATAAAAACAAAATTGTTGGTAAAATTTTCTTAAATAATTCTGATGTTCTGGGATTTGAAAGAACAATCTAATTCAGGGAAAATTGTGTTCGGCAATGACGTTATTCATCATAAGCAATTTATCACAACCACGTCATTAATACAATACATGTATATATTTTACGTGAAAAAAAACACTAGTCATTAAACTCAAACCATTGTTTCATATTATGAGGACATTATTCCATTGAAAATATTTATATAATGCATTGTTTTTTGCCATTTAAGAATATTTGTGTTTTGGGTTTGTGTGTTTTTGTGAATAGGTACCTAGGCTTGTCAAATTTGAGTTGACGCTCAACAGAATTCCAATTTGGCATGGCCTAATTCTAGGCACATTTTAGGTAAAAAAATATATTAAGACATCATCAGTTCATTGCTAGTAAGTATCAGCGATTTAAAAGAAAATTGAAAGATTGTAAATAATTTTATCCATAAACATAAATTAAAAAAATTAGTTATGCAAATTAGATTAAACATGAAGTTAATTAATGTTTTGATTAATTAAACTGAATTAAGTAAGGAAAATTTAACTCTGTCTAAGCCAGTCCCAAGCCAGGATGTGAAAGGTGAAGTATGCTTTCTTTAGGTCAGTACCCATCTTGTAAAATATTTCAAAATGTCAGAGAAACCTGTCTTTGTTGGTGCTACCCAATCTAATAGCATTCATTTTCTACTTTGATTCAAAATTTTATATTCTTTCTGTATAAATGAAACAGGCAAGAACAAATAATTTAATCTTATGAGTAAAAATCAATTACACTGAGTAATAAGAAACAACTTAAATCACATACAAATTTATATAAATACAGATTGAAAATTCTATAGAAAAACAATCATATTATTCATAAAATATATTTTTAAAAACAGTAACACTCAGGTTATAAACTTGAAACTCAAAAGAATAGCAACACTTCTAAGATAAGATGAATGGGCTTAAAATTATAATTGGCCATTTTAAACATTCTTTAAAAACATGTACAAAATAAAACATTTTATAATTTATTTAATTTTTTTAAATATAATTAATATATCCAAAAATCCGGGTCGATAGTGCAGTTAGTAGCGTGCCGGGATTTGGAATCTCGTGCCTGAGGCGATGCGGGTTCGAATCCCACCCGGGGAGGTTATACCCTTCCATAAAAATTTGACAATAATGTAGATTTTCCTCCATTGATTAGATAATATGGAGAAGTTTCCGGCCTTGTGGAAGGGTAGGTGAGTACTGGTTATAGACAATGGTCCAGGAATGCTAGGTTAGGTGCGTTGGACCCCGTAAAATGACCTCAATTGTGTTGACACGACGATATCTCCAATAAATAAGTAAATAATATATCCAAAAGTATATACTTTTAAGTATCATATAATAATGTTGTACATATCCAATCAATTTTCATACAAAAGCATTGTTTAGATCTAATTTTATTTAGTTCATGAGCGTCGCAAAATTTTGATTTTTATCTATGTGAGTGCCCCATTTTTTTATACTATAAATATATGAGCACTGCTAGTTTTTGTTCTTTGTCTGTATGAGAACTGCAATTTCCTACACTATATTTATATGAGTGCAGCATTTTTTACTCTACTTCTTTGTGAGTGCAGTAAAATAAACTTGTCCTCAAAAGTATAACAGTTTATTTTCCTACCCAGTTAGCTCATACAGTATCATGTTTTGCTAGGAATTTCAGGTTTTTGGGTTTGATTCCCATGTAGGACGTATGTGAGTTTGTGTCATGAAATATTTTCTTAGGCCATTGTCTCGTCTGCCTCTGTATGGGTTTTGGGCAGTTGTCTTCTACTGGCAAGTTGTCTGCTTATACTGGGTTGAAAACTTAAGCCAAAAGATTAGGTTGACTGACCACCTCAATATGAATGAACAATTGATGAAGTGGGATTTAAAGAATACCTTACATTAAATTACTTTTTTGCATCTTTTTTAATTATCTTTAACTTAATGGCTCAACATTCTCAACAATCAAAAGTTACATGTATGGCCTAGACAACTTAACCTTAAATTCTGATTTTAGATGAATACAGACCATGTCTCTAGACAATGATAAGAGCAGCATAATAATGTGGTTGCCAAGATGAAGTGATGCCAGATCATAGGAGGTAATATTTTCATTCATTTTTCATTGAATTTTTCTAATGAAACAAGAATCACAATATACAAATCAATTGTATCCATTTGGGATGGTGCAATTTGGAAATGAAAAAAAAAATAGTGAAAAAAAAACACTATACTGAGCCATCCAAAATTACCTTGACACCGGTAAAAATAATCAGCTTTTAAATTTTACTTAAGAAGTACTTACACATTAGGATAGTTTATATTATAGATTGAAACATATGGAAGGGGAGTTATGATACTTAGTACAACAGTAATTGTTTTACAAAACTTAGTACAACAGTAATTATTTTACAATACTTAGTACAACAGTAATTATTTTACAATACTTAGTACAACAGTAATTGTTTTACAATACTTAGTACAACAGTAATTGTTTTACAATACTTAGTACAACAGTAATTGTTTTACATGAACATGTATCTAAAGATATGTTTTAATTTCTCAAGTGTTGGTAAAATGTTAAAATCAAATCATACATTTACAAAATATAAAGGTAACTATTGGTGGCTCTGTATAGTCACATGATCTTCAGAAGGTGAACACTCACTGACTGAAGTGTGCGCCTTATAGGTAGTTAACAATTCAGAGATTTAGCCTTTCCAGGAACAGTGAGTAGGTGGTGATATGACCTATACAATGTGTTGCTATGGCGTGTAACCCAACAAAAGCAAACATCAGAGGGTAAACAAACATTTGTTTTGCATCAAATTTTTGCACCGGCCAAAAAAAATCCAATAATGCATAAAATATCTGTTACTTTTTATTCCAAAAATTGCCTGTAGATTATTATTGCTTACTCTGAAACCTCTGCACAAATATTTTTTGAAATGATCTAGTTCACTGCCGAACTCAACTTTGGTGCAGAGGATTTTGAAGTAAAGATAAAAAAGCCCTGGACCAATTTGGGATGTTTAGGGAAGAGAAAAGGGAGTCAGAACAACTCTACCTGAAGATAAATCAACCCGAGACAACTCAACCTGTAAATAAGGACAACTCAACCCACTCTTACATTATACATGTAACTCAACCCATATTGTATACATGTTTATAAATAATAGTTATAATGCTGGAGCTAAATATGAAAAGCCTTTGCCTCCAGCAAAGATCCAGGTCAACCGACACAACACAAGCCAGCTGACCTGGCTGTTTGTTGTTGGCTACGCCTAAAGTAAAATTAAGTTTGTTTGCCTTTAACCGACCAACCCGATAAAAATGCTGCCGACACAAACGTTCGTTGTATTAATTTCCGGTAGTTTCTTTATGCTTATAATTCTGCTTTAGATAGAAAATAAAATATTTTTCCTACCTACTGACCCAACCCAAAAATGTAGGGTTGGTAAATGGCAAACAAAGTGTTTTTTTAGTTAAAACCCTATTCATTGTCCAATTTTTATCCTGAAATCCCCAAAAAAGACAATGTGACAAGATGGACTAATGCATTGTGGAAATTCAGCACTGAAATCATTAATAGTTATGTGAGATAAAAAAACATTTAGAAATCTTTTTTATTTTAAATATAAGTTTGTCATGTTGTTGAGACTTTTATGATTTAAAAACAAGCATGCTAGGCTAATATTATTGTTTTTTATCATAGGCATATTTTATTCCAAATTCACTTTGAAGACTGACAATTTTTCTTTCAGTTTAATCCTTTTCAAATGCAACGAAATTGACTCATTTCAATCATCGAGTTTTTTTTAATGAATGATATTGACACTAAATTATTGTTTTTGTAATTATTTTCATTCCTTTAAAAAATATTCATTGTATAATATTCATAGTTTTTATTAGCTCAACTTTACGTAGTAATGTAGAGCCCTCCTTCTTGCCCCGGCGTCAGCGTCCCCGTCCGCATTTCTGATTAAAGCTTTTGTGCACAGATTAAAGTTTTTGTGCAGTAAAATACTTTCTTCTATATCTTTTTTATTTCTTAAGATATTAACTTCAAACTTTAAATGTATGTTATTTATTATCAACCACATCTCATGTGACAAGGTTCATAACTCCTTATACATTTTTTTCAGAGTTATCCCCCCTTGAACTTATAGTTTTCTTTAAAAATTATTTGTTTTTACTGCAACTGTTTTATTTCTTTAGGTATTGACTTCAAACTTTAAATATATGTACCTTATTATCAACCACATCTTATGTGACAAGAATCATAACTCCAAATACATTTTTTTCAAAATTGTCCTCCATGAACCTAAAATTTTCTTTAATTTTTTTATTTATTTATTTACTTTAAATTTGTTAAGTTTATAATTTCAAATTTTAAAATATGTATTTTCCTTATCATCAACCACATCTCCTGTGACAAATACTTACTAAGTCAAGCATGCTGTCTCTTCTGACAGCTCTTGTTAGTATACAACTTGTAAATGAGTTCTATTAAAAAATTATACATTTATTAGAAAATTATAAAACTTTTTTTAAATATTAACATTATTATAATAGTTTTAGTTTAGGTAAAGTTACCAAAACATAAGTTCATGGGTGTAAATTGATTTAAATAAATCGAATGTAGAATGCAGCCTATTTTCGGAAAATATTTTTAAGAAAGTTGTTTTCTATCACAAGATATTATCTTGAAAGTATTGAGATCGAACAATTGTTCCAGTATTGACAACTAAATTCTGCCTTAGGTTTTGATCTATTTTCATTTTGAAATGCAATAAATTACATAAACATTTTTAAACGATAATCATGTAATAAATCAAAGCGCCGATAGCGCTGTCAGACATGAGGTTTTGGTAGAGTATATGGCTGTATACAACTCATGGAAGCGATACAATGGACCTTTACCTTACATAAACTAGATAAGATATACACGTGCTTCTTATCGTCTGCTTGTTAACGCGTAATGCGGACTATATTAATTGCAGTGGTAATTATCCCTTTATTTGCGCGTGCAAAACCGAATGTAATTGTCCGCGACAAATTTTGATGTGGATTTGCCACAGTCCACTACTAAACATGGGGAAACCCCATGAAAAAACTCTTTTATTTTATAAGGGTGTTTGAAATAATATAAAGCATGTTTGTGCCTGATAAATGTCTATTTTCTTTGCAGTCCATGGACAGTGTTAGTCTATAGAGGCTATAAGGTTTCCAAGTTATGTTAATACATTTTTGTAAATAAATTATATTAAAATTCGAGAATTCAAAAATTTATTATATGAATTAAACTTACCTTTAATCACTTATTTATTAAACTTTTTTCTAACTAATTTCAAAATTTTCAAACAAGTCCTCTCTACAATTAATATTTTTAACTGCTTAAAATGAATTTATTCAAGTAAAACATGTCATAAAGAATAATCTTCAATTTTCAGAAAACAGTAACTATAGTTATAATAGCATTTATAATGATACATTTTCAATCTGCAATACATAGACCTACCTTATCTCTTAACACAATTTTAGGCAATCTTCATTTTCTTACAATTCTCATTTTTACATGATGATGGTTGTGATAATTGTGATTATTAATGATGATAACCCGGGTCGTTAGCACCGTTGGTAGCGCGCCAGGATTTGGAATCTCGTGCCCGAGTGGGTGCGGGTTCGAATCCCACAGGGGAGGTTATACCCTTCCATGAAAATTTGACAAAAATGTCAACTTTCCTCCATTGATTAGATAATATGGAGAAGTTTCCGGCCTTGTAGAAGGGTAGGTAAGTACTGGTTATAGACAAGGGTCCAGGAAAGCTAGGTTAGGTGCCCTGGACGCCGTAAAATGACCTAAACTGTGTTGACACGGCGTTAAATAAAATCAAATCAAATGTAATTAAATTTAATTATGATTAAAGAAGAATAAATTTTTCACTAATATTATTTTAATATCTCCACAACATGATAAACTGATTTTTTATATATTTAGCTCTGGTGATTTATAACTCAAATAACTATTTACATACATACTTAAACGCAAAAGTTATGCAACATTTTAATGGTCAATTTTATGCACGAGTCAATGTTCATAAAAATATGTCCTAACTAAGTACCGATGTGCAGGCGATGAATTTTATATAAATAAAAACAAATTGAGTTTAGTTGTTTGTCTGAAATTAAATGTTAACCAATTAGGGACTTTAGTCAGTTATCTTTCCCTGATAAAATCTGAAGCAATCCAATTGGTAAGTAGGTCCTTACAGTAGGAATCCTCGGATTTTATCATTGAATTCCTATGTAAGGCTAACAAAATATTTCATCTAATAACTTTCTTGTTAATAAAGATATTTACTGTAGTGATTAAATTCAGATAGTTCTTAACCTTAAAAATACTTAGTTTGAATTTCAAACAAATTAAATGATTTATAAAAAAGTTATTTAAGATTAATTTTTGCAAAATGACATTGAAAAGTAAGGGTAAAATCCGAGTAATCCAACTAATTGGACCTAACTATTTGAAGAGTATACAAGGGGAAATAACTGACTAAGGTCCCTTATTTTGTTGCAAATATATATAATATGGGTTGAGTTTTCTGTAAGTTGAATTGTCTCCACTGAAAGGTTTAGTTGTTTCCAATGACGGGTTGAGTTTTCTATACTTCAGGTTGAGATGTCCAAGCATTAAGTCATCCAGGGATTGCTTTGTACGGGACTTTATAAAAATTGGAATGTACTTCATGTCCTATTTTATTTCATATCAATTGTCTAGTAAGAGATATCTGAGAATAAAAAAAAGTGTTTGTTTACCTTAAGGCAGTCTCACACAGAACACGGTTGGGGACACGTTTCCTATACGATATACTCGGTTATACACGGGTTGACTGGTATGAGTTAGACTTGAATGTAGCACAAGTGTGTAGGAATAAAGCACAGATATACTCAGTCAAGCAAGGTTTGTAACGATTTGAACATGATTTGCAAATGATTTTTATACGATTAATAAATGTTTCCAAGTAAGGTCTGTTACTGTCTAGTACGATCAAATACGGCCGTTACTCGATTTACTCGGCAATCACACGGTTTACATACGGTCTCGCCGAATGTCGTTCCTTACGATTATATACGATATTGACACGGTTAAGCTCACTCGTGTAGTGGACTTCATGTTCGGTTGTAAATACAGTCTCATACGGTCTCACACGGTCTCTCACGGTCGTGTATGATTGCTTATACGATCATACACCGACATGACAACTGTACCAGTTTTTTTTTAATTTTTAAAATTCATACACGGCTTTCACGGATACACTGGAATGGCCTGAGTGTGACTCGGATCAGAATACGGTTTGTTCGGTTGCATGTTCGGTTTACACAGGTGGATAACCGTATAAGCCGTGTGTTCTGTGTGAGACGGGCTTTAGATGTTATTTTAGATCACTTGGCCCTGAATATTTTTATTATAAAAGTCAAATAGTGTCACATAAAAATGAAAAAAAAAATTATGCTATTTTGTAATAATGGGATGACTAACTTGTAATAACAATATAACTTACTCATTAATTAGATGATAATGATAAAACACGACTAAGCCTCCCGGCTAGATCAGTTGGTAGCACACAAGCCTACTGATTGAGGGATTGTGGGTTCAATTCCCTAGCATAATTTTATCTAAAGATCATTTCGGAATGCATTGGAGCCAGATAATTGTTTGAATTTTGAATCTTGTAAGAAACAAGTGTATTAATTAAATACATACTTACACTGCAGAGGTTACCTGATGGTAACTATTAGCCCTCAATAAATAATGCACACAAGCTGAAGTTCTTGCTGATTGCCATCAGACCCTCTTCTGCTATGTATCAACCTTGTAATTAATACAAGTTTGGTATCTTCCTAACAAGTAAATTCTCTCATTATTATCAGTTGATTATATTGTTATTACGACACAGCATCATTTCATTATATATTTTTATTTGACACAATTAGGCTTTTGTACTTAATTTACTTACATTTTATGAATTTGTTCATTGAGAAAATATACTATCCAATAGTGAGTATGAGGTTCCACGTGTGATTTTTTTATTTAGAAAAAAATAAGGGTATAAATGGTTTGGTTTAATGCCACTTCATCACATTGTATTAGTCATATCACTGTGGTCTAACTACTCGCCAGTCCTGGAAAGTCTAAATTGTTGGTTTTAGCTGTACACTAGTTACGAGGGGCATACTTCCATCAGTGAATTGGTTGGATTAGGAAGGATGACTGTGCAAATTATTTCATGACCACATGCCATGAAAGTGTGCACCATCTGGAAATCGAATCCATGGCTAGCTGGGAGTGCTATGTATAAAGCTATTTCTTATTTATAAGAATCATTTCAAAAGTTTGAACTTAAATAAAATTTTCAGTTTCAAATTTATTGTTGTATTAAATGTGCTTTTGTATATGAAATATATTTATGTTTACTTTCAGAGTTAGAGTGTGGAATCTCATTGTTTTATACCAAATTCTTTCTTCTTGATGTTTTTATTGTGGAATTTAAAACTTGCAATAACTTAACTCAGATAGACAAGTAGCCAATTTTCACAGCATTTTATGTATTGGTAGGTATATTCATTTAACTTTAAAAAAATTCACATTTTTACTTTACAAGGTTTGAAACTTTATGTGATTGAAGCAGATGTATTGTGTAGCATCAATACATGTATATTTGATAATTATTAAGCAGGCACTCAATACATATTTTTGAAATTTATGTTGATCTAAAATAAAATTTTAAGTGAAAACTAAGCTGGTATTTTAAATCTATCTAAAAGAGATTATGCTGTTCTTAGTAGTCTATTACGAATCTGTCCATTTTAGCACAGTGGTAAAAATGGTGGAAAAAATAATTTATTTCATCAAATTCAATATAGATTTTGATTCCAGAATTCAAATTTCTAAAATTCTCAGATATCAATTACAAAAACTAAAACTTATCTTCTGCTATGGAGGTTTTTTGCGTAATTCTATATGCATGTAAAAATTAATGAAATCAGTGAATTTTGTGTCTTTTCAGCTGTCTTTTGATAATAATTTCTATGCAAAAATCACTTGATATCTTAGGGTATATAGTACCCACCAAAAGTTTAGAGACAATAGAAATTTACTACAATTCTTAAATGTTGATAATTATTTTGTTGAATCATTTTTTTTTTTTAATTTATTTAAGTATGACTCGTGATAAAATGAAAAAAAATTCTTGAATGCAACACATTTATAATACCCAGCATCCGACATCCTAAAGCCTCCAAAACCATGTCTATTGTATTTGTTTTCCATTACAAAGCTTTTATGCTGTTTTTGTAGTCTCAGTTGTATTTATAATGATAACCAAAAACTAAAGCAAAACTATAAACCATTTCAAAATAAACAGTCATCAAATCTTAGATAAAAGCTATTCAATAGGCATACAAAGTGAAATTGTCTCCAAACGTTTGGTGGGTACAGTATAGTCATGTGATTTCAGAATGTAGACAAACTCTAATTTTCCTCAAATTCTTTCAGCAGACATAAAATAGAGAAAAAATTCACATGGTCCAGAAAATAACTATAACATTTCTTTGTTCAATATTGCCGACAAGTTTGTGACTTTGAATCCTCTGCACAAAATTATCTTTGCACATGATCTAGTTAATTGCTCGATTTAATTTTTGTGCAAAGGATTTGAAGCTAGCTACAAAAATTCATTGGGTTAATGTGCATTTTCATAAAAAGAAATGTAGTAATTATTATATATGCATTTTTTGTCATTTATTTACAGTACCCACCAAAAGTTCGGAGACAAAAGAAATTTGCCACAATTTATGAATTTTGATGATTATTTTTGTTTAATATATTAAAGTATGTTTTGTGATTAGATGAAAATAAACTTCATTAATATTGCAGCACGTTTATAGTATTCAGCATATGTCATACTAAAGGCTTCAAACCATGTTTGTGGTAATAATTTTCCATAACAAAGTTTTTATGCTATTTATGTAGTCTCAGTTAAAAGAAAATAATATCCAAAAAAATAAAGCAAATCTAATAAGTAGTTCAAAACTAACAGTTAATCGAAGTTTAGATAAAGGCTATTTAGTATGCCTACAAAGTAAAAATGTCTCCAAATTTTTGGTGGGTACTGTATTTGTCTGAAAAGAAAACTCACCCCAAAACAAATCTTAGTTAACTTAATTAGATGTACTTGTAGATCACATGACTATAGACCCTGTATCTAGAAAGAGTTATCCTTTCATGCTCTATATTGTGACATGTGGTGTTATTATGTGAAAATATATGAGTAACTTATTTGTTGTAGTGAAAATATAACATCAAAATGACATCATTTGTTAAATTTTAAAAAATATATGACATCATCTTATAAGATAAAACATTACATAATATTTGAGTAAAATATCTATAACAGAGGGCAGAAAAGTACGGTGGCATAGAGGTGACATGGAGAAATATTTAAAATACCGCTGCTATTACCTGGCCATGCAGTAGCTATTACGTGCCCACGCAATAACGTTTACGTGGCCACGCAATAGCTGTACGTGCGCACGCAGTAGCTTTAATGTGCGCACGCAATAACTTTTACGTGGCCTTGCAATAGCTTTATGTGCGCACACAGTAGCTATTACGTGGGCACACAATAACGTTTACGTGGCCACGCAATAGCTTTACATGCGCACGTTATAATTGTCCAATGAAAATGCTTGTTATAGCAGCCGCCAATTTCGACATCTCTCATTGGTCAATTATAACGGTAAAGCTATTACGTGGCCATGTAAACCTTATTGCGTGCGCAGGTAAAAACTACTGCGTGGCCACGTAATAGTAGCGGTATTTTAAATATTTCTCCATGTCGCCTCTATGCCACCGCAGAAAAGAGCATGTAAGGAACAGAATATTTGTCAATTTTTGGAATAAGTTTTTTTATTCAACTCATAAGCTCAAATAATGACATTTTCTCTGGTGACTATATCACTCTAGCAAATAAGTTGTCTGAACTTACTTCAAACTAACATCAAAGTATTTAGGTTTTACAGTTTGACGAAAAATAAAAAAAAATCCTCCCATCTAACTACTGTGCTATATAAGACAAATTGTGTCACGTAAAAAAATGAAATTATGCTATTTCGCTGTCAAGAAATAATTAACTCATATTAATGGGATTGTTAACTCATAATTATAAGATAATTTTTTCATGATAATAAGATAACTAATTTGTAATGATGAGATAAATAACTCTTTGTTATAAGATGAAAATTCATGATTATGATTGTACAGTGGCATAGAGGTGACATGGAGATATATCTAAAATTTACATGCGCACGCAATAACGTTTAAGTGGCCACGCAGTAGCTATTACGTGCGCACGCAATAACGTTTATGTGGCCACGCAATAGGTTTATGTGCGCACACCCAACAAAATGGCCGACAATTTTGACAACTCTCATTGGTCAATTATAACGTGTGCACGTAAAGCTATAGCGTGGCCACGTAAACGTTATTGCGTGCGCACGTAAATTTGAAATATTTCTCCATGTCACCTCTATGCCACCGTATGATTGTAATGTTGTTGAAGATGATGATTATCTTGAACAATTTTATGATGATAATACATGATTATGAGGGTTGTCCACAAGACTGTAGTATCTTGCTCTTTAACACAGTGCACTCTAGTCTTGCAGGCAACCCTCAATGTGTAATAATAATGATTGCGGCAACCATGAGGAAAGTTAGGATGATGATAAAGAGGATACTTTAGTACAATAATTTTTTTAGTTTTAATTAGACTGGTCAGTTTAGTTTGTAAGGCATCTGGCTGCAAATCCAAGAGTTAATAGTTAGATTCCCAATTAGGTTTGTTCATGAATTTTTTCTACAGCTAATTTTACACCTATTTCTGCCACAGGTGAGGGTATGTGCTTATTGGGTAATTACTGAGATCCAGGGGCCCATATTATTAAATGTTTTACAACCAATTTTAGTCGGATCCTTCCATGTTTTATTGTTAAATTGTCATAAGGTTTTTGATAATTTGCTGCCCAGAGATCAATCTTAGCCTATATAAGTACTGACAATTTACTTAAAAGCACATACCTTTTACTTTGTATGAAATGCTTAAAACTATTAACCTGGGTCGATAGCACAATTGGTAGCGCGCCGGGATTTGGAATCTCGTGCCCGAGGGTGTGCGGGTTCAAATCCCACCCGGGGAGGTTATACCCTTCCATGAAAATTTGACAATAATGTCGATTTTCCTCCATTGATTAGATAATATGGAGAAGTTTCCGGCCTTGTGGAAGGGTAGGTGAGTACTGGTTATAGACAAGGGTCCAGGAAAGCTAGGTTAGGTGCGCTGGACTCCGTAAAATGACCTAAATTGTGTTGACACGGCGTTAACTCCAATAAATAAATAAATAAACTTAAACTATTACATTGTTACATATCATCGTCATCATAATTTACATCATCAAAATTGATGGCAACAACTTTTAAGAATTATAACAGATAAATTATCGAGTTATAGCAAGTTATTTATCTCATTATGACCTGATATTATGTCATTATTTCAATAAATCTATTAAATTTATAATAAATTATTTATGTCATTATAATGAACCAGTTTTCTCATAATTATGAGTTCATATCTCTTTAGAATGTGTAAAATGATGATCTCGTTATAGCAATTTAGCAGAATTTGCTTTTGTTAATTCATGTGACACTATTTGGCTTTCATACTGTGCAAATTTTAGTAACGATATTATTAGCATAATAAAGTTTTAAAGAAACACCGTATACAGACGGTTTACTTAAACACAATAAGGGACCTTAGTCAGTTATATCTCCTTGTATGCTCTTCAAATAGGTAGGTCCAATTAGTTGGATTACTTGGATTTTACCAAACTCCTCACAGCGGTTACGTCACGCGTTGCTACTTTAACCACTGCCTTCACATGAATCACGTGACGCAAGTAGTACCATGTGACTAATGTTTAAATTTATATAAGCAATAATGGTAAGCCTAAAATGTGTTAGGCGTAATGTAGCGAAAAATAACATTGAAAGATAAAAAATGTGGTTGATTTACAAGTTCTGCCAAAGAAAAAAGATAAATTGAATAGAAATATATCATTATGAACCAAAATTGTTTAATTCATGATTAAATTAAACGGAAAGTGAGCAAGGTCGGGATTGAGCTGCGTTGTCCACCCAATAGGGTCCTTGGTCCACATCACGCTACTTAAATGATGCTTTTGTTGAGAAATCTTAAGTATTTATGATAAAATTATATGTATATGATTCTGAATAATATAACATTTATATATTAAATCACTAAAATAAGTACAATTATCCATTTAATATTTACTTTGCGTAACATTTTGTTATTCATGCAATTTTACACACTTAAGGTAACCGGTGTCAGGGTAAAATTAATCTTGTTTTTTTTACAAGTTATTTATTCATACTATTTATTTTTTCCCTTTTTGTACTTTGAACATCATATTTTACTAAGAGAAGACTTAATTTATTGAAAATATTGAATTGTTAAAGAAAAGATGAAAAAAGTTTTTCGGCTCTCTGAGGGACGAATTTTACTTGTGGTGGCAGTGGTTATTGATTTGATAAAGGGAGATAACCGCTGCAGGGAGTTTGGGATTTTACCCTTACCTTTCAATGACAATTTGCCAAAATTAATCTTAAATAACTTTTAATTTCTTTTAAAATCAAGCTAAGAGTTGTTAGGGTTAAGAACTATATAAATTTCATCACTTCTGTTATATCTTAATCAACAAGAAAGATATTAGATGAAATATTTTGTCATCCTTACATAGGACTTCAATGATAAAATCTGAGGATTCCAACTGTAAGGACCTACTAACCAATTGGGTTGCTTTGCTTCATATTTTATCAAGGAATGATAACTGACTAAAGTCCCTAATTTTATTATTCTTATACCCTTATAATAATAAAATTGTGTTTAAATGAACAGTCCGGATATTATTAGCAAAATAATTTGGTTTAAAACCAGTATCTTCGTAATTTCATTAAAATGACTAATGGCCAGTGTAACCAAACTACTGTCGCTACAATTTCAAATGGAAAATAATTGAGTGCCAGTTTGATTTTTATCAACATTATAATGATATTGAAACACTAATTTGATAATAAAAGCTTCATGTATTAAATATAATGAACTGTGATTGGAAGAGTTAGCTAAAGTGTATCAAAATGATATATTGGAAAAAATTGAATGAAGCTCGGCTTTTTCGAAGAAAATATGAGCTTATGCTATCACTTATGTGTCTGCCTTGGAATAGTTTGTGAGGCTATAAGCTTTTAAAAGTTTTAAATCTTCAACACTACCAAGGATATCTTTTGCTCATTTTTGGACTACATCATATTGTAAAGGGACATAACTGTGGATGAAATGAATTTCATTTTAGTTATGCCCCTTTAATACTTCAAAGGTACAAGAGTCCCTAACATATGATCATATAATAACATGTCTCTATATATTATAGTCTTCAGTATACATGGATACTGCCTTATATACTTTGGCAATACATTGTACCATGTGATTATGATGTCACATATGCTACAATGTCAAGAAAAAAAGAGAAGAATCCACCTCGACTCGGACATTTAAAGAGCTGTTAGTTTTTAATTTTAGTCAGATTTCCATGATAGCTACAAAAAGGTAAGCAGCTTAGCAGATAACTGTGCACTTTATGACATGCATCACATTTTCAGCTCCAGTCTTATACTTTTTGCAAGCACCTTGGAGAACCAAAGCACTACAGTTGCAAGACCTCGTCATTTTTCTTCAAATGGTTGACTATTGGAAAATAATAATCGTTAGTTCTCCAGGGTGTTTGCAAAAAGTATAAAATTGGCATTGAAGATGTCATGCACAGCAAATAGTAAATACCTATCTGCTTAGCCTCTCATTGGTATCATGGAAATCTGACAAGATTTAAAAAAATTAAAGCTCTTTAAATGTTTGAATTGAGGCCAATTGTTAACTTTTTTCTTCTTGCTACCATAGCATTTTTTACTTCATGGTATTGCAGCTGTGTTAAATACATGTATATAATACTTGGTATTGAACATTTCTACAAATGGGTATTTTCCTAACCATTTTCTTTCAATTAAGCTTTTAATTGAAAGATTATTTCAGTCTTGATTTAAAGATTATACATTTCTCTAACATGCTGCTAGCTGACAAGTTTGTACCTAAAAATGTATGTATAAAATTAATATTAGTTTTAGTATCACTTATGGCAATCTGATTAAAACCCGATCTAAAATTCTCCACTCACCTTCTCGCTAATTTAGATCTGACCTTTTTCAAACGAAGGTCACGTTCAGGTGACCTTTTCTCATCATAATATTCATGACGAAGTTGTTATGATACATAACTTGTTTACATCGTCTATGTCACGCAATTTAAAAATGCACCGCACAATCACAGACTGTGAATAATACC
Organism: Mactra quadrangularis; assembly: GCA_025267735.1. Classification (NCBI taxonomy): domain Eukaryota; kingdom Metazoa; phylum Mollusca; class Bivalvia; order Venerida; family Mactridae; genus Mactra; species Mactra quadrangularis. The sequence goes on along the minus strand of CM046301.1, from coordinate 21,996,220 downwards.
GCTGTTAAATTAGCATGCAAACATTCTAAAAATAGAAATTACGAAACATAATGTGGTTACAGTAAAACTCAGATATAACATACTCGCTGGGCCATAGAAAAAAGGTATGTTATAACCAAGGTATGTTATATCCATATAGCATACTAAGTATATTATATATCAGGATGAAAAACGGGCCAGAAAAAATGGTATGTTGTAACCGAGTGTATGTTATAATCGAGTATTTTATATCCGAGTTTTACTGTATTAGTGTTTTCGTCTAGATGAAAGCTACACATTGATTGGTCGACACAAAGTTCATCTCGACCTGACCTACTACGGAGACAGTAGAGATCCTGTACGTCAATGCTCTACAGGATATCTGTTTACGGAGATTGCACTTATGGTGGCTGAATTATGCCATTGTTGTAGGATTGTGTTATTGCATGGTGCCCCACAGGACAAAGATACAACAAAAATACCATTTTGTCATACTTTCTTGATTTCATGTGGCGCCCCGTGGGACAACAATTCCACATAGTGTAATTTAGCCACCATAATCACTAGTTTGCATCCACTCATCTACTCTACTCACTTTGGGTTTGTTTATGTGTTGCACACAGATTGTTCTTATATAAAAGCACACTAAATTGACACTTCCTGTTTAATCATGAGCTGTAAACTGATTAGTATATGAAGTCCTGGAGACATTTCTCATACCTTGTCAATGAAGTGCGCCTTTGGAAATCAGTAGTGCCGTTGAATTGCAGCAAACTTGTGATACTGAAATTAATATTATTTTTATGAAATCCATATAACATACAAACTTGTTACTTAGCATTATTTTAGAGAAATGTTTAATTTTTTAATTGAGACTGATATTTTCCATCAGATTTAAGTCCAATATGGCTGTATGTGCTGTAGAAAATATTTAATACCATGTATATATCATATAAGGTAGTGTACATGTGTACATGGGGGACTATATACAGGAAGGTTAAATGGGCATTATTTTATGATCCTAAGTTATGGACTCTGGTGCCTGTGCTTCAATACTTAATCAAGATATTTAAATAAAAGTTTGATTGCTACATCTGGGCCCGGTTTCACGAATGCTTTCATAACTTAAATCGATTTAAGTGTATCTCAACTATTCTGTACTTAACAGCCAGTATCTTATAAAATATTTTAAGTCGATTTCATAAAGCCTTTCTTAGTTAAGTTTAAATTTCGAGACGAACTAAGCGAGAAGCGACCCAAACTTAAACCAACAAATTTACCTTGTAGTTTTAAATGTCTCTCGTATTTTATTGACAGTCTCTATAGCGTACAAGGTAAAGTTTTTGGGTCTACAATCTCATGTTTTATCTGGCATAGGTTCGAATCTTGACAGCTACTTAATTTTTAACTTTTTAAGTCGTTTCTTTTTTTTTTTTTTTGTCAATCATTTTTACTTCCTTTTATGCATAATTTATCTTACTTTTGTTTCCTTATTATCATTGTAGAGTTTTAGGACTATTTTCCGAAATAACACTAAACGAAGATTGGGTAAAATGTGATAATAAAACATATGCGTATGTGGACAGCAGGGTTTGGTTGGGGATTCATACGAAATCTCATATGTATGTGATAATAGTACCCTTTGCAAAATACTTGGTTTACAATCTTTCTAAATGTGGGTAAATGTAGCAGTTACTGTTAGTAACACAAAATCAATGCTTGAGTTGTAATATATGGGTCAGTCAGTCATTGCCTCTTTGGTAGGCTGTCGACAATTTCTATATTGAAGGGGTTTGAAAATCTCTTAGAATATTTTTGACAAATAATATCTGTTTTACTGTATGCTTCATATTGAATTTCTCTAACTGTCTGACAAAGGGTTTAACATTTACTGCTTGCATAACAGTGTGTTTAACACGAAGAGCATGCCTTGCAAGCGGATGGTGGTTAGACACTTTGTATAGTAACTTCTAAGAGTAGTTCGAGTTTTAAATTACTTGCATCTGAAGATAGTGATCTGTTTATATTACACATTTTTGTTAAATAATGTACAAGCTAAGAATTTTGAATAAAGACATTATATGGATCATAGAAGATGAAAATCTGTAACGCTGATATATTCTATTTTCCGACATACTTTCTAAATCACAGTAGGTATCCCTTAGTCAGAATTCCTGTCATTTAGGGACTCTGTGGCCAGTCAAACATAAATTTCAATGAACGTAAACCATTTGTTAATATTTAAGTTATGTTTACATTCGGTTTAATCTACATGTTCACTCGATTAAATTTTCACTCTTTACTTAGACAATTTAAGAATGGATTGAATCGTAAAATGTTTGTGAAACACGCTTTAACTTAAAAATGCTAAAAATAGAAAAGTTATGGTTAATCTAGAAATTTAAGATAGGAATGCGTTCATGAAACCGGGCCCTGCACAACTATGAATGGGATGTAACTATGGATGTATGTTTGAATTTTCCCCTTCTTATACTTGATTATTTAAGATTGAAGTTTTTCAAAGGGAAATATATTCAGTACAAATCAAGATGTTTGAATGAAAACGGAGATGCTAATTTATTAGTACTACATTAACATTACTATGACGAGTCAAAACATTAGATCAGTTATTTTGTGGTTATGCCCCTTATGTTTAGAGTCATGACTTATGTAATTATGATAAAACTGAATTATTTCCCTTGAAAAACTTAGCCTTATGTACAAAACTTTCTTATTTAACTTAAGCCTTGCCATAAACAAATCAACAGAAAAAATGAGTGTGCTGTTCTTAGACTGCTCTTGTTAATAATGAAGTAAGAACATTGGAAAATAAGACATTCACTCACTGAAGAATCTGCTCTAAACCCATTATAAATATATCAAGTGTATAAAGTTATATCTGTTGATACAGAGGATATTTGTTTGTTTTAATGTTAACATTTTTATTTCACCCAGTGAGCTCAGGAAATATATGTTTAAGATTGACATAGCCACAAGTGAAAATGTATTTTTCTGAGCTCACAAGTTGAAGTGAAATAGATCTTATTAAAATGTTGACAAAAAATTTGTTCTTTTCATGCTTTTTTCTGTGTTCTATTCACGGGGATATTTCATGTGACCTTCCCTTGATTTTCATACATACTATATATGTTTGAAAGTCAAAAGAAGGTCACATGACATATCACTATGGTTCTTTTATCGATATATATTTACAATATATTTACAAAATATCCTTCTGCTGTGGTAAGAATTGTTTGACCAAACATTTTTATACGCCTGTTTTGAAATAAAATAAAATACCCCCTTGATTTAAATACTTGATATTTGTTTGATATTTTCAGTGCATAATCATTACAGAACATGTACTTCTGTACTCACTCCTGATGTGAAAAGTTATCTGTATTTATATAATGGAATTATAAAAGTAATATACCCGGGTCAATAGCGCAGTTGATAGAGCGCCGGGATTTGGATACTCGTGCCTGAGGGGGTGCGGGTTCGAATCCCACCCGGGGAGGTTATACCTTTCCATGAAAATTTGACAATAATGTCGATTTTCCTCCATTGATTAGATAATATGGAGAAGTTTCCGGCCTTGTGGAAGGGTAGGTGAGTACTGGTTATAGACAATGGTCCAGGAAAGCTAGGTTAGGTGCGCTGGACGCCGTGAAATGACCTAAATTGTGTTGATACGGTGTTAACTCCAATAAAAAAAATAAAAAAAATATAAAAGTAATACTGAGTATTTAAATCAGTGGAGTTAATGTTGCTAGTTGAATAGAATTTAAGTTAAAAGTTTATGTAAGTGCCAAATATTAGTATTTTTTTCCAAAATGAGAGGATTTTTTGTACAATTGTTCCCAGTTATGTATGCAAATTATAAACATTGATTGTTGATACACTTAACAAAAACTTATAAGTACCCAAATTTCTGTATTGTTGGAATTACAAAATCGGTTTTGCATCAATAAGAAAGCATGAAAACCAAGCAAACAGATGACAGTATGGTCCTATACACATTTTCATCATCGATTGGACATAAGTGTTAAAAAATAAAAGTCTTCTACAATATGGAAATCAGGGTACTTAGAAGTTTCGTTAAGTATATCTTAATGTATACAATAGATTAATTTATGTTACTTGGTGGACAACCAGTGAAATAAGATATACTTAACGAAACTTCTAAGTACTCTGATTTCAGCATTGTAGGAAGTCTTATTTTTATCCGCTTTTCTGCACATGCACGACCAAATTAATTTTGCATCAATTAAGAAGCAAGAAAACCATGCAAGCAGACGACAGTATAGTCCTGTACACATATCCATTAACAATCGGACATAAATGTTGAAAAATGAAAATTTCTGACAACATTGAAATCGGTGTACTTAAAAGTTTCGTTAAGTATATAAAGATGATGTCATTACTTTTACTTATATGGTACTTGTATTTATTTATTTCAGGTTGCTGACAAGACATATCAGAGAGTTATTTAGAAGATACAGTGCCATCTAAAATTAACTTTGCACTTGTAAAAAAGCTGGGGGGGGGTTTCATAAATGCAATTTAATTGTATCTAAGATGCCATTTTCACGAGCAAATCTTACAATAAAAATAAATGTAAGTTAAAAGCAAGAAACACATATACATTTGTAATACCTTCATTGTTTGTTCTAGTTCTGGCTTCCAAAACTTTATAAGCCGCTTTTTTAACATTTTGTTAGCTCGACTTTTCGAAAAAAAATGAGAGCTATTGCTATCACTTTTGCATCGGCGTTGGCGTTGGCAATGGTTCTCGGGTTAAAGAATTTTTAAACACTTATAACTTCAACACTATCCAAGTTATTTTATTGGAAGTTGGTATACTTATTTAATAGGACTGTATTAACCATTCTGTGGGCAGGGGATAACATTGGATGAATTATTTTTTGAGTTATTGCCCTTTTATACTTAAAAAATTGCAAAATATGAGGTTAAAGTTTTTCCTATGTAGAATATCTTCAATACTGATCAAGACATTTGACTCAAAGTTTGTATACTTATTTGTCAGTACAATATCTACTTGACTGTGAAGGCACTTAACTGTGGGTGAATTATTTTTGGAGTAATTGCCCTTTATACTTAAGAAATTGCAAAATATGAGGTTAAAGTTTTTTCTATGTAGAATATCTTCAATACTGATCAAGATATTTGACTTTAAGTTTGTATACTTATTTCTCGGAACTATATGTACCCGACGTAACTATGGATGAATTATTTTTGGGGTAATTGCCCTTTTATACTAAAAAAAAACTGCAAAATATAGGGTTAAAATTGTTTCTAAATGTAATATCTTTAATACTTATCAAGATATTTGACTTTAAGTTAGCATACTTAATTATCCGTACTATATCTACACAACTATAAGGGGATGTTACTGTGGATGAATTATTTTTAGAGTTATGCCCCTTTATACTTTAACATTTAAGATTACAATTTGTTCAAATGGGATATATTTAGAACTTACAAATATATTTGAATGAAAGTTGGAATGCTTATTCGTCAGTTCTTCATCTATCGGACTATAAAGGGACATTACTCTGGACGAATTACTTTCCAAGTTATTCCCCTTTATACTTTGATGTTTAAGGGTTAAGTTTGCTCAAATTGAATATATTTTGTTTGATAGAAGTTAGTATACTTTTTCATCAGTACTACATCTAGTCGTATACAAAGGGACGTAATAATTGATTAATTATTGTTAGAGTTGTGACCTTTTTCAACTTTTTAATTCGGGAGAAAGTATTATGAAGTAAAATATTTTCAATACTTATGAAGATATTTAAATGACAGTTAGTATGCTTATTCATCAGTACCACATCTACACGACTACAAAGGGACATAACTCTTGATGTTTTTTTGAAGTTATGCCCCTTTACTTAAATGTTTAATTTTGTTCAAATTGAAATATTTATAGTTCTTCATAAAGATATTTAAATGAAAGTAGGTATGCTTATTCGTTGGTAATATGTCTACTTTACTCGGAAGGGACGTTACTATGGATGAATGTTTTAGGAGTAATGCCCCTTTTATATTTTACAAATATGAATTGGTAATTATTGTTTGACTGTATTATATCCTTTCAAAAATTATGTCCTGTCTTGAAATGACTTTTGTTTAAAGATAAGCCTTGCCATGAGCAAAACACCTGAAAAGTCGAGCGCGCTGTCCTTGGACTGCTTTTGTTATTAGATGCGGCATTAAACCCGTTCATTAACAGTATATACAAGGGTTTGCTGGAAACCTTTAGCTCTGTTTGTCTAATCAATTTACAATATTCTTAAATTATGTAGAATAATTAATTCAGTCTGAAATTTATATCAATATATGATATCATATCTTTTAGGCTTTGATCTTTAAAAAATTTTAATTGACTTGCAATAATTTTTTGGTAAGATTTTAGTGAAAATGACCACAGATGTATTTACAGATTAGGATATTTATAATGAATTTGAAAGGCCAATAATGATACTTTATACAATTATAATTGTTATGCATGAACATATCTAAAGATGTGTTTTGAATTTCTTTAGTATTGATAAAAAAAGTAAAAATATATAGATAAATGAAAGTGTGAAGGTGATTATGGATGGCACTGTAGTAAGATGATACCAAAGAAAGACAAGTTGATCAACTTGAAAAAGAATTATTTTATTCATACTTAATATATTTGTGTATTTATCATAAAATCTTTTTTAGATATATGTATACTTTATATATATTGAGTTTATCATAAGATATGAGTTTTACATTATGTTTATTACTTTATATATTTTCTATTTATTATAAAACAATATGTTTAAATATATATTTTATACTTATAATGTTTATTATATAAATACATATATATTTATTTATAGCATGTTTATCATTTTATAGTATTAGCAACTTGTACATTTATGATTATTTTATTTTTTATATACATGTATTAACAATGTGCACATTTATATTTAATTTATTATTTTATGATATTATCAACATGTACACTTATGTATGCTTTTATTATTTTATGATACAATGTACTTATGATGTCATTCAGAACACCTTGACCTTTCATGAATGAATGATCTCGGAAGGATTTGTGGGGGGGGTCTACCCTGGAGGCTTGGGTTTTTACTACCTACACAAGGCGAAACATGTCACGGTTATGCAAAATAGTTCTTGTAGTATACACTCAGATCTTTTTCAAAACTAGGGCTGTCATTTACAGAAAATTTTGTATCGAAAGGCAAATTACTTGGTGATATATCGTGTCAGACAAGGAGTGTAATAAAAACTGCTAGAACGTACTCCATTATACATATACAGTGTATCATGCATAACATCATGAGGGCATTATACAGTATATACTATATAATGCCCTCATGATGTTATGCATGATGTTTAAAGGCTTTTCAGACATAAAACAAATTGTGTCCATGACAGCCCGTTTCATCTATTCATGTGAAAATAAGATGAATACAACACAGTGATGCTATTATAGGTCACCTTCATTTAGTTTATAGCGTTATGAAATACTAGATTGTATCGATATTCTTAATTACAAATTGATATCAGATCGCCTGTAAAGAATCGGTGATACATTTATATTGCGATTTCTGATGACGGCCCTAGTCAAAACATAATTCTATATTATATATTGAACCAAATATTGTTCAGCAATATCATTGAACTGTGTTATCTCAAATTTACGGACTAAAAACAGCACTCATCGCCTTAATGATCGTTTATTTGTTTACTTCAACACCAGTAGATTCAAAATGGTGCTTAAATATGTCCAAGGTTATTCGTAGGGAATGGCCGAGGAGTTCCGAATGTGATGATGCGTTAATTTGATTATGGCTTTACATTATAGTATTATTTTTATATGTACATTTCTGTATAATTTGATTATTATATCAAATTTACATTTAACATTTGTGATAGTATTGTTTTATTAACTAGTTTAATAAAATTATTGACAATTATTAACAACATAAACATTTATGAATAATTTGGTGATTGTATTATATTAACAGCATGAATAGTTTTGCACTGTTTAGTTGTTTTATAATCTAACAATATTTACACTTTACATGAAAACAATCCAATACAAAATTTTCAAAACAATTTAAAGTCAATTTTTTCTCAACTGTAGAAGTTGGAATAATTTCTGGGTGATTGAATACACAATACTATGAATATTAGCCAAAGAAAATGAAGTCACCATGAAATTATTCATCTTTTGACAGTTGAGACAAAAACGAACTATAAATCTAATAAATATAGTTAATGAAAAACTTATTGAGACCCACCGTTTCTTCTTCACCACACAATAAACAATTTAGTGAAGATATTACATCAAGACTTTATGGAAATGAGACAACAGATTGATGATCATCAGTACAACATTTGGGGTAAAATGATATAAGCAATTAGATCAAAATCTGATCAAAAGCTTCAAATCCTGGTAAATTACATACAATTTTGAAGTTTTTGTTAAGTGTTTGATAAAACTTCACTGCTGTTGTTTAAGATTATTGCTTAAGCAGAAAGCTTACAAGTTATACATACAATCATTGATGTTTTTTAGAAAATTGTATAGGAAATAAATTAATCACAGCTTTTTTACCAATAAATAAAACGAGTTTGGTTTAATTTGGATCTCTAACATTTAGCTACATGGTATTTCCCTTAATTACTTATTTCATTATAAAACATTAAATCAATTAATACCAAATGATTTTGACAAAAACATACATTGTAATTTTCACAAAAACAAATAGTTAAGAAATCTAAAAGACAAAAAATGAATTTATAAAATTCTAGAAGTCATCTCATACTTGTAAACATTAATCCTAATATTGGCATTTGCTTATTGTGATTATGTGCCAGTCATTTGTAAACTACACCTCTTATCACTTGGCAATATGTGGGGGGTTTACCAGAAAATACAAACCATGTTTCAATCTTCAAGCTTTGCGCTACCATGCATCTGCAATTGAATCGTTTTCTTGCCAAAAGTATCGGGGACTATAGCCAGTCCCTTGCAATTAATAGGGTAGGGGTATTACCGATGATTTTACAATGCTAATGCCCCTACATGTAGCGCAGTTAAGTTACCATGGGTTTGCTTTAAACATGGGTTACTGTATTTAATAATGTAAAAATTAATATTAATTTTTATATTCAAGCTGGACAGCCATGTTTAAAGATAAGGAAATGAAAGTTTCAGTTAGGCCTATGCTTTCTTATTTTAACCTATGACACAATAAGGAAATGCCAAACGAACCAATATTAAGTAAAGAAAGAATAAAATCTCCATGTAACAAGTCAATGTATTAAACCCATACTAGTAACAGTATTTAGATACAACAGTGCTTTGAGGACTAATAAGGGACTTTAGTCAGTTATTTCCCCTTTGCATACTCTTCAAATAGTTAGGTCCATTCAGTCAGATTACTTGAATTGTATTCTTACTTTTCAATGCTAATTGCTTCAATTAATCTTAAATAACTTTTTAGTAAATCCTTTAATTTGTTTGAAAGTCAAGCAAAGAATTGTTTTTTTCTGAAAAACGAGCTGAATTTTATCACTATTGTTAATATCTTAATTATTAAGACAGATTTTTTGATGAAACATTATATTATTCTTACATAGGACAGCAATGATAAATTCTGAGGATTCCAAATGATTGGACCTACTTGCCCATTGCATTGCTTCAGACTTTATTAAGGATAGATAACTGACTAATATCCCTCATCAATGTTTTTCAAAGATAATCTTAATTAATTAAACAAGTATCTATATTCTAGCATTAACAAAAACATACAATGGAACAGTACTGTTGAATTTTATTTAACTGTCAGTGACATATACATTAACTCCACTGATTTAAATATTCACTTTAGCTTTTTGTTCTCACTTTTGTTTAAAAATAATTATATTTAAATCGACAGAGTTTATGTATGTGCCACTGACAGTTGAATAAAATTAAACAATTTACATTGCGAATTCTATTAACAATTTCAATTGTGAATTGTATTTGCTTTCCACCTGGTACCCAAAACACTGACAACACCCAAAGACTCCTAGCTCAACCTCTTCGGTCCAGAAACCCACTATACAATGAATTCAGAGATCCTGGTGCTATTATTTTCTTTTGTGATACACACCACAACCTTTATGGGAAGTAATTATAAGCAAATGAAATGCTTGCTGACAAGAATTACTCAAGTCATCTTCATGAATATGCAAGAACATATTTTGGAGCACAACTATACTTCTGGAAACAATAGTATTACAGGTAAAGTAGACATTTTGCAAGGCCCATCTGACTTGTCAAAGGTAAGGTTAAAACCCTCCAAACCTATTCATAAATCAGTCTGGGGACCAATCTTTGTTGATATTTTGATTCAAACCAAGAAAATCGCCATAAATTAAGTACTATAAAGTTTTAGTACGAACACTTTTTGGAACGAATTGAAATGTAGTTTGGGACGAATCATAATGTAGAAAATGATTCGTCCTCAGAAATTTCGAAAAGTTTGGGTACGAATCAGAATGTGAACAAAGATTCGTCCCCAGAATTTCGTAACCAACATTTTCTTGGTACGAAAAGTTTGAGGGCGAATCAAAATGTCAACAATGACTCGTCTTCTGAATTTTCGTAACCCGAAAAAAATTGGGTCGAAAAGATTGGGTACGAATCAAAATGAGAACAAAGATTCGTCCCCTGAAATTTCGTAACCAGAATAAATGTTGGGTCGAAAAGTGAGGACGAATCCACATGTAAGCAAGATTCGTCCCCAGAATTTTCGTAACCAGAAAAAAGTTGGGTCGAAAAGTGTAGGGACGAATCCACATGTAAGCAAGATTCGTCCCCAGAATTTTCGTAACCAGAAAAAAGCTGGGTCGAAAAGTTTGAGGACGAATCCACATGTAAGCAAGATTCGTCCCCAGAATTTTCGTAACCAGAAAAAAAGTGGGGTCGAAAAGTTTAGGGACGAATCCACATGTAAGCAAGATTCGTCCCCAGAATTTTCGTAACCAGAAAAAGGTTGGGTCGAAAAGTTTAGGGACGAATCCACATGTAAGCAAGATTCGTCCCCAGAATATTCGTAACTAGAAAAAAAGTTGGGTCGAAAAGTTTAGGGACGAATCCACGTGTAAACAAAGATTCGTCCCCAGAATTTTCGTAACCAGAAAAAAGTTGGGTCGAAAAGTTTGAGGACGAATCCACATGGAAGCAAGATTCGTCCCCAGAATTTTCGTAACCAGAAAAAAGTTGGGTCGAAAAGTTTGAGGACGAATCCACATGTAAGCAAGATTCGTCCCCAGAATTTTCGTAACCAGAAAAAAGTTGGGTCGAAAAGTTTGAGGACGAATCCACATGGAAGCAAGATTCGTCCCCAGAATTTTCGTAACCAGAAAAAAAGTTGGGTCGAAAAGTTTGAGGACGAATCCACATGTAAGCAAGATTCGTCCCCAGAATTTTCGTAACCAGAAAAAAGTTGGGTCGAAAAGTTTGAGGACGAATCCACATGTAAGCAAGATTCGTCCCCAGAATTTTCGTAACCAGAAAAAAGTTGGGTCGAAAAGTTTGATGACGAATCCACATGTAAACAAAGATTCGTCCCCAGAATTTTCGTAACCAGAAAAAAAGTTGGGTCGAAAAGTTTAGGGACGAATCCACATGTAAGCAAGATTCGTCCCCAGAATTTTCGTAACCAGAAAAAAGTTGGGTCGAAAAGTTTGAGGACGAATCCACATGTAAGCAAGATTCGTCCCCAGAATTTTCGTAACCAGAAAAACAGTTGGGTCGAAAAGTTTGAGGACGAATCCACATGTAAGCAAGATTCGTCCCCAGAATTTTCGTAACCAGAAAAATGTTGGGTCGAAAAGTTTGAGGACGAATCCACATGTAAACAAAGATTCGTCCCCAGAATTTTCGTAACCAGAAAAAAAGTTGAGTCGAAAAGTTTAGGGACGAATCCACATGTAAGCAAGATTCGTCCCCAGAATTTTCGTAACCAGAAAAAAAGTTGGGTCGAAAAGTTTAGGGACGAATCCACATGTAAGCAAGATTCGTCCCCAGAATTTTCGTAACCAGAAAAAAAGTTGGGTCGAAAAGTTCAGGGACGAATCCACATGTAAACAAAGATTCGTCCCCAGAATTTTCGTAACCAGAAAAAAAGTTGGGTCGAAAAGTTCAGGGACGAATCCACATGTAAGCAAGATTCGTCCCCAGAATTTTCGTAACCAGAAAAAAGTTGGGTCGAAAAGTTTGAGGACGAATCCACATGTAAGCAAGATTCGTCCCCAGAATTTTCGTAACCAGAAAAAAAGTTGGGTCGAAAAGTTCAGGGACGAATCCACATGTAAAAGATTCGTCCCCAGAATTTTCGTAACCAGAAAAAAGTTGGGTCGAAAAGTTTGAGGACGAATCCACATGTAAACAAAGATTCGTCCCCAGAATTTTCGTAACCAGAAAAAAAGTTGGGTCGAAAAGTTTAGGGACGAATCCACATGTAAGCAAGATTCGTCCCCAGAATTTTCGTAACCAGAAAAAAAGTTGGGTCGAAAAGTTCAGGGACGAATCCACATGTAAAAGATTCGTCCCCAGAATTTTCGTAACCAGAAAAAAGTTGGGTCGAAAAGTTTGAGGACGAATCCACATGTAAACAAAGATTCGTCCCCAGAATTTTCGTAACCAGAAAAAAAGTTGGGTCGAAAAGTTTAGGGACGAATCCACATGTAAGCAAGATTCGTCCCCAGAATTTTCGTAACCAGAAAAAAAGTTGGGTCGAAAAGTTCACGGACGAATCCACATGTAAACAAAGATTCGTCCCCAGAATTTTCGTAACCAGAAAAAAGTTGGGTCGAAAAGTTTGAGGACGAATCCACATGTAAGCAAGATTCGTCCCCAGAATTTTCGTAACCAGAAAAAAGTTGGGTAGAAAAGTTTGAGGACGAATCCACATGTAAGCAAGATTCGTCCCCAGAATTTTCGTAACCAGAAAAAAGTTGGGTCGAAAAGTTTGAGGACGAATCCACATGTAAACAAAGATTCGTCCCCAGAATTTTCGTAACCAGAAAAAAAGTTGAGTCGAAAAGTTTAGGGACGAATCCACATGTAAGCAAGATTCGTCCCCAGAATTTTCGTAACCAGAAAAAAAGTTGGGTCGAAAAGTTTAGGGACGAATCCACATGTAAGCAAGATTCGTCCCCAGAATTTTCGTAACCAGAAAAAAAAGTTGGGTCGAAAAGTTCAGGGACGAATCCACATGTAAACAAAGATTCGTCCCCAGAATTTTCGTAACCAGAAAAAAAGTTGGGTCGAAAAGTTCAGGGACGAATCCACATGTAAACAAAGATTCGTCCCCAGAATTTTCGTAACCAGAAAAAAGTTGGGTCGAAAAGTTTGAGGACGAATCCACATGTAAGCAAGATTCGTCCCCAGAATTTTCGTTACCAGAATAAATGTTGGGTCGAAAAGTTCAGGGACGAATCCACATGTAAGCAAGATTCGTCCCCAGAATTTTCGTAACCAGAAAAAAGTTGGGTCGAAAAGTTTAGGGACGAATCCACATGTAAGCAAGATTCGTCCCCAGAATTTTCGTAACCAGAAAAAAGTTGGGTCGAAAAGTTTGAGGACGAATCCACATGTAAGCAAGATTCGCCCCCAGAATTTTCGTAACCAGAATAAATGTTGGGTCGAAAAGTTTGAGGACGAATCCACATGAAAACAAAGATTCGTCCCCAGAATTTTCGTAACCAGAAAAAAGTTTGGTCGAAAAGTTTAGGGACGAATCCACATGTAAGCAAGATTCGTCCCCAGAATTTTCGTAACCAGAAAAAAGTTGGGTCGAAAAGTTTAGGGACGAATCCACATGTAAGCAAGATTCGTCCCCAGAATTTTCGTAACCAGAAAAAAGTTGGGTCGAAAAGTTTGAGGACGAATCCACATGTAAGCAAGATTCGCCCCCAGAATTTTCGTAACCAGAATAAATGTTGGGTCGAAAAGTTTGAGGACGAATCCACATGAAAACAAAGATTCGTCCCCAGAATTTTCGTAACCAGAAAAAAGTTTGGTCGAAAAGTTTAGGGACGAATCCACATGTAAACAAAGATTCGTCCCCAGAATTTTCGTAACTAGAAAAAAGTTGGGTCGAAAAGTTTAGGGACGAATCCACATGTAAGCAAGATTCGTCCCCAGAATTTTCGTAACCAGAAAAAAAGTTGGGTCGAAAAGTTCAGGGACGAATCCACATGTAAGCAAGATTCGTCCCCAGAATTTTCGTAACCAGAATAAATGTTGGGTCGAAAAGTTTAGGGACGAATCCACATGTAAGCAAGATTCGTCCCCAGAATTTTCGTAACCAGAAAAAAGTTGGGTCGAAAAGTTTAGGGACGAATCCACATGTAAGCAAGATTCGTCCCCAGAATTTTCGTAACCAGAAAAAAGTTGGGTCGAAAAGTTTGAGGACGAATCCACTTGTAAACAAAGATTCGTCCCCAGATTTTTCGTAACCAGAAAAGTTGGGTCGAAAAGTTTGAGGACGAATCGACATGTAACCAAAGATTCGTCCCCAGAATGTTCGTAACCAAAAAAAAGTTGGGTCGAAAAATTTGGGGACGAATCCACATGTAACCAAAGATTCGTCCCCAGAATGTTCGTAACCAGAAAAAAGTTGGGTCGAAAAATTTGGGGACGAATCCACATGTAAACAAAATTTCGTTCCCAGAATTTTTGTAACCAGAGAAAAGTTGGGTCGAAAAGTTTAGGGACGAATCCACGTGTATACAAAGATTCGTCCCCAGAATTTTCGTAACCAGAAAAAAGTTGGGTCGAAAAGTTTAGGGACGAATCCACATGTAAGCAAGATTCGTCCCCAGAATTTTCGTAACCAGAAAAAAGTTGGGTCGAAAAGTTTGAGGACGAATCCACTTGTAAACAAAGATTCGTCCCCAGATTTTTCGTAACCAGAAAAGTTGGGTCGAAAAGTTTGAGGACGAATCGACATGTAACCAAAGATTCGTCCCCAGAATGTTCGTAACCAAAAAAAAGTTGGGTCGAAAAATTTGGGGACGAATCCACATGTAAACAAAATTTCGTTCCCAGATTTTTTGTAACCAGAGAAAAGTTGGGTCGAAAAGTTTGGGGACGAATCAGAATGTAAACAAAATTTCGTCCCCAGAATATTCTTAACCAGAAAAAAGTTGGGTCGAAAAGTTTGAGGACGAATCCACGTGTATACAAAGATTCGTCCCCGGAATGTTTGAAACCAGAAAATAGTGGGGTCGAAAAGTTTGGGGACGAATAATAATCTAAACAAAGATGCACTCTAGAAAATTCGTATGCAGAAAAAAGTTGGGTCCAAAAATATGGGGACAAATCAATCTGTAAAGAAAGATTCGTCCCCTGAATTTTCGTTACCTGAAAAAATTGGGTCGAAAAATTTTGTGACGAATCATTATGTTAACAAAGATTCGTCCCCAGAATGATTGTTACGAGAAAAATGTTGGTACGAAAGGTTTGTGGAAGAATCAAAGTGTAAGTTTAGGGACGAATCGAAATGTAAACAAAGCTTCGTCCCCAGAATTTTCTTTACCCAAAAAAGTTTGGGAACGAAAACTTTGAATAAATTTTAATTTGTTTGAGACTAACTTTTTTGGGTAAAGAACATTCTGCGGACGAAGCTTTGTTTACATTTCGATTCGTCCCTAAACTAACACTTTGATTCTTCCTCAAACCTTTCGTACCAACATTTTTCTCGTTCCTAAAAAATTGGGCCTGAAAAGATTGGTTTCTAATACATATTCAAAATATTAGTTTATCTGATAAATTTACTGTTTTAACTATTACAAATGATAATCTATACAGTTAAATGACTGTATATTGACTTTAATCAATTTCGTCACAGACTACCTGGACTGTAAATAGTGACCCCCTGTCTACAGTGACCATAATCTCATTCTCCCCAACATGGTCGCTATATACAATCTCAACTGTATATGTAAGTTGTTCACATTTCTTTACTAAACTTTACGTGAAGGAAAAGTTTGTAGACGACTTATTTACATTGTATGTATAGTTTGATTCGTCTACTGAAATTTCTACCCAAAAATGTTGAGTACGGAAAAATTTGTTTCGATTTCTTTATTTTTATTTATATTTTGATTTGTCCCCAGAATGTTCGCATTCATCCTTTTTCGGGGACGAAAAGTCAGTTTCATTTAGAAAACAATATTCGGCATGAAATATTCTACCAACTTATTAATGTATTAACATTAAGATAGTTTAATACTCTATGCACTAATTAAAATGCATGTATAATAACAAAGTTGTCTGTCTAAATCAGTATACTAATGAACGTGCATCAGCTCATTTATCTATTGTTTAAGCATGGCTTATTATACGACCTTTAGGTTATCTTATTGAACAGACTTAATCAAATCAAATGTTTGAAATAAATTAATTAATTGGTCGCTATTAATTGATCACGTGAAGATTTGTGGTAAAATAAGTGTAATAAATAGATTTCTAAATAATAGTCCAGTATTGTCGTGTTACCAATTTTTACTGACCAAGTACATATTAAACTAGACCGGCTATCATAATAAGCTATCGCTATCGCCCAGCCTTTATCGTACAACAAGTTCTATATTCATCACATGACATGATCTCGACGCCCTCTACAAAGACTGTTCAAGTTATGCCCGTTGGGTCAATATTGGCCCATCTCCAGGGGCCAATAGTTTTGAAGGGGTCAACAGTTTCAAATAAGGGAACATCCATGTATCTTTTTACCGACACCGTTAGGTCTAGATATTCCATATTTGACATATGATATCATCTTGAGGTCCTCTACAAAATTTGTCCTTATCATGACCTTGAGGTCAATATTGACCCCATCCCATTGTTGAATAAAGAAACCTTCAAAAATCATTTTGTCCTAAAACTATAGGGCCTAGAGTTTTGCATTTGACTTGGACAACAGCCTGAGTTCCACTGAACAGATTGTTAAATTCAACTATGTTTCTAGGTCATATAATTTATTGGTCCTGGGGTCAAGGGTTTGTATAGAGTTATACATGTATAAGGAATTTGTTATCCACGTCTTAAAAACCATAAAGCCAGGAACGGCTATAAATGGTGTGTTGCATCATCTCAAGTTTTCATTTAGATAAGTAAGGAAGTTGCAAAATTCGTGCGTCAGATACCTTTGGTTTAAAACCAAGCGAACAAGTGAGCGGCCCAGGCTGACACTGGCGGATACTGAGTGCGCTTGGAGGTATAGTCTACATTTAAAAAAATCGGCCACACTTGGATGAACGTAAAGTTGGCAGACTCAGCTGACACAGCAGAAGGAACGATCCTTCTGCTGTGTCTGCTGGCAGAAGGATAAATCAACAGCAGAAGGATCAATCTTTCTGCTGGGTCTGCTGGCAGAAGGATTGAATTATAACAGAAAGATGTGTCTGCTGGAAGAAGGATTGAATTATAACAGAAAGATGTGTCTGCCGGCAGGATTAAACAACAACAGAAGAATCAATCTTTCTGCTGCGTCTGTATGCAGAAGAATTGGATTGTAACAGAAGGATCAATCCTTCTGCTGGGTTTGTAAGAAGAAAGAAAACATTACAGCGGTATGATAATAAGTATAAATGACTACAAATTTATGTATACAAGAAATAAATCAACAATAACAACATGGCCTGTGTGGAAAGTCGCGCTATTGTCGGGTGTCATTTTGTGTTAAAACTGACATCCTTCTGCTGTTAATTAAAGCGTGTATTCTAATCATTACACATATTCATTCACAAAATTAGACAGACAATAGAACAACATTTCTTTTGGTGTATAAATTTGTGAATAAATAGTTTCAATTTGGACAAAATATATGTTAATATTTCAAGTACGAAAATTCGCCCTACCACAGTTTGGTTTGATTTTTTCATAAAAAATGAGCAAAAATATGCTGATTACCGAGTCTTATTTTAGACCACAATTTAGTCAAAACATGTGATATTATGCATCATTTTAAAACTGATTGTTTGGAAAATGTTTTGACGAGTACATTTTGAAAAATAAATAAACAATTAGAGCTGTATGAGTGTACAAAACAGGCCAATTTTCGAATGTGAATTTGTGTTCGACTGACATCCTTCTGCTGTTAATAAAAACATGTTTTATTAATTATTTCACCAATCTATTCACAAAATCAAATTGTATATAGAACAAGCTTTCTTTTGGTGTGTAAATGTGATCTAAACTCATTTTAATTGCGACAAAATATATGTAAATATATCAAGTACGAAAATTCTCAGTACGAAAGTTCGGTTCGGTATTTTCAATAAAAATGTGCAAATGCATGCTGATTACCGAGTCTTATTTTAAACCACAATTTATACAAAACATGTGATATTATGCATCATTTTAAAGCCGAATGCTTGGAAAAAATTTTGACGGGTACATTAAGAACAATTGACAAATAATAAGGGCTTGGTGAGTGTACAAAACAGACCAATTTTCGAATGTGAATTTGTGTTCGACTGACATCCTTCTGCAGTTAATATAAAACATGTTTTAAAAATTATTCCACCAATCAATTCACAAAATCAAATTGTATATAGAACAAGCTTTAATTTGGTATATAATAACATGTAAAACTCGATTTATTGAGGCCAAACGATGTAAACTAGCTCGATGTTTGATTTTGTTCTAAATGACATCTGGGTTTACAATTTTGAAATCATAAGAAAATCAAAGTTAATTAATATGTAATTGCTTCATATGAGCGCCCTACATTATTTATAAGAACTGAATAATTTTACGGCTCATACAGACACAGAACAAATTTTGCGGCGCTCATATAGAAATAGTGTATAATGTGCGGCGCTCATATAGAAATAGTGTAGAATGTGCGGCGCTCATATAGAAATAGTGTAGAATGTGCGGCGCTCATATAGACAAAGAACAAACTTTGCGGCGCTCATATAGAAATAGTGTAGAATGTGCGGCGCTCATATAGACAAAGAACAAACTTTGCGGCGCTCATATAGAAATAGTGTAGAATGTGCGGCGCTCATATAGAAATAGTGTAGAATGTGCGGCGCTCATATAGGTAAAGAACAAATTTTGCGGCGCTCATTTAGACAAAAAAAAACAAAGTTGCAGCGCTCATATAGATATAGAGCGCTCATAAAGAACCATTTTGTGACGCTCGTAGGCTATAGAAATAATGTAGAATGTGCTGGGCTCTTAATCTTATAGATAAAGAACGATTTGGTCTTCTTGGAATTTCCATGTCTTGTTTTAATATGTTTTATTTTTTTCAAGTAATGTAAAATTATATATGTTTTCATTGTATTATAAATTTGTATGATATGTCGTCACTTTATAGAAAAAGAATAAAATTAATGTAGAAAAATATTAATTATTTATTTCTATGTTAGAATACAGTCATGCGAATAAAACTTATTTTTTCTGAATTTTCATTTCATTTCGATATTGTTACTTCATTCGTTAAAAGTCGTGTCGTTTAAGATATTTTAATAATTTTATTTAATGAATAACACGAAGGCCTAACAACATTTTTAATTACCTTTACATGTAAATGATGCGTAAAACATAATCCAATCATTTGTATTGTATCATACACGTGTCAACTGTTATTGTTGTTGACACGTGTGATGATATTTAACTTTAATTACATCGTGTCATACATTAATCATGATTAAATCAAGTCCACTGTTAGGTTAGGTTGAAAATATATAAGTAGTAACATGATTTTTAAATGATCATAGTCAAGTATTATTACATATCGATAATTTATTTATTCCACAGGATATAATTTTATCTTTACGCATAAATCAATCAATCATATTTCCAAATTAAATCAACTATGAAGTTTATCAAATTTTATATTTAGAAATTTAGTTTTAATTTAAAAACGGCAATTTTAAACAAACTTTTTGAAGCAAACACAAGACAAATCATTATATTTTTTTTGTAATTTTATTTCATTTTCATATATCCAAACGTGTATATATATAGTTATTATTATATAATACTGTTGTAAATATCCATTCATTTTAATTAAAAAAAATGTTTTCACAATTTCTAATTGAGCGCCACACTTTTAACTCTATTTCTAATTGGGCGCCGCAAATTTTTGTTCTGTATCATAATGAGCGCCGCACTTTCTTAAAATATATCTATATCATGAGCCGCCGCACTTTCCTAATTTTTGTTACCTATCTATATGAGCGCTGCACTTTCCTCTAATATATCTTTTTATGAGCCCCACATATTTTACTCTTCCTCTGTATGAGCGCTACATACTACATGTGCAATTTCTAACTTAAATACATCTTTCCATTACCAGGTACTCACCTTTTTCTATATGAGCGATTCAAAGTTAAATATTTATTCTGAATATACTTCTTAAATCAAATACAAATTCAACGTTCATAATACAAATCATTTACAGGATATCTAAGAATCAACATTTTTTCAGTATGTTTATGTTCCTCAGATGCAGCAAAATAATTTATAACACTTCGAATAACAAAGTCTTCAAAAACAATTAAATAGCTTCTTAATTCTTAAAAAACTAACGTAATAATCTTTTTCTCATAGGTACAAACTTACATCGAAATCAAATATAAAACTTCCTACCGTATTTCACATTAAAATATGGTAAAATCACTTTAAATTATGTAGAACTATTTAAAAAAAAAAAATTAATTTAAGCATATTTTTAAATATCTAATTTACTCTTTATCTATTTGAGCGCCGCAAAATTTGTTCTGTCTATATGAGCGCCGCACATTCTATGATTCTACACTATTTCTATATGAGCGCCGCAAAGTTTGTTCTTTGTCTATATGAGCGCCGCACATTCTACACTATTTCTATATGAGCGCCGCAAAGTTTGTTCTTTGTCTATATGAGCGCCGCACATTCTACACTATTTCTATATGAGCGCCGCAAAGTTTGTTCTTTGTCTATATGAGCGCCGCACATTCTACACTATTTCTATATGAGCGCCGCACATTCTACACTATTTCTATATGAGCGCCGCAAAGTTTGTTCTTTGTCTATATGAGCGCCGCGCATTCTACACTATTTCTATATGAGCGCCGCAAAGTTTGTTCTTTGTCTATATGAGCGCCGCACATTCTACACTATTTCTATATGAGCGCCGCACATTCTACACTATTTCTATATGAGCGCCGTAAAGTTTGTTCTTTGTCTATATGAGCGCCGCACATTCTACACTCTTTCTATATGAGCGCCGCAAAGTTTCTTCTTTATCTATATGAGCGCCGCACTTTCCACTCTATATCTATATGAGCGCCGCACTTTTTACTCTATTTCTATATGTGCGCCGCAAAATAGGCGCCGCAGAATAAACTGGTCCGAAAATCAACAGCACTTAACAATACATACCTGTAACACATAATGGTAATCATTTTCAAACTTTTATTCAAAATTTGCCAACGTACATTCTTAATTACTATTTATTATTTATTTATTGGAGTTAACGCCGTGTCAACACAATTTTCTTCTCCATATTATCTAATCAATAGAGGAAAATCGACATTATTGTCAAATTTTCATGGAAGGGTATAACCTCCCCGGGTGGGATTCGAACCCGCACCCCTCGGGCAAGAGTATCCAAATCCCGGCGCGGTACCAACTGCGCTATCGACCCGGGTTTTCTTAATTACATTGAATTCGAGGAAGGGGATTATAATAGTCTCCATTACAAAATTATTCATCATTTTTCAAAATTACAATTTTAAAATATTTTCACGACAACGCCCTTCAAACTCATTTTATATATAAAGTGAAATGTTAAGATAAAATGACATTTAAAACTAGACTAACCTCCTTGTAGAAAAAAGACATAGGGAAAAACTGGACTAGGGTGGGGGAAAACCTGACTGGGTCAGTCTGGTTTTCCCCCCACCTGTCTATGGAAGTCCAATGAATTTAATGTCCAAAAAATTCATTTAAACCAATGAATGGGCAGTATAGGTTAGTAATTTTATGTCGGAAATGTAATTAATAAAACACAATCAGGTGAAAGAGGTTCAAGAGGTTGGCTGAAGAATTAAAATTAAGTGGGGTATGAAAAATACTTAATAAATAAGTTCAAAGGTAATTATATACTGTTATTGTAACATAAATCATTGATATAAGGGTATATTTAGAAAAGTTATAAAAAATATGAGAAGAAAATTTTAACTTGTGTGGGGAAAAACTGACTGGGGGGAAGAAACTGACTAGTCAGTTCTTTCCCCGGGGGAAAAACCGTGCCAGTCCAGTTCTTCCCCGGGGGATAAACTGACTGGGGAAAAAACTGGCCTGTTACACCGGTACTATACTTAAATTCACATGCGTATAAAAATAGTATCATATTTTGTCTCAAGTTATCCCAAACAAGCTACATAGGTTGATAATTGTGGAGTAAATACTGATTCTATGTGATTGTTATAATGCAGTATTGGCACAAATTGTTGTAGTTCAACTGTGAAATGTTCTTTTATCTGGATCATTTTTCGGCGTAGCTGTCTAAGCTGGATTTTGACCTACATTTCTGTATAATGACGTATGTCTGGGAATTTCGGAAATCCGCCGTTCTATTGGATGATTTTATAAGCACTGAGAATGACGTACGGGGGAAACAGAGAAAAACCCCTCTTCGATTGGATGGCCCTGACACGCGCGAAAAAATAAAGGCCACACTTTTGTAATGCAGTGTTTTACGAAATTTTGCTTCGTTCGTAGATTTTTTTTTTGGGTAGACTTCTATAGCTTTCCAAAGTGTTTTTTTATTTTGTAACAATAAAAAGTTACGTGTCAAACACAATATTTTATGGGTAAAATGAATTACGTCTCCAGATGTGAACCGGTTTCTAGTAAAAAGTCTGACATATTACCCAATAATTATTAAATTAGCCTCACTACGTCTAGTTTCCGGGGTTTACACTTTGAGAGTCACAGCTCCACATATACCCCAGTTCATTGTTATTGTTATGATGTCTATAAATAGTAACAAGGAGCTGATAAAGACTACAGGTAACCGTTCGCTGGTTGGCAAGAAATGATAGCGAGTAAATACAATGAAAACACAGTAATTTTAAAATTGCAATTACTAAGTCATTTTTCATCAAACAATTTTGCATTTTATATCACTAGAAAGGTCTTGAAATTCATATTTTGAATATCTAAAAATTATTTGTCAAAAAGAATTGTTTTTTGTTGGCGAGTGTTTTAATGATCTGCCCTATGAAACATTTAATATTCATAGCTCGAAGAGTTATGTTTAATCAATTTAATCGTGCGGTTAAAGTGCTACTAGGGTATCAGTATTTTTTGTGAGCCACAAAATAAGAAATCTAGATGAATCGGTCTAGTAAACGCAGTTGTACCCCTTGTATATAAGTATATTAAAGGTATGTTGGAAAAATCAAAGGGAGGTAACTTGACAAATCCCTGTGGTTATCAGTGTACGGCAATTGCATTGGCTGTCATATTGTTTACGGTAGGCAATCATGTGCCAAGTCTGCGAAACTGGTCTGCAAATGTTGTTGATGAAGTGATGATGCGTGGTGACAACTTGTATGAGCAAATACTATCGGAATCTGGCAATCCATCACCACGTCAAAAAATAGGTTTTAACATTAGTGGTCCTATGTAAATGGCTCTTCTGTGACCTTTGACCTTTTCCTCAGGTGAGCACCCAGGGCCCTTCCCAGCAGGCAAACCGACGTTGAAACAACGTTGTTTCAACGTTGAACCACAACGTTGTTTTTACGTTGGATTTATTTTAGGATTTTAAAGTTGTGCCAACGTTGAAATATCAACGTTGATTCAACGTTGTGTTCAACGTTGATACAAGGTTAATTCAACGTTACTTCAACGCTCATTAGGTTGGTTGATGGTTGAAATCTGGTTGATAATTGGTTGTTATTAGGGTGATTTATAGTCGATTCCATGTTGATTTAAGGTTGGTTTTAGTTGAACTATAGTTGAAGGAGGTTGAATATAAGCTGTATTTAGCCCTTTTTCAGAGTTTGATCTAGATATATATTTGATCTAGATATCTGCCGACTGAAAAACTGTGTAACAAGGACAAATAAAAACATGAGAAAAGATCCAATAATTTTACAATTTAATTACTATGTCCATGATAATGGGCCATTAACCCATACAAATAAGCATACACTTAACTAAAAACTGTATAAAACTATAAGTAACAAATATTCAGCTTGGTCTCTTCTGCCCCTACCTCCAGACTTTTCTGGGGCATATTTTAAAAACTTCATTATGGTTCCATTGACTTTGCACTTCGTGGCTCCCTAGTGATTCTGTAAAACTGACTCTGAAATCAAAAATATGAATCATAAGAATACAAAAAGAACTCTGTTCTACAAAATACGCCAAGGTTAAATCGGCATGGGGTCGAATCGTCTCCGTGCAAATTGGCATATTGGGTCGAATGACATCGGGACGAAACGTCTGAAACCCACCTACTTGAAGTTTACATTATACAATGGATAAGTTTCTGTTAATTTTTCAACAAACAGAATTCGGACATAATTTTTAAACACAGAATGCATTTAATAGAATGTTATTTGCAGGCGTAAGACAAAGAAAATAGAATATTTGATTTGAATAATGGCGCCGACAAGGTTTTCTTGAACACACACATAATTTTCAACTCTTAAACCAGTCGTGGGTGTTAAAAACAAATGATATCTATAAACAGAACAATGACAAGTATAGTATGTTAGTATAATATCGTTGTACATACCCTTCAAACTAATGTTTTCTAGACTAGATCTTCGTCAGCGCTTTAGAAAGTCGAGGTCTGCACTGTTCGTTTCTGAATGCGTCACGCACGCACGCGCAGTTTCTAAACGCGCGAAAAGCACTTTCTAGAATGTTCGTTAGAGAATATTCAAAATAGTAAAGAGTAACAGTTTCTATATTTCATAGTCAATAGAAAATATTTTGGGCATACTTTAAGTGAAGATAATATACCATCTAAATAATCGCAATATTAAAAAAAAATATAAAAACAATTTAAAATATACTACAACCATTATCAACGTTGTTTCAACGTCGGTTATCAACATCCGATGATAAAATATTTATTTGTGGTTTAAAATTGGTTGATCAACGTACTGTCTCATTTTTAACGTTGTAACAACGTTGAATCAACGTCGTGTGCCTGCTGGGTTGGCCCTCTTGTTTTTAAATCGACGCCGTTTGTCTTTTTTAAAGACATTTCTTGTTTAGCTTGCTGCCTGTTCCCTCAGTAATAAACATGTCCAAAATTCCTTGCTCAAAGAAACATCGAGGTTAGTTTGGGAAAAGTTTCAAGCAATTATAGAGATGATTATCTTGAAAGGTACGTATCTATAGCTGATAAATTTTATCATATAAACAAAATTTATAAATTTATAGACATCTCAATTTCTTATGACCACAGAATTGAGCATTTTTTTCAAAACTAAGTCTCTGCAATTTTATAGACACAGTTGATAATGAAATAAAAACAATGGCAAACAGAAATTTTGTTCAGTTTATGCTAATTAATTTCAGCTTGATTGGAAACAAATTCTTACAGCTTAGATTAATCACTTTCGAGTCCTGGTCCCCTAGTACTGAGCTAGTAGGAGTCAACAAAGGGGGTTGGTTTTGGATGATATTTGAACCAACCCATAGCTTGCTATCAAATGACTACCAGTTCTACATCGTAACTGCTCGGCCAAGCCGGCTCCAAATTTAGTTATATAGATTGACATAAAATGTGCAACATGTTTAAAATGTTTGCATTTGTTATAATTTCATCACTTTGAAATGACTCGTCGATTAACATATAATTATTTTGTCAAATTATACTTGGTCAGATATGGCGTAATACAATTTAAGTACAGTATTATCCGTTTTTTCTCAACTGTCAAAACATGAATAATTTCACGGTGAATGTGTTTGTTAAAAATATTGTTGTAATACTCCCATGAGTTTCCGAAAGTGTGTATTATGATTCAGTAAAGCTTCTTATGTCATATGATATGTTTTAGTCAAGATGTTTTTTTTTAAAAATTAGGCCGCCGGTACAAAAACAATGCAACAAATCACAGTGAAATTATTCAAGCTTTGACAGTGGAGAAAAAACGGACAATACCCACTAAAAATTTTATGAAAATTTTTCAAATTTTAAATTATATTGGTTGTTTTCGGTAGATCCATTATTTTTAATACATTAAATATGGTTGATGATTAAAAGAAATAAAATTTCTTGAATCAGAGACATAAATAACAATCTAATTCCCTGCTTGAATGCATCACATTTTTAAGATTCAGCATCTGATTTCCCAAAGCCTCGAAAATCAAATTCAATGTTATTCTTTTCTATGACATAGATTTTAAGCTACTACGAAAGTCTCAACTACAAGTAGTACCATAACAAAAATGGCAAAACTAAAAAAAACATTTCAAAATAAATGGTATCAATTCTTTCTATACAACTTACGATGTAGGTTTACAAAGTGATAAATGTCTTCAAACCTGTTTTGTTTGTTTGTTTTTGTTGGGTTTAACGCCGTAGCAACACATTGTATAGGTCAGTCAACCTACTCACTCTTCCTGGAAAGGTTAATCTCTGGATTTAGCTGTTAACCAACTACTAAGTGCATACTTTCGTCAGTGACTGACAACTGCTACATAATTAAGAATCATTGGTAGGAAGGAGAATGGCCGTAGAAATAATCTCATGACCAAGCTTCACGAAAGTATGCCCTGTCTGGGAATGGAACCCACGACCCCTTGATCAGTAGACTTGCGTGCTACCAACTGAGCTAGCCGGGCAGCTAATGTCTGCATCTAAACAATAGTTTTAATGTTTATACACAACAAGAAACACAATATGTTGTACAATTTATTATTTAATGTCAACAACATAAATTAGAAATTATAAGTAAAAAAAGATTTTATTCAATCTATGAACATACAAGACTTAAATCATTAGAATAAAGATTTTAATGTATGGAAACATAAACAAAACACTAAAAAGACATTACTGTTTTACATTGTTTCACAACATATTATCATCAAAAAAATTATCACAGAACAGAACATCACTAGTCAAAAGCAGAAACATTCATAAGATGTCAAACCTATTTCCTTTTGATTCTAATTTAATCAACAGTGTATTGTATTTCTCCAACATTCTATATCATTAACATTGATTCATGAAATGGACCTGCAACCATGTTAGTCATTGTTTTACTGTGAAAAGATCCATGGTATTTTAGTCTTCAATTCTTTTCTGAAATTAATGTTTAATGTCAAAGTTTTACTAAATTACAATATTATATAGCCTAGTAATATGGGACACAAATTATTTTGCAACATTTACAATTTATTTGAAAAGAAAGTCTAAATGAACTGTAAAAGTCTTTACTTATTCAATGATTTAGCATGATAGTATGATAATGTCAGACTCACATGAAACAGAAAAAAATCATGTAATTGTGGGTCAAACACTACAAATATAGTTAGTCCAAAAAAAACAAGTTCGTGTAAACATTAAAATGAACCAATCCATTCCAGAGGTAGGCAGTATTGAAAATAAAAGTTGTATAGATCATTTTAACAACATTAGTGTGGCGGATAAACCACCACCCATTGGTCAATCATGCATGTAATGGTAATTATAACTCTTTACCATTACACCAACAAGACAGCCGTGAACAAAATCATACTAAAAATTGATATTTTTTGTTAACCTGAGCATCCCCTGTTGTGGAATAGTTCATTGTATAGTTTATATAAACAAGGTTTTGTTTTTATTGAACGAACTACATGCATGTATTTATCCTGAAATAAAACAATACACAAATATACAGCAAGAAATAAATACCTAGGAATGAATCATCACAGTACATGTCATAATAATAAAAGAATATAAATCAATAAATAAAACAGTCAATGCAAAATGCATATAAAAAGCAACACTCAATGCAAGGTAATATAGTATAACTTCTTATGGTATCACACAAAGGAAATTATCACAGACTTTTTTAATTGTTTAAAATAGAATTTATGAGAAAATCAATCAATATGTACAAACATATAATTTCCAGTGAAATATAAGCCTATAAGGTAAGTTATGCAAGATGTCTGATGATATACATAGAATAATGACACTTGTGTGTCATCAACTTTCCTGATTGAGGTTTGAACATCAGTAGTTTCATAAGCCTTCTTAAATAGAGGACAAAATATAAAGATATATTTATTTCTAGTGATGCAACGATTCATTTGATACATCAAAATTGATTGCCAGTGCACCTATTGGAACTTGCAAATTTCAATTTGATACCGACCTTTAAACTTGTCCATAAGAGTTATAAAGATTTAAGACTTAGTTACAACGATACACTAGCGATAGATAAATCAGTATGAAAATAAATTATCTTTATTGATCATGTTCTGAAATCAATGTTAAATATTAAGTAACAAAAATTCAATTGAAAGAAAAAAAATTGAATCAACTCTCCAGTGAATCCTTGCCGCCATATTTATTTCTGCAAGGGGGAGTAAGCCCAAGATTTTTTTCCAAGGAGGAAAGGCTTGACTGCAAACAAAATAAAAATGCTAAAGTCAGCAGCTGTTTTTAAAACAAACGTTTCATTAGAAGATCTCTCACCTTAATATCCCATGGCAATATTATAACATTTTTCCCAGTAAAAGAGCTCAAATAGCTTTCTCCACAAAGTCCTGATATACATGTAAAGCACTTACGGCATTAAATTGATATTTAACAATGAGTTATAAAGAATAAAGATAAAATTACTTTGAATACACACAACAATTAATTTAATTAAGTCAAACGTCGTATACATTCAGTACAGTAACCAAGCATCAGAAATATCTAATATATTCAAACTACAATGTACACATATAGGTTTCAACTGTTCTTAAAGAATAACTCCTCGGACACGACTTGATTTTTAAGATAATAGAAAAATAAACATGTACAATTTACAAGACATATTTTGCAGCTACTATACTCTTGCATTGTACACCAAGTTTGGCTTGATACTAATTGTTCTAAATAGTTCAATGATCTTTGATATTAAAGCTTTACCCAGTAAATCAACATTTCTAAACATTGAACATGGTAGCCATTTAAAACATAAAGATAAAATATAAATATTAAACATATTAATATCACACTAAATGTTTTTCTTAGAAATGTCACTATACCATCTCTCAGTGTCTCAATATTCTTCCAAATAACTTCACTATAACAATAATAACAATAGCTTCCACTATACTTCATTTTATCACAGGCACACCACATCCTGCTAACCTGCTCATACATACAAAAGAATCAAAATATTATGAGCAATTTCGAAAGATCTCCACAGGCTTAAAAGCACTTACAGCAGTTAAATTAACAATCCAATCAAAAATTTAAAAAAGCGAGTAATTATTTAAGAATTATTTATCACAGAGTTAAATTTGCGTCGTCAAATTACGATGCATATGAAAACGTAAAATCTTCAATGTCAAGGTCAGTATTTTCACGATACTAAAGAGTCTGAATCACCCGCTGGGTGAGCGTCTCCATTAGTTAGTTGATGTCGGACTTTTGAAGAAATATTTTGTTTTGCGTCCTTCTCCTCCTTGACTAAATCGTCGTATACACGGGGCTCTACAAATACGAGGCTGGTTCGGGGTCGGATGGAACCGTCGTACTTTCTGCTCCAGTTTGCTGAAAGAATAAAACACATTCTTAAATCCTTTGTTTATTCCAATTATAATAATACAATAGTGCAATCAGACATAAGTGACCTGATACTTAGTGACCTTTACAATAATAGTTACAACATCCGATACAACATATTAAATTATCATTGTACATAAAAAATATCAGTTGAAGCCATTAATTATAAACAAAGAATGAGGTGCAGTGATATTGTGAAATTGTTTAAACTTGATATACATACATTTTACAGTCTGTCTTTTTTCACAACTGTCAAATTTGAATAATTTTAAGATGGTTCGATATGTTTCTTATAGAAATATAAAGGTCACATTGACTTTGCAAGCAGGAATAAAACTTCTAACCTATTTGCCAGTTCCAATGAAACTTGACAAAGTTAAAAGTTATAGCAAGGTCTTCTTGAAGTCTACTATAAGTATCACTATTCAGTCGACTCTTGACATTAACTGTCCCAATCATTGAGCCACACACCAACTGTTAACATTCGGTGCAGATTGCAGCCACAACATACAGTCCATGACCCTAACAGGTACCTATTTACACCTGAGTGGAGTGAAGCAATCACAGGTATATTTCTTGCTCAAGGAAATAAGCGATGGGATTCGAACCCTGGACCTCTCGATCCATAAGCACACATCCTTCCACTGGAGTACTGCTTCTACAACATGCTATTAATAGTCTTATCAAAAATGTGCGATTGGTAGACAATGAATATTTTAAGACATAAAGTCACTGTGAAATTATTCATGCTTTGACAGTTGAGAAAAAAACAATAATACTCATAGAGAGAGAAAATTAAACTGTTTATAAAGATATTTAACTATTATATGTAAAGATTGAGTATCAGGCCAGTTTAAACTGACTGTAGTTAGAAACTGTAGAAAAAATCATTTCTTGCTAAATAGATATTTAAAACTTGCATGTGGTTAAAATCTACTAAAATTCTAAGTGCAAAAAGTTTTACTAGGAAAGATTTAATATTATTCTAAATTTGTTTTTTTTAAACAAATAATGCATGGAAACTTGAAAAGATATCTACTGGTTAATTTTCTTCTAATTATCAAATAAAACTTTGACATAAAAGTGTATGTGCATAGTTACTACAATTTATATTTCAATGTAAAAGTAGTAAGTAATTTATCAAAGGGCATTGGAGAACACCATATCTTGTTAATCTCAATATTGTGCTAAAAGTTTGACCCCGATCTGACCTTTCACATTAGCAACTAATACTTATCTACACATATCCCAATGAAAAACCGTCAGGACCATGCAGGCCTATTCTACACTTCAGCAAGTAACATATACAAAATGCGCAATCGATTATGAATAGAAGTATGTTATGTGTTAAATTTCACTACATAAGACTCGTTAGATACACTGGCCTAATTGGTTAAATTTAAAAATAAATCCCTGTCTAATAATTACATTCAAGCTTTGACGATATACTCTGATATCGGTATCGAGCATTAATACTACATTTATATTCAATGTATTGAATATTTTTGCATAAAATCAGATCCGAGTCAACCTTTAGGCACAATACTAATTAATAAATCTTTGTCAGCAAGTTATAATTGTTAAATTGGTCACAATCTTGGACTACACTATTTCAAGCTATTCTGTACAAAGTATATTCACACAAATAAAAAGATTCACATTTAATTGTAATAATTAATACATGGAAAAAAAGAGGAGAGTTAATAATAACGCTTTTAATATCTGTGATTTATTTAGAATTACAAATGTTACTCTTTTTTATAGATTACACTTCATTTTTTAATTTTCTAAAGGGTTTAATGGTTATAATTTCTATTGAAGTCAATGCATTGTTCAAATGTACACTTTTAATTCAATAATGCATTCGTTTTGAATATATTGTGCATACCCAAAGCTAATGAATGAATGAAAAATACTAACTTGCTACCAAATTAAGGATCAAAGCGTCAAAGGGGGCATTGGGTTTTGATTTAGTATATAAACACAGAACAACACAACAAACGGAAGCAATACGAGGGAAATTTCCCTTACATTTACCGATTATAAGATTACTTAACCAGGAAGTGGACTATTTTGATTGCAGTAGTAATTATCCCTTTAATTGCACATGCGCAGCCTCATGTAAAGGTCAGCGACTGATTATGAGAGTTTGTTTCTCACAGTCAGCAACTAAACATAGGGAAAACCAATGTCAAGCTATACTTAAATTTGTCTGTACCCAAACAAATAAAAACAATGTGTACTGTCATTACCTAGTCGGAACTAAGAAACACAACTTCTTTTAATTTCTTGATGGAATGTTCAAAGTAACATTTGTAATTCTAACAAAGCAGAGTAATATATTGTGAACATGTTATTATAATATAGTGTATATTATCATGGTATATATAAAACATTTTGTATATATAACAACAGCAACAACACCAACCACAACTGAGAGGAGTATATATTGTAATCTTACAAGTTATATATATATAGTATACTATAGATCAATGTAAATCCCATGTTGCTGAAAGTATCAAATAATGTTAATAGTATGATTATCTTGCCTTATATTTATTGTATTTATCATGCCAAATGGTGTTACACGAGTAGATCAAGATTATTATGCTAGGGGCACCCAACCTTTCTTTCCCAGAGGCAGGGGGTCTAAACACTCAAAACATCATTTTGAATACCATATTTAGTATATTTTCAATTTTGTATTAAATTTCAGGGCTGATCATTAAAGGTCATCTGGTTGCCCCTGTCAACATATTTTAAGGTTATAGCGACTTGTTACTGCAAGTAGTGACTATTCCAAAGTAGAATAGCAGGGCGCTGCACCCTGCCCTTTTTCTCTCCACCCTGCCCTTTTTAGCCTTTTTCTATGCAGTAATAGTTTATTTGAGTCATCTAACCTAAGATATGCCCTGCCCCTTTTTTCTGCCTCCCTGCCCTTTTCTGAGCACTGGAATAATCACTACTGCGAGTAAACATTAATATTTTGGTTCAGACAAGTAAAATATACAGCTGGTTGTCCAACCAGGCAACCAACTTTAAAAATGAATGTCAAGCCCTGAAATTCAAAGAAGTAGTGTTTTAGCACCCTCTGATTCATTCTTGATCTACTATCATTATTGTTATTAATATTTTAATCATGATTATTATATAGATACATTACCAGAATCATCTGAAAGTGGTGTTTCTGAACCATCTGTAAACCATATGGTTATATATATAACATAACTAACTTAATGCTTTGATTATCGTTACCAACAGTTCAATGGTTGCTTGCAAGACTATAGTAATTCACTCTTTAACGCAATGCACTTACTACAGTCTTGCGGTCAACCCTCGAGTTCTAACTTCAAAAAAACAAACCTAACAATTGTTGTTTGTCAAAATCCTTTGATAACATGTTTGTCTAATTTTAACAATGTCAGGTTTCAGAACATTGTCGGCAACCACGTTACATGTTACACTCTATAATGAAGCATAGCCGAGTTGTGTTAGTGGGATAACCGACAATGATTTCAGAACTAATTAAATTTTATGTAAGAATTTTTTATAGCAGAGAAAGATACATTGTAAACACTTCACAAAGGCATCAGTTTGAATTGGATTGATTCACAAAAAGAGATAAACACACAGTGAATCAAAAATTCCTTATTGACAATTTCATTACCATTTTTTCAAAAATCTTAATAACAAACACATTTTTTTCCGAGTACATGCCATCTTGTGATCACTCTCTAAAGTTCTATACTTTCTATATTGTCTTTATGTATCAATTTTATATATGAATACAATACAAAATATATATTAAAAGCTCACTCATCAAACTATAACCTCTAAAATAATACATCACAATAATACATGGTTTATAAAAGTTAAATTTATATAATCACATGATACATTTTTATGACTTAATTTCAAAAAATAGTAATTATTTTATGATGAAGGCATTAAGTCTTATTTTCTTCTATGATTGCAAAACATCAAAAGAATGCCATACAAAATTGATGACATTTTCTGAAGAAGCTTAGATAAAAGTAAAAAGTTTGGGGCCGTATTATAAAGCGACTTACAACTGATTTTAGTCGTAAATCCTTTTATATTGTTGTGCTTAATTGACGTAAGATTTCTGATAATATGCTGCCCTAGCTGGTGCTTTGAATGTGTTTATTTTGGTGCCAAAGTCCTTTTTCAAGTTTTCTATGAGAGATTTTGTTGCTAGTGAGTGTATCAAAATAAGATCTTAGTTTTTTCATCAAAAAATAATACCATGATGGATGTTTTATATTTTATGAAATTAAAGCCATAAAACACAACGTCTAAATTTAAAAACAACTGACACAATGACAGTCAGAACCAGGTGTGTATCTGCCATTACGCACTTTACGCATGTGCGTAATCTTGATTCCAGAAATCGAAAATCTAAAAGAGCCAAAAACCATGAGAAATTGGATGCCCAATCCGATTAATGCATTATTTGACTCATCTGTGATAACTTTCTCCATGAAAATGTCATATAAAAGGAGTCATACAAGGCAATACACAAATTAATCACTATGGCTCTTTGTGCACTTTGAAACTTCTGAAAGGAACAGTAGTTGTTGTAGTTTATTGGGGAAGGGGCATGCCCCTGGACCCCTAGCATTTGTGCATAATCTATAAAAGGGCCTAGTAATGCAGAATTGGTTGTGAGTTGAAATAAAATCTACTCACAAAAATGTGCAAGTCCAACTTTTCATTAAACTCGAATAGTGGTTCAACCCCCCCCCCCCCCCTCTGTTTAACCTGTATAGGTTTTATAAAACTCTGACTGTCATTATACAGTTCAAGGGTTGCCCGCAAGACTATGGTAACTTGCTCTTTTAAGCAATGCACATACTACAGACTTGCGAGCTACCCTCAAGTTTCTCAATATAGTAACACTAACAACAAAATAAAACTATATATCTCTCTAGTCTGAACAATAATTCTTGAAATTATATTGAAATACTATTTTATATATCTTAAAATCTCTATTCAATTAACCATTGTAGTATAGTTTAACAATTCTCCACATTTTACTGGATATAGCAATTCTAGCAAAAAGTGGCAAAACTTAAACATGAACAAACCATATGAAATATATGCACAAATACAACAAATCTTTACATATTAAGAAAAAAATAGATCTATTTGAGTGTAAGCTAATTTATTTTAGCTCAACTGTGAAACAAGTTCTTACAACTTAGATCAATCACTTTGGAGTATGCTTCCTGGTTCCCCAGTACTGAGCTAGTAGGGTAAAGTTTCTCGCTCAAGGAAACAATGGGGTAGGTTTTTGATATGATTTGAACCAACGCAGAGCTGGCTATCCAACCCCTTGGCCATGCTCGCTCCTAGACGATATATTTAAAACAGGTTTGGGTAGCATTTGAAAACCAGGCAAAAATACTCATATAAATTATGAAAAAAAATATTTTTCTTAGTTTAGGACATATTTTGAGCAAGTGTCACCATGTCCAGCATCTGCTTTGATAACCGAAGATTACCAAGAAATGTGTGGCTAAACATAAGCCATTTAAAAGCAGGTTAAAGTTGAATGTTAAACGAACATAACAAAATTATCAACCAATTGCCAAATGTCTTAACATAGTGTAAATTTAGATATTAAAGTATGACCTGGCAAGATTTCAAGTATTTATCAAGTTAAAATATGATACAATTATTTCATTATCGTTATGATCTTAGACTAACACATTAACAGCTACATTTGTATATACATACAGCAGGCTTAGCACAAAACAGTCATAACTCAATTTAAAATAAGAGTGGGTTACAACCGTTTTGCTCAAAGCCCATGATACATGTAATATACATGAACTTGAATAGCATGGCGTAATAACGGTGCTATAATTATGTAACATGCATTTTCTTTTATTTTACAATAGTTGGTATTTACAGTCTTGTGCAATAATGAAATTGACCATGCAAGGAAAATGGACAGAAGAAGCATACAAAAGCTAACAGAATAGGCAAATTACATAAACAAATGTATCACATATGAATAATAAAGACTAGAACTCTTGTCCTATCAGGGTACCACCCAGAGTTACAATCAGCAATTCCAGCAGTTTTATATTAGCTTTTAAGAACAAAACCAGGTCA
Source organism: Mactra quadrangularis (assembly GCA_025267735.1). NCBI lineage: Eukaryota > Metazoa > Mollusca > Bivalvia > Venerida > Mactridae > Mactra > Mactra quadrangularis. The sequence continues at coordinate 21,960,263 of CM046301.1, read as the reverse complement.
GTCAATTCAAAATACTTCAAAATGTCATGCGGGTTACTAAATTATGTTTCTAAAATATTGACTGTGATAAGCAGACTGTAAATGTAATATCAATGTTTAGCACTAAAAGGTCCCACAAATTGATGCAGACTTTTAAAGAAACAATACACTTCTATAAACGCACATTTTTTAAAAAAAATTTACAAGAGTGAAGCATCTTGATTACAATTTCAGTAGCACAGTCAAATCAGAACTACCAGTACTTTGATTACCATAAAGGACCAAAAAGAAACCGAAAAGACATGAAGATTATGTAATCCAGTATAAATTATGGTATCAGAATGATTAGAAGATAAAATTACAATCTTATAAATAAGTAAAGTGAACACAATAAGCTTGGTGAAATCACATTGCTTTACCCAAGTGACATCTCTTCCCAGTAAGAAACATATTGTGGTACTGAAACTAAACTTATCTTCATTTTAGAAGAGTTCATTGTTTATTTAGAGTTGTACTGAAACTGAATTTGTCTTCTTTTTAAAAAAAGTTCATTGTTTATATATTGCTGAACTACAGAAACTATATTGTCTTCTTTTTAGAAGAGTCCATAGTTTAAATATGTAGTACTGAAACTATATTAATCTTCTTTTAGAAGAGTTCATTGTTTAAATATGTAGTACTGAAACTATATTAATCTTCTTTTAGAAGAGTTCATGGTTTAAATATGTAGTACTGAAACTATATTAATCTTCTTTTAGAAGAGTTCATGGTTTAAATATGTAGTACTGAAACTATATTAATCTTCTTTTAGAAGAGTTCATGGTTTAAATATGTAGTACTGAAACTATATTAATCTTCTTTTAGAAGAGTTCATGGTTTAAATATGTAGTACTGAAACTATATTAATCTTCTTTTAGAAGAGTTCATTGTTTAAATATGTAGTACTGAAACTATATTAATCTTCTTTTAGAAGAGTTCATGGTTTAAATATGTAGCACTGAAACTATATAAATCTTCTTTTTAGAAGAGTTCATTGTTTAAATATGTAGCACTGAAACTATATAAATCTTCTTTTTAGAAGAGTTCATTGCTTAAATATTGTTGTACTGAAACTTATATATATTAATCTTCTTTTTAGAAGAGTTCTTCACTGTTTATATATTGATGTTAATGCATGTGATGTATAGAATATATCATAACAAACCCTCAAGTGACCACACAACTAATACTAGACTATAGGAAAATGGACACAACCAATCAAAATATTATACTCTTAATAGAAAGTAATTATGCAGGGGAGAGTTGCAGCTTTTTGATATTCTGTCATGATTTCTTCATTTCAAAACTTGATAAAAACAGTTTCATGAGATGAACAAATACAAGTTTTTTACTGAAAAAACCCCAAACTTGATTGTCTTTTCTTGGGTGCTGAAGTCTCCAATACATGAACAACAGTACAATCCCAAGATGACAAAGTTAACAATATCAAAATAGTTGAAAATAGCATATGCTAAAATATCCATTATATATCAATTCTGTTTCCTACGACACTTGTTGCATTATCTTTTCTTAAAACAGAATAATTGCTTTAATGAAACAAATTTTGCTTACAGATTTGTTAAGTCTTAGCCATAGAAAAAAAGGAAGTCACAATAAAAAACATTAGTAAATGATAACATGAAAATAAATCAGTCTCAAAGATTTCATCGACTTAAGTGAGAAAAAATATATGAATAAAATATAAACATAGCAACTTGAAGCATCATGCAATACATATAAGAGATGGCGCGTGCTGGCAAAATATCCAGTAAAACGTGAATACAGTGGTACCGTATAGTCTCAAGAATTTGTTCAGGATTATAACCGTAATTTGGATGTGGAGGAGGTGGTGTTTCGGGCTCTGAGTCAACGATGTAGATTCGGGCTCGACGATCTGTTAAATCAAACATTATTTATATATATTACAATAAATATATAACATGTTTATAAATATATATATATAGTTATTTAAAATAATTTGCATAGAAATATAATGTGTAAGCTGTAATGTAAAGAATTAAATACAATAACAAAAATTTAACAATATAAGAATTTTCTGTGATAATTATAACAATAGCATTGTGGGGTTATAAGAATTTATTACTAACTGGTATAAAATACTACATAATATACAGCTTACTTCATAATGAACCCGAGAATTCTGTTTTAGTATAAAGGAACCCCTTTAAAATATAATGCTGAATATAGCAATAAGTAGCAACATTAGCAATTTATTACCAAAATATAAATACATTTATAATAAAGATAATGTAAAAGTGCATTAAAGTTTATATAAACAAAAATTCTCGTAACTAATTTGATTGAAAAATTAATGAAATTCAATTTATTAACAAATTGTGCAAATTGTGCAAACAAGCTGCCCTAACGATGCTAACATCTGTCTAGCAATCTAAAACACTTGTAAAACAAAATATGACAGACAAATTTATATGTTAGATTAAACTACATATTGTAGAAAATATTATAAAAATGATGCATGAATATTCTAGTGCCCTATATAAGCAAATATTCAAATGCAGTTATAAAATTTTTCACAAATGTTTGCAAAACTTACAACAGCAACAACATTGAAGCATTTTTTACATTTAAATCATAAATCACATACCATTAGCAGTTTTTATTTTATCTAAAACAAATCACAAAAATATTTAAAAACCTAACCATTATAGGTACAATTAAATGTACAAGTCATTGAAGGATTTGAACAAGTTAATGAACAGACAGTTTTTAAATGCATGGGTGAAATTTGAAATTTTTCAAAACCCTGAAATTCCTGAATTTTGTGCCTGCAACAGCTTTTACATAAAAAAAAGAACACTTTCTGCGGTCCCATAAAACCTGAACTTAATGAGCAATCCTCACATAATTATTCACCCATGTAAATGCCTAAAAAATGAACAATCAAATGTGAGAAAATCTTATTAGCTCAGTCTTGAAGGAAGATCCTGTTTGATAGATTTATATTAAGAATAGTAAGATTTTGAAATCACTTGTTCTTGTTACTACATTTTATTTTATATTCACAATATGGGTAACCTTGTGAATGTGTTTGGTATTTATATCATGATTATACCTAGCAAAAGGAAATGCAATACATGTAGTGAATATTTTTGTAAAATATAATATTCTACATGTACAAAATGCAATCAAAATAGGAGAAAATAAAAAAGTTGATAAAACTTTTCAAAGACATTTTACTTATAAAAAAATTATACAATCATATTAAAATTTCATATTTATTTATCAATACTTGATCTACTATCTTTAAAGCTGCGTATTTTTATATTGTCACCGTCACAATTTTTATAACTACTCTTTGTAAGGACCACAACCAACAAATAATCAATGACAATATTTATTATAATACATGTACATTGTATATTAAAAACAATACTCCCAGCACCAAAACATGCATCAAAACAACATTAATTTACATGTTTTAAAACACACATATTCACAAACAACGTTTTGTTACTTACACAAAAATGACAATTCAACTTTGAAATTAGTGAACGTTTAACCAATTCAATACTTTTATATTTAGCAAACATTTAACCAATCAGTTAGTGAAATCTTCAACTGCACTTAAGGACATTATCTCGTCAAGGTTAGTGAAACATCATACGGTAACTATACATCATATTACTAAGTACATGAATACTGACATATATAGCAGACATGTATAATACCTGCGGCGTCAGCAGATTTTGTACAACGATCATTATTAAAGAATATAGCATCTGCTAATTCAGACTCTACCTCTTCTATAGACGAAAATAAAACATAAAAATATAAATTCTTAAATTAATACTAAATGTGCTAGAATGCTTATTTTGTGTACAGCTGAGTTAAGAGTACTGTAATATTTTCATGTAAAATGTATTACTTTAATAAAAAGTATATCAATTAAATTAGGGATAATTCTAGCATACATTAATTTTGTATTAAGTAAATGAAAACTGAAGTACTGGTATTCAATTTCACTGTGGAAATTGCCAGAATTTAAATTCAACACTTGACATCATGTAATGTTACTTGTCTGGTTGGTTTATTTGTAAATTTAATAGAATCATTGATTTATCTTAAGTTTATATAAAACAACACCATTACATCCAATCAAAAGCCTAAATGTTTATGAACTACTATGGTCACTAAGTCAATCACTGATCCTTAAATTAGTATTCATTAAGTATTTATTCTATTATTTTTTTATTTAAAAAACCAAAACATCTCATTTAACCATTTTTTTTATCATTTATCTATGAATTATTTGTAGAATTCTGAAGCGATTTTGAACATATTTTTGACATAAAAAAGAGCTAGATACAAATATGGCATATAATAATAATAATGTTTTATTGACCTTTTCATTTATTTAGATACTTGTAAAAGCAATCAATTTATAAAATAGCACACTAGTATGTACTAAAATTTAAATGAATGAAAACTTGCAGAATAAAGACTGGGCATATCTATAAGTATGATGATAAGTAACATTTACCGGGTTTGTCCAAGTACTAAATTAATGTTTACTATGACTTTAAATATATTGGTGAAAATTAAACGTTTTCTATATCCAATTTCAATTATTAAATGATAGGTTAACAGCCATTTATAACAATATCATCCCCTATTTGTCAAAACAGAATTACTTTATGTCTTTTTGAAATTATCGTAGCCTGACAACAATGGAATGTTGGACAATGCCAACCTTTTACAGTGTTTCCTTATATATTTACTTAATGCTCACAAAGTTATTAGATAATGATCAATTTATCTTTTTTATTTTAAATCTATGACCAATGATATCATAAAAGTTAAAGTCCTCTAAAATCGTAAACTTTATTACAAACTAGTACAGTAAACCCTGACAAATTTGGAATCCTTTGGCTTCCAAACAATCCAAAATTGGACTTGTAAATGCAAAACGCATTAAGAAATCAGGAAACCTGCAAAGTCAAAACATTTTGTTTTGTTTGATCCCAAGTAGTAAGGGTTTCCAAATTTGACTGTATTGTATAAATACTGTACAGTTTAAATCTCTATATTCCACTTCAATAAGATATGTTTTAATTAAGACAAGTTGTAAGTTGATCATGCATATATCGAAAATAAATGTTCCTTAATTAGCTTTCCAAAATCGTATTGGAGTACTACTTAGCATTCTTAGTTAAAGTAAGTTTTTCTTCTACATGTATTTCCAAATGTTGTCAGTATTTTAAATTAGAGTAAATTTTTCTCGAACATGTATTTCCAAATGTTGTCAGTATTTTAAATTAGAGTAAGTTTTCCTTGTACATGTATTTCCAAATGTTGTCAGTATTTTAAATTAGAGTAAGTTTTCCTTGTACATGTAGATTCAAATGCTGTAAAAAATATAAAATTAAGACTTTAGTTTAGAATTCCTACATGAAAATCTAAAATGACAGAACCAAAGACTTACCATATGTTGGTCTATCCTGATTTCTAACTCTACGTAATCCATAAGGTGTCATCTGTACTTGTGTTTTCTCATGATTTAACTTATACTGTGCTACAGAACTAACTGTTGTATCTAGTGTACCAGATTTAGTAGACATTGGTCTAGGTGACTGGAACGTTCTACGTGGTGCCGGTGATGACGATGTAGACATATCCACTTTCAATCTACCGGCTGACTTTACACGACCACCAGATACACATACTGTAAATAGTACAATTATAACAAGTAGAATTTCTTCATAGTCAGATTTAATGGGGGGGGGGGGGTAGGGAGTCTGGACACCCCCCACCTCCAAAATTTTCAAAATATACCTATGAGTGAATTTTTTTACTTGTTAACCATTTCTAAGAACAAATTTAGCAAGAAACAATTTTTTCTTTTATTAAAAAATAGTAATTTTATTAGAATAATGCCTTCTGTAAATGTGGGGAAACATTCTTTAACTTAATGCTTACTTCAATCTAGATTAATTGTCTACTGACAATCACACAAAAATATAATTGGCATTCTAAGAAAAGGTAAAATGAATTCCGACAATTTAGACATGTGAGAACTAAGTTGTATCATTAATTTAATTCCAGTGATTATTGACTTGTTGAAGGATGTTGCCCTTTTTAACTTTTCCCAGTGCACAAAAATTTACTTTGAAACCTGTATCCCATAGAAGCAGCTTACTTTCTTTTCTCCTTTGTCCTATTCCAACTTCTAGAACAGTCAGACAATAGTGATTAAAATAAAAATGCCATGTGCTCTTAAAAACTCTTGAAACTCTTGTGCAACCCAATCAAATAATTGACACAGCCAATGTACTAACAATGCAGGGAGACAATTGCCTAAGAGTGACCCTTTTGCAAAATTTCAAAATGCACAAAATTAATGGTAATATAAATTAAATGACTTTAACACTTTTTATTAAATTTTCATTAATTGTTATACAAATGAGTTTATCCTAGTTGGCAGCACTTCAAAAATGTATAACATGTTAAAATTGTCATCAATTGAAAGTGTATTATGATGAATTTATTAGAATTAATTGTGCAAAATTAAAAAAAGTTTTTTCTCAACTTTCAAAGCATGAATAATTTCATGGTAACCAAATATGTTAAACTTAGACTATTGTTCTCATCATGCCATTCCACTAAGCAGAAGAGGTTGACTAAGTCAGTGGGCTCTAGCTGAAGCACACATCCTACTTGAGGACAAAAGTTGAAAACTTATACAGCACAATAATATTGTTTTACTAGATCACAAAATATGTTCTTGGAAAACCACAAATATAAGGAAATGGTAAATTGAACACACAAAGCCAGCGTAAGTTATTCATGTTTTAACAGTTGAGAAAAAACAATCAAAATGAAGTTGTTTCATGACATGTTTAGTTAAAAGTGCTGAATCATCAAAACTCTTGAATACCAGGGGGCTGTTCTGCAAAGAAATCGCTAGGTAAACGTTTTTGAAATTGCTTCTTTGTAGCATTTATTATTATACAGGAGTTCTACGTAAGGGTTTTGCTTCAAGCTAGCAATCCAAGATGGCAACTTCCACAAACCAAAGTTCAGAATTGAACAAATTAAAATATGCTGATCAATTATCACCACACTTATGAATTTTAACTGCTCTGAAGAAATCTATGCATGAAGTAAAGGAATAAGTCAGATTTCTTGAAAAGGGAGCCCGTTCACCATGGGGCAGCCATTTTGAAAAGCAGATGTATTCCAAATGTTTTCACTTTTCATCAAACAAACAAAAAACTTGCTATGATCAGTATATAGCGATTCAACTTGCATAGCAGACTGTTTCGTAAGAAATAGATATGTAGTGATACAAAGCGATAGCCTTGTGGAACAGGCCAAAGGGTGTAGTAAAAACAAACTCTGTGTATATTATACCTGCAGATTTAGATGTTTGTTTACGTCTACTTAACATTGGTCTAGGTGATAGTCTTAACAGACTTTTACCTTTAATACATATAAATTATGATCACCAGAGATCTTACCAAACAATAATACACTGTGAGCTTTCAAAATTGTAATGCATTTTGTAATACAGACTACAAAATTAGGATAAGAAAGTGGTTGTCCAAACAGATCATTTCAAGGGCAAGCACTATATCTCATTTGTAAAATTTTGGTTGCCCAAATGAAATTTTAATTGCCCAAAACTAAAAAGTGGTTGTTCTGGGCAACTGGACACCCATTTATTTTGTAGACTGGTAATATATTCATAAACATTAAAACATCAGTTGAACAAATCATGTAATTGGGAAAAAAAGTCCATTTATTCATTTGCAATTGCTTGAAACTGGCATTAAACTTATTTATTTCTTTTACTTTTTAGACATGGCATTTAGCAGAAGAATGTTTTTTGGATGCTCTTTTCATCATTCAAAAGCAGATATATAACCAGGGCAAAGTCCTAAGTACAATTGTCTTTCAGAAGAAGCCATTTAAACCCAGATTCATGGCAATTTACATGCAAAGCAAAATGGACAAAAACAACTTATTTTTCTTCTTTTCAACATCAAATTTCAGGCAATGTGTGACAGAAGTAAGTTCTTTAAATGATGTCTAGTACTTTTCACAGCATAGAAGCACAGTATTCTATAATCAACATTTTTGAGCCCTTAGTTTATTTCATTTCACAATGACAGAATTAAGATAAAATAAGTGACCTACCAGATTTTTTACTAAATACATCATTAGGAAAGAATGGTCTATAAGCTTGTAATAATCTACGTCTCATTTCTTCATCTTTATGTCTATGCCATTGTCTATAACGTTCTTTTCTATCTCTTTCAATCTCAGAATTCTGGTCTTCCATTCTATCTTCACTGAAAAACAGAAAAAGACATACATGTACATGTATTTTAAGTTTTGTTTTAAAATCTATAAAGCTATAACTGACAAGAGTGGGCCTGGCCATGCAGTTACGAAGTTGGACTGGTAATCAATAATCAGCTTCCCCTTGGTTTAAAACCCATCCAAAGTACCCTGTTGCTTCCTTGAGCAAAAATCTTTAATCCACTAGCTCAGTACTTGGGAACCAAGAAGAGGACTCAAATGCGATTGATCTGTATTGTAATAACATTTCCCGCCTGGCTCGCTTAGTTGGTAGCATTCAAGTCTACTGATCCAGGGGTTGTTGGTTTGATTTCCGGGCCGGGCTTACTTTCGTGGAGCTCGGACATGAAATAATTTTTATGGCCATCTCCCTCCAACCACTGATTCTAAATCATTTAGGGCAGTAGTCAGTCACTGACAAAAGTATGCACCATTAGTTAGTTAACAGTTAAATCCAGGGATTTAGCCTTTCCAGGAAAAGTGAGTAGGTGGACTAACTGCCATGATAAAACCCAATCAATGTGTTGCTTTGGCATTAAACAAAAAAAAGTAATAACTTGATTCAGAATCGGGCTAAAATTAATAAATGAGTATAAACAAAACTATAACTGACAGATTATGCCATATACACTAAAATACTTCTAACTAAGTTTCATGTTTTATTGGTCAATCTCGATAAATTTAAGTTTTGGAAAAGAATGAAAGTCAATACAGTACTTACAGTTCTTGTTTCTGTAGATAAGCTCTCTCATGAGGATCTGTAGCACTTTGTATTCTTTCTTCTCTGGATCTTCTCATTTCATCTCTTAATTTAACATTCTTAGATTTAGCACTGGCTAAACTATTAGCAGCTCCCGTTTTAACATTATCAAACATTTCAGCTGTGCGTGAGGCTAATGTATCTATTTCTTTGTCCATATCTTGATTCTTCTTCCTCTGATATTCCTGTACATTAAATATAGAGATGATTCCTATTAAAAGTAATATATTACTTTAAATAGTAACAATATGCTATTAATAGAGACAATGTGCTATTAATAGTAACAGTGTTCTATTAATAGTAACAATATGTTATTATTAATAACCATATACTATTAATAGAAACAAAAACTATTAATAGTACAATATGCTATTAATAGTAACAATATACTATTAAAAAGAACAATATACTATTAATAGGAACAATATACTATCAAAAAGAACAATATGCTAATAATAGAAACAATATACTATTAATAGGAACAATATGCTAGTAATAGAAACAATATACTATTAATAGGAACAATATACTATAAAAAGTAAAATAATAAACATTATATTAGTTTTATTGAGATATCAGAAATTATTCTTTGTACTGAATCATGCACTTGTACAAATTTGAAAATGGATTAAAATATAAAAAAGATAAGTTTTGCATTCAAAGACAGAAAAAATTACATTCAGTGAAAATACTGAAAACTTATTTATTCACTAAATTTGTAATAGTAAATAAGAAATGATTAACCATGTATCTTTATAATTACATTTTTAATAAATAAGTTTTTCACATTTTTTCATATTTCATGGAAAAAACTATAATTTGTATTAACCAGTGTGACTTAAATCATAACATTAGCAATTTGAATTAGAAATTGTGACTTAAAAAAAACAATGTTATAACAGAAATTGTATGTAATTGGTCTAGTAAATGGTATACAATGAGTATTTTTTATTAAACTAAGAATACTATATGATATCAAGTACTGGATATTATCACATTATATCTATCTTAATCAATTAAGGTATTATAAGAAACAATAAGAAATTAACTGGGTTGATAGCTACAGAAAAAGAGATCAGATAAAACACATACATGTGCATGTTCCAGCACATAAGTCTTTACAACCTAATATAAAACTTTACCACATTGTACAGTATAGAGTTTCAACTATGAATATTTAATGAATTCTGCCAAAAAGACATCATTTGTATTATACCATACTTTTTCAAATACATTTGCTTTTGTTGATTATTCAGCTCAATTGTGAAACAAGTTCTTACAACTTAGATTTATCACTTTCAAGTCTGCGTCTTGGTCTCAAAGAACTAAGCAAATTAGATAAAGTTTCTTGCTCAAGGAAACAACAGGGTAGGTTTTGCATGGAATTCCAACCAGTGCAGAGCTGGCTATCAAATGAATACCACTCAAACTTTGGAAATGCTCGGCCATGCCGGTTCAAATACAAGTACTATTTATAATACTTATAACAATTATTATATGAGGTACAGTCACATTACCAGCTTTTGTCATTGCAATATAAACTAAGGAATATACAAATGTAGTTCTTTAATACTTTGCTTCATATCAGTATGTTTGACTGTATGTATGACTTGAAAATAATTGTTGAAAAACTAATACATCTAATTTTGAACTTGAACAGAGAACTGACATTTACTTCATCGTACAAGATAGGAACATTACTGTATGAGGCTCACAAAGAAGAGACTCGGACTCTATAAATGTAGTCTTTATCATTGTTACTATTTTTAAACAATGCAAGTGTCTAATACATGTACTTCATGAAATAAATCTTATGATGGTAGAAAATTGCACAGTTTATAAAGAAAGCTCTAAATGATCAAACACACAGCAAAAAGCAATGTGAAGCTATTTATGATAAGCCACTCTGGCAACATATCACAATATGTCACTTTCATTTAAGTTAAAACATTGACAATAATTATTTATCAATAATAAATTATTTCTAACTTTGCTAACTTTAGATAATTAACATTATTTGCCTACAAAAAATATTCCTAACAATACCTTTCAAATAACCAAATTACAGAACCTGAATTCAAAATGCCTGACCTTCAGCTGTCTTTGTAAATCATTTAAACATTGCATAAACTGCATAAAATGAACGCCTATCACTAATTACACAATTAAAGTGAAAGAAAACACCACTATAAAAATAACCAACCAATTTTCTCCATGTCCGCTGATTCTTTTTTTCTGTTAAATGTCTTAAAAATGATAATTCCGCCATTATAAATCTGTTTTTCTTATTAAAAATCCACCGGTATAATAATTATACAGCACAGTAAATAATTGTAATCAATCCAATCTTTATTTTTATTGTTTTGTTAATTTACCCTATACAAAGCTACAAGCAGCTACAATATAGGTGTAAACTGTAAGTTCAAACTGTCGAATCATAATTAAACCTAAAACTTTATATTATCTAAAATCGTTCTATTGTTCTACGTATACTATACATACTTCACAATTATAGTTTGTCTACAAAGGGTAAAAGAGGTGTTTTTTAAATTTTACAAAGTTACGGTCTTGTTAACTTTAAACATTGTAGAACAATTTATCAATGGTACAGGATAAACAACTCTGCTGTTTAGGGCTTATCTGCAGTAAAAAGTGTTCAATACTTGCACTGTTTGATTAATCTGAAGTTTTTTATCAAATTTTTTATCAAATTTATTTTCAGTCCATAGTCAATGCATTTAGCACAATATTTGGCATACCAATATGCACAATAAAGTGACTGCAGGTATAAAAATTGAAAACAAATTTTTTCAATAAGGAAAACTGAGTGACTTCCCTTATATAATGACATAGTTAAAGTAAGTGGCACCTAAAGAGATGAATTAATTTGACAGAATCAAATCAATATCTACATCATCTCAATAATTTTAATTGGAAGACCATTATTTATGTAACCTGTTAAAAATTCATAGTCCGAACTTAGATTGAAACCCATGACCTCTCGAGTCATAAGCAGACACTCTACCACGTTGCCATAAAAGCTAGCTTGAAGGCAAGGGAGTACAAGTGCCGTATTATACCTCTGCTACACACGCTCCCTCTTTAACAGAATTTGTCCTCAAATTCTTTGAGCTTGAATGTCTGTGGGACAATCTAAGAATGCAATCACACAATTCCTAGTGCGTTATAATTTCTGTTGGGGGCCAAATGTAACCCGATAAAAATCCATAGTCAGAACTGAGATTGGAACCCACGACCTCTCGAGTCATAAGCGGACACTCTATTTTGTCATCATAAAAGGTAGCTTTAGGCAAGGGAGTACAAGTGCTGTATTATACCTCTGCTGCATATATGATATCAATATAAAAAGTATTTGATAAACTTATATTATACTATAAAAATATGCATTCTGTAGTTCATGTTTTATTTAAGATATATATAGTTATTTTCTAGTCAAAACCTTGTAACTTTCCTTTTTTGAATTGAAGTCACGACGTTTTGACACGACAACAACATAAGCTCAATTAGGAAAACATGAAACATTGTTTATAATTATTATAGAATATAGTTTAGTTTCGTCTCAACTTATTTAAAACCACCTATAACTCCTCATCGCAGATAAAACATGCTTCAGAAAAAGGCTACTCTTGTTTGTATCTTAACAGTCATTTAGTGTACTATGATATTAAGTGAAATCAAACTTTAGACAAAAGAGATTGTGCTGCATTGATATTTCAAACCAAAAGGGGTTCACACTGGAATCTACAAGGCTTTGTGATTTCAAAATCAAATAAAGTGTTAGAATAAAGCATTTTAATGTAGATGATTTCCAAAATTTCTAAATGAAAATTAACACAAATACTAAACCAATTGCTCCTCATATTATAAACAATAAATTAAGTAGGAGCAGTAAGTCCAGTGGTAGGACACGCACATAGGGGTCGAGTGGTTCATATTTAGCCCAACACAGGGCACTGCTAATTTCCTTAAGCAAGGAATTAACCTACGATTGCTTCACTCTATTAAGGTGTAAATGGGTACCTGCGAGGGGGGTATAATTAAGTTGTGTCAAAAAACTGTCCTGGGGGATTATATTAGGGGCAATAGTGAACCTGCATATGCATAAAGCTCAGACTATAAAATGCCATTACTTTTTTATATAATTCATAGTTTCACATTACTGTTAGCTCTCTTCAGTCAAATAAAAGAGAAGGAAATGATTACGAATGTATGAACAATAAAGATTACTTCTACTTCTACAACAGATCTATTTTTCTTTAACCTGATAAATTGGAATCCAATGAAGCAAACCTTATCTAAAGCCAACAAACTATAACAAATTTTAAAGCAACATTAGAGCATTTACCCTCTAGCCATTTAAGACAGCATTTCAAAACACAATTCAGAATGCATCTTTATCCGTCATCATTAAAGCATTCAAACATTTGCAGCTTTAACCAAGCAAAGAAACACTTATGATGCAGTTAATCCCTCACTACACTTATTGATGCAAGCATTTTATTAGCAGAACCCAAATATTTACAAAATGAAGTAAAGCATGTGACCCAATGAACCCAAATCAAAGAAATAAACCCAAACATTTTTTTATAAAAATCTAAGTTAAAATTTATGTATAAAATCAGTTAAATAGATCTTGAAGCGAATGAACAGGCATTTTTTTCCAGTAAGGGTGATCAAGTTATCTTAATGTTATATCCGGAACATTGAAAACATCTGTAACTGGAAGAAAATGATTAAAATGATGGATATGTCTACTCCAAAAACAAACTTTCTGCTAGAGGTCACTCAGGTAGGGTATAAAGCACACTACAAGATTCAAACCTGATCAGCTTGGATGAGTTTACACTTTAATTCAGTATCAAGTTTACAAAGATGTGCTTCTGATTCCAACAATCTGTGTTGTTCCTGTGTACACACAACACACACTCAGTGATTATAAAATATTCATGCAGTACAAAAATAATTTAGTAAAAAAAGCACAAACATAGAAACATTCCTGATCCTAGTAAATCATACAGGTCATTCAAGTTCACCTGTTTGGGAATGGGTTTAAATCTTTGTCGAAACTAAAAGCAACACTCTTTGTCGAAACTAAAAGCAACACAAGTAAGTTATACAGCAATTTATTTGGTCATCAGTTGACTTTTCATATTTTGAGTTTTGAAAACAAACTGAAAAAAATATCTTATGAACCAAGAATGAAAGTTGATGTTTGTGCTTCCTATACAGTACCTTTCATAATTAACTTTACTCTTTAGTAAATATGTGATTTGTTTTTATATTTTACCAATATTGGAAGAAATTAAATAAATCTATTGATACAAGTACATGTATAACTGTGTGTTACAATAAGAATTGTATAAAGTATAGTTACTCCCCTTTCATGTGTTACAATCTAATTAGTCTGGATTACCTGCCCCTTACCACTATCATCAATGAGTCAGCCAAAGTGCAATAATGGCGGCACCCATCAGGGTATCTTCAGATTACAAAATTTTCTTTTAATCTATTAATTTTGCGTGACGATGGTTTATTCAGTAGGAGTTTGGTACTATACAGGTCATTCAAAGTCAATTTTCTTTGTGCGCTTTAAATTAGCAAATGATTAACCAAAAAGCATGTCTGCAAAGTAGACACGATACGGACGTTAGATATACTTTATTTAGCAAAAATGTTACCAAACGCCTAAAAATAAGGTATTTACTGTAGTTCTTGTATTACGTACATTCCTTTGATTTAAGACTTTGTAGGGAGAAATTATCATTTGAAACATTATCTGATACCTTGTATAATATATCCAGCACCGCCATTATTCTGCTTTGTCTGACATGCTTTTACCCAACAAAGTATGACTGGGAACCAGACAACAGTCTAATACATCAGAAAAATTATTTTAATTATATTATTAAAAAAAACAGCTTTTTTAAAGTGTAAAGTTAATTTTAGATGACACTGCATTAAGTTAATATTCTATTCTAATATATATTTTTACAACATACACATAGATATATAATATATTTATATATATAAAGTTAAAACTGAATAATCCACAGACTATTCTAATATTAATGGGATCATAATTACTGATATATTACCTATAGAGGAGAGAAAAATCAGGGTACAATAAAAGGGCTTTCATCAAGATTCAACATTTAAATTGAAAGTTGTAGAATCACACAATATTGAAAGTTAAAATTAACCAGAAGTACATAAATCTTCATTTTTTATGGTAATTATTAGGGCTGCAGCGAGTATCCGAGTTCTCGGATATTTGCGATCCCGACAAGAAAAATCGAGTTTGAATATTAGTCACATCCGAAATCGTCGGATAGCGATCTAGTTTTGGAAAGAACATTTTCAGCTTATTTATTACTGAAAACAAATCGCACTACTAAAGAAAACTTTAATTTATGTAGAAACGGAATTATCTGGTTTCAAAATTTTGATTGATAAACATTTGTGCAAAAATGTTATCACTGAAAATGCCCATAAAACATCTGTTAATTGAAATGTTTGGAGTACATGGTTTTACATGTAGAAAAGTTTCTGAAGTTCTTCACTTATTTTGTCAAAACATGAATTCTGCATGCTTCTCTATTAACGAGTGATTCGTGGTTCGATTTCTGAATCACTACACAAGAATTGTGGTTCGGATTGGATCGCCACTTGCTCAACGATCCACAGCCCTAGTCATTAGAATGGTCATTTTAGGTATAAATGTACCAGCTTACAAAACCTAGCTTTCCTGGACCTTTGTCTACAACCAGTACTCACCTACCCTCCCACTAGACTATAACAATTTCGCAACAACCTTATGAATGGGGGAAAGTTGTCATTGATGAGTTTTCATGGAAGCTAGTGTATATGCAGCCTGGATGAGATTCCAACTAGCAACCCCTTCAAGACACTAGATTTAAATCATGTACATAGCATATTGTGCTATAGACTTGGGTTCCTTAAAAATACTAAAATCTTAATAAAAGCCCTAATAAATGTAAAATGTGGGATCAAATTTTGAACACACTTAAATTTAGCTATAAATGTTTTTTATTTGGACTGCACTTATTTATAAAACTAAATTATCAGGTTATTTGAATTTAATGAGGATCTGTTCAGTGTTCATTCCATAAAGATGCATTACATGCAGGTTATTGATGAATGTGGGACTGTTTTAAAACTAGCCATAGTCACAGGTGCCAGTCACAAATTTTCCTTATTACAGTATAAATTATATACTATAATAAGGAAAATTTGAGATTGGCACTTGTGGCCATACTTAGTAAAAATTTTATTTACTAACATATACACTGTTCACATTACTTCACAACGAGCACACACACATACACCAGAGACCAAACAATAGAAACACTCTTCTACAACAATGAAATGTGCTTCCTATGCAAATATATTTTTTTCAGATTATGTTTTCACATCAAGGGAATACACAATTTATTTGACAATGTCCCCATCATATTATAGTCCCAAATATTAGTAATACATTTTTGTAAATCAATGATTTAAGTGTGTTTGTCCTATACAGACAACTAGCCATTGTAACAAGTCTATATATAAATGAGAAAGTCTTAAGGATCATGGATTGCTCTCCTGAGAATGAGATCCTATGGGCATCTGACACAAGTTTTATTAACAATTTCATACTCAGCTGTATAAAAGCTTTGTGACTCCTGAGGCCAATCGTAATCCTAGGGGGCATAATTTGAAATAATGATAGAGAACTTTGATTGAGGTGACACCACATCGGAAATATTGAAGCTCTATGCCAAGTGGTTTAAAAGAAGATGACATTTAAACATTTCCTTATTTAAAACTATTGACTTCTGAAGTGAAGTCAATATTGACCCCAGGGGTATAATTTGAACATTATTTGTAGATGACTTTATGGTAATGGCACTTGTAAATTATTGAAGTTCAAGGCCTCGTTATTTTGACAAGAAGACTTCTTCAGAAATTATTGACAATGGAGGCAGGCATACATACAGGCTCTGACACTGGATAGACCAACCACAATAGCTCACCTTGACCACTTTGTGCTCAGGTGAGCTAATAAAGGTATCATGCAATAAGAAAATAAATCATACTTAGAAATAGCAATAGTGTTATATATTATCTGTTCTAAGTTAAAATGTTACAAAACTTTAAGTAGGGTATATAGATTGCTTGTTGTGAAAACCAAGCCAAAAAAACAAAAATATAGTCATTTCTTCTGAAGTACAACATCTCTTAGACTCTTCTGGTTTAGAGTTATATTTAAGAGGATCTAAAACAAAACAGAATTTTGAATAGAAAAAGCTGCAACTTTATTTATAATTATTTCAATTAAAATCACTGGAAGACATTATTTTGTTACGAGCAACACTAAATTATTTTTTCACCATTATGAAGCCAGATAAATATGCTTGGTTTTATAGGGTACTGAGGAGTGGTTGTACTTCAGGTAATTAATGACTTTGAAAGTTTCTATACAAGGTGTGCTGGTCTAATGTACCTTCTCTGTCTTTATTTTTGGTAAAACTCTTGGTCGCACTGACCCCTCTTAAAATTACAAACAAACAACAATATTACATGGTATTAAAATAACAACAGTATGATTGAAATGAACAAGATGGTGTTTATTGTTCATTTCTTATATACATATGGATGTTAAATGAGTAACATTATCAATGACTTAATACAGCATTGTAGAAAACACTCATCTTTTAGGGCAATTACCAGGGTAATTTGTATAACCATTGTAACTTAGTTTGATAAAGCTAGGTATGGTCCTGATTGACTTGTTTTTTACAGCCAGTTTTGAACAGTGATTCTACATTATCACTATTCAACATTAATCATTAGAATTGGACTCATAAGCAATTCTGAGTCAGGAATGTTTTGCCAGGTAAACTCAAGTTCATAAGACACAGAACATTATAAAGAATATAGGAAAGTTATTGAAGAGTTGATATTTTGTAAAAAAAAAAATACCATTAATTCAATGGTAATTAAGTTTACGCATATGGAATTGAAATAGTAAAATGAAGGTCATACAATAGTTAATATTGAAGCCAAAGAGGAGAGTATAATCTATAATGTTGTATAAAGTTAACGAAATGTTACATCAATATGGACAGTTTTGTGAACTCTATCAATCAATAATTTGACATTAGATTCCACAAAACTTTCAATACATTAGTATACACTGTTTGATGTTGAAAACATTAATTATGATAAAGAAAAAGTCACTGATGTCCTACATAAAAGAGCAGTATTGTAAAAGTCAAAGAAACAAAACATTTTCAATATTTTCTATCTAAATACCAATGTATTGCAAATAAATTTCCAAAAAATTCAGATGACAAAATGCATGTGCAACATTTTTACAATATTAAAATATTTTGAAGGGTTTTTCCATAAATGAACATGTATGACGAAACACGCAAAAGCATAAATATTGTTTACTTCAAACAAATTTTCGCCAAACATGGCTTCGTCAGGAAGGTTTCAAGAAAAACAAATGATTTTGAATATGTACTTAGTATATTTCTAAATAAATGAACTGTTCTGTTTTGATTTTTCAGAAAATTTATGCTTAGAAATGATGCAGGATATTTTCAACATCAATATCAGTGATGATATACTAGTAGTACAATAATAATGACATCATAAAACATCAACATTATATTATATAATACCTGAGCCATTTCTTGTACATCTCGTGGCGTCTCGGAGGATTTATCATCATCATATAGATGTGATACAAATCTTAACTCCTCTGAAATAATAGTCACTTTATTATGATATACATTGTACATATTATACTGATTGGGTTTCAATTTTTTTATGCCAAAAAAGGTTTTGCTTTAATTTTGTGGTGTCTATATTTTGTGTTTTCTAATGGGTTTTTCATTCACAGAGTTTAGAATTTGCACATTTGATGTTTATGTCATAACTATCTGTATGTATGATGTATTCGAAGGGCTTAGATTTTGGGCTATTATTGTTGACTGCACATAAAGAAAATGTTAAAACCTCAAAACAGCATAAATTGCAGATGATATCCTTGCCTTTCCATAAAATGGATACAAAGTTTGTAATCTTTAGAATGGAATTGATATATATTTATACTGGGTTTAACCCTATGTCAACACAAATTTTAGGTTATTTTATGGCGTTCAGCACACTTAACCTAGCTTTCCTGGACCCTTCTAAAACCAGTACTCACCTTCCCTTCCAAAAGGTCTGAAACTTCTCCATATACCTTATTAATGGAGGAAAATTGACATTATTATCAAATTTTCATGAAAGGGTATGCTCTCCCTGGGTGGGATTCAAACCCCTTTGAGACACTGGATTCCAAATCCAGACACATTACCAACTGTGCAACCGACCCAGGTTGATACTATTACAAAATAATCAAATAAGTTCTACATTTGTTATGTTTTAACTCTTTGGTCAAATACATAGATTCGTAGTACTAGACTTAACGCAAATCAAAACAAAACTTGCAACTATTAGAAATAGCATACATGGGGCAGAAATATTCATCAAATGTTTATTTTAGTTTTTAACTTAAAATACATATGTGTAAATTTAAGTGAAATAAAAGCTAAAAAACTTAAATGAAAATTAATAAATGAACTACTGAGACAAAAAACTTGTATTGTTTGCTCATTATAAATACTTCTGACAATTATATTATGTGTGAAGGATACAAAACTGAAAGCAAAGTGAAAAATTTCAATTAGAAATAACAATGAATATTGGCTTCCTTTTCATCTTTGTTAAGTATTTTCAATAAAAAAAAACTACAAAAACATGAAAGAATTTTGAATACATGTATATTGTAGGTTTTGCTACTGAGAATAATTTGGAACTGTTTAAAACAAATATACTCAGCGTCAATGAAAACTTATCATCCTACCAATCCTCGCTTTATGATAATAGAATTGAAGTGCAGTAACAATTTTACATAGACACATGTTAGGCATACACATGTAGTCATTGCTGCAAAAAAGAATTTAAAATCGATTTACGAGTCCCGGACTGCACGTGCAAAATAGGATTTTTTTGTAAGAACAACATGTATCTAGTAGTTTGTGTAAATCATTTGTCTCTAACTACTGTTAGTCGACAGGTTAAGAAAAACCCTTTGTAATTTCAACTATTGCTATTCAAATGCCACGTTTAGGAGACACTCAACGTCACCAAGTTCTCGGCATTGCTGATGCCGGGCTTTCATTTCTTGAGATTGCTCGTCACATGGGCTGCTCCCATCAGACAATCATGAATCTGGTAAGGAGACATGAACAGATAGGCTCAGTGAAGGGTAGGTCACGCCTAGGTTGTGAAAAGGTCATGTCAGGACGTACCGATCATCAAATTCTCCTGCTGCAGGCTGAAGTGGTGATAGTGTCATGGTTTTGGAAGGCATTTCTTGGAGGCACAAAACCCAACTTATTGTATTGCATGGAACACTTACTGCTCATCGTTACATTGATAATGTGCTGAGGCTAGTAGTTCTTTCTTTTATTCAGACTGACGCTGACGTCAACCTTCTCCAGCAAAACAGTGCACGGCCCAACTCGGTTTGCGTTACAAAAGATTTCCTGCAGGATAATAATGTCCACACATTGCCTTGACCAGCATTCAGTCCCGACTTAAACCCTATAAAGCATCTTTGGGACCAAATTGACCAAAGGGTTTATGATGTCAGACGTCACGTCTATAATTTGAAGCAACGTATACAAGCACTGACTGAGGAGTGGGATGCAATACCAAAGTACAGAATCCTACGTCTGATACGGAGTATGAGACGTAAATGTCAAGCTGAACTTGATGCAGAGGGAGGACATACCCGCAACTGAGGTCCGTAACTTTCATTTTCGAGGTGGTTGTCTTGGTTCGCGGAGTTGATCCGTTTATGCTTAGATTCCGTACTTGCAAAGATGAATCCTATTTTCTAATATAATTCTTAAAATCATGTAAAATTTTCATATTTGTAAGTGTTTTCATTTTTTCAAAAATTAGGTTCATGTAAGTGGTAAGTTTTCATTGACGCCTAGTATATAACCAGCATTGAAGCTGGGATCCATTTGTCATAGACAATGTTTAAAATACTTGTAGATGGTTCCCTAACATTTAAGAATCAGATGTAGAACTTCCAAATCTAAATTCAATGTGAAATAAATCATATGAAAGGAAAAGCCAATTTGTTTAACACAGTAAATATCATAATGTAAAATGTACTTTTGCATTCTCGTTCCCAGAGTCTAGGATTCTCAATACTAGCCTCTGGCGCCACACGGCTAATTTCCGGAATGAAACGTCATAATTTATTGAGAATCCTACTAATCTCTGGGAAAGAGAATGGTACTTTTGTAAAAAAATGTGTATTTGCATTGACCAGTATACATGTATAGTACCGGTATAATATATTTGATATATAATTGTCGTCCAGAAAATTCATGACAATTTTAAAATGGGATTATATTAACAATAGGGAAGTTTAATAATTAAGTTTTTTTTGTATTTTTGGAATAAGAAACAGATGTATTAGACAATGGCTTGAACTTATGACGGATACGAGGGTCATTCTATTTGATAGAAAGAGCGAGGGTGTACATCATTTATGCAAGGGAACATTATTAAAGACTTTCATATAAAATTAAGATAAATGACAGCAACCACAGAAAGCTTACAAAGCATAATGACATCAACCACATGACTTCAGATGTGACAATCATTTATAAATCACAATGTATACATTACATTACAACATAAACAATGTCTCGAACTTGTTATCTTACTTTACTTAAACAACATTCATCTTATGCTTTATACCAAAAATTGTATTTTGGCCTTCTTGACTTTCTAATAATTGCCAAAAAATATGATCAATGCTACAAAGTCATGGACATATGATATGTCTATGTGGTCAACAAAATTGTTTTGTAAGTTCTCAATTATTATTTAGTCAGCTATGGCTAACAACTGTGACATGACTGAGTGACTGAACTATGAAGTTCTTAATTGACCTTTGCATCGGCTCTTATGTTGGGTAATTCTTTACAGCAACTTTAATGAGTAAAGTTTAATAATTTCTGCTTAAAAATGGTATTTTTATAGAGCAAAGTGTTTAGAAGGAGCAAATCTCACTCAACAAGAACATTTTTAGGTAGGGAATTAATAGTACACTCAGATGTGTTATGACTTAGATTGTTCAGATTGACCCGAGACAAGTAATTCAAATATCATTTACATTAATCAAGTCAGTTAGCCACAATGTAGTTACTTGAGCAATCAATCTGGCTCAGGTCAATATGGACAATATGAAAATGTATCATCAAAACATTAACATTTTGTGTTGGGTTTTAGGTCTTAATCAATGTTGAATCAAAAGTGAAGGCTGCAAGTAGGACTTAAAAAGTGACAATAAAAATTATATAAAAACATGCATGTCATGGAACCAATCATTTAAATGTTTGTTTTGTACATGATTTAATTTTGTAAAAGATTTGCAATCATTACTTTGTTAATCATTTATAGGTACCTAATAAAAACAATACTTATACAGTAAAAGGTAATGTCAATTCATTTTTACAACATCCAAAATTTTGCAAATCAGCTAACTTATATTAAAAAAAATACAGAGACAATTTTTAATAGAATCCATAACAGACAGATCATGAGATTAAATTTTCTAATAAGGAAAGCAATTTAACATAAAACAGGGAACTTTCCCTTCTAAGAAATTCAAATACACATACAAAACATTGAAATAAGTGTTTCAGATGATATAGTTTAGAGCTATCTCTTATAAAAATTCTCTGTCAAGATCAACATGGAGGATTTTCCTGGCAGGGTAATTTACAACCCCCCCCCCCCCCCCGTCATACTTTAAAATGATTGGTCCATGAAACATCCAACAACAGTTATATAATATTGGGTACAATATAAGATCAATGCCTTCATTTGATGATAGACGTGAATCCACACTTCTAGCTGGGGCAGTTTTTAAATATCTTTTTAACTGTCGACAATGACTACAACCTAAGAGAAACATCATATCAACTAACTTATTCAACAAATCCAAGATAAATATGTAGTAAAATAATACAGTCCAAACTTATTAACTCATGTTTATGAATACATTGAATATTTACAATGATTTGAGCCTATAATTATTATTTTGTTGCAGTTTACCAATGATCTGGGAATCTGGAAGCTGTTTTATTACTAAAGAGGTGTTTAGCCAATGTAAAATGCATGTTTTCATAGGAGCAAGTTGATAAATTTGGACTATATAAGTTAATAATAAGGTCTTTTGTCATCTGTTAAAACTGAAGCATTCTACAGCAGTAAACCAATTTTTAATGCAATGAATTAAAACTTGTTAAAACATTAAAATAAAAACATTAAATGAACATGGATAATAAAATATTTTTGTCTAAACCGCAACAAATAAAAAAAAAACGTAACAAATTAAAAAAAACGTCTCTTGATTTAAACATGAACATTTTTATCAGAAAAAAAATAAAACAATAGTTTCTTTTACAGACATTACAGTTGAATTTTGATTTTTTGAAATGGCTTCAAAATAGCAAAACTGTGTTTTGAAAAATAGTAATTCAACTGTAATTTAATTTGAGTACTGGTAAGCAAGTACTTCACACACACAAGAATTCTTTTTATTAAATATTAACTATTTTTTTTTCATCTCTCAAGCTTTTAAAAAGACTCATTACTACAATAAAATAAAGTTAAAACTTACCATTTAGGTAACCGTCCCAGTTAGCATAGTTTCTGATAGCAGTCTCCTCTTCTTCACCCACTATTCCTTTCCTATAGTTATCCATCATTTTACTAAACATTACAATATCATGCATAGGTCCTGTATGTATTTGTGCTCGTTTCATTTGATTTATTCTACGTGACTTATTTCTTCTTGTCTGATAACGCCATACACTTTCATGTACTTGATCTAAGTATGGTTTAGATGTAACTTTAAATACATGTTTAGGTTTAGAATGATATTCCCTATCAGTTTCAGTACCACTATCATCATTGTCATGTTCAAAGTCAACACCTCTTTGACCTTTTTGAGGTCTTTTAGAGGCTTTACGCCCAGCCTGTTTCTCTTCATCTACACTGGCTCTCCCATCTCCAGGAGGTACTTGCGGTTGTATCTTCTCCAATGTAACATACTTACCCGTTTCTTTTTTCTTTCCTTGTGATTGACCCATTGATGATGTAGGTGATAATGTACCGTTGGCTAGTTTTGAACCTTTTTTACCAGCATTTCTATTAGAGGAATCGGATCTTAGACTTACAGCTGATGTCCTAATTCCATCTTCTTTTTCTAACACAGAATCAGCACTAGGTTTTTTATTTAACTTTTTCTGAAGTTTATTAGCATCAGTTTTACCAACTTCTGGTGATTTCACTGGTGTTGTTTGAGGACTTTGTTTCTTTTTCTCCTCAGTTGGTGACTTTGCTGGACTTTGATCTTTTGCAGTGGTTTTTGCTGTTTCATCTACTTTCTCACTCTCACTCTCTTTCTCTGTTTTCTTTTTATCGTCTGCTGCAACTGCTACAGGAACTTCCTGTTCTTTCTTAGGAGATGCAGGACTTTCCTTTTCTCCTTCTTTATTCTTTGTCTTTTCTTTCTTTGGCTTTGTGTTTTGCTTCTTTGATTTGTCTGACTCTTTGTCAGCAGGTTTTTTCTGGTTGTTATCTTTAGATGCTTCTTTCTTTTCTTTGTTTTTCTCGTTTTCAATATTACTTAAATCAGCATGAGGCAAGGCACCTTTTTGTTTCAAGTATTCAGCAGCTTCTTTGTAACCTTTGATTATTGCTAAGTCATATGGAGTGAACTCCTTTCCCTGTAAAACAAAATGAAAATGGTTATAATAATCATTAGAAAAAAGAAACTAAATACATACAAACAAAGGAAATACTAAAATAGTTTATCATGTATCATGGAAAATGTGCAACCTACACCATTTGTAAGATAAAAAATATGATGAAAAAATATATCGAAATTGAAATTACAATCATGAAAATGGGTGCAATTAGATGTTAAAGTGTTATAATTCAAAGAACAATATCTACCATACATCTATGTTTAATATTACTGTAAAAAATACATCCATTTTTAAAACTAGCTATAATGAGAATTAAAGGTGCATGTATCTGAATTCAGAAAATATGTAGAGCCAGCTACTAACTCTTAGGTAACTAAATCCAGCATGCTCTAAAATGCAGTTACTATCTACTTAACTCAAAACATTACAAATTATTTAACAAGTCAAAACTTTCATTCAATCAAATGGCAGTCTGACAGGTTTCCAATAAGAAACTCATGAAAACAATCCATGATTCCAAATGTAAATATGAAAAAACAATGAAGATAAAGTGATGTTGAATAATAAATTAACCAATGTAAGAAAATACTAAACTAACACCTTTAGACATTATCAATACCCTATTTCAGACAGCTGAAAAAGTTAACATAGCATAACAAAAGAAACATTTTTTATATTCTAAAATAATAAAAAAAAATCTTATCATTTTTAATTACTTTATCATTATCATCATCATCCTCATCCTCAAAGGGATCACCAGCTTTGTTATCAATTTTTACTGTTTTATTTTTCTTCTCTGCAGCCTTTTTATTTTCACTCTGAGTATTTTTGTTTTTGGTATTCTCCTTATCTTTTCCTATGTCATGTTTAGGAGACTTAAACTCATTTTCAGCCTCTTTAGAATCATTATTTGTCTTCTCTTGTTTTTTAACAATTGTCTGTTGTTTTTGTTTTTCATTAAGACCAGTTTTGTTAGAATTCTTCTTATCTAAATCATTAGAAGTTTTATTAACATTTGCATTAACAGATATTGTCTGTTGTTCTTTGGTTTTAAAGTCAGAATTTGTTTTAACTTGTTTGTCATCTGAAACATTTTTATTATTTTTATCTTTATCAGAGTTTGCAACCTGTTTAGGTGAATTTTTATGTTTTGAGTCATCAATTTTGTCTTGACTGTCAGTTTTGTTTGGTTCTGAATCAGACACTGTGTCTTTCTTTTCTGTTGTTTTAGATTTGTCCTTATTTTGACTTTTATTTCCTTTATTGTTATCATTTGTTTTTCTAAAAGCTGTTTTTATGCCAACAACATTTTGATCATCTTTATGATCCTCTATATCTTTAACATCAGTTTCATCATTACCATCTGATTGTTTAGTTTTATTATCATCCTTTTTAGAACTTTTTTGGTCAGTTTTAGGTGGTACAGTCTTTTTCTTAGGGTCATGTGTTTCAACCTTTTGAGATTGTTTATTTCCCTTATCATCATTATTTGTTTTTCTGAAAGCTGATTTTATACCTACAACATTTTGATCATCTGTTTCTTTAAGATCAGCCTCATTCTTTTCAACTGATTGTTCAGTTTTAATGTCATTTGTTTTAGAAATTTTCTGGTCAGTTTTAGATGGAGCAGTCTTTTTCTTAGGGTCATGGTTTTCAACCTTTTGAGATTGTTTATTAAGTTGACTTTTATTTTCATTTTGTTGCTTATTTGTTTTTCTCATGGCAGTTTTTATAACAACAACATTTTCACCTGTTTCATCTTGCTCATTTGATTTAGATTCTACTTTTTCAGAAGATTTCTGATCAGTCTTTTTCTTAGGGTCACCATTATCTTTAATCTTACTGCTATCTATATTATCTTTATTATCAACATTATCTGTTTGTTTATCATCAGTATCACTTTTATCTTTATCATTCTGAGGATCAGTCTCTTCCTTTTTCTTATCTTTTTTGTTCTTTTTAAAGAAAGAGAAAAATCCTTTCTCATTTTCTGGTTGTTTTTCATGAGATTCATTATTCACATCTTTATCTTCTGGTTTCTCATTATCTGTATTATCATTCTCAGTCTCTTGTGTATCAACTTTGTCTTCTTTATTTTCATCTTCAACTTTATTATCACTATCTTTCTGTTCACCAGGTAATGTTTTATTTGGTGAGGTCTTAACTGGAATGACAGGTTTCTTAGCATCCTGATCTTTCTTTTTATCATCAAGTTTAACATTTTTATCATTGTTTTGTGGGTCCGATTTATTATCAGTATTAGGTTTTTGTTGTGAATTATTTTCTTTCTTCCCACTCTCATTCAAAGTAACAGCTTTCTTTTCTTTATTGTCTGCTTGTTTATTATCCTTTTTATTTGTGGTAACAGGCACAACACCTTTTTGTCCAGTTTTACCAATAACTTTCTTCTCATCGACAACATTTTTATCTCCCTCTCCTTTATTTTTATCTTCAGTGTTATCATCTTTCTTGTCTTTTGTTCCATCAGCAATGATGACCACTTTATGTTTAGGTGATTTCGTTTTTGATGAATTTTTATCTTCAATTTTTTCAGAATTTTCATTAGTCTGTTCATCATTTAATTCACTATCCTCTTTAACAGTTTCAATATTTGACCGAGCACTACGACGTGATCGTGCAGATTTTGATTCTCTTTTCTCAATGTTCGACAAATCTGAAAATGGTAGAGCCCCTTTCTTCTTCAGAAAATCTGCTGTGTCTTTATTACCTTTTACCACTGCTATATCATAAGGAGTAAATTCTTTGCCCTGGAAGAAGTCGGAGATTAATTTATGTATAAAAACATCCTACTTACGTTCTTAATCTTAAACCTAAGCCAATCACTGTGAAAACACAAAAATATAAACAAAATCTGAATATGTACACAAAGTGCAAATTTGACAGAAGTGTAAGATCCAAGGCCAATTATAAAACATTATAAATACCTTGTCGGGTGAAACATATCCATTTTTATGTTATCATGATTAAATCAAACTTTATATCCAGTATCAATAATAAGCATAATTGTTTTATTTATTTAAAGAACAGATCATAAAGAGCAGAAGTAAACAGAATATATTGTCAATATCAGTGTCGTAATTTGTCCGAATATAAATCCATACAATATTTGATATTCAATGTAGTAATACAATATAGTCATTGGATACAAGCCTAATATAGTAGTAAATACATGTACACCTCAGTCACTAAATCGTAATTATTTTTTCAACTTCAATTATAATCGGAAAGTTAAATATAATTTTCAAGCATTTTCACTGATTGTATGATTTAGCTAATTGACTAGAAAATTAGTAAATCTTAACATAATGATTGCTGGTTGTAAAAATGTGACATTGAAGACTAGAGTATGTATGATTTTAAAACCATATTGTCCGTCAAAAGCTATACATGGTAATGGGTTGGTTATTATTTTCTGTTATTTTTATAGACTAAATATATATTGACTTGAGGCTTACCAGGTACTTGGACTTCAAAGTTAAATTTTATGTAGGGTGAAAAAGATACAAATATTATATTTTCTGAACATTTTGGATAGCTAAAAATGTATTAAGTATATAATAAGTCTTAATGTTATTAATTTGGTATAATCACTTAAGTACATTAAATAAGGTAAACAATAGTACAAAATTAATTTGAGTAAGCCTTCATTTAAATTGGTTAACTTAAATATGGATACAATAGTTAACTTCAACAAAATACTGTAGTATATAAAACAATAGTGTGTTTGATTACTGAGGTCTAGTAAATAGTAGAATGGTATGATTGTTTCATAAATGGTTTACAATAGAACAGTAGGCAGTCAATTAGACACTGTATAGTAGGCTGAGATATTGTGTGACAACACATCAATGACTGGAGTATATGAGGTGACAGACATACAGGGAAATCTAGCTTAAGGTCTTCAGCGAACCCGTGTTTATACTGTCAATGAACGGGTAATGCCGCATCTGACGAAAAATCAAAATGTTAAAAAAGCGGCTTATAAAGTTTTGGAAGCCAGAACTAAGGGAAATCCTTCATTTATCAGAACAAAGAACACAACACAATGTCAACCATGATGTAATACATCTTCTGAAACTATGGGTGGAGATGGTAGCATTTCATTAAGATCATGCAAGGTTTTTTAAATCATAGAACAGCAATTGGTTTGACCATGTAGTAGTCCCCTCCACTACGAATGAACTTCCTGGATTTTTGTTGGGTTTAACACCAGAGCAAAACTGTATAGGCCTTATTATGGCAATCAGTCTACCTACTCACCATTCATGGAAAGGCTATTACCTTTGGATTTAGCTGTAAATCAGTTACTAGGTGCATATTTCCGTGACTTTTAACTGCACTACATGATTTAGAAGGGAGAATGACCGCAGAAATTATTTCATGATCAAGCTCTCTGAAAGTATGCCCACTGGAAATCGAACCTACAATCCTTGATAAGTAGACTTGTGCACTTCCAACTGAATTAGCCAATCAGCTTTCCTTGATAAAGGAAGAAATGGGTTTTGACTAATTTGCAGATGACTATACCAAGACTGCAATGCTTTAACCAGTCAACCATGCAGGTTTCAAACCATTGCAATGGAATCAATTTGCATGGCACCAAAGAGTTGCTTAATTCACATCAACAAGTAAGAAAGCTCCAAATTAATAGATTTGCTGTAACAAGCAAGTGAAGGACTTGTTCTTAATTATTCAGGACATGGAATTTTGTTTATACCAAAACATTAGCCTACCTTAGAAGACATTTTTTAAAGCAAACCTGGAAGAGTTGAATTAGCAGTGTGATAGAAATATGAATACTTATATGGAATTCTGAAATAATTATCTATTTGATAGTACAAACCTAATAAAATAAAAATATTTTTATATTTAGATTTTAATCCATTTATCAACATTATTACGGTAGGTTATCATGGTCACAGAATCACTTGACCAACTTTCTGGAATTTTTTCTTTTATCGGTACTTGTTTATTATTCCAAAAGAATTTAATATTTTTTCATTATTAATACAGAAAAAAATCAAATTAAATTTTTATGGAATGTGGAAGGGTATAACCTGCCACATCAGAAATTCAGCCTTTTTACTACCAGACCAACCTTTCGACAATACCCACCAAAAGGGATTTGAAGGCACACAAGGCAATGCCAATTAATAGTCATAATGCAGCAATACATGCAATATGGCTATGTTATACATGCAGTGGTATGATGCATTTTCTTTACAACAGTCTGATGCATAATGATTTAATGATTTGTTTATTAAGTTCAAAGTCTATTTTATAGGGTAAGTTAAAGTATTCATAGAGGTAGCCTATAGGGTTCGCTTCCTTAGGTTCTATACTATACTGGCATTCTACATTTTCTAAGCAAAGTAATGAGCCCAGAAGTAAAACTAGTCAGACGAAATGACCACCTAGCCACTAATAGAAAGTTAAAAGTCTGTTTGTTTTGTTGGGTTTAACGCCGTAGCAACACATCTTATTGGTCATATAACGGCGGACAGTCAACCTACTCACTCCTCCTGGAAAGGCTAAATCTCTGGATTTAGCTGTTAACCAACTACTAAGCACATACTTTCGTCAGTGACTGACAACTGCCCTACATAATTAAAAATCATTGGTAGGAGGGAGAATGGCCGTAGAAATAATTTCATGACCAAACTCCACGAAAGTATGCCTCGCCCGGGAATAAAGCTAAAAGAATGCCACTTACTTTAGGAGGAGATTTGACTCTGTTCACTTTATTCTTTTCCATCACACAATATAATTTATTACTTATAACAAAATCTGTGTCATTTTTATCTTAGATAAATGTATGAAGACATTGTATGAGAGACATTGATAGTCAACTTTCTATTGATTTTAGATATTTTAGATGTATGTAAAGATATGACATGAAATTTATAATGATTTTAGATTTACTAAGACCCCCTCTATAATATAGGTATATTATAATTTAATGCTTATATCAGTAACATGGTCTGGATTTATATGATAACAATATTACAACATGACAATTTTATCAGAAGGAAAGTAAAAGACAACATGTGAATACATGTATATTTAAAATATAACTTACATTTTGTTGGGTGAATGCAACACTGCTCTAACTTGACTTTTTTTTTTTAATTACTTATATACATTTTCTATTCGATTCCATGGTAAACCTCGAAAATAAAAGAGTGTGACCAGATTTGAATGTAAAAGGGGCAATGGGGCCTAATAGGCATTTTGCTTTAAGTTGAAGATATCAGGAGATTGGAATGTTTTTTTAAACTTCCAGAATACTTTTGTAAAAGAAAGTACATGTTATCTATGTAGAGCAGCGTTGCATTCACCCGACTATTTGTCTTTATTAAGTTGTAGGATAAAAGATAGGCACTGGTTTTGAGGTGTACACAGTAATTCTGTGTGCCAAGTGCAAATGATTTAATAAATGCATCTTAGCATGTACATCATATACTTTTATTTTATTCTACAACAAAACATTTTCATATTTCTTACAACAGAACAATATTTAACAACATGTGTGAGTATATACATGTATTATAGAAATAAATATATGAAAAACACACAAAGATATATATAAAAAAGAAATGTATTATACAACACAACACAATATAACAACAATATTTAGCATACATGTATTCACATTGACCTGGGAAAAAGTATCAATATCATTTACATTTATAAAACAGTTAGCCACAGTGTAGTGACCTGTAACATTTAACATATCAGTCTTCTTAATCTCAATGTGAACATGCATGTATACAATGTTTCATAGTGAATACTAACACTGGTACAATAAGAGAAAATACAGAAAACAAGCAGAAAATGTGAATACTTCAAAAGTTGATAAATATTGTACAATGTCAAGTAAAAGTGAAAAAAAAGAGAAAAAAGTATTGAGTATAATAATAAAAATAGAAAATAATAATAAAATTTCTGATTAAACAAGATATCCTGACATTAAAAAAGTAATAAGGTTCCTTAATTCTTCATAATATTATGATATCATGTTCAGTTCATTTGATTACAAAAAAATCTGTGTAACAGAACAATGTTCTCCTAATTTGATCGAATATATAATATTTATAATGTAAATAAAATTATGTCTTAAAATAGAATGAAAGTTTATCATTCTAACAATAGGTAAAATTAACTTCAGTTTGATTAAATTGAGACAATTGTGCAGTAAGTCTTTACACATGCATGTAATAAAGCTACAGTCCCATAAACATAAAAATAGCCGTGAGGGCACCGTACGGACGCCGTGCGATCAAGCTCCGCAAGGACCCGTACGAAGTCTTGCTTACCCATACAAACTGTTACTTTTTACCAGGGTCCGTGAGATGAGCCCAGGATACACGTATCAGCTTCAGAGTCAAATCGTGAACAAAATCATGGCCGAGTATGGATTAAACATGTATATCTTCCAGCTACGGCTCGGTACGGGTGTGTTGTTTTGAACCATGTGCGTACCGTCACCTTGATACACAAGGCTTCTCACGGCTCACAACTGTCTGCACGTACGGGTCCGTAACAAGCCACAATTTTATGGGACTGAGGCATAACACAGTGAAGTCTTGTACGATCAACTTTAGATATCCTACACATAAAAAAGATAAACTTTTAAACAATCACACTAGTTACCTTTATATATATCCAAAAATTTGTAAATTATTATAAACAGTGATTTTAGATCTCTTCCTAAGTTTCCTTAAGATAACATTAACTTATCCCCCAAAAAGTAAAGTAAATTGAAGGTAAAATTTATATTTTGTCACTCTGAATTAAATATCAGATATTGTTCAAGTACCTTAAGTTGATGTAGTATCAATGAATGTTTAAATCTACTAGGAAACAGCAAACTTTGGCACTGAGGTGGATTAACCATTCAAATAAAAGACATAGCGACTTACTTGTTCATGTTAAATACTTTAACAATTTACTTCTATTTTATGTAAAATTTAAATACATTGTATAGTCGAACATTGGTAAATACTTGAGAGGCTACATATTAATAAAAGTAGTAAGAAAAACCTTCAACATTTTTAATGGACTTTTTATAGATATTGAGAAAAGATTGTGTTTACTTTAAGATTTGAATTTCAAGGTTTAATAAAAGCAATTCTATAGTAAAATCAAATTGTTTGACAATTTGAATCATTTAAAGGTCTTCAGTTATATTAAATGAAACTTGCGAAGCAATACAGGATATCATTATATAAGTAAACATTGAATTATTCAATAATCTAAAATTTAACTTTAATATACATTTTGTATATAGCAATGTTAAAGAAAATAAATTCAGTTTGTTTTAATTGTTAAGATAACATACTCAAAGAACATAATGAATGGAGTGTTTCTTAAGGTGCCATTAAAAATTGTATCATATGAAAAATGTTCTTATTAAAGTTAATTAGAGGCCGCAAGCATAAAAGAGTCCCCCCCTCAAATAAATATATGCATACTATTTATGTGTACATAGTTTTTTTGGGAGGAGGATTTTGTCATGCCAGCAGATTTCATTTTAATTACATATGAAAAATGACATTATCACTGAGATTTGAATGTTTTAACAGCATTTTACTAATACAGAATATATATTTTTTACTATTTATAGTATGTCTGGTAAACAATTTAGGGTAATAAAGCCTTTTATGTTCAATAATAATAAAACTTAACAACATTATTATATTAACATGTAAATATCATACAGAAGAGAAAAAAAAGAAACTAAACACATTATGACATAAAACCTGATTACAATAACAATAAAGTGTGACATTGATCAGTAGTCTCATAGTGTTAAAAGGTAAGCTATGCACAGGAGCTTGACATTCTGTACCATAGTTTGAAACCCCCACCCTTCTTTTCAAACTGTAATACAGAATGTCAAGCTCTTGTGGGCTACGCTTATAAATATTGAAGATGAATATATTCTGTGTTAACATAGTTAACAAAAGGAACGAAAGTCGGAGCATAATATGCCTGGAGCATGAGCTGTCATAAATGACCTTTGCTCCCAGAGTGACCTTGACTTTTGAGTTACAAATTGTAGGGAGTTCAGTTACCACGAACGTTCCGTAACGATACATTTGGAACTCCTCGGCCATTTGCTGTGAATAATCTCGGACATATTTAGATGCTATTTTAAAACTATTGGTGTTGAAGTAAACAAATATATGGTCGTTTAGGCATTGAGTGATGTTTCGTTTTTAGTCCGTAAATTTTGAAACATCACTCATTGCCTTAACGATCGCATATTTGTGTAATAGATATGATTATTTGCAGCGAATGGCCAAGGAGTTCCAAATGTATCGTTTTGTAACATTCTGTAACGTTTTGTGTAATTGAACACGCTACTGTAATAGGGTGCAATACATTAAAATTTTTCTTAATATGTGGATGATTTGTGACATGTAAATTGGAAAACCTTCATTACTACAAAATTATGATCCTGACACAAATTTTCAAATGAACAGACTGACAGATGAACATACAATGCAGAGCATATGATAAGTCTCTTTTTGGTCAATACAAATCAGTGAATAAAAACAATACTTAACACAATACTTTTCCTTTGTTAAAATTACAACAGTAGCCATTCCTACAAGAACATATATGAGACTAGGGATCATTGAGACACTAATATAGGTAAAGTACAAGCATTTGATAAGTTGTGTTCATAATTATATAAAGAGTGAAAAGTAAGCAGTAAGCATGTGATAATTATGTCAGCCAAATATTGAACAGCTTAAGATCTTAGATAATTAGCAATTAGTAACAAAAAAAGTACAAAAATATCTATCTGAAGTGTATAATGAAATTCTTTGTCAAGCATTAGTCAAATTTTCATTATAATAAAAAAATTCAACAGTGTATATACATGTAGAATCGGTTCATCAATGTGAGCTATAACAACCTTTAGATTAATATCTCAAAATATGTAGTACTTGGTTTCTTTAATAAAAACTTAAAAGGAAGCCCCAATTTTTTCTGATATGTTTTCAAATCAATAAAAAAATTCTGATATGTTTTCAAATCAATAAAATTTATCCAACAAAGCACTTATGTGAAAAGGAAAAGATAACTGACTTAATTTAGATAAATATTTGTACAATGTAACCTATAATGTTTTGTTGGATGGACTACAAAGAACTTTAAATCAGAGGTTATTGGAGGAGTTTAGTAAAGAGTCCCAATATCAAGTTACATTTAACTAGAGCTGTGGAATCGTTGATCAAGTGGCAATCTGATCTGAACCGATCCGACGGTTTCGGACATGACCAATATTCGTACTCGATTTTCTGGTCAAAATCGCGAATATCCGAGTATTCGGATACTCGCTGCAGCCCTACATTTAACCTTCAGTCCATCATATCATTGTACAATGTAACAACTGGGATATAACATGAACTATGTTCAAGAACATGTATTTCTGAAAGAATCAATTAAAGGTACTCATTCACAGATTTTAACTTAAATATCAACTTTTTCAAAAACTATCAAAATTGTATGGAAATATTTTAGAAGCAGGAAAGTAGTGTTCTGATACTGACTATTTTAGTGCAAATTGACATATAACTACAAATGATGGTGTTTCATGTAGTAAAAATCTACCCCGTATGTCACAGTATAGATAATTTTAGTGCATTTTTGTAACTTTTATTGCATATTTCTTTCAACCTACAGGTCAGTTTGTCTTGAAATATTAGGAAATAATTATTTTACACAATTACAGACACTGAATGGTATTTTGAAAACATGGAAAAAATTGACAAAATCGGTGAACTAGTACCTTTAACAATTAAAATAATATACCCAGTAGGTGTATAAATTGTGCCATATCAGAGAATTTTCTTTACAACTAGATCAAGTGACTATTTTAAAGATTATAATAAACAGTGCTGATTGCAATATGTTTTTCCCTATAATTTATTATTTTTATAATTTATCGTTTTTGTACTTTTATAATTCATTAATAACAAAATCTGTGTATAAGATATACATTTGGCAATAAATACCTATACAACATGTCTGGCCAAGGTAAATATCAAATATTAAGATATTCCATTCCCCCATTCTCCCATCCCCCCTGAGTCAAGTTTCAACAACTATGTTTTAGTCTTACCCCATGCTTGACATTTCCTTTCACCTTTATATTTTGACTAATACAGAGATAGTTTTACAACAATATATTCACACATAATATGTACATGTACAATATTCATGCATAATTCTCTAACATATTAAAGCGTGCAAGAAAAATATGAACATCAAATATAACTTTATAAAAAAGCAAACAAAAGGAACGACAGTGTATTCATTATCAGAATTATTAATATATTACAATGTATGAGTAAAACTGAAATTTATAGAATTTTAGAAGCAAAAAAAGATGATGTTATATAACGACAACACTGACAACATTAAAGACAACAATAAGATCAATTTCTAAAATAAAAACACTATTGTACTCGTACATATGAAGGGGGACAACCCAACTTTACAAATGGACACTTTTATACATTGTACCAAAAGTAGATTTATATGTGCAGTAAAGAGTTCAATATACAAGTTGAGTTGTACAAGCTCAGTCGTTCACTGGTGAAAAGTAATTAAGAAATTGAAACTTTTAAACAATACTTTATATCTAATATTATTGATTTTTTTTTTCAATTTTTTGAAAAATAAACAAAATTCTTCTTTCATGATATCAAAAGGAAAACTCATTTATTATCATACATGTATACTGTTCATTTTTAAAGCTGTGATCAGCAGACCCTATTAGATTATACATTTTAAAGAAATATACATGTATAGTTTTTGAAGTGTAAATAAAACAAACAAACAGAATGCCCATTGCTTTAAAATACAATGTAAAAATAGCTGTAGAGAGCTTGTGAAAAGATAAAAGCATACATAGAAAATATTGAAGTATACAGAAATACAACAATAAAGCTGAATACGATATCATACCTACCTGGATCTATATATTATATAGTTTTTATTTACACAAATTGTTTAAGAATTTGTACTATCAACATTAAATTCTTAATTTCATATACCAGTATAGACAAAAACATACATAATTATACCTAACATTTCTATGTTGAGACTAATTTTGGCAATGGATAAATGAATATGCCAAGTTGATGAAAGGGGGACAACTCAAGGTGAACTAAATATATTGCAATGATTCTGTAAGAGTTAATTCCCTTTGCAAAGATAATTGTAATGAGATCATTGTATAGAACAGCAGCACTTATCTCCTTTGTAAGCCTTTATGTATTAAGCAACGTTACAAATGGATTGCTTTCCATCCTTCACACCCACGAAATTACCGGCAGTGACTATGGTGTTTTAATGGACACAACCAAAAGGGCCCACAAAATCACTGGCAGTGACTATGGCATTTTAATGGACTCAACCAAACTGAACAGACACACTGAGACAATCACTTATCAAATCCTTTATTTATGATGATCAGACATAAAAGATCATAAGACTCTTTGAAAGAAAAAGTTAATGACTTAATGATCTTCAAATGCAGTGTTCACCATACACAATGCAAAAGAAAAAGATTCTCTCTTGCCAAAAAATACTAAGCTCCATAGTTCATAAATGAATAATTTATTGATCAAACGGTCATTGCTTTAACCCACTAGCCTGATGCCTGGAACTAGTTAAATTTGATTCAGACTAGTGAAAATTACTAATACTACATAGTCAGGCTAGTTGATGAACTTCTTGACCCATTATTATAAAGAATAATATCTCTGGCTAGTTGTCATGGAAATTTAAAGTTAAGTCTAGAGAAATAAAAATAAAGTAAGAACAAACTTACGGCATGTTTCATCAAAGCATTCTTATCACAGTCAGCATTTATCAGTAATTTACACAGAGGTAAATTATTAGTGGCAGCAGCTATGTGTAGTAATGTTTTACCAACTTTGTTAGTTACATTTACTGCATCTTTATCATTCTTCTGATTGAGGAAATACTTTACAACATCTGAAATCAAAACAGTATGTATTCATACTTATTTAACAATCCCAAATCTCATTGATTGTTTTCTACACTTTTCAATAAATACAGTTCATTTAAAAAGGTTAATCAAGCTTTTTTTGCAAATTTTACTATCTTAAAATGGTAAAGTCTGAATTTTAACTCTTAGCCATAACACACCAGACGCATGTTCAGTAACTACTGTTAGCGAATGTTAAGGGTACTTGTTCAATTACCCCGAACATTCAAAAACGTTCCGTAATGTTAGGGTTGGAACAACTCAACCAGAAGACAACTCAACCCGTGAATAACTCAATTCAACTGGGGACAACTCAACCCGTTAGTATGGGATTGAGTTGTCTCGGGTTGAGTCGTCTTTGGGTTGAGTTGTTCCAACCCTAACATTACGGAACGTTTTTGAATGTTCGGGGTAATTGAACAAGCCACTGTAAAAAAGTATGCCAGAGTTCTTGTATAATATATACAATATATATCATTGTTACCAAAATAAAATGATTATTACAGTGACTTCATGCCAGGTAAGATGTCCAGACCTACATTTTCTTGAATTTACAAATACACTTGCACAAGAACCCAAATTCAAATTAGCTGTCAAGGGTCTGATGGCTTCAGGCATACAATTTTGAAAACTGGGGCCAGGGCCATCCTATGGCTAGGTTTTCAGGTGACTGAAGCCCCCCCCCCCGAGACCCCCTGAATCTCCACAAACATGCTATTTTCATGATAAACACATACACCATTATGAGATTGCTAATGCTTCTTTATGTCATAGAAATTTTCAGATTTTAGGCAATGAAAAAGGGCTGAAAATTTATCTTCTGTTAAATATACATTAATTTGTACATGTGACAAACGCTGAACGCATATGATTTGACATGACTGGTAATAAGTAAACTAATCTAGAACTCTTATTGTTAAATATTATTCAACAGTCAGTGATGCATACATTAACCCCACTGATTTAAATACTCAACATTTGTTCAATAATTCCTGTACATAAATACAGATATCGTTTTCTATTGATCATAAGTACAGAAGCACTGAAGTGAAAATTTAAATCAGTGAGGTTAATGTACGGTAATATATGTGGCACTGACAGTGGAATAATATTTAACAATGCAGTTGTATTATAATAAAAGTAAACCCAGGTCAATAGCACAGTTGGTAGCGCGCCGGGATTTGGAATCTCGTGCTCGAGGGGGTGCGGGTTCGAATCCCACCAGGGAGGTTATACCCTTTCATGAAAATTTGACAATAATGTCGATTTTCCTCCATTGGTTAGATAATATGGAGAAGTTTCCGGCCTTGTGGAAGGGTAGGTGAGTACTGGTTATAGACAATGGTCCAGGAAAGCTAGGTTAGGTGCGCTGGACGCTGTAAAATAACCTAAATTGTGTTGACACGGCGTTAAATCTAGTTTAAAGAAATACATATAATAAAAGTATTACCACTATGTCCTTTCTGTGCAGCTTCATGTATAGGGTAATCTCCCTTGTTATTTTGATGCCATAAATCAGCTCCTTCTTTCTCTAATAATTTAACTGTATCAAGACTTCCTTTGATGGATGCACAATGTACTGGACTGAAAATATACAAACATTTTATCATTGATTATTTATAAACACCTTGTTTCTTTTAAATGAAGTGCCATCCAAAATTACCCCAAAACTTGTAAAAAGCTGCTTTTATTATTACAATTAAATTTATTTTGATTGTATTTAAGTATAAGGATCATAATTATAATCAATTTTAACAATTAAAAGTAGAATAATGATACTTCATACAATTTTCGTGGTTTTATGACATGTACATAAGATATGTTTGTAATTTCTCAAGTATTGCTTAAAATTTAAACTCAAATCAGTGAAATCACACATTTTAAAACAAGCAAAGGTAATTCTAAACAGTGCTGAAAATAAAGCAGTAAGAGTGCTATAATATTTTATTCAAATTTTGTATCATTAAAATCTGGCCAAAATTAAAGTCTATAAATTCTCTGAGATGCATACAAATTGCACTGTGTTTTTACAACATATACTATAGGGCGTGCTCAATTGGGCTGTCAGAACTGTGCCAGCCCAGAATCAAATCCGACTCTTCCACAGAAACAGCCAAACAAGTGAAATTAAATGTCTGAACTGAATCAAAAGGCAATAACCATAGCAAATATACTCGCTTCTTACTTTATATATAGCAAATAGTGAAATAGTTATTGTAAACAATCAGGCTAAAGTAAAACTTTAACAACAATCGCTTTCAAAACACCAAACTCAGATGTTTGCAGGGATGCTGCCGCCATATTGGGTATGAATAAACCGCAACCGATTCCGTTCACACCATCTATTTCGATGGAATTTATATACTAAATAGAACATCAATTTCGATGAAATGAGTAGAACACTGCCAGAACACAGTTCTGATGCACTCGATTGGAGTTCTCCCAGTTCTAACAGTCGGAATTTCCAATTGAGCACAATCATAGTTCGTAACTTGCTGCATCAACATAAAGTAGCCATGGTTACATAAAGTATCCATTGCCTGTTAATTTCTGATGAATTTCAAAGAGAACATGTGAACATTTAATGAATATGAGCAAGAAAAACACACAATTTGCAAAGGTTCATAAAAAAGCTCTAAAATATGACATTTTTTAGATTAAGAAACAATCACCTTCCTAGCCTTTTACAAAAGAGATACCAAAATATTTGAATTATCCTATACAAATTCAATCTCCGCAATCAGTTATCCTAATGACTGCTACATTAGTAAGTAGGCAAGTGGAGCATTTTAGATTCGGTTTTAATCGAATTGGTACACACCATTAATAGACTTCCAGAAATATCATGAATATAAAAAACAAAGTACCAAAGAAAAATACTTATTAACAAAATTAATATCATAAGGAACATAGAAATCCTAAATTCCAGAAAAATAAATAATGCTTACTAATGCTTATCCAAAATGTTACCGTCTTTGATAAAATTTTGAAAATCCTAAACTCCAAAATAACTAATGCTTATCCAAAATGCTATGGTCTTTGATAAAACTTAAAATTCTTAAAGTATTGTAAGTATATTTATATAAACAATATATAGATGTAAGATTATCTACAATAGAATTTGATATAGCTACTGTCAATATTTTATCAACTTTTCTTAAAGTAACAAGTCATGACCTTTGTAACCCCATACAGAAATTTAAGGTAACTTAAGTATTTAACACAATACTGACCACTATTTTCATTATGAACATTTATATCTTACTTTTACATGTGTAACTATTTATTTAATGTTCACTTAGTTACCTACCATGTAAAAACTTGACTTTTTTACAATAAAAATAAAGATTTATAGATGTAACCTACATGTTTTTTATTTTATTTTCATGTATTTAGTACTATTTTACTCAACCATGTTGTCTATTTTCATACTGTATGTACATTGTAACATTTCTGTGTGGACCGTATTGAAAATTGGTTTTAGCCAAATATGTTATCCACATTAAATAAAGTCATCATTATTATTATTATTATTATTATTATTACTATTACTATTACTATTACTATTACTATTACTATTACTATTACTATTACTATTACTATTACTATTACTATTACTATTACTATTACTATTACTATTACTATTACTATTACTATTACTATTACTATTACTACTATTACTACTATTATTACTATTATTATTATTATTATCATTCTATAATTTAGTCATACTATTTCAGGATCAAATGGGATGTACATTTATATCAGTTGTTATCAACCCTTTAAAAAACTTGACTTTTTAAAAACTATTGTTCATGTTTTATAAATTTAGTATAAGAACCATGAAGACATTCATGTAAATTTGATATCTAAAATTTAGAAGAGACGAATAACATAAAGCATACAAAAAATTGCATTGACAATGCATAATAATTATTAACATTACATGTTAACGTTATAACTCGGCAATTGGCGAAACCTTTTAGACGTGAAAACACTGAATTCAATGAAGAAATGTACAATCTTTACGACTGACGTGATATTTAGATACTCAGAACACAATAATTGTATGCAACAACTTTTCAGAAACATTTTGGTATAATTATCATTTGCCTCAGACATTCAATACTTTAAATATGTGGGTTTAATGTACTTGCATGCCTGTTTATAGTGTGAACCAGTGTGACGTCCATGACTTCGTGAAAAAAAAAACGACAACGTCACTAAAGTTACCAGAAAAACAAACAAGAGGCATGAAGGTATCTGCCTGCTAACTTTTATCATAACCAGTGAATACAATGTATAATATTTTTTTCGTTTTTTTCTCCAAGTAAAGTACCAACCCACCTTAAATGGTACACAAACACAGTAATTAGAGTTTGAATTTTTATTCATGTTCAGATGATCTTCACATTGACCAATCAATTCTTTTATGTAATACCAATAGCATCTTAATTTTAGTACATGTAATTTCTATTTTTAGATCAGATTTTCCTAACTATTTTGACTGAGGGTGATTTTGACAGGCTAGGATTAGATGATACATTGAGAGTTGCATCATGATAATTATAATAGCAAAGGTCAACTGGACATGACCCATACTGCGAGCTTATCAGATGTAAAAAAAGCAAGTACCCAAGAAAAGAATTTTAGATTGGGTTTTAATCTGATTGTATAAAACACCAAAGGAACAAAAGGAACAACTTACTTTCTTCCCCTATCATCAACATGGTTCACATTAGCTTTAGCTTTAATCAAAGCTTGTGTACAATCTTTATTGCCTAATGTTATAGCATAAAATAATGGTGTACATTTATTTTTATCTATTTTGTTCACGTCTGCTCCTCCTTTACGCAATACTTCAATACAATCAAAATGTCCACGACTTGCTGCACAGTGTAAGGCTGAAATAAAGGGAGTTTTTTCCTTTAAAATATAACAAAAAATCAAATGTCACATACAAGTAAAAGCTAAAGTATGTTTTATAGTCTACTTGAACATACATGTTTATCCAACTTAACAATTTTGTCTATAACCTGTGATCATTGAAATTTCCTAAGGCAGATGATCTCTCTCAGTACCCATTTACAAATGGGTGGAGCAGAACAACAGTAGGTACATTTTCTTGCTCAAGGAAATTAGCAGTGCCCCTAGTGATGTTCAAACCCAGAAACTCTCGATCCCAAAGAGCCGGTCTTACCACTACTCCTACATGATACAAAGAGCTGTAACTCTGATGTCCCCCAAATAGATTAGTCTTGTTCTTTTAAGACTAATGCAAGAATTCCTATTGACAAATATTTTGACTAGGTATGGTGAAGATTAGATCAAAAATATTTGACTGAGAGAGCTAAGAACAAAAATGCTCAGCCAAGAAGATGGCCATAAAGCAATCACAATAGATTGACTGAAATTTCTCCTAGTGCTAGGAACACTGACGCCTGTGATGCCACTAATAATCAATCTTTTACCCTGTTTTCTATTTCAGAACTAACCTCAGCATAACTATATGACCATGAAAAATCATAAAATAACATAAGATAAAAGAAACTATTTACCCGTCAAATCATCTTGATCTGTAGAATTTATATCAGCTCCTGCCTTCAATAACAATCTACAT
This sequence comes from Mactra quadrangularis, assembly GCA_025267735.1. Taxonomy (NCBI): domain Eukaryota; kingdom Metazoa; phylum Mollusca; class Bivalvia; order Venerida; family Mactridae; genus Mactra; species Mactra quadrangularis. Next base: position 21,916,584 of record CM046301.1, on the reverse strand, counting down.
GAATCAGCGTTACCTATTTAAGTACAATATAATAATAATTAGTTGATACATTATAAATATTATTATTAAACTCTAACACACATTAATCAAAAATGACCTATTACTAAATGCATCAAATTGATAGATTTTCACTTTTGTGAGGTAATATTGCTATTATTATTCATATTAATGTTGAAAACCATTAAAATTTTGTAACCTAGAAAAAATCTACGGAATTAGACTTGCGGCATCTATATAGATAAACCACAGGTGCCAGACCCTAATTTTCCTTATTATAGTATATACAGACTATAGTAAGACAAATTTGGGTCTGGCACCAGTGAGATAAACAGACATGCAACAATGAAATCATAATAACAGTTAAGAGGCAAAGGTACAAGCGCCATTTAATACCTTAACTTCAACAGTAAATTAGCGTCTTTACTCTTATAATGGACTGATGTGGTGGAAAACTTCAAAAGCACTAGCCTTATCTATAATGTTTTATGGTAGTCTAAAGGGTCAAAATATTAACAAGCCCAAGTGTATAAACTGAGATATTTCCCTAGGCTGAATCAATTTTCACTAGCCCAAGGCTCCAGTCTTGTAGGTAAAGGCAAAGACAGTATCTTGGTAACAAATCTTGGCAAGCTCTGCCAATTTTTAAACATAAGTGATTAAGAAAATATCAAAATTCAGGGGAAGTTACTCTTACCTGAACAAGCAGCCCACAGTAAGGGTTGTCTCCCTGCATCATCTAAAACATCTAAATCAACCTTACAATCTATAAACTTTTTAAGAACTTTCTCTGATATTCTAGATTCAGTATTACCAGAGTTAGAACTATTCATCTGTGCAGCATAATGTACAGGATAAGCATGATGATTGTCTGGACTTGACATCTCAGCTTTATTATTGATTAATATATCTAATACCTTCAGATGACCACATACTGAAATAACAGAAAATATATCTTTTTTATTAAGTTTAAAGTCATATTAACACAATCTTTGGTTGTTTTACAGCAGGTAGGATACATAACTTTGCTTTCTTATGCCTCAGTCCCATAAAATCGTGGCTTGTTGTGCACTCGTACGTGCAGATAGCCGTAAGTCGTGGAAAGCCTTGCGTGTTAAGGTGACAGTACGTACATGGCTCAAAACAACACACCTGTATGGAGCCGTAGCTGGAAGATATGCATGTTTAATCCTTACTTTGCCACAATTTTGTTCATGATTTGACTGTGAAACTGATACGTGTATCCTGGGCTCATCTCAGGGACCCTGGTAAAAACGTAACAGTCCATAAGGGTACGCTAGAGTTCGTACAGGTCCTTGTGGAGCTTGATTGCATGGCACCCGTACGGTGCCCTCACGGCTATTTTTATGTTTATGGGACTGTAGCTTTTGACCTTTATTTAAACGGTACTCACCCATGCTTTCACAAGGCTGACAACTTCTCCATGTACATTTTGATTGAGGAAAGTCAACATTATTGTTGAATGCTCATGGAAGGGTATAAATGCCAGCACTGGTTAGGCTAAGCAAGGTGAGCCAGCAACTTACTCAGGATACTTCAACTAACATCATACTTGTAAAACATGGTCATTGGTGGCATGACATACTTCTTACAAACATGTAAAGATTTTTTTTTTACATTTAGCCTAGTTGTGGATGGGTTGATTTGTCCAAAAGTTGAATCGTTGCAGACTTTTCAAAATCTACCATCATTTTTTTAGCTAGAAACTGTATTGTTATTTAGTTGTAATAGAATCAAATGTAGGACCTTACAGCTACTTTAAATTGTATACAATTGCATTTCAATTTAGCTTTAAACACCCTTTTAATGAAAAACTTCTCACTTCTTGAAATCTTTAAGTGGCTCCAATATTCTAAGTAAAAAATGTTTTCAACAATTACCTTCATAAACTTTGGACAATAATTAACAAAACATGTACCTTAGCCCTCTTTGTAAGGAAAAATATTTCAAGGCCTTCATTATAATACATCAAAGAACAAAAGGTGAAAGCAAAATTATTTATCATCTCCAATGGTGACTATTCAAATTGTTTTTATAAATAGATAAAAATGTAAATTAGTCTTTTGGTGACAATTCATTTTTGTTTGTCACCAAAAGACCTAATTTACATTTCTAAAAGGCTAAAGTTTAATTTTAAATGTCATTGGATTAAGTTGAACTGAACAAAAGATAAACAATATGGCAGTAAAAAAGGTCCGCTGACATGATCTAGGTGATACCAAATTAAACTTAAAAAAGGGGGCATTCAAACTGAACTAATGGATTCAACAATTAAGTTTAATTATGAATGATGAAAATCTCAAATAGGCATTTATTGAATTGTCCACCCCCATTCATTTATTACATAAAAAGTGTCTTATATATGTATAAATATTTAACCCTTGCACATTTATTTCACTATTATAAAGCTCTCACAAAATTATTGATTTGGCACTAGACAGAGCACCTACATATAGGATAAAAATCACAATAAAACAGGACCATATTTACAGCATACAAACTAAGTTCCTCAAGAGATATCAAGTTTCCTAGTATACAAAATTGCAAAAGCAGTATTTATTTTCAAATGAGAATATTTATGATTTACGATTAAAAGATCAATGATCATAAAAAAGAATCAAAATCAATATCATTTATATACTTTCAATGATGAGATACAACTTAAATTTGATAGAATAACTCAACCCAAAGTATTTCATCATGCTCATTAAGAATAAGTCAATTCAATTATTAGTATATATAAAAAAACTTAACTTCCACATTTTACTATGTATTCATGATAATAAATTCAGCATTTTTATCAAAAAGTAGGTGAACTGCACTAATTTGGCTGTAAATTTGTATGAGAGGGTGGGTTGGATTTATGCTATAGCAACAATTGGATAGGTCATATCACAGCGGTCAATCAACCTAGTCACCATTCCTGGAAAGGCTAAATCTCTGGATTTAGCTGTTAACCAGTTACAAGGTGCATTCTTTCATCAGTGACTGACAACTGCCCTACATGCTTTATAATCAGTGGTAGGACATGGATCAATTACATGAAAATAGTTTGAAGTATTCATACATATAATGAAGCCAGTACATTACTGAATAATATAACATGATGTAAAAAAAATTCCTTTTTCTGATTTTACTTTATTTTTATGAAATAAATTGTATAGAAGAACTACACATATTTAATTTAAGTTTGAACTAAACATAAAGTGATGTTTTTGGTCTTGGCATTATAAAAACCTGAGTGTTACGCTTATGCAGTAATTTACCATAATGAAAGAAACATGCACTAATTTCCTTCCTTTATTTGCCAAAAATTAAAGACTTTTAATATAATACCTTTCAATTTTGTCAAAACAGAGAACTACTTAAATGTAATAAAATTGACAAATAGAATAAAAATGATGGTGTTATGCCCTTCTTCATTTATTAAGATAAAAAGATAATTTCATGAATTAAGCATACTATGACAAATTTATTTTTTATGAAATGACAGCTTGAAATGAATTTAACTTAAGGAAAAGTCTCATTCAGATAAATGGGTTAATGTATTCTAATTGAGCATTTTATAACAAGTAAAAGAAGGAGTGATTATAAAATGAAAATTATAAAAGCAAATTTTTTTATTTTAACATCTTTTAAGCCAAGTAATAAAGAGTTGCCAACAGGGATAGTATCAAGTAATAGAAAAAACACGCATGCTCATTAACGCCTCTTCCTTCTTTATTTAGAACTTAACAAACATCGACGTCTATAGCCAGTAAGGAAGATAGATAAATCTAAACTTCTACAGAGTATATAAGGTTGAACAAGAAATATCATAAAAAAAATATTCGGCACTATGTAGGGTTCAATTGAAGTATAAATAGTCATATTCCCTGTTCAGTCGTACCGCAAGGAGCATACCACGATGAATGTATAATCAATAAGCATAGTGAGTCACCCATAATACATAGAGAAAATAGTCAGCAACTACTGTCTGTGCGATGCACCTGTTATCACAAATAACCAACAATACCATATCTTTTATCTATTTCTCTATACAGCAAAATAATTTTATTGGGCTAACAGCTATGGTAGAGCAAATTGTATTGGTTAAAAATATAGGTCAAAAGTTGGCTTAGACAGCTGCGCAAAAAAAGGATTTCAAAGGATTTCCATTCCATGAAAAAAATATTTTGCTCATACTGCCAACTCCATCCAATTGCGGGAAAAATACCTAGACTCCTATCCTCAGTAATACAAAACAATACAATATTTCTTATTAGGCTGTAAATCTGAAGAGATAATGGCTTTAAACTAATGATTTCTTAGTTGTACTTTTCATTGTGATTATGCTTTTGGAAGAGTGAGGCAATAGTTCACATTCCAAACTCAAATTAATGGCTTTTTTTCAGTCGAATAAGGTTTGTTGATACCAGATGCATCCGTGCAGAATGAAGTTTTGTTACATATTATTGCTGAAAAGTATGCAACAAAAATTAAGTCCTATGTTTTAAGTACACACATTTTATTTCAACTGCATTTCCCCACAGATTCATCTAGTAAAAACAAAGCTTTTTCTGCAGGAGAAAAGCTAACGACTTGAGTTCCAAAACAAATCTACAAGTGAAATTGATGATTATGATGATAATGATGATGATGATGATGATGATGTTCATGAAGAAGAAGATGATGATGATATTTACCTGCAGCCCAATGTGATAGTTTATGTCCTTCATTGTCATCAGTATGTATGTCAGCTCCTTTCTCCAGTAATAGTTTAATGAGGTTAGTATTGCCCACTAAAACAGCAAGTGCTAGAGCAGTGTAACCTTGTTCATCTTTGACCTCTAGTATAGATTTATCTTTGTCTAGTAACATCTCAGCACATTGTGTCTCTAGGTTGTCAGCACAATGATGTAGAGCTGTTTTACCTGATGTATCTCTAGCCTTCACTGTAGCCTGAGAATATAAATAGATTTTACATTACATTTTTGACATGGTAGAATGGATAGTGGCATAGAAGGGAAAGTGGTCTCGTGGTAACTAGGATATGTTTTAAAAGGAATCAAGAGACCCTGTGGTGCTTTTCACAAAAAGTCTTACGAAGAAAATCTTCGTAAGTCAAAAGCAAGAAACATGAATAATACCCTGATTGTTTGGCTTATCAATTCTAAATAATTATGGAATTGTGTAGAATATTGTACCTTTTGAATATCATATCATCATTATGCTTATTATCAAATTGACTTTGAACTGCTAATTAAATGAAATTTACTAACGAAGATCTTTTTCGTTAGAATTTTTGTGAAAAGCACCACTGAAGTTCAAATAATGCCAGAGCCTAATGCTTGTTTCATTTAACAAGAAATTTACCTGTTTGCTCCACTCCACTTCATAGTCTTTTTGAAAATGTCATGTAAACAAAATTTGTGGTCATTTTAGTGTGACCCCATCACCCAATCTTGCTTTCCAGGACCTTTGTCTATAACAAGTCAAGTTATTTCAAACACCTACCCTTCCACAAGGCCAACAACTTCTCCATATACTTTATTTATGGAGGAAATTAATGTTATTGACCTTCACTAAGATGTAAATGAGAGCTGTGAGGATCACCAGCTTAAAGGTGGTTCAGATGATCAAGGGTATATCATAAAAATTGTAAATTGTCTGAATTTGTTTCTTGAAGCAGAGTGTAACCAATTAAAACTTCATGACTTTTTAATGCACATGCTTCTTAAATAGTTATATTATATGTAAGGCTTACAGGTACACACATGCAGTCTTTTAATTTAGATGGTGGACCATGGACCGAATCTATCGAAATCACCTTCGGTCCAGTGACTTTTAGAATGCTAGTGTCCTGACGATTCACTAAAATTTTGCAATTCTCAAGTTCCATACTCAATAAAAATTGTTTTCTAATGTTATATTGTTCATTTATTCTTTATGACATACTATGCTAAATCAATAATATGGATTGCAAATTTTAACACATTGCCATTCGCTAACATTATTTTTGGTCCAGTTAACTTTCATTCAGTGCAGTAAAAAATTCCATTTTGCTGGACCGAATGTGCAGTACTGACAAAAGTTTGTCATGAAGACTGCACTCATGCTAAATAAAATACATGTTATCCCATGCCCTGGCCATCACCTTAAGATGAAGAAAAATGAAACACTGAATAGAATTTACAATTTTTCTAAAGCAAATCAGAAGTAGGCCAATCAATTAGTAATACACTGCTTAGCCTGAGAAAATATAGAGCCAACTTTATTTAGAACATTTTTTTCTCAGAAAATCCTTTGTTTTAGCAAATCAAAGAAATATGAACAATAAGTAAAGAAGACTTTCAAGTTTATGTCAACATCGCCTGTCTGTAACATTAAAAGAGAGTTGTACAACATACCAGCAGGTCAATGAAACACTAACATATTTAAACAATGGACAATGAGATCAACTGTTGTCTGAAAATACTATATGCAGTAAAATGTTCAAAGAAATACTTTGGTTTCTGTCTCAATGGTTGTAAATGACTCGTCTTATATATGAAAACACTGAGATAAGTTATTTTGCTTCTAGCTGAGTCAGCTGTATTTCAGCAATGTAAAAGGTTCAATGTCGCAACAACTAGGTCTCAAGTTGAAACGTCACCCAATACTCTGCAACAACTTAACTTGGGGCAACAAGTTTTTGCTGCAAGTTGTCTAATGGGGAAACCAAAAATGTAGTAAATAAAATGAGAATCTATAATGTTGCCCAATTTTATCCCTCATTTTCACAATGCCTTTATAGTTGGTCTGGCCATGCTGACATCCAGTGCTATAATTGTAAACAATTGATTTCTGCAATTTAGCCAGAATCAAATCAAACTGGCGGGTATCACGAAAGCCTAAAACTATTTATTGCCTTATACAGTTAGTCATCTCTATAGCTGGACCTCTCGGCACAAACTATAATTGTACCATGTGTATTAAATGGCTTTCAACATGGTACACAAGTGGCCAGGGAATGAGAAGACTATACTTGTCTGTTCAGGTTCTTACTCTTGAAGGTGTCACTGACTCGTAAACTATGAAAATAGAGACAAACTATTAACTATAAACAGTTCTACTTGTCTTTTTATAACTCTCTATTTTCATTAAACAACAATTTGGTTGGGGCAAGAAACGTTTAAAGTAGGCATTTCTGAAAGAGTTGCTGCTATTTTTGAGTTTTCTGCAGATAAAAATATGTCTGCTGACACAGTTATAATCATCAATTTTCAGAATTTGCCAACAACACAAAAATTTTAGGAACAAATCAATCTCATTGAAAAAACCTAGAATTTGGACCCTGCTGCAATTGCCATCTATAAAAGGTAATTGAATTAAGATATTTACCCCATTTTCTAATAAATGCTTGAGTTGTTCAGAATTTCCATTTTGACAGGCAATGATGACAGGCGTCTTATCTTCATCTGCTGGTTGATTCATGATGGCCGTAGAAAAGTTAGGTGAAGTACCGATCACTTTGTGGAAAAATCTGGTGTCATTTAATTCACAACAAAGATATAATATTGAACGACCCTTACAATCAATGGTATCTAGACGAGGGTTGTGTCTGAAATAAAGATACAATAAATACTTGCAAGTACATTACATATTTTTTAGACTTGCCTGTTTTTTGCTGTATCGTTTTTTGGTAAACTTAAATACATTAAAAAGCTTGATGCTGTGATGTGAATATAACCTGAAAAATCTCAATATAAGCAAATATCAACTATTTTTGTGTTATTCTTGGCATAGGTATGTGTGATATAGAATCAATTTTAACTTCTATTTTTCTACACATATACGTAACTTAAAATTGTGGCTTTATTACATGGTGTTGTATGTGCATCAGATACCTCTTTCTACCGGACTAATGATTGTACATTAACAGAATGGTTGTAAGAACTTGGACAAAGAAGACATCAAGAACACATTAGGAGAATACAAGAAACGAGTTTTATGAACGGCTGTTGAGTAAAGCAACAACAATACAAAATAAAACAGATGAGATCATTTTGCAATTCAATGGAGCTTGTATCAAGAACAAGAATTTGATGCAAACCTATCTTTAATTAGAAAGGTTGCTGATTTGGACATCTAATGATGTTAACAAGAAAATTGAGAACATTTTTCAATAATGTATTGAAATGGTATACCAATGCAACAGATGACAGGATACAACTTATTTTTGGCAATACATGAGACATTAGCTGAATTATAAAATCTTAACCATCAAAATGCAAACAAGTCCTTTACCAAAATGTGAACGAAATTTCAAGAAAAATTGAATAATTGGTCTGCATGTAACATACTTTATTAAGATTTATAACTTATCTGACTTAATATAATGCACACCTTTGACAAATAACAGTCAGAGACATGCTAGAAACATTATTGTTTGGTGCTTGGTTGGTATGTTTGAGAATTTTGACTAGAAAATAAACAAAGAATCTATTTGGTATGACCTAAGCTCTGTTACTCTTACAGTGAATCATTTGGTATTTATTGAGAGAACATGTTTTACTTCAACGAGGCTTGTCCATAACAACCTTGTATGTAATAGTTGATTTGCATGTTAAAAGTATATTGAACTAGTCCAAATAATGAGAATACAATTGACAATGTGTCTCAATTGCATAGTTGTTAACTGAAGTTTTTTGTGGCAACATAATAGACTTAAGGAAATCACTAACAAAGCTGCAATGTTACAAACTATCAATAAATGTTTCCTTTTAATTAGGTATTGCGAGAGTAATAGAGTAAGACATGGTATTTCAAAATTTCGATTGTACAGCTTTGAAAAATCAATGTGCGAATTGAATTATGAAATGTCATAGAACCTAGATACCTGGTTCCATATCTAGACAAACTTTAAAATAGAACTTTTATAATAACCATTGTTAAGAAATCTGTATACAGGTTGAAATAAAAAGCAATCACATAGAATATGACTTTTTTATACTTGAGAATCCTCATATTTCAATTTATTAACAATAAACCATTATAGTATTTCATCATAAAATATATTAAACCATTGTTAAATAACCCTCATCATTATAAATATTGCTCAAACAATTAGTGTTTTAATAAAACAACTTGAGGAGAGCTAGACACATAATCAAATTGGATTCCTGGGCAGAGCATACTTTCCTGAAGCTTGTACATGCAATAATTTACAGTCATTTTCCCTCCTACCACTGATTCTAATTATGTAGGACAGTTGTCAGTCATGCGCTTAGTAACTGGATAACACTTTAATCCAGAAGTTAAGCCTTTCCAGGAATGGTAAGTTGACTGAGTCGTCATGATATGACCTATACAATGTATAATCACAATTCACAGAAGAAAAGCTCTTCCAAAAGTCCAACTGTGCACTTTCCATGGTCTAAAGTGCTGGTTAGACTCAAATCAATTTTTATTCATGAATGATTCTACCAGAAACAGTGCTTTATGCAATATATCTTACAAAATGATACATGTTTCCTTTTATGTATTAATTTTTGTGTAAAACCCAAGGAAATTTTTTCATAAACAAACAAAAACACAACCATAACTCATCGACCACCACTAATCCAAAGTTCTAATCTAATTTGGAATAATCCAAAAATTTAATAAAATAACACTCACAATATTATACTCACAAGAAATAATCAAAAAAGACAAATATGGAAATTTAACACTCAAATTCTATAATCTCAGCATTACACGTAACTATGGTTACCATTATAAACACACTTACAAACTTACTTAATTCATTACATGTCTGACTAGAGTTAATCCATAAATTACAACAATTCTCATTAACATTCTATGTAGCAAAGTTAATTAAACAATACAGATTGAATTAAAACAGTAAGATTAGACCATATGAGCACTGAATATAGTTAACTTACAAATAGAAAGTTAATTTATTTCAGTTGGGTTTTGTATTGTTTATGGACAATATGTAATTTGATACCAAACTCTATCCACAGTCATTAAATGAACCGTATACATACATACAATTATACAATTTTATAAAAAAGCAATAAAATGTTTTACTTTTACAATGATATCAAATTAAAAGTTAATAAAACACTTAAAAATGAAACAATGTATTCAATACCATCAAGTGCAAGGGTTTTTGACTTTATTTTAAATGGAATTACTGAAGCAAAAATTGTTCTATTTCACTGATATTTGTTTGTTTGCTTGATAAGATCTTGCTATTTGTTTGTTTACTTGCTCAGATTTTGTTTGTTTGTTTGCTTGTTTATATTGTGTTATTTGTTTGCTTGTTTATATTGTGTTATTTGTTTGCTTGTTTAGATTTTGTTATTTGTTTGCTTGTTTATATTGTGTTATTTGTTTGCTTGTTTAGATTTTGTTATTTGTTTGCTTGTTTATATTGTGTTATTTGTTTGCTTGTTTAGATTTTGTTATTTGTTTGCTTGTTTATATTGTGTTATTTGTTTGCTTGTTTAGATTTTGTTATTTGTTTGCTTGTTTAGATTTTGTTATTTGTTTGCTTGTTAAGATTTTGATATTTGTTTGTTTGCTTGTTTAGATTTTGTTATTTGTTTGCTTGCTTGCTTAGATTTTGTTATTTGTTTGTTTACTTGTTTAGAATAATTATATGTTTGTTTGCTTGTTTGCACAGTTGAAGCGATAATTACAACTGTAATTTAAAGTAGTTTGCTTTTTTCGTTAACACACAGATGATGCAGTTTGTGCAATTGTAGTGTATTTTATCCGATTTAGTATTCTAATGGTTGGTAAATGTAAGAGAAATTTCCCTTGACATTTCTGCTTGTATAATTCCCACAAACCCCATATCCGACAGCGCCGTTAGGGCTTTGATTTTTATGGAACTAGCAATGTTTATGTTCACATAAAACACATGAAGTAACCTTATTGTAGGAATCCTGGATTAAAAGGAAAAGGGTCGTAACTCAATATAAGAAAAAAGTGAGTTATGACCGTTTTCCGCTTAACCTGCAAAAAAACCCGAATGAATGAAACAAACCTTAATTACATTAAGATATGACTATATTAAATCCATTAAAGGTGGCATCCAAGGTACATATTAACATTTTGTATTCAAACATTATTTATCTCCATTTTTATTTTATTCCAAATAAAAGAACAACACTTTCATAATGAATATATCACATAAATAAAACACATATAAACACAACTACATCCAATATCAAAAATTTGAAATTCTAACCAATAATACACAAATGTCTCCAAATTAGCACTAAATTACTTGTATTACACAAATACTATATTACATATATGACCAAAAAAATAACAAAATATTTAAAGTTTATAAAAGTTAACTAGTATATGTCCTGTAGTATGACCAATGTGATTTGTTGATAATGAGTTAATCAATTAAAGCACCTGTCTCATTTTTCAGAAAATAGTATTTCAATGGGGGAAATTCTGTAAATTCTTTAGCTGACCACCCCATGGCCACCCAGCAGTGCTTAAAAAAATCTGTGACAAATTCAGTTGTTGAATCGAATTATTTGATTCTGTATAATTTTCTGTCTCACAATCATCATATGTTTTATTACCTATAATCATTTAATTTACAAATGTATCAGTAATACTGTCCAATCATTCTATTTACCAATTTATCAGTAATGCTATAAGCTGTTTATGTGTCATATTCAACTATAAAATTGTTCATTTTGTCTATTTCTTTTTATGATTTTATTGTTAACTACTGTCCTCACAATAACAGCTTTATTTTATCTATTATCATGTAATCACATGTTTTAACTGCATGCAAGCTGAGTGAAAAATAAAAGAATTGTCCTATTCTGCTTTGTTCTGTTCATTTACTAATGGGCAAGCTATCCCAAACATGAATTATTGTAAACCAAAAAAAGTACATGACTTATTAGGCAAATTTTCTGGACAAACTTTGATTAGGTGAGGTCAACCTATGTTCCAAAACATTTGATTTGAACTTTTTTTATTTCGAATTTTTAATAAAGAATTGATTTTTGAACAAATGATGTTGACTACATGATATATTGGAAAGCAATACAGTATGTTTATTTAAGAAACTATAAACAATATTAATCAAACAAGAATTTCAAGAGCTAATCAATTTGTTTAAAAATAAAAATCCCTTTATTTACACTGACAACCAGAGTTCCTTGTCAAGTCAATATATTTTAGGATCTATATTTTGTATTCTAACTTTAATCTGCATATTCATACTAAAAGTCAAGAATGATCAAGATATTTATATTGAAAATTGAAACAAGAAAGTTAATGTTTGGTTATTTTGTATATTTTCTTTGGTTCGGTTTAATGGCATAGCAACACATAGGTCATATCATGGTGGCCAGTCAACCTACACATGGTTCCTGGATTCCAGCTGTTAACCAGGTATTAGTAGAGAGAATGGCCATAGGAATATTTCTTGACCAAATTCAACCTTAGTATGCCCACCTTGGAATCGAGAGACCTCGTTCAGCTGACTAGAGTGCTACCAACTGAGCTAGCTTGGGGAAATGTATGGTTACTGTTATGCCTCAGTACCATAAAATCGTGACTTGTTACGGACCCGTACGTGCAGACAGTCGTAGGCCGTGGGAAGCCTTGCGTATCAAGGTGACGGTACGCACATGGTACAAAACAACACACCCGTACGGAGCCGTAGCTGGAAAATATGCATGTTCAATGCATACTCAGCCGCGATTTTGTTCACGATTTCACTCAGAAACTGATACGTGTACCCTGGGCTCATCTCACGGGCCCTGAAAAAAACGTAACAGTCCGTACGAGTACGCAAGAGTTCGTACGGGTCCTTGCGGAGCTTGATCGCACGGCGCCCGTACGATGCCCTCACGGCTATTTTTATGTTTATGGGACTGTAGCTTTAAACACAACATACATGTTAGGCTAACAGATAGCAATATTTGTATCTATTGGTATTTGTTTACAACAAATAGATGCCAATACATATACAAGGTAAAAAGCTTACAATAGTTTTTTTGGTTAAATAATTAGGTTACATCAACTTTATAACCAAGCTATAACACAGGTGCTTTAATTTGATTTTGCTAAAAACGCTTAAGGATAGAAAAGGATTAAAGAATTTAATCATAAAAGCCATTTAACTTAATCTTGAAATGAATTTTAAATGCATGACAAAATTGCATAAATTAATTCATAACATTCACTTATATTTTCATTGAGGGAATTAACTTTTAGTTCATTTCACTTATATTCATGGGTAGGTCTGTATTCAATAGAATGTTGTTGATAAACACTGAAAATGTTGTTGCCAAATTTCTTAATTAGATTCAAAATCATATAAATTTTACAGTTTCCTGAACTTGAATGTTAAAACGTTTTAGGAAATAAAAAAAAACATCATTTGATCATGTGATGTTTATTCAAAATTTGTCAAGCTTTTACTTTTGATTAATATAAATCAAAATTAAATTTTAGGTTAATCTCTTACGTCATCACCTATATATGACATCACACTGCGTAATATATTACATAATAGTTATTTTGTAAATAAAATAAACGTTACTTCATATATTATAGTTCAAGAGCATTATCGGAAGCTACTTAATCTTAGGAATTAACGTTGACAGTATATGTTTAAAGATTATTCAAATTCATTAAATTTCCGTGGATTACTGCATGACTTTAATACAATGATCATTTGGCTTTCTGGAATGTACTAAATTGGTAGTATCAAATAGGATAAAGCTACAGTCCCATTAACATAAAAATAGCCGTGAGGGCACCGTACGGGCGCCGGGCGATCAAGCTCCGCAAGAACCCGTACGAACTCTTGCGTACCCGTACGGACTGTAACGTTTTTACCAAGGTCCATGAGATGAGCCATGGATACACGTATCTGTTTCAGAGTCAAATCGTGAACAAAATCGTGGCCAAGTATGGATAAAACATGCATATCTTCCAGCTACGGCTCCGTACGGGTGTGTTGTTTTGTGCCATATGCGTACCGTCACCTTAATACGCAAGGCTTCCCACGGCCTACGACTGTCTGCACGTACGGGTCCGCAACAAGCCACGATTTTATGGGACTGAGGCATAACTTTGTTAAATTGAAGTTATATGTCAGTTAAAAACATTCGGAAAACATTGACTATTATCTACATAGAAATACTTGCGTTGAAAATCACCGAGTATATTTATTTATCGAACTTAGTCGTAAGTGGTTTAACTTGTAAGACAACTACAAACGCCTACATCTACATGACTTAATGCACTATCTTAATATTCAAGAATATCTATAAAATACACAATGATGTCATTTACAAATTTCAAAGCATTAACAACCAACGAAGTGACATTATCTACAAACATTCGGAAACTTCTCGGCCATTCACTACGATCAATCAAGGATTCTCTATAACAGGGATTTGTAACGAAGTCCTTTTTTGAATTTTCACGATCGCCACTGTCTATAACTGGCTAAGACAGGCTGTACAAACTATCCCAGAGTTTAAAAACTTGATTTATATATTTTTTGTACATGTTTTTCGTGCAACTTGTGAATGTTTCTGAAGTTTTTGACAAAAAATTGTTGCACTTATGACTGAAAATATGACCCTAGGTGCTGTAAAATAGGGCTAAAATTGGCGGAACGGCGGAAAAATGCATACTTTTGTGAAACAGTCTGTGAGCGTAATGTACCTCAAAATCAACTAGAAACACATTTTTCCTAACATTTATGTCATTTGAATGGTAGGACTGGTACAAAATTTCATGTGAATATCTTTATTAAAACTTGTTATACTTGTTTTCCGTATAAGCCGAAATAATAGCGACGACAGTGAAATTTTATGAAAATCTATTACATTTACTTATCGTTACACAAATCCCTGTTATATAAAATCCCTGGATGAATGGTCGAGGTGTTCCGAATGTATCTACAACATTAAAAAAACGCAAGACAATTCCCAGTAACTGAAGAACAACCTGTGACAAATCACAGTAAAAACAGATTAAGAGCCAATTTTATCCAAGCTGAAATTCGGATATTATGCTGAGCAAATGAACATTTACGGAGATAGAGAAAACCCGACGTTTTAAGGTTGGAATTAGAAAATCATATTAAATGCCAACGACAATGCCAAGAAGGACTAAGCTACATCTACATCTTTACATTTTGCTGTCAATGACTGACTTTTCTTTTATAGTGCACACGAGGAAAGTTGGAGAGACAGCGAAAGAGAGAAGATAGACCAACTCAGATGAATTCAGCTTTTTAGAGAGTACTTGGACATTAGCCCGATACTAGAGCTTCATTTGGATTTACTTTGTAATAGGAAGGAAGATTCTCTTAAATAAGTATTTTTTGTATTAGACAATCCCCAATAGAAACTCAACGATCTAAGGATTTTCATAGTTCTTGGTTAAACTTGATACAAAAGAAGATGTCACTAAAAGTGCATACTTACTTGAGCAAAAGGTCTAACATTTCGATATGTTTTTGTTTAATGGCATAATAAACAGCTGTTCTTTTCTGTTTTTGTTCTAAACCATTTATATTAGCTCCATGCTCTAGGAGCAGACGACATACGTCTAATTGTTTATGCTTTACAGCAGTGACTAGAGGTGGAACACCATTTTGATCTGCAATATCTACAATCTGAAACAAAACATAAAACACAGATGTTACATCCGAGATATTTGTCTTTAGCAGACGTCATGATTTTAATGTGAAAGAATCCTTGCAATTTGTCAGGTTTTATGAATGGATGACAATTATTGGGGTGTGGGGGGGAACACCATACCCATTTCTTTTGTTTAACTTGACTATACATGCTTCGTACTGAATTTAGCAAGATGGAAAACATAGTGCATTTATCGTTCAACCATTAGCTGACCGCTTTTATCACATAACATCAACATTTATTTTTAATTATTTAGCTTTTCTGGTTATGAATAAGAAATGACTCTAACAAGCAAATCGTTTTAAAGGTGTTAATTTCAGCAATAAATAATTCAACATAGAATATAATTGCAATAGTTAAAGAGCCAGATGCAATTTAAATGTTCTAGAAAACGATTTCGTTCAATATTGCTAAATGTAATTATGATAAGTAAGGAATTATTGAATAGCCACATACATGTATAACGATTACTTGCAAAAGTGTCATCGTTCGTTGATTTAATTCGGAAATTCTGATATGTGAAGTCTTCTACCAACAGTATATGGTAAAGAATTGAATGGCGATATCGGTATCTGTTCGATAGTAGACATGCGATTGTATTCAATGTAAAATTCAAGCAGTGGTCAGTGGTAGGATTAGGAAAATAAACACCAAGGGTTCGAACCACACCAGGAAAACAGCTAATTTCCTACTGCAAGAAAATTACTTGCGAGTGCATTACTTCACTCAGGTTTGAATAAGTAAAAAATCATTTCCTGGCATTAATGTCAAATACCTAAATTCAGAATCAAACAATACAGATAAAAGTCCATAGTATCCTTGAATACATGTATGTATATCCAGTGTTTGTCTCTCGGAACCGTGCCGGTTGCCTATGGCTAACTCTATGAACGTGATATATACAAACCCCAGCCTATATACTTGCCATATTCTATACGATTGATGTTTGAGGTTTGTTATTGTATTGTGATCTACTAAAATGTTTTTTAAAGACCGGGCGTGACCGATTGGTTACGACGCTGGGCTGGTTATCGTTAGATAGCCAGCTTCGCGTTGGTTCGAATCCTATTAAAAACCTTCCAGTTGTTTCATTCAGCAAGAAACTTTATCCTACCAGCTTAGTACATGAGGACCAGGAAGCGGATTCGAGAGTGATTACTCTAAATTGTAAGAACTTGTTTCACAATTGAAAAAAAACGAAGTATACGTATTATAAGTATTTACTTAAAATTATGTAAAAAAAACTCTGGTTACAAAAACTGGTTATTTTGTATTGTTTACTTAATAATTATATTGAATAATCGATTACATCACCAATGTCAATAATAACCAAACATTTCTCACTAAATATCGATTGTCTATAATCATTTTACATTGCCATGAATGCCTGGTACATGTTTCATACATGCAGGTACTGATATAATATCCACTTTCAAAGAAATCTTCAAAGAAGCCCCGTTATGAAACATTTCTATTTTGATAAATCATTATTTGATATTAACTCAAAAAAAGTACTTTTATCCCAGGTAGGAAGCAATGATTAAGGTCTGCGAACCCCCGCCCTATCTCATTAACAAGAAATGTTATGTGGAAACTACATAAAAGTCGGATTTATAATCTTTAACGCAAAAATTACAAAGGGCAATAATCCATAATTAAGCCAGGAAGAGTTGTGGTTTCTGTCTTATTCTGTTCATCACATGGTATGTTATCATTGTATGAAGATTCGTCAAAATCTGACAATAAATGGCAGAGATATATGCTAAATTAAAAACTTTAACGCAATTGTTAACAACACCAGACGCCCGCCCGCCCGCCCGCCCGCCCGCCCGTGTTTTGCTTAACTATAAGCCGAATTTATTCGTTGAAAAATCCGGCTAAAATCATACTTTATCTTAACAAGCCATTACGGATTACGATCCAAATACCTTTATTGGGTAGTTTTATTGGCTAATGACTGTTCATTATGTGACGTCACTGGCACAAACAAAATATCAACCAACGATGACATTTGAACCAGTAAAGTTCTTTAGTTCAACAGCAGCGGAAATGAGTGGAGATACTCTATACTCTAAGGTTATAAAGTGAGATACAATCTGTATCTTAAAAGTAATATAAACACGGGCGCTATATGGGATTTTTATTCTCTTTCCATTTTTAAACAATCAGTTGGGCACTTAAGTCCGTGAAATGTTGTGACTGAGCCGGGGGTAGTGACTAGATGACGCTGTGTGCTTATCTCGAACAATTATCGCAGAGAAATCGCCCAAATATCGTATACATATCGCCCTATTCCAAGTAAACTAGCGCGATTTTAGTGATATTTAATCTGACATTTATCGTAAGATGTTGCCGTACCAACAAAGGCCCGTGCTTTTTTGTTTTTGTTTAGTTTGTTTTAACGCCGTAGCAACGCATTGCATAGGTCATATCACGACGGTCAGTCAATCAAGTCCCCGTTCCTACAGAGGATTAATCGAAGCTGTTTACCAGTTGCTAGGTGCATACTTTCGGCAATGACTAACAACTGTTCTACATTATTTAGAACCAGTGGTAGGAGGGAGAATGGCTTTAGATATTATTTTATGATCAAGCTCCATAAAAGTTTGCCCGGCCCGGGAATTGAAATCATGACCTCTCGATTAGTTGACTATTGACCTACAGACTGAACTAGCCGGGCTTTGAATATATTTATAAACCACATATTATTTCATTACGTGGATTCCACCAAACTCCATAAATAGGTTTTCCAATTTAGATCATACTTGGTTGTATTAGTTGAGAGGAATTAGACAGGTGGCGTAGGCCTTAATGTAACATTGAAACATTATAAAGATATATAGAGTTGTTGCTGTTTCTTCCGGAATTGTTGGATTGGTCATGACAACAATGTACAACAGAGTTAATTGCAACAATCAAGGGGAGTTAATATTTCAAAAGGTGTTCATTTTTCAAATGTAGCTTTTATTAGCTTAACAAAGGTTGCAAGATTGAAATTGAATTTCATTTTAGTTTGAAAACATAGTTTGCATATCTACTTTACATGCCTATCTCATTATTGAATTTACTTTTGAAATAAAGTAACTTACTTTCAAGGACAGTTCCAGGTTTGGATCCAAAAAGCGGGAGTCTGTCCACCTTGTAATGCACAAAACTCATAAACAAAATGTTGAAAAACTTCTACAGTCTAAAGTAAAGGTATTTATTCCCCAGGGAAACCGCTTTTGCTCAGCCTCACAGGGAAAACCTGTTACAATGTAATCCCTCTCTTTGGTATGTATGTCAAAAAGTTATACTGGTTGGATTCAACTGACCACATTCTATATCCCTGATTCTTATTGTATGTAGCTTGTGTTATGCCATAAAACTCATTGTAAAAACAATTATATTTTACAATAGTATTTTACAATGTCTATTATAGGTATAAGACCTCATAAATCTTTCTCCTGACTTTAGATTATCAGATGATGGCTGTTAGAACAATCGAAATGATACAGTAATATGCATATGGTGTAACATGAATGGCTAATACCCACAGAAATACAGAAGCTTCCGAATTCTGAACAATTTCCACGGTCCTATTGTTGTCTAGGATTAATATAAGAGAATACTGTATACTAAAGTGGCTGTTTAATACTGAAATAATGACCAGTGTACACCAGTACATGTTACAAATACTATGCAGAAGACATGGCTTATCAGCACGCTTAAACAATGATTGGCAGTATATAATACCCAACCGGTCCCAATATGGACATAAAATTGCAATTAAAACATCAGAATTTCGGAAAGTCGTCAAATTCAAAATACAGTGAAGTCCCACTATTAGGACCGCGAAATCGATTGTCTTTTTTGCTGAATTGTCTCAGTATAGGAACATTTTTCTCAAATTAATCATTAAAGACTCATATTAACTTCTCAAATTAAATTTTTACACACATTGTGAATGTCATTTCAATGTTGTCAGTCGACCTACCTACCGTCCTGAAATTGCTAAATTGCCAGATATCGCCAAACATCGCAAGATGGTTTTTACAGTGGACATTTACTGTATAATGTCGGTTCTTAAGGTGTTCAACGTCTCAGGTTATACTGTAGTGTGATCCTGGACAATATGATATAATAGTTTTCTATTGATACATGTATATGAATTCCCTTGTGTTGCAATAAATCACAATTATAGCCATGGTGAATACATAACAATACAATGAGTTATAATGGAAATACTAGGAAGATTATGTCTTTGATGTTTTGTGTTCAGTTTTAATTTAAACTGTATTATATTAAATAAATCGAGATCATATGGTTTGGTAACTGTATACCGTAGAGTTATTCATCGTCAAATTGTTTATCACATTTTAATGAAATGAAATGCATTCTATAAAAGCTAGCATATTTTAATGACAAACTTAGACATTGGATCTGACGAGTTTCTTTTTTTAGGGGTGAGGGGGTAACGCCGTAGAATCACATTGTATAGGTTATATCACGGCGGTCAGTTCACCTACTCACTGTTCCTGGAAAGGCTAAATCTCTGAATTAGCTGTTAACCAACTACTAGGCGCCTACTTCCTACTTCTGTCAGTGACTGACTATTGCCCTACATGATTTAGAATCAGTGGTAGGAGGGAGAATGGCCGTAGAAAATTATTTCATGACCAAGCTCTACGAAAGAATGCCCCACCAGAAAATCAAACCTACGATCTCTCGATCAGTAGACTTGTGCGCTATCGACTGGGCAAAAGACAAACTTCAACAGTTGGATAAAATAAAGTCAGTCAAGCATAGACCTAGATCTACGCTATCGAATAGGCAGCCTATCAGATACGAAAGTATGGACATTTCAAATGGTGTTCATACGAAAAGAAGTGGTGAAAAATGCGTAACACACAAGATTTGTTTAACTGAGCATGCTTTATGGAGGAATTTAGTCATAATAAAGATGTTTATGTCAACTTTCTCAGGGTTAGCCAGCCGCTTTGAGCAATGAACTGTTGTAACCAAATGACATGTCGAGTGATACAATCAATTGTTTATAATCACCACTCGATCCCAATCCTGTAACTATGTCTCTAGAAATTCTTATGAAGTTCTTCTCCATGTTCTGCCATGTCCTTACTTGACCAAGCCGTGTATTAGTTATACAAATATGGACTGTTTAAACATTAAGGCTTAATTCTTCTAACTTATTTCAGTGATACAAAGTAATTTAAATTAGGTGGTTATGGTGGCATATTTCTGCGACCAGATAACTAAATAATTAACAAGTTAATTATGTACTTATGTAACTACTTAGGTAACCAGTTAGAGGTTTCAGATAAGTAGTTAGTGATAACAAGTTACATCTTAGCCATCTCAGAGCCCTGATTATGAACATAATTGAAAATGTGTGACGAACAATCAAAATTAAACTTGAAAAGAAGAAACTCTTGATCAAAAGTCAACAAGACCTAAAAGATCATGTTAAGGACATTTGGTACAGCCTACCATTTCGCATATAGGATCCTTGGCTATATTCAGAGCCTATATATATGCCTCCATTCTACGTAGAATCCGACAAGTTATCATCTGCAAGGACAATATCACATAATATTGAAGAATGTTTGCTTAAAGTTGTTTTAAAGTTGATGACTCACTTATGGCTACAGACTGTAGTAAACTACTTATAAATTAGCAATTTTAGTTAAGTGGTAAGTAAACCACTTGATCAACGTGACGTGTTATTTATGTAGTTATCTTTGCTGCCGTAATATGCCATCATATGGTGGCATATTTCTGCCATCAGATAACCACATAACTAACTAGTTAATTAAGAGGTTAACTAGTTACGATAACTAGTTAACCTCTTAAGTTAGTTAAGTGGTTAACTAGTTATCGTAACTAGTTAACCTCTTAATTAACTAGTTAGTTATGTGGTTATCTGATGGCAGAAATATGCAACCATACCATCATATCTAAGTATTTTGTCACGTTACATAAATGTTAATAACCAAATAATAGAGTTTATTCATTTTATAATTTAGCATTTCGCTTAATTCCGAAATTTGAATAAATTCATTTTTTTAATGAATCGTTTTATATGAGAACGTATATCTTTCATTAAATGACCATAACACGTTAGGTGCATTTTTTTTAATTGCCAAGGCATACAGTTTAAAAATAGTTCACAGTAGCCTGTAGTATACGTACCTTATAACGGTTTCAAATATTATGTATGCATCAAATATTTAAAAGAGTAATTTTGAAATTTCGATTGTTGATTTCATAAACCAAACTATTCTCTAAGTTTGGTTGCCGTGTTTATTATAACCAAATATTTACATAAAAATCATTACCATAGTCTAAGGACTACATACTACAATCTATATACTGTTCAATTATTATAAATATATAGTTGTTTTACATGTATAATACATTGGGTTCAATATAGAACTTATATTGTACGTTCCTATTTCAATCGATAAATGCATAGAAACAAAATATAATACAATCTGTGGTGTCATTTTATGTAAACTACTTTTGTGTATCAAAAATATCCGATATTATAATGTCTTTTTTGTGAAATAGTTCAATTCAACAACAGGTTAAATGAGGATTTCGATATTCAAAACATTCGGTAGTATTACGTCGCTTGTAAATTTCAAGTGTTTAAGAAATGGCAGACAGGACCTGAAAGATTCACAGATCTTGGTATTCAATTCCATTGAAAGAACAAAATTCTTTGTACTTTTTTAAAAACGAATTTTCTTTTATTATATCGTATAATAGATGTATTCACGATTCTTCAATGAGTGGTTGCCATCATACGATCTATACAAATTTAATATCATACGAGAAAACTGAACATTCGCTCAAAATGGTTATAGCGTAGGTTTGGCCAAAAATGAAACAAAAACTTTTTATCGATTTGTAGAATTAATTAGATTAGTCTAAAATGAATAAAGACGAAATGTGAGTGTAAATAGATTTATAGATTAAATTGAGTGTAAATATATTCATAAATACATTAAAACTGATGCGATAGCACTGAAACAAAATCAATTAGTATAGGTTAATTAAAATATGGAGAGATTTTGATCATATTGTACAAAAGGACGTTCGGAATTCTCAACTGTGACAATATTTAAACTTTAAAGTTTATTTAATTTGACACTATAGATAATATTGTGGTAGAAGGCTTTAATAATTGTCTTCAAGTCTTTTAAATGACTTATTATCTTAATGGTTTGATCTACACCGACTTGGCCCATAATCCACCTACGATGAAACATATTTTGCCCAATGACAAATGTTAATACTAAATAGTATAAGAAACCCAGTCTACCAAAAATGTTAATTGTCTACTTTAAATAGTAAGTTTATACGTATACATTGCCCATGATTTACATTATATGCTAGTAATTGGTATTTAAAGTACAATATACAATGCATCTGGTTGAATTCACAGGGTAGTTAAAATCTGTACTATGAATTTTTAAATACTATATATACTAGTATGTACTAAATACAGAGTAAAGAAGAAATATACAGTGAATGTCACAAACCTTTTTATCATAATCTATAATGGCGGTAACTACATCTTTTAACCCCGATTGAACAGCTAAATGAAAAGGGTTATATCCATCTTGATCAGGCACTGTCACATCGGCCCCTAATTTTAATAATTTATTAACATAGTTATGGTAACGTAAGTACACAGCCCATGACAAAGGAGTTCGATTTGCTTTATCTTTATGATTAATGTTAGCCCCATTTTCTACTAATAATGCTAAACATGAGGCATGGTCCCTGCCAGTGAAGGAGGACCCTTTATCCCTACCCACTTTGACACAATAGGTAACAATATTGGCACCATCTTCGTCAAATTCTTGATCAACACTATTTAAAGCTGCATTTAACTTGGAATGAGTTTTAAACTCATTTAAATATGCTATGAGATTTTTCACTTTTCCATCTGTCACTATTTTCCATAGCTTATCTTCAAGCTGAGTGATTGGTATTTCCAGAGAACGAGCGGATTTGGGTTCTTCCTCGTCCCCCATCTGCCCTAAAGGGCTACGAAACGTATCCTTAATGAATTATATATCCAAGAAATTACTCTTCGAGATTAATCGTTGAGCTCTTCGAAATGTGCTAACAACCATTCTTGGAATGGCCGGTTTAATCCATTAGTCACAAAACTATTTCCATCTGAAATAATATCACTCATAACAACGGCGAAAATATCCGAACGAAAATTGCCTCACTATTGTGTTGAGAGAACTGAATCTTTAGAGAACTTTAATACATGTATTTGTAGATCCAACCTTCGAAACCAATTATATACAACGTATACACTACAATCGTATATTCAGTATTTTAATATCTAATGCCCTTTATAACAGTTCCGTTTACTTCAAATACCTCCGAAACGAAAAAAAGACATTCAGCGTTTTGCCCTAAAAATCCAGATCAGTTTAAAAATCATTAACAATACGTCAATGGTTTATCCACATTTTGGATAGCAATTTAAGGTATATTACTGAACATGTATAGTATATTGACTTATTTAACTTAACACAATGCCATGACAGATATGTACCCGATTGAGAGCGCAAAACGACCAATAATCGAACAATTACTCCGCTAGAAATTATGAATGTTTTAAACCCTCTGTTGACAACTTGGTTCCAGAGTCTGTTGAATTATTGACTAACCGTGGAAGCATAGAAACAATTAAAATACTTTCTTCCAGTGAGCTTAAACATTTGGTAGGTTTATATAGCAACCATAAACAATGGAGATTTTATCTATAATTGACTCGTCCAGATAATATTCTTAAAGTCGGTTCCAGTGCTCGTGGGGCTAAAGGAAACAAAGGCCCATCCACTGAAATTTCAAAATACTTGCGAAATGTGGTTCCAAGTGAGATATAAAATGAAACTTAAATATGTATTGGCCTAAACTCTCGTACCCTTCTTAAATTATTCATTAAGACTGAACCTGAAAAAAAACCATCGAGTCGCTGGTCAGTCCATAGGCGGATCCAGCGGGGGGGGGGGGGGGGTCAGGGGGTCCAAAAACGTACCTGTCTATAAGTGTATTTCTTGACTGTGTCATTTTAAACTTATCATGAAGCAATTTTTCTCGGTGATTAATATAGATTTAAATGGTTATGATATTTTTATTATCAATTTGTTGCATTATTCTGCAAAAAATGTATAATGTTAATGTGTTTTGAAAGTTTGAACCCCCCTAGAAAAGTTCGGACCCCCCTAGAAAAAAATCCTGGATCAGCCCATGCAGTCGACTTCATAATATTTTAACTGAAAAATACACTAAGCGGCGAAATAGTCCAAATGTATAAAACAAAAAAAGAACTGACTTCAGAAACTTTATGTGTAATTTGTAATTGAAAATTTATTCATTAAGATATTGGTAATTTTAATTCAACTGTCAGTGGCGCATACATTAACCCTGCTGATTTAAATACTCGATTACCAGAATTATAGAAATATTGATGTGGGCATTTAAATTAGCGGAGTTAATGAATGCGCCACTGACAGTTGAATAAAATTCATTAATACTAACTTTGATTATGGTATCGAATTAGTTTAACAACACGGTGGAGCTAGAAGAAAACATATAGTATTTTAATATTGTTTATTCAAGAATATATATTTCATACGAGTATTTGTACGTAAGGAGCCGTCGTTACCAAGGTGATTGCAAAACGAACGCTCACATTTAGATGAATGTCCTATTGTTCATAGACAGCAGTCGTAAAATAAATTGTGAATATTAACTGAGTAAATTTGGAAGTTACTATGCAATTACATCCGTTACCATAGCGACAAATCTGGCAGTAAATAAAAGGTTGCCAAAATTTTTGGCCCAAAATGATTATGCCAAAAAGGTTTAACCTAGATAATAAAGTTTAGAACTAATTCGATGGGTATATTCTTTCAATAAGTGGTATGACAAATGGGGTGCTCAGTATACACTTAAAAATATTAATGAAAGATCTTCAACGATCGAGAATTCATATTTGCATAGTCGTTTTAATACAATAAGTACACAAATGCCAAAGAGGTCACAGAAAAACCTTCCCACTTCAGTGGCCCATGTATTACATAGGGTTTAAATGTAATGGTAAACATATAGGGTGGGCGATTTTAAATAATTATAAAAATATTTTGCTAGTAAGTACTGTTAAACTATAGTATGTCCACTACTGTACGTATCGTGTAATATTGAGCCATAAATGGGTAGATTGAGAATAGAGGGTTTGTCAAGACTTTAAAATGATTTTATATTGATTTTGTAACATGATAGAAAAACCCATAGATCGATATAAATATAGCTAGCTCATAGCGACTGCTCTATGAATCGAGTCTCTCTCTCTCTAATGATTTACATAGTTTATTCATGCCTGGTTATTGCCTATTTATATACTTAGTTCATTTGTTTTGTGGTAACTTCGATTTTTAATATTCCTCGAGTTGTTCATGCTGTGCAGTGTCTTGTCGCTCAGTTTCATAGTTTTTGTATACATTCAACTCTAAACTAAAAGAGTATTATAGAAACATAGTTGTTACTTTTTACTACGAGCTTTTCTATGATTCCAATTAAAGGAGTACGTGTTTCTATAAAAACTAATAGAAACTTTTATCTGTTAATGTCCGTTCTAAGAATGTCCATAAATATTTAATACGGCACAATATATGATAACCATTATATAAAGAGATGAATCTAAGTCAATGAACGCAACGTCATTTTAGGACTAAATACAGGTTTATGTTGTTTCTAACTTTGAAAGATGCTCTCATGAAATACAGTGCCCTCCAAAAGTTCTTGGACAAAATCTTGGGTTTTAAGATAAACTGATTCATCTTTATTCATGAATATAAGTAAGAAAGAGTCATCTGAGCAAATTCTAAAGTCAGCATTGATTAGTTTATAAACATATGATTTAAACAAATTGAATGTTACATGTTACATGTATATCTTTGCAGATGATCACCGAGGTTGTTCCTAATGGAAAAAAAACGCAGAATTGAAACACCATTATTTTTACAAATTATCAATTTAAACCATTATTTTTTTATCTTTATATACGTTTGAGCATCATAATTTACATCAAGAAGACTCAATATATAGAAAATATTGAAATTTAAAAGAAAAAAATGGGGAAAAACTCAGTTCTCTGAGTGACGAATTTACTTGTGGTGGCAGTGGTTATTGATTTAATAAAGGGAAATAACCGCTGCGGGGAGTTTATCTGGTTCGATATTGAATATCGAGCGTCGAATAATGTGCCAAGTTATTGGAGCTGGTGGTTATCTGCCTCACTCAATAAGATGTATACAACTTTTATGTTCAATACTACTTACCTCTGAAATGGATTGTTTCATTTTTTATGGTTACCCAAACACGTTTAGTTATTTTGTACGAACTATACATGTAATACTTTCTGAGCATATAGACTACACAAACTTTCATGTTGAAAATTTCGAGCAATTTAATAATTTCAAGTTTTGAAAATAAAAAGCGACCCATTTTGACAAGTGTAGTTCTAAATCCTTTTTCTTGTTTTCTTTTTTCATTTTCGTTTTTATTTAAACTCGTATTTCCTAATTATGCATATGATTGTGAAGCGCTTTTGAACATATATTCAATATGAAAAGAGCGCTATACAAATGCGGTATATAATAATAATAATAAATAAATAAATTCACAAACTAAATTGAAGGAAATGTTGTAAAGGACATTCTAGAACCTAGATTATCCATTTTTATTATAACATAATCTGTTCGAAAAGGCCAGAGCTGATATGAGATTTGCATTTTATATACATTTATACTAATTGTAGCTTCATCGTAAAGCAACTTCTACAATTACATGTGAAGTTACTGTTGAGTTTATTTTCGTACCAACGGATCTACACCAACTTAATCACTCTATATCAAATAATATGTAATAAACCGTAAACCGTATATATTGTCAGTTTTCTGATCTTAACACACAAGGATTTCAAATTGTTTCATTTTCATTGAGCTGTGTCTAAATTGAGCCTGCTACGTCATATGTCCCAATAAAGATGTATGCTGTACTGCTGTACTGCCGAAAATTCTGGCAGTAGGGCTGTACTGCTGTACTGCCGAAAATTCTGGCAGTAGGGCTGTACTGCTGTACTGCCGTTACTGCTGTCTTCACATACATCAATATAGTTACTAGTAGTTATGATTGATTGACTCGTAAATAAAGCTTAATAATGCTAAAGAAATATTGATATTATCTGTCACTGCAAGTGACGTCCACAGGATAGCAAGAAATATCAAATCTTATAAGTTGAAAGGACAACAAAAATGTCTACTATGTGTAGTGAGTGACAAATGGCTGGTACTTGTAAGAGATGAATACTTGAAAAAGGGCTTTGAACCATTTTTCCTGGTTATATATTGCTTACAGTTACAACAAATAGCAGAGCTATTGAAGACAAGCTAATAAATACAACAGGTTTTTTTATCAAAACAAAAATCGAAGCAATAGTTTTTATCTTGTGAAAGGTAGTGTTGAGATCACTAACGTAGAAAGACGATAAATTGACATTTTTAATATACCCTTTTTTCATGATTTTTTCGTTTTTATGAAATATAATTTCCATTTTAAAAAAAATCATCTTTACAAAATATTGTTTTGTTTAAATGAACTATTGTTTCGATTTTACATAGTATTATGATTAAGTGGATCATCAATATTTGTTTTAAAGAAAGAAAAATAAACATTAGTGATTTGTGTAACATTATCTAATGTCATAAACTTTATTCAATGTTGGCAAGTTTCACTTAAGCTTGACTTTCTAGAATTAACATGCTCGTGCAATAACAAAAGCCCTCTAATGTTGTATGCCTAGAGACTGCCTCACAATAGAAACCTTCGGAGAATTCTAGATTGTACCTTAAAGATAATACCTTGTATCATTATTGATTAAACAAGCATTTGAAGATAATTGTTGATACAGATAAAGATGAATGATGCTATCAGAATGATTACAGACCGTATCAATTAAAATAGGATTAGATAATTGATTTTTATTTGTTAATAAATAAAGATGAATAAAGTCCATCAATTAATAAAGTTATAAAATGATCACCATTAAAACGTTCTCATACTGCAGGGGCGGATCCAGGATTTTTTTCTAGGGGGGGGGGGTCTGAACTTTTCTAGGGGGTCCAAACTTTTCTAGGGGGTCCGAACCTCGAGCCACAACATACACATTTTACAGAAAAAAATGCAACATATTGATAATGAAAACTACATAACCATTAAATCTTTGTTAAGCACCGAGAAAAATTGCTTCATGCTACTTAAAAACGACTTACTTGCAAGAAATACACTAATGGACAGGTACATTTTCCAAATTCTAGGGGTCATGATTAACTTCTTATTGAAGTGTATACATCTATATCTGATGATATAAGAGTTGAATTTAATATTTTGTATTATACCAAGAATCATTGCAAAAGGTTTCGAATTGAGACATAACATTTTAATACCAACAATATATACTCCCACTACATAACGAACATTTTAATCATGGTTGTACACCTTGTCATTCTAAACTTTTATTGACCAACATTTCATTCATTTGCTTAGTTCAACCGTGTCTATTAAATTACAGACACAAGTTCACAAAATTCTTTAGGCAGTGCTAATTAAGAATAGGAGACCAATACGGCATTTTAAAATTTATGTGAAAGATTTCATCAGTTAAATAAATATACCCTTCAAGAAATTACCTGATTAGACAGTCTATGCTAGCCTTAGCTAATATCTCAAGCATTTTAAATAGCATATACATGTATCATAACCATTTTATGTGAAAGCAATGTCGATTTACAATTACAGTACATGATTTGATAACATCTTTCTTTCTAAAAATTATGTTTATCAAAATCCGGGTCGGTAGGGCTCCCCGATATGGAATCTAGTGTCCTGAAGGGGGTACGGGTTCGAAACCCACCCAGGGAGGTTATACCCTTCCATGAAAATTTGACAATGATGTCAATTTTCCTAAATTAATGAGGTATATGGAGAATTTTTCGGCCTTGTGAAAAGGTAGGCGAGTACTGGTTATAGACAAGGGTCCAGGAAAGCTAGGTTAGGTGCGCTGGATGTTGTAAAATGACCAAAAATGTGTTGACACGGCATAACAACCCAATAAAGAAAGAAAGTAAAGTTTATCAAAGAAACCAGACATTTTCAAGTTATATATTCAGTCAAAGTTAACAAATTTTTTATCAGCTAAGTTTCCATTACAAAAGCATTATGCAGACAACGAAATTAGGGTATGTTGCCCGAACTAGACATTGGTTGTCCCGGGCAACTAGACACCCACTAATTTCATACACTGATTATGTCTAGTCATTTATGTTTCTGTCACCAAATCTTCTCTTCAAAATAACAACAAGACTTATGTTAATATCACAATTTGTTTTGTTTATTCAGAAATTATACATGTACATTAATATACCAGTGTACATCATATAAATCATACATTTGTTCTAAGGGACACAACTCAAATATACCACTACTCTCTTATTAATTTTAAAGGTACTAGTTCATAGCTTTGGTTTACTTTTTCCTTATTTTCAAAATACCATTCAGCATCTGTAATTGTGTCAAAAAATCAATTCTTATTATTTTAAGAAAAAACTGACCTATAGGTTGCAAGAAATAATACAATAAAAGTTAAAATTTTTAAATGCACTAAAATTGTCTGTACCATGACATATGGGTTAGATTTATACAACATGCAACACCATCATTTGTAGTTGAATGTCAATTTGCATTAAAATTATCATTATCAGAACACTACTAAAGTTCTGCTTTCAATGCGTCCATACAATTTTGATAGTCTTAGAAAAATGTTGATATTTAAGTTGAAATCTGTGAATGAGAACCTTTAATTTCCAGACCAAAATCACGTTCTAATCTTCTTGTGAGAGCATGAATATTTACCACACGAAAACATAAATATTGTTTATTTAGAACAATGTTAGTCCAGTTCGGCATCTTCTAGAGTTTTTTGTTCTCTTGTGAATAAATAATACAATAAAATACTGGTATAGTCTTCTATACCTTTCTAGAACACTATCCTGATTTATATAGTAAAAGGTAAAATAATCGTACAGCCCAACTAAATAAAATAAAATGTTTTCACTAGCCTCAATCAAATTTTACTAATCCTCGGCTTTGGGCTTGTAGGTTAAGGTGATGACTGAAATTAAGTTGTTTTAAATAAGGTATACATTCTAGCAGTGTTTATTTTCCATAATTATGGCATAATATATGTAGATGTTTATCATGATTATGCTACAACATGTACAAGCACTGCATTCACACCCTGGTGGCAAGTTAACCATTCCAATGCACTTACAACTGAATAAATACATATCTTGTCATGGAATAGTTTCAAAGTAACAAGCTGCTTACAACAAATGTATATTAAAAATACTTAAGAATCGATAAATATCTGGGACTTTGATCATAAAATTCTGAAACAAACTTCATACTCAAATAATATTTTTGCTCTTAAGAAATATCTTTATAGAAAAACAAGCAATACATGAAATACCTTATAAATTGAAAGCAATAAATAAGAAATACTCATTATCAAATTGAAGACAGTGTCCATTCTCTAGTTTTATAACCCTTGGCACAGGTAGTTGCAGTGTTTGACATTTTTTAGATACAGATTTGCAGTCCAAGATCAAGATAAACAATGCATAGAAACTTAAGTTTAAGTAAGAATATGGAAATTTACAGGGATCCAGAAAGAATCCTTAGCTAAGCAATGCTGGGATTTCTCCCAAGTTTTTGGGGTCCTTGGACACTGCTGGGACACTGTTAGAGTCAAACCTTGGTAGTTGTGTAAACAATATTACAAAAATTCAAATTGAAAAAAAAACTAACAAATTGTTATAATTAAGGAATAGATTTAAGACTTTGTAAAGCATCTGATGATGATTTGATAAGTTGACAAAGTTGTATACTATATTCAACACTGTTAGATTTCTTCAGTTCATCTGTAGCCCACTGTATCGTATCACATAATGTTCCTTCTGTAACATTAAAACTAGGATTTGTACTATTTACTGTTCTAAGGGGGACAACTCTTGATGTAACATCTTGTGATGATTGTAGAAGAGTTGGTGTATTGGTTACCGTGGAAACAGAATGTGTTGTTGTTGTTGTAGGTTTAGGTCTAGCCATATATGATAAATCAGTATCTGTTACATCTGGTACACTACCTTCAAGTATCTGACATCTAGCTGCATCCTGGCTTAATACTGTAATACACAATAAGGTCATGCAAAATTGGAATTTTGTAAAGGGTCAAATCAAGTTTGACAAACCTAGGTACCTATTCACAAAAACACACAATCCAAAAGCGAAAACACAAACATTTTACCATAAAAACAATGCATTATATACATTTTTTAATGCAAAGCATCATCATAATATGAAACAATGGTCTGAATTACTTATGAAATGACAGGTTTAACTTAAAACATATATTTTTTTATATAAAATGACCAGTGTTTTTTTCACGTAAAATACATATTGTATTAATGGCACATCTATGGAAATATTGTCACAACATATTTGTGCGGAACACATTTTCCCCCAATAGAAATCATCATTATCGAATCCCAGAGCATTGGAATTATTTAAGAAAACTTCACTATTAATGTTTGGCCTAATATACTATAACCATAGGTGGGCGGCTTGGTTCCAAGACAAAAACACTGTATATACACATAAGGTTTATTATTCTCTGGCAGCGGTTTCCTTTAGGCAGTGTTTGCCATCCAGATATATTTAAATTATAATCAATGTAAATACATATTATGTAGTCACTTGTTTTATGTTTATGGCATTTAAATAAATGCCCATTATCAATCAATCAATTTTGTGTTAGTGTTATAACTTATTCAACACTAGTTAAACCCAGTCAGTGTTTTCCTAATTTTGTACAATACATAAATACATAATATAAGGCATATTAATAAGAAAATGGTAGAATTTTAAGTTCAATTAGTGACCAGTTTCACCATTATGAATCATTTCATTCACAGATTTATAAATGCCATGCATAGCTAAGGCTTTGCTCTTTTGAATGACAAACATCTTCTGCATACACCGAAAAATAAATTTATAGTTATTGTATGTTTTATATACTTATTTTGAAACATCAACCCTCTGATGTACCCTGCCTCTTTTATCTGCCTTCCAAACACTTTTCTGACATCTAGTGAGATGCTTGCATTGATCAAATTTGGCTTTAAGTATACAGTATGAACTGTAATTTTCATAAGAATGTCAAATATTTCCAAGTATAAAACACTTCAGTATAAATACTATATAATATATATATAACACTACCTGGGTCATCTTTATCAGTATCTGTGTCAAGTTCTTTACATGCTACACAATAATTTACACCTTGTTTATCTTGTAATAATATTGTCTGAAATATATATAACATTCATTTCACTAATACTATAAATAACATAGGCTTATCATTTACTTAGAAGCTTCAATGAGTTTGAACAGACTTTTAAATACATAACAGTAAAATTCTGTTATAAACACTACTTTGGCTATTGCAAAATCATGCAATATTCATTAATTTTTTTAAGTCCCAATTACTGAATTTAAGACGGGAAGGCTCCATATATAAAGAACATTTCATTATCAAGATTATTGATTTTGACAGTTCCAACAGTGGAACTTA
Source organism: Mactra quadrangularis (assembly GCA_025267735.1). Classification (NCBI taxonomy): domain Eukaryota; kingdom Metazoa; phylum Mollusca; class Bivalvia; order Venerida; family Mactridae; genus Mactra; species Mactra quadrangularis. The sequence goes on along the minus strand of CM046301.1, from coordinate 21,883,110 downwards.
ACAGCACTTTAGTTTTAAGTGTAAATGTGCTAATTAAATCTGTACCAACATTGACAACTATAGTCAATACTAAATGCATGCAGTATACGAGGGGTGTCCCAGTAAATCGTGGACTCTGTTTATGGCGGAAAAATTACGCGCAACTTTTGCACCAACTTTTAACTGCCAGTAAATGCATGTGTTGTGAGTTAGTATGCTAAATTTTAGACGGTTAATTAAAAAATAAAAGTTTTGCTTCAATTTATAAGACACTAGGTATGACAACGCGGCACAAGCCAACGTCATGTTAAGACGTCAGGTCTATGATATCATTTTTATTCACTCTCCAAGTTTGCCTTGTTGTGAACAGTGACAAATACTGGCAATGTATTTACTTCAACAAATTTGTTTTTGTCTTACTTTTGTTACAAATTTGTGACATCAGTCTCAAAATATTAGTATGGTCAATGATGTAATGGTCCACTGTTTAATTTATCCAACTTAATTTTGAATAACACTTTCAGCAGTTTTTGGTACGGTAAATTCAGTGGATATATTTCACAATGAATAACTACTCCACCATATAGAGTATGCACAATGTATACTTAATGATTCATTTTGTCTGTCTATATATTTAAATTCAAATTTATACCCATCCATGTTGTGCCAGGCTGATTATGAAACTGAGTTGCAATTACATAGACTCAATCTTGTCCTGACATCACCTTATCTCGTTGATGTCACAATTTTCGTGTTTCGGTGCAAACGCGTATGACGTATTTTATTATCTGAGATTTGGTGTGATAATACATAGATAATTTCTGCCAATGTCTATGTAAAAATAAAATGCAATTAAAATGTTTAAGTTTAAATTTTGCTGCACACTTGAACTTAGTATGAACGAATATACAAGTGTGAAAGTGATTGCGCCGCATGCACATACCTTGTATTAGCTGAAAATTAAAATGACGCCTTTAATGCAAATACTTTTAGGTCAAATGCTTAATTTGAATAAAAATAAGGCTAACAAACAGTCTTGTAAATTATGATCATCATGAGACGTAAGGAAAAAAAGTTATGGACAAAGTACACGATTTACTGGGACACCCCTCGTTTAACAGTTTAACAATTAAAAATAAGAAAGGGCAGAAATGATAAATGATATTGAACCCTAGATCTAAACCTCCTCCCTAAGATAGAAGTTAGGCATCTGACATTTGATTAATGACATCATAGCACAGCAATGAACAAAGAGCTCTAAATATTGTAGTTAATATTCTCCAAAGGTCATAAAAGAAGTTTAAGTGGAAGCAGCCGGTTTAGTATGGCTTAATTTTATTTTTGTGTCTCCAGTACAAATTGTAGTTTCCTGAATTAAACAATACTTGTGGTAACAGAATAATGAGATAATTGATAACTTCCCTGACAGCATTTGTTTGTCTGGTCATCATTAGATTGGACATTACTTATTGTTAACCAAAGCAGCAGCTTGTAAGATTTCATATGAAAGAATAGAGAGGGTGTGGCCAAGTGGTTACAATGTTGGACTGGTAATCATTAGATAGCCAGTTCTCTGATGGTTTGATTCTTGTCCAGAACCTACCATGTAGTTTCCTTAAGAAACTTTATCCAACTACCTCATTACTGGTGACCAGTAAACAGACTCATAAGTGATTAATAACTAAGTTGTTTATGAAATAAATTAATAATGAATTAGTATAAACAAAAAAGAGACTATAACATACCGAACATTCTGAACAGCAGGAACCTAACATTTTATAACCTTTCAACATGTAATCACCCATCAGTTTACTTATCTTATCTGAACGTTCTCTTCTAGCTTGTATTATCTTCATCTCAGCCTCAGATGGAGGCTGCCATTCATACTCATCATCTAATATAAGAAAATATATTATAACTTAATAAGAAAACATTCATTTTCTATTAATATTTTCACATCAATGGTTCATATATTTGTATGCCTACCTATGAATAAATCTTACACCTTAATTAACACTGATTTTGTCTAGTTGACACAAAAGTTGAAATATCAACATACACTACTGATAGAAACTCTTCTGCATTGATAATTTAGCCATTACAACGAAAATAACTAAGTCATAACTGCCAATGAAGGCTCCAGCACTTTAGCAAAATTTTCAAGAAGCAAGATTCATATTAGCTGATAATGTTATTCATTGATGTTGGCTATATTGATGTGAAGTAGTGCCTACAGATATTTGCGGCAGAGGAACATTTTCAATAAGTTCTGATCAAGGCAGATTTTAATTGCTGAAAAATTGACACTACTTTTGAAGTGTTTTATTGAAGGGTTCCGGGCAATAACTTAGTTATTACGGGAAGTAGCCATACCCGACCCGATACCAGGGTACTCAAGTACTCTTCCCAGCCCTAACTACTGAAGATATTTCTTTTGTATTCATTTCAGATTCAGACTCTGAGTATAATAGTAACTTTATTATAGTTTATAATATAAATTGATTTTGCAACCACTTGAGGAAAACTGTCATTGTCAAATTTTTGTTTCAAGCAAGACATATTTTAAGCTTACAACAAAGATTAAATAACGTAATTATAATCAACAGATTATATACAATATTCATACAATAACAGAAATCAATTAATTTACCCATAGTGATAGTTGATTAGTTCTAGTGAAATCTAAAACACACGTGGGTGATTCCCCTTATATTAGCATAAAGGGAAGTAACCTAAGATAAACTGTGATCGGCCTAAAACCCAGACACACGGGAGGAAAAGCAAAAGCAAATAAATCTTGGGCATCCAATATCAAATACAAGTTTTCATTTTGAAATTCCACAATCACCATCATTATTAACACCAAGAACAAATTAAGACTACCATGGCCATTATTACGAACAAAAGCAAGAACATATAGAAAGCACCATTATCAATCACTTACCTGTACCAAGGGTAAGGGTCCATGTCACTGCACATCATGGGGAGGATATGCAAGTAAATTGATCATAACAGAAGTGCATTCGGTCAATCTGTTGTATGTGATTTATCATTGTAAAACCGTAACACTAGTTACAGAATACATGTTAGCAACTGGAAAGCTCAGTTGGGAGAGCACTCTCCTTGTAAGTGGGGATCCCTAGTCTGGCTGTATATTTTTCTCACCTTGTGACATCTATATTAGAATTGTGTACTGTATAAACCTCCAGGTTTCATATTTTAAAGTTTCTGATGTTTATTCTGACAATTTCCAAGAAGACTGGAATTACTCAGATCCAAAAAAATCTTTCATCCCAAATTTTCACACATATGAATGCCAAATACCTTGGGAACACTAAATTCATTTTTTTGTTAAGTACAATCATCACCTTAAATTTTCTCAAGGACATTATTGTGGTGTCTCATATAACAATAATAATAGACACAACAATTTAACAAGTCTCTAAGACTTCCTAATGCATTTATATTCTGTTACCTTTACAATCAAACATGGTACAACCGTTACTATCAGAGAACTCTGAACAAGTGATCTCTAATACTACAGTGTATGGACATGTACATGTACCATGATACTTCAGTGGTTCTATACATTACACCAGGTCCTATGGTCCTTGATTTTCTCTGGCACTAGCCTGATTGATCATGTTTATACCAATGGAAATGTTCACCAACTAGCCAGAGTCTGCTTCCAGACTATTTGAAATCCGTTATTTTCACCACTGTCCAGCCCAAATAAATTTTTCACTAGACCCCGATTTCAGGCTAGTTGCATGGTGACTTATCAAAGATATTTTGATTTCTTAGACAATCCCTTTTTTCTTCCTCATTAAGTTCAAACTAAATAAAAATAAAACATAAATAAAGTAATAAATTTATTTCTTTTGTAAAAATAAAATATCATTAAATAACAATCACAGCAAAACATCAATATTGGACGGTATAACAACATGGACAGAAGAATATTCCAGAATCCCAGAAACTGAATAAAAAAATATGCATAGAAATTTTAACCATTTTTACAATAAATATACAATTACAATATTTTATTGTGAAAATACTGATAATAATACTTTTATAATAAATGCAGAGAGACACATTTTAATGTAAGCAATAAGAGACTAAGCAGTTATCATTATAAAAAAATAATGGAATGTATAATAAAAGACTCATCAGTCATCACATTTTATAAAGTAAAAAATTAAGATCTACCAGTAGTCAGGAAGTGGCTCTTGTCAACTAACCATACCACATAATTATATGGTTCTAAATTTTTAATAACAGACACACAAATTATCATTACCTATAATTAATGTACAAGGGCATTATAGAACTTGGGCATAAAGAAATTAACATTAAATTCCTAGACAAATTTCTTAGAAAAGTCACAACCTAAGTATATTACCCTCCTTCTTACAGAAGAAATACATGAATCCAACAAAGCATAATCAATTTATATTCATTTTTGATATTGGCACCAAACATACAGTTTGTATGGACTTCAACAGCAGTGTATTTGTAAAGTATGCAGTAAAAAGCATTTTTTGTAGATGTTATATAATAAAATATCACAGTAAGTTATGTAAATATATGGCCAATCAAAAAGTTCAGCAGTTTATGTAAAACACTTATATAGTTCACAAAATCCAAACATGTAAATAAATGGGCTTGACATATCACATAGTTATGGAATGTATATATAGATTCTCTTAAATACAATGTATAATAATTTATAAAACAGTACATTGTAAGTAGTAATAAAGAAATCAAACAACACCCAGCAGTCAAAAACTTATAAAATTTATGTACTTGTGAATAAGTTCAACAATGATGATATTGATAAACTAGTTTGATCAAATTTGAATACATGTACATTATGTATATACATGTTTCACAGATACTAGTGTATAAATGTTTAATGTATTCAGAAGGGAAGGTTCCATAACATAACATAACATTTAACAATGGTAATACAAATGTACATACATTAACCATGCTGATTTAAATACTTACTACAGTATGTATGTACTCACTATTGATAATATAGTATTTAAACCTTCACGGTAAATGTATGCCCAACTAACAGTTGAATAAAATTACCAATAAATGTATCATTGCCTCTAGGAACACTTTATACATGTTACCAGTGATGTATAAAAAGGTCAGAACATAAATAAATTAGCAAATAGAACATAAACACCTGGCCTTTAAAACAGAAATGAACAGATATATTTTACATAGCATATATTACTCTGGAGCACATTTGACCATTTAATGTTAACATAAAAGTCAAACACTTATGTTATCACATAATATGCTTTCAGCAACACCAATATTAAATAGATACTATAACTCTAGATGATAGGTAAAAAACAACTACATTAATAACAATAACACCTTTCCTTGCATCAGAACTCATATTAACAACAGTAGTACATCAATTTTAACTTAAACAGTCATTTATCAAAACACTGTTTTGCTGCTTCCAAAATGTTTTTCTACACAGAAAGTTTTAAAAAAGTTGATATATAAGTTGAAATCTGTGAACAAGCAACTTTGAACAAACAGTATAATAACGAAGATTTTCATCAGGCAGAATGATTTATTCATCAGGTTGACACAATAAAGCCACACCTCTCATGACCCAGAAGTTAGGATCACAAAGTGAAGGTAAGTTAACAGCAGTAACAAAGTTAGTAGAATGTCCAGTAGATGATAATGTACCAGCTCTTTCAGATGTACGATATAATGGACACTCATATATATATGATGGTTTCTCCGTCTGTTGGTCTATATCACCTGTACTCTCAGCTGTTGATTCAGCATATGTACTAGATGGTGCTGAATTAGTCTGTGTATGAAACAACAATAAATACATCAATAAATAAAAAGAAATCTGTATGCACTTTTTATTTGCTTTATTTACCCTATAAGGTCCTGGCTTGGAGCTATCAGCCCAAACAAATACCATTATATCTACCTCAATTTCAAACTCTATCAATATATAGGTATGGAATCTGTAAATAGTTCAGGCAGTACAAATGTATATAAAAATTCAAACAGATTGTCTGCTTTGACAGATTCAGTAATTTAAAAATTCCTTACAGACATCTAAAAACATAACTATTTTCAGCCAACAAGCCAAATGACTGATAAGTGCTGGGAGTTGTGTGTCTAAGTGGTCACATTTAATATATGCCCATGTTAAAATATTTTAAATTTCAAAGCCTCAGATAATTTGCAGAGCCAATCCAAAAATAAAACTTGAACAAATAAAATTTTGAGAAAAATCGATCATTCATCTCACATAACTTCATGTAACATAATTTGAATCATATGCTGAAAGTCAATAAATGCCAATTTCAAAGTTTAGTCAAATGACTCATTGTTTACTTCTTTCATGGGTTAATGTGATTCAGTTTATCCTAAATACATAGACGATATTTGTTTATTTTGGTTTTAGATCGATTTTTGTTTCAAGAGTGAGCTTAGGTTGCAATATTTTCATGAGTGGTGTAGCCACAAGTGAAAATATATCATTAGCTCACAAGTGAAATAAATAGATCTTACACTGAAATAAACAAATTTTCTGTTAATTATATGCTTCAAACTGGCTTTTTTTAAGTTTAAGTATGATATGTCATCAGAAACAGAGCATCCAAACAGTGAAAAATAACAAAAATTTTTTCATTGTTTTAAAACAGTGAAATATCGATTTTTATTTCACCGATAAATCCTAGTATTTGACTGGGAAGTATACAATAAAGGATTTTATCCAAGATTGTTGGTATTGGTGATCTTGTAAGGCTGAAATCTACTGAATTCAGTTCATCTGCACATAAATGACTGACAATGAAATCACACTAAGATTGCCTGATTCAAAGTAAAGTGTGCTAACCATTACACTGGACCAAGACTGCTGCTTCAAGAATAAACAAGAACAATGTTGACTATACAATACCTGAGCTGGTCTAAAGTGTATTTGTGGTAATTTAGAGAATCTTTGTCCTCGTAATGAATCTTGTATACAAGAAGACTCTAGGTCCCATCTAGCACCATCAATATATAAACCAAATATCATCACACCATCATCAGGTGGTTTACTACCCTGTAATACAAAACAGTCATGTCAGACATTGTCTTAAAGTTTTTCAAAAGCTACACATGTCGCAAGATTTTTAACCTTTTACTGGTCAACTCCATGTTTTTAAATATATTTGCCCCTTTTGCTTGGCACCAACCTGCCATGGTAACTGGTGTTTGAGCTCAAATGGCTTTTTCTGTCAGTCAATCACCCAGGGAATAAGTTGGCCAAGTTGCCTATCTGTTGGTCAATTAATAATGAAATAAGAGCACCTTGCAATAGCCATATTATATATTTTGTGTCAAAGTGAAAAATGGCAACTTTTTCCCCATGTCCTGACCAATAAAGGCTTAATGCTGTATTATAGTAAAGTCAAAATTATCAACAAGCCCAAATATATGAAATAAATTTCACTAGTCTAAATCCTTTTTCACTAGTCCTGGGCTTTGGGCTAGTGGTTTAAGGTACTGACTGAGTAAAAAATTTGTAAGCAACAATATTGTAAGTATCATTAGTTGTATTTATTAATTTTGGTTTGGTTGCCATAGCAACAAATTGTATAGGTTATACAAAGGCTATCAATCAACCTACTCATCGTTCCTGCGAGGCTAAATCTCTGGAAGTAGATGTAAACCAGTTACTAGGTGCACACTTCCATTAGTGACTGACTGAATCAGTGGTAGGAGGGAGAAAGCTGTAGAAAATATTTCATGACCAAGCTCCACGAATGTATGCCCCACCCAGGAATTGAACCTACAACTCCACTATCAGTAGACTTACATGCAACTGACTGAGCTTGCTGGGAAACTTTCATTGGTTACAATAAAATGGTTACAGTAAATTCTATTACCTTGAATGCAGCATCTTTAATGTTGAACTTTTCATTAAGATCACTCAATGAGGATATACTATCATTAGTATTTCTTACAACAGTAAATTCAAATTGTAAACTATCCACAGACATTCCAAACTTTCTGGCATGACTTTGTAATACACCAGTCAAAAATCCTGAAAATATGGAGAAAAGTAAAACATTCCAATTCTGAATAAAACAAATGCATGTAAATATTTCAATCCAATGTATGAGAGAAAAGAAATTGCAGTCAGAGAAGCATATGAAATTACCTTCTTTTGCAAATCCAGTTTAGGTGCCATTGATAATTATATAACTCTAAATGCTTTTAATAATAAAACAACGTGTTTAAACCATTGTGGCAAAAATTGTAAAAAATATACAGTACATGTAATGAGAACGTCATCAGGTGGTAGGTTTAAATTTCAGTTTGGACCATGGATTTCATTGCATTACAGACAATATGTATTATCTAGACAACTTAATGTGTGAGCATTATTCAAGGCTTAAATTTGTGTTACATATGAGCAATGCATCTGACTTGACAGGTATGTGAAATATTTGAAACAAGAAGGGTTTATTCATTTATACTAGGTTTAATGCTTAGTCAACACATTTTGGTTATTTCATGGCTTCCAGCGCACCTAACCTACCTTTCCTAGACCCTTGTCTATATCCAGTACTCACCTACCCTTCCACAAGACAGGAAATTTCTCCATTTACCTTATTAATGAAGGAAAATTGACATTATATTCAAATTTTCATGGAAGGGTGTAACCTCCCTTCGTGGGATTTGAACCAATTCCCCCCTTCCAGACACTAGATTCGAAATCCCAGTGCGCTATCACCTGCCCTACTGACCCGGGTTGAAACAATAAAGAAAAATGCCCAACAAAATACCTTGAGGAAAGAAGAACCCAGATAACCAATAACTGTGAGGTTGACATCTAGGTATTTCCATCTCGTCAATGTTAGCAGTAACATTCTTTGATCCTAATACAGGCTTGATAAGTTTCTCCACACTAGTTAACATAAGCTCCGCCCATTGACCAAAGAAATCTATTCTTTGATACAGGTTACTGATCCATGATCCAAGTGGTTTTCTAGACTCATAGGATGCACTCTGTAAATTAAATATAACTTTAATGCTGGCAAACAAATGTAGCATAAAATACATGTAAGTAAGATGCCATTATGATCTCATATTCTGGACTCTGGCTTAGTGAATATAATTGTTGCTCATGTGTTTCAACAACATATTTCAACAACTTGCATGATCTTACCTCATAAGTTCATAAACGCATCCCATTTTACTGTCTGTAATATGGAATCATTGCAAAGACAGTTTGAAGTAAGTAACTAGTAATAATTCAAATCAGAAAATAGCAAGTAATTTACCACAGTTACAAAGCATAACAGTTAGGGCTTAATGGACCTCAGGGTCATGTTTTGTAGAATCTAAGTGATGGACTTTGAGGTGAAGCTACATCCTAAATACAGACTTAAGCCTGCATTATTGATTCTTAACATCATACACGTTAACTATAACAATAACTTTATCAATGGAATAATAGAAAAATATCATATTTTTCAAATGACAAGATGAATCATCTTGACTGTATAAAACCAGAAAAATTATAAAGTCAATTTGAACCAACCTTCCATTTACTGGGAACTTTCTGTGAGAGTAATGCCTCATAGGCTTCCTCTAGTTGTTCAGACATGATTATCTCCCCTTTGATAGCTAACATCAATGATTTCATAGTTGTATGTATAATATGTAATAAATTATTAAATCTATCAATTTCTTGACGTAATACAGTCACCATAGCTGTATCTTTCATCACTGCATCTACAGCTGCTTGTAATACTGTAATAGAAGATCAGTTAACATTTAATAAAATATATCATATCATTGTATTGTAATATGTTGGTGTGTCATTTGGCTAGTCAAAATATAACAAAACTGCCTTTAAAATGGTTATTTCTTGGGTGATTACATTTTTTGGAAGATGAAATATTTTTTCCTTAATTTCAGTATTAATTTTAGACATGTGCCTATTTGTTATTTAGTTCTGATGGAGAATCTGAGAAAAGTCACTATTGACATTGGTTCATAATCAATAGACCAGACCTACTATTGAACCTATCAATTATAAAATTGTTTTGTTCTCTAACTTCTAAGGCTACAACAAGTTGATCATGTGTTCTATAGATTCACTCGCACATTAATTTTGATTGTTTTTACCAAAAAATAGTTTTATTTCCTCGCTCGCTCAAAAAAAATTGGTCAAACCACTATATAAAGCAACTTAATTAAGATTTTTTTCTTCTCTCGCTTGCCTCATTTTTTCCCCAGAAAAATCTGTAGAACATAGTGGTTGGACATCGGCTGAAAATTGAATCGATCATCAGTTGGAATCGGTTTCTGATGTCGATGCGATTCTTCCGATTATAATCGGTTCCTGATAAGTTTGTTTTTGCAAGCATGTTTTACTGTGAATCCTTATAAAATTCATGTACTATTGATTAGGAAATATTTTTTCTTTAGTCAAATGTGTCAAAAACCTAATAAAAATTAGAAACCAAAGAAACCGATAAAAATAAATGATCGATTGCCTAGTTCCCTTGACTAGTATAGTAGCTGTATTTTTGGAACATGAACAAGATATATCAGTGTCCAATACAAGTCAGACACAAATGACATGTATTTAAAACATTTTTAATAACAGTTCAGATACATGAAAATATGTTATTGTCCTTAAATAGCCTATCCTCCTTTCTAACCGATGATCGATTCTGATAAAGTTTAATCGATTATCAGAATCGAAAGCTTCCAACTAGTCATTAATCGATTATTCCTGATCATCGGTACAACACTAGTAGAACATATCAACTTTTTGTGGCCTAAAGCATACATGTATTACGTTTTATATCAGTTTCCTTTCTAATAACCCAATTTTCAATCTTTTGAGTAATTGCATCTAAGATGCATGTTTAAATGCTTAAGCATTTGTGTTTCCAGGTCATATGCAAAAAATTGCGCAGAGGATTTGAAGCAAACAATTTCAACTCGCAGGCTTATTGATTGGACAAAAATGTAACAGTTATTTTAAGCACCATTTGAATCTTTCCAAATTTTTGTCTGCTTCAAAAATTTGACGAAAAAACATGTGTTTGTATACCTTTCAAAGATCATGTGACTATATACCCTGAAAGCGTTAAAAGTATAAAATCTTACTTTTATTTTTATCTTTATCCCTATAATCAGGTAATTCCTTGGTTAGTATATGTTTAACATGTAATGTAAACATAGAAGATCCGGTAGACTGACTTGCTCTAACATCACCTTCAGCTTGTTCTTCTACAGATTCTGGTAATTGTCTTATTATATCTGATGCTAAATCTGACACGATATCATCACTACTCTTCTCGGATCTATAAACAAACACATAAAAATTATACATCAGTCTATGACTGTCAGTGGCCAGTAGTTAAACCCAGCTGATTTAAATACTTGATAATTGTTCAATAATCTCTGTACATAAATAACCACTATACAGTAGTTCTATACCCACAATAAACAAAGAGATTTTCGTATTTATGTATTGTCAAACAAATATTGATTATTTAAATCAGTTGGGTTAATGCAGGGCTCAAATTTAAGCTTGCATACTCGCATTTTGCGAGTGGAATTTGAAAACTGTGAGTAACTTTTATTTCAACTCGCAAATTGAAATCGCCTGAAAAATATTACTGTCTAAGCTAATGAGGCGTAAATCAGCATGGAAACGACCAGATAGATTGATAGTATGATCTTTGGCTCTACTATTCATCTGTATTGCTACATGTTTCAATGAGCGTCGGAAATATAAATGTTCGATATTCTTTGTCTATCCACAATAAGGCCTTCTATAGTTAACTATAGCACTCAGTTGTTTTTATATTGCATATTGGAAAAGTTACACCACTAAAATTTGGAAAACAATTTGAGTGCTTCTTTCATTTTGCGAGTTGATATAAAGTCAACTCGCAAAAATTTAAAAGTACCATTTTTTTGTTAAATTCGATCCCTGGTTAATGTAAGCACCATTTTTTACAGTTGAATAAAATCTAATACTATGCTTCATTTTCAATTTATTTGGATTTAATGCTATTTCAGTTTTCACCTTGACCCACCAGACAGAAGTCTGAGACAAGTAGAGATTACTAATTACATACTGCTAGGCTAGTTGATCTTTTTACTCTTTCTTACATTTTGAAATAAATCAACATTATAGTGCTCGAGAAAATCTAAGGCGATAACTGATATTAAGCAACACATTATTATACTGGCAAAAAGTTTATATTTTCAAAATCTGGAAAATTCCTGAATTTCAAACCTCTAAACACAGGAAAAACTTTGAACTTCAGGACCAAACCAGAAATTGTTACCAATGTCATAATTTTCTTAAAAAATCCCTAAAAACAATAAAATGACAAAAATAAAAGTACTAACCCTATCACACTAAGTGAGAGTCTAGGTTGAACACTAACAATGGTTCCTATTAATTCTTTAGCCTGAAATTCTCTACAAGCTTTCTCGGCATTGTCTGTCATACCAAATATATCAGGCGAGTTATAGTTAGGAAGAGATTCTATATATTTATATACATCGCTAAACGTCATTGAATCCTTTACTGGTTGATATATCTGTAAAAATGTAGAAAACAAGAAAAAATGAGTATTCTGCAATGTTTATGGTATAGAGGATGAATATCACATACGTAAGTAATAAATTGAAATTAGAGCCAGAGACATAGATTGTATCAATGCCTCTGATTAGAGCTCAGAAATCTGAAATCCTTGAAATTCTAAAAGATTCTTGCACTTTCATTTTTGATATTTGAATGCAAAAATCTTAGAATTCCAGTAACCTGTAACTCTAAATGTTTGATTTGGTTCCGCAGGTTATTCAGATTTTTAAAGCTTCTCTGTATTACCGACAACATCAACAGCAACAACATACACATGATAGATGGAGGCCATATAAGTTTCTAGAAAAGGGAGGTAATTAATTAGGTTAAGACAATTTGAACAAAGACTTACTGAGTATATGCACATGTATATTAGTGACATGTAGTTCCTGAATAACACTTTATTAGTAAATGTGGGTTATTTTTAGATGGATATAACATATCCAATAAATTCAGAAAAACTAGAAACTAATAACATGAAAAAAATATTATGGCCATAACTCTAAAAACACTCAAAATAATGATAATATTATTAATAATAATAGTATTACTTCCTGTATGTTAGCATAATTAAAAGATGTAAACTTGGGGTAGCAAAATTTATTAACTGATGAAGGCCTTTGGCCAAAACGTTTTATAATAAAGAGTTAAAATAGAACAGTGGTTATAATTACTATCCCTTCATGGATATAATACAAGTAAATAATAGTATTGTTTAAATTGTAACGCCACAAAAACATTCAAGAATAAATTTTTTACTGATTAAAACACTTGCTTGACACAATGTTTGATATTTTGACTATTGCCAACTTAAAAATCAAATAAAATCTGTTTATGGACAGCCACTATGACTAATGCAGATGTAATAAAATTAAATTGAATAAGGTAAACAAATCTAATAAAATGTCTGATAAAGTTGCTTTAAAGTTTAGCCTACAGAGTAAAGTCTTAATGGCAAGCAAATTTAAATCTATGTGATATTTTTTAAGGACTTGAAGGATAATTCTACCTTGCTGCTAAAAAAGCATATTCTAAGTAATAAAAGAAGCAACAATGAAATCTGTAAAAGGTATTCTAAATAAAATAGAGATATTTAATATAATTTCTTATGCGAAATGCAATTTTTCACTTAAAGAAATAATTTCAGATTTCTATCAAACACTATGCAGTTATTTCATATATATTTTGACTTGGGAACAATCAGACTGTTGGCCCAAGGTAAAGGGGATAGTGTTTTGAACTGTTTTCCGAGATTAAATCCTACAGATTTGATTTCAACTTTATCCTGCACAAGTACATCTCAGTAAAGTTTTTTTCTTGACCCATCAACATGAGATCAGAATCCGCTTTATTAAAGTAGACAAGTGTATTCATATTGACAACAGCCAGAGATAACAGCTTATAAGATATTCTGTTTACAATGTATATACATGGTACATGATATTTTATATATCAAACAGATTACATGACAAAACGGTCCAGGGACCACACATCGCTCACCTCACACTAAGCTCTCAGTGTTTTATTATGAAATCAAGCATGCTAACTGATGCACAATGACATTTAAAAGGACACCATAATGAGCATATGCTTTAGACATCATAGTTTATGCATGATTTCCCTAAATAACCATTGGTAAAGCCAGAATATATTTCCAGGAACTGTTGATGAGACATGGAACAGGAACAAAGATAGGTCACATAAGCTCACCATGAGTCCTATGGGTTCAGGTGAGATAAAATAAGTAGTGTTTATAACAGCAAGCATATTTTGATGATCAACACTATATATTGACTAGTCTAAAAGTTGAAATGAGTAAATTTAGGTAGCAGAATAAAAATGATAGAATGATAATTAAGTAGTAATCAGACTTTAAAGCTCTTGATCTTTCTTACCACAAGTAGAACTGGAGATGATCTATGGCTTTTAGTTAAACAAAAAATTCATATCAACATTTGTCCATAAACTCCAACTTTTATTCATATCCTAATCCTTCCAAAATATCAATGTCTACTACAAATATAGCAGCTTTCTTGGCACTTCACACCATTAAAACAAGGCTTTTGATTGGTTAATGATAAAAATCAGAAGTGAATTGAAAGCAATGCTCTGATTGGTTAATGATTAAAATTCAGAGGCAAGTTACAAGCAAGACTCCGATTGGTTGATTATAAAAAATTAAAACAGAATTAAAAGTTTGTAGTCTCCAGAACTACCTGTGATAGAGAATATGCAATGCTTTAGTCAGATTGATATAAAGATAGAATGCAATAATTTAAAGACAAAAAGCATCATTCATAATAAAAAAGGGGGAAGATAGCATAGAAGAGAACTTTATAATAACAATGTGAACAGTAAACATATTTGTTTGTGATGTAATCAATATAATATCTCACTACTTTCACAGATGATAAAATTAGCTGTAAACAAAAATTGCATTTACAAATGAATATCAGTCACATATTGGAACAAAATAAAACTCACATAATTCAATGTTGCAAGATCTAAGTAAGAAAATTCAAAATTGCAAAATAAAAAAAGTTCTGCAATGTCGACAACTTCTCCATATATCGTATTAATGAAGAAAGTTGACCTTATTTTCTAATTTTCATGGAAGGATATGTCCATTGGGAATAAGACTCAAACCAACAAGGTCTTTGGAGCACTATTTTGGAACTCCAGTGCATATTTTACTGCATGATGGACTCGGGTTTTAATTCACATTGTGTGTAAGATTTTAAAGTAAAGTGTTGTTTGTTTAATGTAAGGATGCTTGAATCATAATATGTTTTCTTTATTTTTCAGTCATTTATGGTGCCAGACTAATCGTACAAACATATTGAACTTCCAATTAACTCATTCTCTCACAAGAAGCCAACATCTTCTCCCCATAATGAGAGCTACAATATTACTGTTTAATACTTAGGGAAGGAAATTCCTAGGCCAGAAATAAAACCAAAATTAATGAGTACAAAATCCAGCCAACTACCAAACTAAATCCCTCTGATGGCAAGTGCTGTAAATTACTTCAATAAATAAATGAAATTAAACCAAAATTTGATAAATCTAGCATCTTAAATAACTCTTAAATCATAGGCCTACCATTGTCATGAGCATTTAACTTTAAAAAGCATGTAAATGTTTTCATTAAACAGGAAGAAGACAATAAAAATGATTTAAAAGTCTGAAACCATACAAACAGTACATGTACTTCTAATAACTCTGAGTAAAATTTAATGTGAATTGGTGATTAAATTTATAGAAATGTAGACACTGAATATAAGATTTAAAAGAGGTTGCCTTCTTAATGTTTCTTTGCATTATTTGGGTAACCCAATCAGGATTTTTAGTTGCATGAATAAAAATCTATTTGACAGAGCACCCAGATGATTGCTAATTTTGTGAACTTCAAATGTATACATGTACATCAGTATTTTAACTTGAGTAAATATTATCTACTTCCTTGGTTATAATAAAACTAAACATTAAACTTTAACATGACAACAACATCAACAGGTAACAAAAAGATATAAACACAAGTAATACATAAAAAGTAGACCTGAAGGAACAGAGGGGGGGGGGGGGGGGCTAATGGGGCTAATAATTCTTAAAATAAATGTGATTTAGGCTAAACAACATTTAGAAAATTACTGATTTCTTCTAAGTGAACAAATCTGCTCCACAAAATAATTAGCCCAAATCTGAAAATGCTTCCTTAAGTCCTGTAATGAGCTTCACAAAGTATTTAAGTATTGAAATTACTCAATACAGAATAAAATTAATTTCAATACATACATGTATATATATGTATAGCTGATAAAATTTACAAGAAACTGTTTATAATTAACGACAAAACCTTACTTAATATGGGACTAGTTTGAATTGTGTTTACATGAACTAAAATACATTAACTTTGACAATACAAATCAAACTTAATCATAAAAGACCATGTAAGTATTAATTATACATAATCTTATAGTAATTAAGTAATTGTACTTAATTTAGATACAAATAACTTGTATCTTTATTGAGAAATCAACATCATAACAACAACAAGTTAGATAACAACAAAAACAACAACAACAAAACTACACACATACATCAGACCAAGGTAGCTACAACTAGGGCTGTGGATCGTTGAGCAAGTGGCGATCCGATCCGAACTACGATTCATGTGTAGCGAATCACGAATAAAACCACGAATCACTTGTTAATAAAAAAACGTACAGAATTTGTGTAATAAAAAGTGTTAGTGAAGAATTACAGGAATTTTTTACTGTAAGGAAAACCATGTAGTCCAAACATGTCTATTGCCAGATGTTTTATGGGCATTTTCAGTGAAAACATTTATGTTTAAATGTGTATCAATTGAATTTTGACACAAGATTGTTCGGTCCCTACATAAATTTAAGTCTACATTAGAAGTGCGAGTCGTTTTCAATTGTAATGAAGCTGAAAATGTTCTTTCTTTTTTTCCAAAAAATAGATCGCGATCCGACAATTGCGGACATGACAAATATTCGTATTCAATTTTCTGGTCGGGATCGCGAATATCCGAGTACTAGGATACTCGCCGCAGCCCTAGCTACAACATTTAAAGGAAATAATATTTTAGTAGAAAACTCATTGCTCATGAATGACAACACTGTGTGAATGATGACATTATGTCATACTGTATATCCAATAGCAATTGTGTATGGAATAGTTCCGAGTACAAACAAAGAAAAAATTCAATAAATGAAAAAAAAAGTTCTTTCGTAACAAAATAGGATATGGATGCTTTAAAATTTTTATGTGCATACTAGACTCCAATGATATTCAAAAACTAATTTACCAATTTGTGGTGAAACCTTATCACCATAAAACAGTTTAATTAGTTAAAACATAATTTTTATATACACGTAGATGTTTCATCATATACAATTTAAAAGCTATATAATGACACACTATTCATAATAAATTTTATAGGTAAAAGTAGTCTGTTTTAATAAGTAAAATGATGTACATACATCTCCTTATTCACCTAAGTTTATATTTTAAAGTGTATAAATATACATGACCTGTTACATGACCTGTTCTCATAAAAGTATAGTTTGACAATATTAACCTGAGCTTGACCTTTATGCAAGAATATATTAAACTCAGTATTTACAGTCTATTTTTGTATTTGTTTGTAAATTGCGCTTTATCAGAAGCTTTCGGTAAAATACACGTACTGAACAATAAATTTAGCTTTCATGACAATAAATACTTTGAAACTGTACCACAATATTGTGGACTTAGGTGATTCCACCCAAAACTAGTGTGTCAAAGCACAATAACATGCCATCTTTACAAAATTGATGAGTAGTCACACAGGTTGTTATAAACAAGTGTATAATCGTATAGACGCATATGTAAACCCACAATTTAATGTAAGTTAAGAGCGTAATTATTATAATTAGATAGTTCAAGCTCAGGTTAATATTGTCACACTATACATGACAAAACAAACTATAAAATGAACACTATTTTTACCTTATTAGGAGAGTAGCTATAATCAGGTAGTAAAGATTCAGCACAGAAGAATCGTCCAAGTAATGAATGTAAACATCTATAATCCCATTCATCAGTAACACGTCCACCATATGTAACACCACCAATCAAATAGGATAATGCTTCCCATGGTATACTTGTATGTTCTGATAGTAACATCTCTAATTGTAATATAGATACCTGAAAGTAAATACAATTATACAAGTACACATGCATGACATTCTCTATACAATAAGTTTGTGTTAACTTTGTAAGGCCACAACAAGATGAAAATTTGTTCTACAGATTTTTCTGGAAAAAAATGGGGCGAGCGAAGAAAAAAAAAAGTCTTTATTCACTTGCTTTATATAGCGGTTTGACCAAATTTTTATGGGCGAGCAAGGAAATAAAAATATTTTTTATGTAAAACCGTCAAAATTAAGGTGCGAGCGAATCCATAGAACATATGATCAATTTGTTGTGGCCTAATTAGCAAATTTACCATTGTCAAAGCTGCTCTTTCACAGTTTTCAACTTGAATTTTCTAAAAAGGAATTTACACATTTTGGAAGCAGATTTCTAATGAGAACAATTATAGAGCAAATTTGCATACAATAGTAACAGACTGGTCATAAGGAAACCGTAATAACCTTGTTAGTGCATGTGACAGTATAGATGATTTTATGCATTTTTTTTACATTTATTTAGTGAGAGTATAGTTTTTACACTAAAAGAAATATCGTTCAATAATAATAACAAAAAATCATTTTTAAGTAAAACCAAACCCCTAAAAATACTTTCAGCTAAATGTTTATATGAATAGGTTACTGAAAAATATTATCATCTAAACCAAATTAATAAAAACAAACCTCAAGATCAGAGTCATTGAACTCATAAGCAATATTCCAACCCAAAGCACCATACTTTCTTCTTTCGTGTATAACACTATTAAACAAACATAAACCAAATAATAATTTCTTCCAAGCATGACCTTTACTCATATCTTCAAACATTTTCTCTGTGATTACACCAGTACCTCCGCTACCAAAGGCACGTAACATGTTTGACTTTAATCCTTGTGGAGGTTCAACTGTCATCTAAAATACAATAAAACACAAAAAAATCATATTAGGTCAGTTTTCTATGGTAATCACTTCCTAACGCTTTATCCTCTGGTATCCTTCTTACACAAAAAGTAATAAATATGTGAAATCAAATCAAGCATATCAGGGGGCGAATGACTAGCCAGAGATATGTTCAGGAAACTGGCCAATGGTATAGAAAAATACACTGCCATTAATGATAGATTTTATTTGTAAATCAAGTTTTTCAAGCAGAAAAAAATCTGTTGTACAGTAGCTGTGTTCAACAAAGTTAAAATCAACTCTGGGTTCCTTACCAAGAGCATTCATGGGGAATAAATGGTCTTTAAAAATACATGTACATATTCTTCTACAACCTTTTCAAAATTGGCACTGCTAATTACATTGAGTAAGAAATATACCATTCAATCCAGGTGTAAATGAGTACAGTGAGGGATCACCTGCCTTAATGTGATTTCAATGATCGGGAATTATCATACAAAGTTGTAACGTTGGCTAAACATGCGTATGGAAGTAGACTTAACACTGCAACTTAACTTTTTTTAGCTGAACTTATTCTAACAAGACAATACACTAAATAGAAGAAACATAAAAAGCTGTGTGTGGTGTAGTGGTTAGCATGTCTGACTTAGAATCCGGAGATAGAGGGTTCAAGCCCATACCCTATACATGAGTTGTCGGCCTCGTTGTAGGGTAAGTTAGTACTGGTGATAGAAAAGTGTTCAGGAAACCTATAGTAGGAAGAGCTGGCCATCATATTATGTGACTTAAATATGTGTTGAATATGACTTTAAAAAGAACAAAAAAAAGAAAACATAAAATACCTTCATTCCAGTTTGTAATATAGATATAGGAAAACTAGGATCAGGTTTAGAACTTAACCATAATCTGAACTGTGGATCTATCTCATCATTACTTGGTCTATTAAAACTGAAAATATAGTACAATAATATGTTGGTTATAATATATGATATAACATGGCTGATAAAGGACTACACAACTCTATGTGTAATAATGTGAAATTATTTTGGACATAATTCTTGTAGAGGCAGCTGGTGATTATTTTTGCATTACTTCGATAACAATTTGCAGTCACCTTTTAAATTAACAATTTGACTAGGTTTTATTGCCAGTTTATCTGATTGGCTGATACAGAACAACTTCTGTCTAAATGTACATGTATATACATGTAGCATGTAAGAGAAAAAATATTAGAGATCTAAGTCTTTTTACAACATCTTTGCTTTCATGCAGTAAAACAAAATAACATAATTACATTATTATCTCAGATTATTTCAGATTTTTTTAGATTTATTATAACCTACAGGTGGTTTAAAATGAGTAAGTATGTTCACATTATACAAGATATAGACCCCAGCTTAAGCATTTAAATAGAAAATAAATGATCAAAAAGTAAAAACAAAATATTTTCAAATAGTTCTATGATCAGACTTTCAGTTATCATGCAAAAGACATTAGTTCAATCAGTATAGTTCTTAGATAAGTCAGTTTGTATTATGACCTTGTCATCTACAACTACATGTACTTAGTATTCATGCATTTTAATAGTCAGTAAGTATTAATTGATATGCATGCTGCATAGAGGAGTTCTTTAATACATATTCAATTATTGCAAATTTCTTTCAATTTCATTATTGCTCATTTCTTTCAATTTCATTATTATATCATACTGTCATCATCATTGTAAATATTGTGGAGGCTCTCAGGGAAGACTGGGCTTGCCCAACTGAGTTGCCTCATTAAATAAAGTTATTATTATTATTATTATTATAAAATAAATGAACTGGAAATACAAGTAATTTCAAGATTTATATTTTCTATATATACTGGACATACAATGCATCTAAAATGCTAAAGAGTTTTAAATTTCATATACACTAAATATAAGTTTCAGCAACCTTATACTTCTGTGTCTATTCTTTAGAATGTTAGGACCATATTTTGTTTTTTACAAAAATTAGTATCTTTATTAAATAAATCTATTTAACGCTAAGGCAATCAAGAAAATGTTGCTTCTTTAGTTGTTTCGCATCATAACTAGCAAAGCCCTAGTTGCATGTCTCTCACTTTAGTCTGAACAACAAAACCTTGCTATCTTCTTTACATGGAACAAAATAATGACAATAGATTAAAAGGCCAGCGGTAAACTAGTCCGAATTGCATGTAAATTTAAGAGCATATATACTAGTTTTGCACTAAACAATCAAATTATATTCAGATATACTTGTATTTTAAAAATCTTATTCTAGTATTTTAAATATCAGACTTATGTAGGATAAAAGTCACACCAATGCCTTTTAAATGTCATACAATTTTTTCAGAATAGCTAGAACAAAACTGTGATCAATTACAACTCAATAATATTTTAAAAACAAAAATGATATGATTAAACATGTAACACATATGTTGACAAATATTGTAGAGATCAAAATTTAATTATACACAAGACTATAGCACATAAAGGGAGTTAACTCAATTTCAAACACTAACAATTATCTATACTGAATTACCTCCCTTTTTATATTAAAAAATCTAGACTTATAGAAGATGGTTATAGCATTAAAACATACTGGATCAACACATATAATAGAGCCTAATACTAAATATTTAATGTAAAACTATAATAACACTATAGTATAATAACACTATAGTACATGTAATAGGCTTAAGCTACAGTCCCATAAACATAAAAATAGCCGCAAGGGAACCATACAGGTGCCATGCGATCAAGCTCCGCAAGGACCTGTACGAAATCTTGCGTACCCGTACGGACTGTTACGTTTTTACCAGGGTCCGTAAGATGAGCCCAGGATACACATATCAGTTTCAGAGTCAAATCGGAACAAAATCGTGGCAGAGTATGGATTGAACTTGCATATCTTCCAGCTACAGCTCCGTACGGGTGTGTTGTTTTGTGCCATGTACGTACCATCACCTTAACACGCAAGTTTCCCAAGACTTATGGCTATCTGCACGTATGGGTCCGCAACAAGCCACGATTTTATGGGACTGAGGCATAATAGGCATTACATACAGAATACATTTAAGACAACATTTGTTTATACTCTACCGGTAAGCTACTTCTAAAACCACAAAGCACCTTTCTACATTAGCTTTATCCATCATTTTCTATTTATATGTTTTAGATTCTATACCAGTAAACCAACATTTCATTTAATTATTTATGGCATCCAACTCACCAACCAAGCTTTCCAAGACAAGTTATGTTTACCAGTACTGACTTAAACTAACTGACATAAACCATTCATAATGAGCTTTGAGGTATTTTTTTTGGACAGAGGCAAAACAGCATCATTGTTATCATTGAAGGACAAGTCACAATCATATTTACACGTTATAAAATACCTATTGAAAGTCTAGTTGACAATGAGCCTATAAAACTATATAATGAGATTATCAACACACACTAACCATCACCATATATGTATACAATATAATATTATACATAATGTGCTACCAACACAATCACTCATATACAAGTGTGCTACCAAGATAAATTGAATACCGTATATTTTCTATATCGTATATCACCTAATGAACGCTCCTACTTTATGTGAAAAAAAAGTCAAAAATACCTAAATGATTTCAAATTAAAAATAAGTCCCCCCCCCAAAAAAAAATGCAATACAGGACCATCTCTTCACTCACTGAATAAGTAAAGAAACTATAAAATGCTATGCCTATGATGTCTCTTTACAAAGCTAGACTAGCAAGAATTTCCCGTTTGAAATTACATTACAGAGGTAAACTTTCTTTACTGTATTTATTGAAGCAATTTCACCATTATTATCTTATACTCTTACAAACGCCTCCCTTTTGGTAAATGTAACGTCCTGGGGGGGGGGGGGGGGGGGGGTAATAGAGAATATACGGTAATACATTTTAACAACAAGAGCATGCATAGGCCAGTTTCATAAGACTCTTTTATGAAAAGAACAGGCAGGTCATGTTTAAATTGATCATATCATTGTTATATGTTACATCTCTTTACAGGCCATTGGAATACTGGGTAATAAAAGAGTTCTGAAAGTTGAATATATAGCTTATCAAACATTTCTGAAAAGCTCTATGAATTTTACCATACCCATACGTCAAATGAAACTGGGATATACATTAAACGTATTCCGTTACAATAATATTGGAAAACATAAAAAATATTCAATATTTTAACAATATCAATAGAAAATTCAGAAATATTTCAACATTAATTTCATGTTCTAACATATGACTATAACGAAAAATAAACTAACTGCACAGGTTGTCCACATTGCGTATATAAACATAGCCAGTTTCATTACACACCAATATTTAGGGGAAAATTAATTTTACAATTCTATAGTTAAGTTAGTTTACACTTAATTTATTAACATGCCATTATATAGCATTTACAATATGCATATGCACTACTAAAAATTAATGTTAGCAATCAAAGTGGTATGTTCAAACAGAAAAAATGCTGTTCATGCATCAGCTTATTCGCCTATTTTGTGGGCAAGTCCATTGTTTAAAGTACAAAAATACGCATGACCTAGAATACGACCTGTAGTGAATCTTTATTTGCTTTTATGCAAGTATATCAGTTACAGCCAATTATTTAGAATTATCTTAGGTTTTTGTAAAAGTTTAAAACAATCAAAACAATAGAAAATGTGCTTCTAGGTTATCAATTACTTGCACAAGATGTTCCATCAGACCATAGAAAAAATGGAAAAAAGCACGATACATAGAGGAATACAGATATATACTTGATAAAGCATTGGGGTAATATAAAATAAGCTAATATAAGAGTTGGAAGGGAAGGCATTAGACATAGATATCTTTGTGCAAAGAAGTAATAGCTCTTTAAGCTTCAAAAATTACAAAATGGGGAATTCTGTTGATGTAAAAAGACAAATAATATAGATCAATGGCTAATATACAATATATATATAATAAAAACAAGCTGGAATAGGAGAGTACTTTGTACTAAACAATAATTAAGAATACAACATAATGATTTGTAAGCTGTATAGGTAGACAGAAATACAAAGACAGTAGTACAAGTACAATTTTCTGCTCATCTTCAAGTAAAATTTTCTGTATAGTCCTTGATGTGGTGTTGTCCCCCAAAGTTCTGACAATATCTTGGTTTGCATTGTCATATAACTTTAAAAATCAGAATTTTTTTAATTTTTCTAACCGTGAAGAATTCACAAAGCAATAAACAATGTTTATATTTGTTTGATTAATTTAAGGCAAGGTCTTTTCTTTACATGTCCACTCACACAGCAGGCTTAAGAGAATCATTTTGTTAAAATGAAATATATTTGGAGGAAACAGTTTAATATTTTTTTTTTTTCAAAACAAACATTTATTTTCGAGGTAAAGATGTTGCCATCTGGAAGCATGCTCCTGAGAGTAGACTTAACTATTTTAAGTTCTAGCTGTTCCTGAAGACAGTTAGGTTATGTTTTAACAGAGGCATCTCAAATGCAATATTATTATGAGATCATGACTACTGACTGCCTTTTTAACATTATAAGTGAAACAATATGATTTATCTATATGAGAAAAAAACAATTCTATAAAAGCACACGATGCATGCAAATATATGTATTGAGCAGAATAATAATCATAAACAAATGATATAATATCTTACAATTACATATACACATATACAAAGAACATACATGTGTAATCATGAATTTCCGTAGTTTAGTCCATTTTATTCAGTTTTAATTTTGTTTAGCCAACCAACAATTCTTACTTAACAATTCTTAACTAAGGCTGACACCCAAGTTCTTTTACCCTTTCCTGGTATTTTATAATTATGTCCCCCTTCAAAATGGCTGCCACAAGACTAATTTAGTGTTTAGGTATCATGAACCTAGTGAATTTCATGTAAGAAAAGTTGCCCATGTCCCAACCAGTAAAGGGTTAACAAATACTTTGATCTGTGATAAAATGCTCTTGTAAAGGTAATATAAAAGCATATTTTCATGCATTTATTCCTTTTTTCTACACCCAAACATAATGCTTTAAGGATGTACCAAGATACATTATACATAAAAAAAACCCCAAACACAATGCTTTAAGAATGTACCAAGATACATTATACATAAAAAATACCCATCTTCTACGCAACAACACTTCAATGTTCAATGCTTGCAAGTACCAAGTGATGGTGACATTGATATTGCCAACAAGTAAAACACAATACCTCATGAGGCTAAAGTTTAGCCTGTGTCTTGTTAAATTTTATTCTAATGTCAGCGAGGTATACATTAATTTTGTACTGAAGAATAAATTTAAATCAGCGGAGTTAATGTATGCACCTTTGACAGATGAATAAATTTAACAAGTATAACTTATTACCAAATCATATACTTTGTATGTGTATATGTATGTTTGTATTGTCCAACAGATGTTAACCTGCCCTTAATTATATAAGACAACTAACTTTTAATTACTCTAAATGAGTATCTATACATGTACAAACAAGGGTAAGTTACGTTCTGTCAAGACTATGTATCAATAGGTATACATCATGTATATATATACACATGTAGTAGTGCAACACATAACATATTATAAAACATATAATATTTGATATTACTATACATTATATGGTACAATATCTTACCTTCCAGTGTCATCACAGGCTTGGATCCTATATTTATATATATAGTACATAGTATACATATCTTGATTTATAAAACAAACATCAGGAAGATCAGTCTATATTTCTTCAAAAAGAGGTCAATGGTCAATATTCCTTGAGACAATAATCTTTTTAGTCAATAGAATACACTTTCATTAAATCAATAGCTCATTTTATTAAACAGTACATGATTGATTCTAACAAAAAAAATCATGAAAACCTCAAATTTTATGATTTCAGCAAATTGAAAATAAGATTAAGAAAAGAACCATTCAAGATCAGTCCTGGAAACATTCATCAATGTGTAAAGTATTAAAATAATATAATATGATGAAAATAATAAATATGTCATTCTGGGCTATGAGGAAAGTCAATGTAAATCCTAGGAAACCATATCCAAGGGTTTAAGTTTTTATATACTCTTTCACCAAAGAATGTTACAAATTGGATAATATAAGGACAAGGTTTGTATTATATGTGTACATAAAAAAATAAAAACTAGAAAATATCCATTTATCGCTGATCTTGTTAGATAAAATTAACAAGATACAACTGGTTCTAACAATGACAATTATGGTGGCATGTTTCAGCCAGCAGATAACAATACAGCAGGTTAATTATATGGTTAACTATAGTTTCATAGCTAGATAACCACAAACTAGACAGCATTTAAAAAAAAGACCACTTGTTTTGAGGTTTAAGAAAAAATGTTATAACCTCTTGGAAATGAAAATGGACCTCAATAAAGAAATCACAAAACTATGACAAAAGCTTATTTAAATAATCTAAAAAAATATATAGTATAATGGAATATAAGATGGAAATTTAAATAAAACAAATTTTGTAAAGTATGACATCTTACTATTATAAAATTTAATGAAAAACCCTACAATGTTATATTCATCAATGCACTTAAACAACTGTAGGGCAAAAGCCACACATGACTTCAAAGTTAAAACACTGAAAAATAAAAACCAATGAAATTTAGGGAGCTAAACCAACGTTCACATCAAATTTTCAAAGCATAATTGACATTGAAACATAATGACTTACTTTTCTACAAGATTTTGAAGTTTTGGCATCCATGATGCAGCAAGGTGACAGTTCTGTAAGAATACCCAACGTCCTTTGAGTATTTGAGCTTTAGCAATTAATTCTTCCGCTTTAGGACCCTGTCCTCTACCAAGGGAGATCATATCTAGATGTAAAGCACTTCCACGTAAATCTTTAGCAAATCTTAGAAGTTGAGCACCTGGATCAGAACCTGAAATCAAACATATATTAAAATTAGGACCCTCATGATTATGTGGTTAAATAAACCCAAACTCTATTTAAATAAGAAATCATTTTCGATTCCTGAGTTGGTAATTCATTTTTTTATGTAAGATTACTGGAAAGAGTACAGCTCCATTATTTACAAAATTTTTCAATGATGACGCCACATCTCTTTTCAGTTTTTATGCTGACATTTGTGTTTTAAGATTGTATGCAGTTTTAAGTATTTCAAAGTATTCCCTAGTATTTTCCAACATTTGTAGTTCCATCTGATAAACATGAAATAGTCTATCATCTTTCTAGTCACCTTTAGTTAAAATATATTTATACTTTTTATCTTTCATATTTTACCAATTCTGTTTTTGTTGGGTTGAATGCCATAGCAACACATTGTATAGTTCATATCACAGCGTTTAGTCAACCAATCCACTGTTCCTGGAAAAGCTGAATTTATGCATTTACCTGTTAACCAGTTACTAGGTGCAAACTTCTGTCACTGACTGACAGGGACAGAGGGAATGACCATAGATATTTTTTTATGACTAAACTCAACAAAAGTATACCCTGTCTGGGAATCGAACCCACAATACCGCATTGACCCTCAATCAGTAGACTTGTGGGCTACCAACTGAGCTAGTCTGGCAACTGAACCCACAATCAATACCTCATTGACCCTCAGTCAGTAAACTTGTGGGCTACCAACTGAGCTAGTCTGGCAACTGAACCCACAATACCTCATTGACCCTCAATCAGTAGACTTGTGGGCTACCAACTGAGCTAGTCTGGCAACTGAACCCACAATACCTCATTAACCCTCAATCAGTAAACTTGTGGGCTACCAACTGAGCTAGTCTGGCAACTGAACCCACAATACCTCATTAACCCTCAATCAGTAAACTTGTGGGCTACCAACTGAGCTAGTCTGGCAACTGAACCCACAATACCTCATTAACCCTCAATCAGTAAACTTGTGGGCTACCAACTGAGCTAGTCTGGCAACTGAACCCACAATACCTCATTAACCCTCAATCAGTAAACTTGTGGGCTACCAACTGAGCTAGTCTGGCAACTGAACCCACAATACCTCATTAACCCTCAATCAGTAAACTTGTGGGCTACCAACTGAGATAGTCTGGCAACTGAACCCACAATACCTGATTGACCCTCAGTCAGTAAACTTGTGGGCTACCAACTGAGCTAGTCTGGCAACTGAACCCACAATACCTCATTGACCCTCAGTCAGTAAACTTGTGGGCTACCAACTGAGCTAGTCTGGCAACTGAACCCACAATACCTCATTAACCCTCAATCAGTAAACTTGTGGGCTACCAACTGAGATAGTCTGGCAACTGAACCCACAATACCTGATTGACCCTCAATCAGTAGACTTGTGGGCTACCAACTGAGCTAGTCTGGCAACTGAACCCACAATACCTCATTAACCCTCAATCAGTAAACTTGTGGGCTACCAACTGAGATAGTCTGGCAACTGAACCCACAATACCTGATTGACCCTCAATCAGTAGACTTGTGGGCTACCAACTGAGCTAGTCTGGCAACTGAACCCACAATACCTCATTAACCCTCAATCAGTAAACTTGTGGGCTACCAACTGAGCTAGTCTGGCAACTGAACCCACAATACCTGATTGACCCTCAATCAGTAGACTTGTGGGCTACCAACTGAGCTAGTCTGGCAACTGAACCCACAATACCTCATTGACCCTCAGTCAGTAAACTTGTGGGCTACCAACTGAGCTAGTCTGGCAACTGAACCCACAATACCTCATTAACCCTCAATCAGTAAACTTGTGGGCTACCAACTGAGCTAGTCTGGCAACTGAACCCACAATACCTCATTAACCCTCAATCAGTAAACTTGTGGGCTACCAACTGAGATAGTCTGGCAACTGAACCCACAATACCTGATTGACCCTCAATCAGTAGACTTGTGGTATACCAACTGAGCTAGTTTGGCAACTGAACCAACAATACCTCATTGAACCTTAATCAGTAGACTTGTGGTATACCAACTGAGCTAGTCCAGCAACTGAACCCACAATACCTCATTGAACCTTAATCAGTAGACTTGTGGTATACCAACTGAGCTAGTCCAGCAACTGAACCCACAATACCTCATTGAACCTTAATCAGTAGACTTGTGGGCTACCAACTGAGCTAGTCCGGCAACTGAACCCACAATACCTCATTGGTCCTCAATCACTGAGATAGTCTGGCGACTATGTGTTGTTGAGCATTGTAATGATTATAATACAGTACTTACTTGGAGATAATATAAAGATAAGTGGTGTTTTAGCTGTTGATTCTTCATAGATTTCTTTTAGATCAAAGGAGCCAGCAGAATGATATTTCTGTCCAATACTATCTCTAACAAATTGATTACATGAAGCAGTCAATGCATCAGGTCTTAGTAATTTAATCAATATTAAACGTTGAAACAATGATAATGTCTCCCAACTAAATGCTATAGCATGTTCTGAGGCCTCCTCTTCTTCAGTATCTAGAATAAATATATATAATAACAGTAATACAGAAAAGTTCCTCTGTAAACACGCCCTTGGTTATTGCAAAATCATGCCTTTTTTGGCATGTCAAAATGCCTTATTTGAAAAAACTTTACTGAAGAAATCCGAGTGTAACATTCAATTATTATATATAGGCATATACAAATGTAAAATTCTAATTCATTTGTTCATGTGGTGTTTAAAATGTTTTGTCTGCTTCTAAGAAATGTAATTTATAATTTGTCCATACTCAATTAACAAGAAACTTATAATAACACTTCTCCTTTACTGCCCAGTAGGTGTATTAGACATAGCCCAATGTCCTGTAATTAAGTCAAGGTACATGTATAGCAGTTCACCATATTTGGCATCCAAATTTGTTAGAGTATATTGGCAGTACACTAGATTTGATCTAGCCTAATCAGTTGACCAATAAACAAATTTTAAAGAGTCAGGTATTGTCAACAGAGCATGCAATCAAAACCAGCCATAGCTGCACCTAAGCCTTGTTGAGAAATAGTAAAAGCTTTCACTGCTAACAAAGTATCCAGCAGAAGAAGATTTTCTCAGAAATGTCACTACCAGACACTTAAGTAATGCTTAAGTTCTAACCAGGGTCTGCACATGATGCATCCATATGGAGCAGACGGACAGAACCAAATCCATAACATCACCATCAATAAACAGAGCATATAATTTGTAATTGTAGGAATAATTTAGGACTATCAAGCCATCCGGTATTCAAAAACATTCTCTTATTTCAGCGTCTGGTAATATCAGATTAGACTGTAATACAGGCATGAACAACCTAGTACAAGAAGAAACATTACCTAGTGTGATTGTAGATGGATCAAACTCAGTCAACATTAACTCATAGGGATTCTCATGAGATTCAAACTGTTTCCATTGTTTTATATTATGTATAATACTATGACAAAGATGGCTGAATGCTGGTATAGTTGCATCTAAATATTGACATTGTTTCCATCTAGACTCGGAGATCCATCTTGGTGGAGTCTTATGTTTCTTTGAATCTTTATCCCCACTTACAGCCTGAGATTCTAAGCGCTCCATTGGTGTTAGACCTGAAATCATTGAAAACATGATACAAGTATTGTAATGACAAACACGAAATTGTAGGAGCAGTGGTCCAGTGGTAGGATGTTCTTAGGGATAGAGAGATCCTTGGTTCAATCCCTAATAGAGGCAATTCTAATTTCCTTGAGCAAGAAATTAACCAGCAATTGTTCCACTCAACCCAGGAGTAAATGGGTACGGTGAGGTATCAACTGTCTGAGGGTGATTTAAATGATCAGGAGTTATTGTACAAGATTGTAAAGTCGACTGAACATGTATATGGAAGCAGACTTTAAACCACACTTTTAACTTTTTTAACTTTAGCTGTGCAACTAGATAACTACTTAACAGTAAGCAATTTAAGATAGGTTGTACATGTATATAACTCCTACCAAAGGGATTCCAAGCAATCACCAACCATTTATACCTAGTATAATAGGTATAAATGGTTGGTGATCACTTGGAATCTCTGTGACTCCTACAATATAGAAGTGGGGGTACTTAGCAGTTTCGTTAAGAATAAGTGTAAATGATTAAGTAGTTACATAACCTTAGAAAAAACAATTTATCCCATGAGCTTTGATTGTAAGCTCAATTTACTCCACACAAAAATTGAGTTGAGCAATAAACTAAGTCTTGTGCTCAAATAATTTAAATGAAACAACAACGAAAGATGACAGAAATTGAAATAATTTCTTGCTAAAATCTAATCAGAGGTGATTAACTGGAAATCATGACTGTCCTAAAACTCTAAGTAAATTTCAACAAATGTCAATTCTACGTACCATCATGTTCAGCCAGTTGTTTCTCTGTCATCATATTAGCAAGTACACTACCTTGTAAGAATACAGACCATTCAACCTCGGGTATACAACCAATATTAGCTATATCATCATATTTAGCATTAGATCTCATTATACTTGTAGCTAACATTATACTAAATGTTAACTGATGACGAGAGAATAATGCCACAGATACAACACGGTATATACTGAATGTCAACCTGAAAATAAATACAAATATACAAAATAACATTGTTGGATTTATGAGAACTGAGTCAAATTGTGTGGGTCAGTAGGTTATGAGTAGGATTTCAAATCTAGTGTCTCAAAGAGATATGTGGTTTGAGCTTCACTAAGGCTAAATATACACTTTTAATAAGTTTTATAAAAACTAATGAAATTATGTCATTTTTCTTTCATTTAAAAGGTAATATGGAGAAGTTGTATGCTTTGTAGAAGTGTAGGTGAGTACTGGTTACAGACCATTGTCCATGAAAGTTGGTAAGGAGAGCTTGGCCACCATAAAATGACCATAATTTTTGTAGACTTGGCATTAAATCCAATAAAAAAAGGTGAACTGAAACTAAAACTTAATACTTACAATCACAATGATTATGAAACACCAAATACAAGAAACCAAAACCTTCAAAAAATATTTGACTAAATTGGTGATAAACTTACATATTAATCATTTTTAACATATGTTTCTTCAAGTCTAATGGACTTTGTTCTGTCTTAGGTGGTTCAGCTTCCATTGTCAATGATTTCTTTCTTTGTATACTAGGTCGTCTGCTTCTCTCATCAAGTATTCTGAAATCATAAAACGTACATACTTGTATACAATACTTCATTATACAGATCCAGTGGCTTTTAATTTCATTTATTTAATTTAGGACCACTTTTGTAAATTTTGCACTGTTGAATGCATTTTTTTGGCATTTTGATATCATGAGGAAGTTTTATAAAAAATATCAAAGGGAAGCTACTTTTACATACATGAATTTCCATTCGGAACAACCTCAGCGATCATCTACAAAGATATACCTCGGATATCAAACGTAGAAGGAACACAACCAAGTTATGAGGTCAGGCGATTAACCTCATAGGTTAAGTAGTGCCGATGTAAACAACCAACATGGCAGAACATTTTGCAGAAAGTATCGAGTACACAAAAAATGTTTAAGGATCAACTTTGATTTAAGTGAATATCAGTCACAGGCATTGAAGAGCTTTGGTGTTTGCCAGCGTTCTATTGAGTAAACGTCAGGAACAAGGCTAGATTCTATGTTGGAACTACTTTCGCTCCTTGTGATATCCAAGGTGTATTTGCGTGGAAAATCGCCGAAGCAGTTCCGAATGATGAATTTCCTTCTTTTTTTCTTTAATAAATTCAGCATAATCTCCCTTAACGATTAGTTAAATTTATAATCTGGAAAGTCTTTCTATAGGTCATTTTTGTTCATTTTACAATATATTCACATTAACTGGTTTATTTATAGTGTACAAGAATAAAAAACAACAACAAATAAAAATTGATTTTTACTTTTATGAAAGCATATCATACCCTAATTACTGTTTCACGACTTGTGTCAAATTGCAGCTCACTTAAAGATACACAGCCCTATAAAAGTGACCCAGAGCTTGATATTAAAGGTCGCCTTATTGCCCCTGACAACCTATTTTTGGGTTCACGCAACTTATATTTGTTATTAAACATTTGGTTAGGTCAAGAATGATATACAGCTGGTTGTCTAACTGGGCAACCTACTTCAAAAATCAATGTCAAGCTATGAGACTTACATGGTAACAACCACTATGTGTTGGGGGTATATTTGACATTTCGCGGGCTTAGCGCAAAACAGTTGTAACTCACTCGTTTGTTTAACTTGAGTTAAGACTGTATTGCATTAAGCCTGGGATTTAGTCTTTATATTGACAGTAAGACAAACCTTTTATCAACACTAGATCTTCTAACATATCCTTCACTTTCAGATCCACTAGAAGGTTGTCTCCCAGCTCCAGCTAGGCTAGATCTACGAGGGGTACCAACCAATACACTACCAGTAGCAGATGATCGACGTTTCTGTTGATCTTTAATAGACATGGTACCACTGATAGCAGCAGTAAACATATCCTGGAACCAATCTAGTGAGAACTGATACATGACATCTATACCTGATAGGTCAGCTAATATAAAATATAATGTAGAACCTCTGGTAGCAACCTACAAGATAATAGATAATGATAACAAGATGACTATATTGACTTAATTCACTCACCTGAAAACATGGGAAAGACAGACTTAACAACAGTAGACTTAACTAAGAAAATTTCTAGGTTTAAAGGGGCCATAATTGAGTCAAAATTCATGCTATTAGGTTATGAAACTGGTCAGGATATGTTTCAGACCCAGAATGAATGGGATTTTGTACAGTATTTTTTTGTATTGCACTAACAGTATATTTTGTATTGAAAAAGAAGTTTGAGTGCTGGTTTTTAATTATAGTGTCTTTCTGAGTTTTACGAAATGATGCATCACCCAAGGATCCTTTATCAAATCTGTTCAAACTATACCTGCCTATATGTCTATGACATTAAAGTCTCCAAAGCTTAAAAGAAACTTCTACAACAAATTACAAAAGGAAGCTTTAAATAACGTTCACTTACAGGTAGATATTTTTTCCTGGCCAAGTTCAATCCCTTCTCATTTTCCTTGGATTGTTTAATTCTTTCATATATCTCACCAGCCATACCTTTACTTTGTCTCAGTGTTTCAACTAAATCTTGATCATCTAATATATGACCTGAAAATTATTTAACATACAACATTAAAGAGTACTTGACCATAATTTACAGACTTAGTCACATACATTTTTTAAAAGCATTTACTGGTCTGCATCTAAATGACCACAGCTAAAAAAAATTGAGAAAATAGTTGATCATCGAATCCGTATTAATGGTTGGCCATTCGAACTTAAATCTAATATCTGTAGCAGAATTTGACAATATTTCACACAGCAGAAGCCAAAGGACTAGTAAGCAACTTTTACTTAGTCAATTTTTGTGAATGTTCAACAATTATTTGACAGTTTCTGTTCTCTAAACATAACAAAAACCCAAAATGCCCACAAAGTCAACTAGATTGCCTATTCACAATGAGTATTCACATAATACTATCAACTAAATGATGCAACATGATTTTATCAAAACAAAATGGACACTAAGTACATTTAGTACGGCAGCTATCATAGTAACAAAATAATTTCAAAATTACCATTCAACAGGTGACACTTTATCATAATATTTGTAAAAATAATTCAAAAATTTTTTCACACATATTTTACTTTATACCTAACCCAGGTTGGAACGACAGTTGGTAGCACACCTGGATTTCAAATCTAGTGTTCCAAAGGGGATAGGGGTTCAAATCACACTAGGGAAAGTAATACCCTTCAATGAAATTTGACAATAATGTAAATTTTCCTCCATTAAAAAGGTAAAATCTACTAGGAGAAGTTTCTGGCCTTGTGGAAGGGTAAGCAAGTACCTGTTATAGACAAGGGTAAACCCGTAAAATAACCTAAAAATAATGTTGACATGGCGTTTAACCCAGTATAAATAAATAAATTACTTAATACCAATATTTGACAAGTTAATATTCTAAATCACAAATTACAGTGTTTTGATATGATACTGTCATAGTGATACCCAATTAAGATTTTATAAAAAATGAAGGTTATCATAAAACTACACAGATAACCTTACTTAAGATTATTTCAAATATCATGGATGCCATAGATGTTAAGTTTATAGACTATTTAGTTGAGAGACTCTGTTCTGTCATACAGCTTATACCAAAAGACATAACATAACACTTGAAAAATGCAAGTCAATCTAAGATAGATATATAAACATTTTTCTACCTAATGACGTATAGCATAAACAAATCATATGCATACTGTCCCCATGTGATTTGTACAAATAATGGCATGGAACAAAGATAAAGAGAGAACTCTTGTTGTGAAACTATGACCTGTTTGAATGAAAACAAACATAGTAAGCAAGTTAGATTTAGTACAAATAAAGAAATACATTTTATAGTGTCAAATTTGTGCACATTCACTGAATTTACAACTAATACCCCTGGTATCTATCTTCCCTGCAAGTCTTTCACTCTGCTTACATGCAGCTGACAAGTTAACCTAACAAATTAAAACCATCCTTGGAGGTACCCATTAACAACTGGGTGAAGTGTAACAACCAACGATAAAAAGATAAATTACTTGCTAAAGGAAATAAGATGTACCCCTGGTAAGGTTGGACTCTGGACACGTTGATCCCAAAGCACCCAGGGTGTTACCATTACACTACTGCTCCTAACCATGAAACTTTTTATTTTTTCCTATTTTTATTTTTTTCTATTTTTATTTTTTTGTTGTTTTTTGAAAAGTATGCCTCGCCCCAGAATGGAACCCACAACCCCTCAATCAGTAAACTTGCATTCTGACGACTGAGCTAGATGGGCGGGTTATGAAACTTTACAAATATTTAAACAAGTTTTACCTTCAGATTTCTGTAACAATCCCAGAGATTTGTCTTCTAAATCACGTAAGAATTGTAAATCATTAGTTATACTTTCTAAGAGTTCGGATCTCTGAGATTCTAACTGTGGTCTCTCCTGTTTTACTACTGCTGAAAGGAGTTGTTCCTGTAACCCCTCAAATGTTACAGTAAAGTTGATTATATTAGATTGTATGTATACAGCAGGTAGATAGTGGGGATTAGACATTGAGGTTGTCATGTATAATCTGAAATATAATACAAGATAGTGATGATAAACTTAACAATCATGATGATGATGATGATGATGATGATGATGATGATGATGATGATGATGATGATGATGGTGTTGATGTTAGATTGGACATTGGTGTTGTCATATATTATCTAAAATATCATGAAATAAAGTAATGAAATACATAACAATAATAATGATGCTAATGACGATGATAAATATAAAAATAATGGTGATGGTGATGATTATGATAAAAATAATTATGATGATTTTGTTAGATTGGACATTGATATTTTTATATTTAATCTGAAATATTATACAAAACAGTGATGATAAATATTGATGAAGTTAACCTGATTGTAATCATAAAGATGGATAGTTTTTTTTCACTGTACTTTTACAAACTCATTTTCAATGTATCTTAAAATTCCAATGAGGAATCATTTATCTCCTTATTTGGAAACAATTTCAAATATCTATGGAACATACTCTAATCTTCATAAGTTCAGAGTCATAAACCACAGTTAGCTCAAAAATTTAATGAGTTTGTCTTTAACCAGTACTAATTGAGCTTCCCAAATAGAAACTGATCACCAGACAACAAGCTCTAAACATCAGACTCTTTGTTAGACGAGTGATACCCAAAAAGGGGAATAACACAGTATAATTAGAGTGCAGTCTAGGTGACTGTTAATAAATTATATTCAACTATTAGTGGTGCATACATTAACTATGCTGATTCAAATACTAACAGTTTTAAAGTACTCACCTTTAATGATTAAGTATTTAAATCAGCAGAGTTAATGTATGCGCCACTGAAAGTTGAATAAAACTTACCTATAACAAAGTTAAACAATCAAAATGTATACCTTTTTCATCTGCATTGTAGAAGAAAAGTTAAGTTTTCATGATTTGAACATACAACTAATTACATTTTAACCATAACAAGACAAAATAAATAGCATCAAGGAATAATATTGCAGGTTAAGAGCAAAACGATTGTAACTAACTCTTTTTTAAATGGAGTTACTGTCAGTTACAACCATTTTGCGCTAAGCCTGCAATATACAAAAGCTATATTCCACTGTGTAATACTGACCTAAAATTCTGATTATATTCTATCTCTGTATCACCAAGTTTGATAACCAATAGACCTCCTCTTCTGAATGTCTCATGCATTAATACTGGACGTAAAGATGGATCCAACGTCTCTGATACATCCTGTAAATAGATAGACACAAACATTAGTCATGAGGCCAAATAGTTTACAAGTTGAACATATACCGGTAAATAAATCAAAGTGCCAATAGCGCTGTAGGACATAGGGTTTGATGGAGTATATGGCCTATACAACAAAGGGAAGCGATACAAGGGACCTTTCCCTTAAGTAAGCCAGATTAGATTTACATGTCCTTAAATTGCACTAACAGCAGATTGTCTGCTTGTTAAAGCATAATGCAGACTATGTTTATAGTAGTAGTAATTATCCTTTTAATTGTGCATGCATGACATAATGTAATTGTCCACAACAATCTTTAATAAGGATTTGCTACAATTTGCTACTAAGCATGGAGAAACCAAACAGTTGTTACAGTCACGCCTTTAAGTTCCCACAGGAGACTACAGATCTCACTTTGTTACTGTCAATTATTTCTACAATTGGAATCTGCTATTGTGGTTTAGGCATTGAACTGCATACTTCAAATCATAGTGTAATCTCTCATTGACAGTGGGTTGTAGTTTTGAGCTTAGTTTTAACAACGGTTCTTCGAGAAAGTAGACCTAAGTTGATTATAGAAGATGAAAGGTTAAAACTTGCACATCTCAAAAACAAAGTTAGGTGAACTGTCCACAACATAGTTCTCCCACTGATGTAAAACTCATAAACTCAAACTCGACTAATATCATGTAAGTATGACAGTGTGTTATTAAAAATAATAGAGTTCCATAATATTGTTCATCAGTCACAGAGATCCATATGGAAGATTGGATTTATCCAAAAGTGTAGCCTCTTTAAATAAAGTCTTTATTTTCAATATTATTATTAAAGTATATATATTTATTGAATCCTCCATTATGGAGATAATAACATATTTACAAGGTTATGCATATGTATAATACAATTATATTAAATAGAATCCATGTAGATGTATGAATGAACACGTATGAAAATATACCATAAACAGCATTCTATTACATTATAGATGAAACCTATATAACAACATTACAATCAAGTACTTATACAGAATTTAGTATTCTACAGTATTATTTATGTACAACCGTACTTCACCACATATTACTCTAATTAACAAGAAATCGAATTTGGAACAAAATATTCAAGTTGTGAAAGTTTTTATGATCATTGACAGTAGCTATTTGTAATATTTCCCAGCACAGTTCATTGCAATTCAGCTGAATGAAGGATAAGAACCATGGGAGACCGTTTAGTTCAAACATACTTGCCCACAACTTATAACGTTTATCATAAAGTTTATCACAGAAACACATTTTATGAATAATGATATTGTCCAATAGATTAACTGATGTATATTTGATAAAACAAAGTACATAATGTTATAACCTAGTTAAGTATAACCTAGGACTTTAAGCAAAGAATTACTGACCTAGATAAAATAAGTTAAGGTTACCCAGGCCTGGGCCCGGTTTCACGAACGCATTCCTATCTTAAATTTCTAGATTAACCTTAAATTTGCTATTTTTAGCATTTTTAAGTTTAAGTGCGTTTCACAAACATTTTTCAATTTAATCCGTTCTTAAATAGTCTAAGTTATGAGTGAAAATTTAATCGAGTGAATGGGTAGATTAAACCGAATGTAAACATTACTTAAATATAAACAAATGGTTAACGTGCGTTTAGATGTATGTTTGACTGGCTCTAGAGTCCCTAAACGACCAGAATTCCGACGATGGGACACTTAGTGTGATTTAGGAAATATGTCGGAAGATAGTATATATCAGAGTTACAGATTTTCACCTGCTACAATTTATTTCATAGTTGAATTTATTCGTCTTCTCACGTATAAGACGGAGTATGACAGTTTCTGCACTACTTCAAGACTCAAGTGTTGGCGGAGTTGAGTTTCTGTTGTATTACTAGCAGATTAAACCGAATAAATTCTTTAATATCTAGATCGATTGTCTTTCTGCTAAGATTTTAGAGATGACAATCATTCCAACAGAAAATTGATTAATTAGTTTTATCAATTTCATTAATTCTAATTTTAATACACATTCGTCACCAAATCGCATCGTATTTTTTGTTTACGAGGCATGACTTATTAAGTATGCTAAATTCATTCGTTGTGTCTTTATTTAAGAATCATAGCATGTAGATTTTAACAAAAATTGTATTATGAACAGTTCAATATTTTCAAATGCTAGTAATGAAAGTCGAATCATTTTAAACATAGATAATGTAAACGTTTCTAACCACCATATTCGTGCAAGACATGCCATACATTTTAAACACACTGTCCCGGCAACCATTGGATGCAAAACCTATTGTTTAAGACAGTAATAACATGTCAAGCATATTGTAAGGCGGACATCAATCGTCAAAAGCCATTTTAAGCAATATTCGATCTGTTTAATGTAGTAATTGTTGTCACTTGACCAAACGGACAATAACTGACTGATCCGTGCACTCAAATTCAAGAAATGTTTTTTGTAACTATCTGGAACATTTACTCACATTCAAAAAGTTTAAACCAAATATTTAACAAAGGGTTCTTTTATCTGCCACTAGTAATAAACTTGACATACCATCTTATTTTTAGTTAGCCAAGACGGGCATCATAATGCGATGCATTTTGCAGTTTTTGTTATCCAAATTAGCTCGTCTCTAAACTTAGATAATGGCCCATAAGATATGAAATTTCGTATGAATCTTATAACTATACCCTGATATCCTCCACTAAGTACCTACTTATCACTTATTATTCGATAGGGCTGCGGCGAGTATCCGAGTACTCGGGTATTCGCGATCTCGACCAGAAAATCGAGTACGAATATTCGTCATGTCAGAAATCGTCGGATCGCGATCTATTTTTGGAAAAAAACAACATTTTCAGCTTAATTACCACTGAAATCTAGTCGTACTACTAATGAAAACTTTAATTTACGTAGGGTTTGAGACAAAATTTCGATTGATGCACTTTGATTTAAACAAATCGTTATCACTGCAAATTCCCCTAAAACGCCTGGTAATTGAAATGTTTGGAGTATATGGTTTTCTTATAGCAAGAGCTTCTGTAATTCTTCACTTATTTTTGTTATTACATGAATTATGTATGCTTCTCCATTAACAAGTGATTCGTGGTTCGATATGTGAATCGCTACACATGAATCGTGGTTTGGATCGGATCGCCACTTGCTCAACGATCCCAGCCCTATTATTCAATCTTCACTGATGCACAATATTGTAATTCGAAAAATACTATACTCCACAAGTACGGCAATAAAGTAAAGGCAAGATAATTGTGCATAATAGGAAAACACAAATGATTTACAAAAATAAAAAAATGGACCAAAAGTGAAAAAAAATAAACATACAGGGTTCGAACCTATGCCAGACAAAAACAAAGTTTCTAGGTCAATAGTCTAACCGTTTACGCTATAGAGTCGATCAATAGAACGCATTGGACATTTAGTACTCTAAGGTAATTTTGTTGGTTTAAGTTTTGGTCGCTTATATCAACCCTAAATTTATACTTATGTAAGAAAGGCTTCGTGAAATCCACTTAAAATATTTTATAAGATACTCATAGTTACGGCCAAAATATTTAAGACAATCTTAAATTTATTTAAGTTATGAGAGCTTTCGTGAAACCGGGCCCTGGTAATCATAAAATTATACTATTTATTTTAAAATAATAATAAGAAGAATTCACACTTCAGCTTATTTTTTTATTTATTTTATTTTATATCTTTTTTATTTTTTTTATTTTTTTAAATACTACTTATTTATAACACAAAAATCACAGGTATAGCACAAAATGGCTGTAACTAAATTTAAAATAAGAGTGAGTTATGACCGTTTTGTGCAAAGCCTGTGAAATGTATTTTGAAATGTAAGGATCTCTAGATCTTAGTATTTGAATATATACAATCAACACATGAAAATCATAAATATTGTTTAGCTGGAACAACATTTTGCCCAACATAGTTTCTAATCATGAAATAAAACCTACTTTTTATTTCTTCATCTAGACATTGAACGATTTTGAATGAAGCTTAGGTAGATATATATCATTAATTCTAAATAAAAATATTTCATGTTATCAATTACTTGGTACAAAAATTAGAAAATATCATTTCGGCAATACCTAACATAATTATAAATTGTACATTTGTTTATTGTTTGTTTATTAGGTTTATCGCGTGTCAACACAATTTTGCTCATCTTACAGTGTCCAGCACACCTAACCTAGCTTTCCTGGACCATTGTCTATAACCAGTACTCACCTACCTTTCCACAAGCCTGAAAACTTCTCCATATTATCTAATCAATGGAGGAGAATTGACATTATTGTCAAATTTTCATGGAAGGGTATAACCTCCCTGGGTGGGATTCGAACCAGCACCCCCCTTGGGACACGAGATTCCAAATCTCGGTGCGCTACCAACTCCGCTATCAACACGGGTTATATATATAAATTGTACAAATAACAAATCGAGTATAATATACAATACTTGTTTTATGTACTTATTTTACCATATTATTTGGGTCAAGCTACTTTGGGTACAAAAATCATGGTCTAAAACTAGTTTTAGTGCCTGCTCAAATTTAATAAGTTCAATCATCCTTTTTCAATAGTATTAACATACTTGTTTGCAAACTTAGGCATTGAGACCATTTCATTGGCTGAAATAATCAGTGTATTGACCAATCAAATCTGAAATCTATCGAGGAAACTATATTTCACCTTTAAGTACCTCTATTAAACAGCTGATTTCAAAAAAATCATTCTTACATTTTTAGCACATTTAATAGTTTTCCACTTAGTACATTTCTAGGTTTAGTTTCTAGAATGAAATAAATCCTGGTTAAGATCAACTATACAGGGTAGATAAGGACACAAGAAGAAGATAAAAACTTCATTCAACATCTGTCATTTAGTTCTCTCACACTTTTAAGAGTAATATCTTCAGTACAAGATCCTTTCTGTTGTCATAGCAACCAAAATGAGGATGACAAGAATGAATGATAGCTGGGTAAGGATATAGAATGTGGGTAGATGATAGCCAAGTATGGATGTCATACGACTTTTTATTCTAGTTTAAGAAATTCATGATTATCAATATGACAACGTCATCCACTCAATAGTAAACGATAATTTAATGACTGTTGATTTTTTTGCGCTTTAAATTAAATAAAAAACCATTTGACTATATTCAGCAATAATGATTGAGTTTCACAAAAGTTTTTTTTCAACATCACTTTAAAACTTGACTAAACTAAATATAAATATATAAATCATTGATTGTGTTGATTACTAATCAATTTATTATCAGATAACATGTTGTAATATAGAGTTAAAATTAGAACAAGTCAAACAATAATACAATGTTATCATTTCTTAATACATGAAGTGAGAATCAAGGCTGATTTGACATACTTTTAATATTTTATCAGAAAAACTTTTCCTACATATTTATACTTAAGACAAATATTTTAAAGTGACAGTTTCTATAATCATGGATTTATCTCAATATTGTAAGTATAATACTGTTAGTTATCAACTTTTCTTACACATGAAGTTCCACTAATAAGACTGAAAAAACAGATGGTCTTAATTGTGAAACAGTTTAAATATAGGAACTTTTTGCCTCTCGATTTCAACATTTCAAAATTAAACATTGTCAAAAATGCATGATTTTGCAATAAGAGGGCATTTATAGCGGAATTTTACAGTAGTGATTTTGTCATTTAAAATTTTGCCTTTAAAAGAACAAACATGCAAATACATGTATATACATAAATTACATTTAAGTTTTTACCAATAAGACCATCATAATTGATTGTATTAATAGCAAAATAATCTAAACATAGGGAGCTTTTTCTTCTTTGAAGGAGCATACAGGCAAATGACTGTGTCAAAAATATAGAACCAAGTTTAGTCTTTAAAACAGTATTAAGAATGTAAGAAATCACTTACTAATAACATTTGTCACTTATAACATTCAACTAATGTTTCAGAAATGAAAAACCAATGCGTCAGAAATAAAAAACATATCTTACAATACATGTTTATGTATAACAATAACAATTATATAAAGTATCATTACTCTCCTCCAAAATGTTATGATCTATTGTAACTATCCAGATTAGTAAATGCATGCAAAATTAAATAAAATTGCATCAATGAAAAGCCAGCTTTTTTTTACAAGTGTAAAGGTAATTTTGGATGAGCCAGCCCTGAGTTCAGTTACCGCGAACGTTTTAAAACGTTGCGTAACGATACATTCGGAATTCTTCGGCCATTCGTTGCGATTAATCTCGGAATATTTAGACGCTATTTTGAACGGTGTTGAAGTCAACAAATATATGATCGTTTAGGCATTGAATGATGTTTCGATTTTAGTCCGTAAATTTTGAAACATCACTTATCGCCTTAACAATCGCATATTTGTGTATTAGATTAGATTATGAAATGGCCGAGGAGTTCCGAATGTATCGTTATGTAACATTCTGTAACGTTTAGTGTAATTGAACACGCTACTGTATAATGAGAGTCCTAAGAGAGGAACTTTTACAGTTTATAAGAAAGCTAACATTCTGTCAATGTAACACAGTATATGACCTTGAACTATTTGTTTTAAACTTTGTCATTAAAACTGTATATAGGCACTATAAGTGAATGACTGTCTAGAAAGATATGAAACTATTACATAACATTATCTCATAACAGTATTATCAAAATGACCTAAATCATGTTACCTAAATAATAGTACAATAATGAACTTTTTCTAAATAAATCTAGTTTGTCTTGATAGTGGAACAATTTTTACCAACTTGTATCCATCTAA
Organism: Mactra quadrangularis; assembly: GCA_025267735.1. Taxonomy (NCBI): domain Eukaryota; kingdom Metazoa; phylum Mollusca; class Bivalvia; order Venerida; family Mactridae; genus Mactra; species Mactra quadrangularis. The sequence goes on along the minus strand of CM046301.1, from coordinate 21,838,660 downwards.
TGAAAGTTTCTTTTTGGTCCTTACAGTTCTTAATTACACTGTACATGAGGTTGAATGTTCTTGCTCTCAGAAACAATAAAATGTATTTTTGACAAATTTTACAGTTCACCAAGACATTTGTGGAATTAGGTGTGTTTGGATGTATAGAGATAGTGATTTATTTTAGTATCATTCAATGTATAGACATGCATGACATATTGCATTTTACATTCTCGGATATTCACCATTTGTATGCCATGTGTCATGTCATTGTTACCAAAATGAATTGAACATTATTATTATTTCTATTACTATTATTATTATTTTCATTACTTTTGTAACTATTATTATTCTTATTATAATTCTTATTTTTATTCTTCTTCTTATTATTATAATTATTATTGTTAATATTCATAGAGGACCTAAGGGACATTTTCAAAAAACTATTCCTATATACAAATCTAGATTGTACATTTATAGTAAACAAAATGTATTCATTAGTTTTATTTTCATTCCAGAAAGAAATACAGACAAAAAAGTACCAACACATAACAACAAACTAATAACTGTATTATTACATTGTACCTTTGTTATGCCCAACACAAAATGGATGCTACAGTTAAAATGTGCCAACTGAAATTTGTATCATAGTACTAGATACAAGTGACAAGTCATCATCATTGAAATATAGGTCATATCAAGGACACATGTACTTAAAGTGGCACTAATTAAGATAATAAGCTTAAAGGCCATGATGATTGGTTCTAACTATTCAGACAATCAAAGTGTTTCCATAGAAACAGTGGAGGAAGGAGAGTATCTATTTATAACTATGCATAATTATCATGTGACCTTGGCCTCATTTCTTGTTGCCATAGTGATGGTATTGTTAGGACTTTGGATTATAGGGTTAAATTGTCTCCTTATTCATACCTTAATAAAATATCACGCCAAGCTTGAAGTGACAGACATGTTTATTCATAGTTTAGCTGTTACTGATGCCATGATTGGAATACTAGTATTATATAATTCAATGTATAATGTTATAAATTTTCAACAAAGATACGAATGTTTAATACGATTTGGACTTATACACACTATGCTTCTGAATTCTACCGGTCATATATCGTTACTTACTATAAATAGATATATCAAAATTACAAGGACATATAACTATAGAAAAATTTTCAAAAAAAAGTTGATAATAATTTTGTCCGGAAGTGTATGGTGTATTTCATTCATAATTGGATTATCTCCGCTGATCGGTTGGAATAAAGACTACAAACCAACTCTGGAGGATGAAAGTCATGTGGCGTGCCGATATTTTGGTATAATGACTCCAGGGTATATCATACTAAATGTATCTCTATTCTGGGGATTATTAATACTAATGTCAACGTTATATTCACATGTTGGTAAAATAGCATTTCGACATTCTCGTGAAATAGATGCTCAAAATAGTGCTATATCTAGAAACTCAACCAAATTATTTGACAGAGGTTCATGGAGATTTACTAAGACAATACTCATTGTGATTGGTGTTTATTTTTTCTGTTGGTTACCTTCAGGTAAGTACAATAATTTAATTCCTCTTTTAAAGTTTTGACCAATAGACCTAATCCGGAATTAAAATTTATGGTTTTTTTTCTGTTCGTGCACAGGCGGTACAAACAAAGTTTGTTACACATTATTGCTAAATAGCACGAGCCTTGGATTAAATCCTATTGATCTTTGTACACGTGTTTTCATTGTAACGGTGAAAGTTTGTTAATACTGGAGGGGAATACCCAAATATTTGAGTTCCGGATATATTCTATTCAATAATCATCATTAAGTCTTTATTATACATTATGTATACAGTCTTTGAGTTTAGCCAGTGGACAGTGGACCCAGTCCACCAAAACGCCATCTGCCCAGTGACTTAAAATTTGTTTACTTTAGATATCTTCTGCATGATTATAGGGTCTAGATGTTTATACTATATCACTATAATGGACAGCAAGTTTTAACAAAACACTAATTATTTTTTGGTCCAGTTAACTTTCATTTGGTCAAATAAAAATACATTTTGCCTGACCAAATGTCCAGATGTAATGAAAGTTTGTTGTAGAGACTGTTAATACATTTTTGTATATGATTTTATTTTACCTTGATATACAAGACATAATATCCAGCTATGAAAAGGCCTATATTATATATAGAGAGATGAAAACAAAAGACAGCAAAACAAATACAGTCCAACCTGTGAACAACGGCCGGCCAAGGGAAAAGAGAAAAGTGGCCTTTGTTCACAGGTGGCCTTTGTTCACAGGTGGCCTTTGTTCGGAGGGAGGAACAAACGGGCCATGTTTCGTTAGACTTGAGAGACAGAGTTCATAATTAACATGAATTAATCATTAAAATTGTTTTTATTTTCAACCTTAATTCATTATTCACATTATCATTATTGAATTTGTGACAATAAACGAAAAAAAAATTGAACAAAGAATGACTAAAACAAAGAAATCAGTGATTTTTTGTTTGCAGCTACATTTCATGCTATGCCCTCAACATTAACAATTGCACTCTACAAAGTCTCACTACTCTGACCTTTTGTATAGTATTTCTATCTTATCCCAGTTGCCAAATTACCTGTATACAGTGGTCACAGTTGAACGAATTTAGCATGAATTGATAATTAAAATTGTTTTTATTTTCCACCTTTATTCATTATTCACATTATCATATTGAAGTTGTGACTATAAATGAATAAAACAAAACTTTGAACAAAGAATGACTAAAACAAAGAAATCAGTGATTTTTTTATTGGCAGCTACATTTCATGCTATGCCCTCAACATTAACAAATGCACTCAACAAATTCTCACTTCTTTGAACTTTTGTATAGTATTTCTATCTTTTCCCAGTTGTCAAATTACCTGTATACAGCGGTCACAGTTGAACGGATTTAGGAATTATCAGCGTGTCACATACATTTATCTAACTGCCGGACGTGTGAAAAACAAACCTAGTGCAGTCTCCAAACATTCAAAACTAATTAACAAAGTGTCATCACATGACGTCATTTACTCCCGATTTACTAATAAATTTAACAATAAAAGGATACATTAACATATTTTTATAATAAGGTGACGAGAAAATTGTCTACACCTTGATAATAACTAATAAAATCGTACTCAAGATTGTCTGTTTACGAAAATCCGGAAAAAATCGGATTACGGGTTTTTAGCTTAACTTTAACAAAAATGGCGGCCTTCTTTCGAAATCGCCATGACACGAAAAACTGTCTTCAAACAATCGTCTGGCCGTTGTTCACAGTTAGAAACTGGCCGCGGGGATGGTTTTGACTGGCCGCTGGTCGCAGACGACAGGTGGCCGTTATTCACGGCCTTTTTAAGAGCGTTTTCGGTCGGGGGGAAATCGAAATGGCCGCTGTCGGCAGGTGCCCGCTATTCGGAGGTGGCCGTTAGCACAAGTTGGACTGTAGTTTCTTTAGTCATATGTCAAAACCATGTAAAAATGTGATAAAATAATTTTAACAGCAGGGAGTCTCTTGACAAACAGACAATATTTTAATATTCATTCTTGACAGGTATTAAAGTCAAGGGTTTGAGATCTGAGGTCATTGTTAAGGTCATGCAGTTAAAGAGATTATATTAACAATAATCTGTCAGTTAGATTAATATATTAACTCATGGCTCCCTAACTCAAGTACTACATTGACTTATTAAATTACCAAAGAGCTGACCGGTGGCTGGACATAGGATACACTATCAGCTATCTAATAAGAGCAATTCGACCACATCGACTATATTGGACAAGGGTTGGCAGTCAATATATAAGCCAAAATATTAGCTATCCCAAACATTGATTAGATGTATGAAGTACCTATGGTTTAAAGGTCTCAATTTTAGTTAGATTGAGAAACAAATCCTCACATATAACATTATGATTATGCACTCTTGGCCCCTTTAATAATTGACCATTTGGATGAAATCTCTTACTTGAAAAACAATAAATTTGGAGTTAGACGGAGCTTGATCCAATGTAGAGTGTGCTGGCATATCTAATTATGTCCAGTCCAATGTCATAAACCATCACTATTGCTTGCAACTTATAGTTACCCTAAATTCATTAATTAAACTGATTTTGTTTTGTTTGATTTGTTGGATTTAATACCATAGCAACGCATAGGTCATACATGTATAATGGCAGTCAGTCAACCTACTCACTGTTTCTGGAAAGGCTAAATATCTGGATTTAGCTGTTAACCAACTACTAAGCACATACTCTCATCAGTGACTGACAACCGCCCTACATAATTAAAAATCATTGGTAGGAGATAGAATGGCCATAGAAATAATTTTATTACCAAGCTCCACGAAATTATGCCCTGCCTGGGAATTGAACCCACAACCCCTTGATCAGTAGACTTGCATGCTACCAACTGAGCTAGCCAGGCAGCTACTGTTTTTGTTGTTTTCATCATTTAATCACAATTTTTGAACATAATTCAATAATGTTAGGTGTTGAAGTTAAGCACAATAGATTGTTTGTTTGCTATTAGGAATAATAATCAATATATATTTTTAGTCCATGACAATGACTCTTTTAAAAGTTTACTGCAAATAAATTTGATAAAGGTCAAATGTTATCATAAACTATGTTAAAATTTTATCACACTATAAGCAACATTGGTCAGCTTTAGTCATTATCACAGTACAGTTCAGTCACCCATGTCAATGTTCTTGAAACATGGTGTTAAATTAAGGCCACACTTTTTATATTTTTAGTCTTACAGGAATTTTCTTGAGAAAATGAGTATGGCAGGTCGAAATAAAAAAAGAAATATAAGACAAGAAAGATAATGTGGGAGCCACATTAAAGCCGGATTTTTCTGCATATGGGAACATTGAGAACAAGTTTACGTTGGTACAAAAGAAAGTCATTTGATAAATTGCTTATCAGAAGGTATATAAAGGGCGATAATGAATCTTGAAGGAAAAAAAGAGTTTCAGTTACTATATATTTGTCCTATTGTATCTTATCTGATTATTTTGTTGGTATTTGACTAAGATGGCATAAGACATAAAAACTATCAATGAAAATAAAGCAAAACTAATGGTATGAAATTGGTAAGAGAATTTAATTTAAAAAATCTTATATGGCAAATGGTGAATTGTTGAAACAAAATGGCAGGAAAATATGACAGGAAAATGCCAGAATACTTGCTACTGGAGAGATCCAACATACTGAAACCTTTATCATAAAAATTACAAAGGGAAAAATCCATATTTAAGCCATGTAGAGTTGCCATTACTGTCTAATTCTTTCAACAAATGTTATGTAATCATTGTATGAAACTATATAAACATCTTGTAATCATTGTATGAAATTATAAAAACATCTAACCATAAATGGCAGAGATATCCAACAATTTAAAAACTTAAACACAAAAAAAAACGAAAGGGAAATAATCCATTATAAGGCCAGGTAGAGTTACTGTTACTGTCTTCTTTGCAACAGATGGTATGTAATCATTGTATGAAATTTCACAAACATCTAACCATAAATAGCAGAGATATCCAACAATTTAAAAACTTTAACGCAAAAATAACAAAGGGAAATAATCCATTTTTAAGCCAGGTACAGTTGCCGTTAATGTGCAATTCTTTTCAAAAGATTGTATGTAATCATTGTATGAAATTTCATAAACATCTAACCAGAAATAGCAGAGATATCTAACAATTTGAAAACTTTAACGCAAAATTAACAAAGGGAAATAATCCATTTTTAAGCCAGGTAGAGTTGTGGTTACTGTCTAATTCTTTGCAACAGATGGTAATTAATCATTTTATGAAATTTTATAAACATCTAACCATAAATGGCAGAGATATCCAACATTTTGAAAACTTTAACGCAAAAAAACCAAAGGGAAATAATCCATTATTTAGCCAGGTAGAGTTGTGGTTACTGTCTTAATCTGTTCATCACATGGTATGTTATCACTGCATGAAGTTTCGTAAAGATCTGACAATAAATGGCAGAAATATAAGGTACATTAAAAACTTTAACGCAATTGTTAAAGACACCAGACACCCAAAATTACAAAGGGCAATAATCCATAATAAAGCCAGGTAGAGTTGTGGTTATTGTCTTATTCTGTTCATCACATGGTATGTTATCATCGTATAAAGTTTTGTAGAGAACTGACTTTAAATGGCAGAAATATAAGGTACATTAAAAACTTTAACGCAATTGTTAACGACTACGGACGCCCGCCCGCCCGCCCACCCGCCCGCCCGCCCGTCCGCCCGCCCGTGTTCGCCAAACTATTAGCCGAATTTTTTCGTTGAAAAATCCGGCTAATAAAAGATGTCAATTACAATGAACTGTCAAACCCATTTTGTTCAAGTACTGAGTGAAATTGATATTTATCTTAGAAATTCACTGACATTTTCTCAATCTACCGGTATGTTATCATTGACAAATTGAGCTTATTCAAACTGGGATGGGTTCGTTTTTTTCTATTTTGGTGCAAAAATTAGTACGCTAGGGTTGGGATTTTTGTAAGACGAAAAATATAAAAGGTCTGGCCTAATCAAGTTTTCAAGCCAAAATTAATCAAAATTTCTATCTAACAAACTAATTACCTTAATCAATTGTTTTTATCTTTTTTTTCAGGTATATATTTTATAGTTCAACTATCAGGGCTTACAGACCATTTAACATATATCAAACAAGGTGATATACTAACATATACAACAAGTCTGGGATTTCTGAATAGTTTGTTTAACCCAATTATATACGCAACTAAAATACCATTGGTTAAAAGACGATTTCAACATATATTTTGTTGTAAGAAATCCCGAAGACAGTCTATACATAGTGTGGTGTTTACAACACCTAACTCTTCTATTATACATAGTGAGTCATGGCAACAAGCTAATAGAATATGTGATAACTTTACAATCACAGAACAACATAATCATGGTTTTACAGGTGATTAACAACTAATTGACTACTCTGTGCTATATCAAAGGTATCATAGTTTGTTTTTTAATAAAAATGTTAAATGATGGTTGTTGTTAAAAATTTGTTTAAGTCATAAATTTGAACGTCACAGCGCACCGCAGCCAATTCAGACCAAAGTTATTTGGTATGACGAGACAAACAGGTTATAAGTGCAGTTTATAGGATATCTGTTTTTGTTCATCTGAACATGATCTCTGTGTGACGATTGGCGATCTATAACTGATCTGGAGGGTCAACTGTTAGCTTTCATACAAAAAGAGCCATGTTAAGTCCCTAGATTATCAGTGAGTGGTTACATTAAAATGAATTGACTTACCGAAACAACTCATCCACAGAAGTTGGTGGAATGGTATACACATATAGAGTAATAGAGTAAACAAGTCAAGAAAATTACCTTTAACAACATAGCTTCACCAACTCTTATAGAAGATTCTAATGTTCTTATAAAGTTAGGATCAGATGCTGATACAATCTTTAATTTACTACCTTCCATAGATTGTAACCATCTACAAAATATAGAAAACATATTGCATTACAAATTAAGAAAATTTGATTAAAGATATAAATCTTTTTGATTAATGTCACCCCATTATTGATGAGCATGACATGATTAAGGCATTTGCACACTGTGATATTTTACATTTGCATGTCATGTGTCATGACATTGTTACTGTAATAAAAGATTAATATCATTATTATAATTATTTATTGAAATCAAAAATATCCCTAAAGTACTCAAGTAATGAAATAAATCTTGGTCATGCTTTACATTCAAATAAGCTGTGCTTTTTGAAACTCAGTTTTAAGAATAGAAAAAATTTATTCAACTTATGTCATTTTGACATCTTGTCATGTACAATTACAATGTCATGTTATGTATATACAAATGTAAATAAGTAATTACATAAAATGAGTTAGTTCACATGATGACGATCAAAATGTGTTAATACATGATCAAAATTACATACATAATATAGTAATGGGAAAGTTTGGATCAAATGTTTTTTAAGAAATGTTTTGGAGGAATGACATCATTCTTATAGACAAGTACGTCATTAAAAGAACAAAAAAACACACAAAATTAGATCTCATTATTATACAAACAACAACAATGGATTTATTAAGTAATAGTGCCTATTAAACTATTTCTTCATAGAAGTGCAAATTTTAAAAAAATACAGAGATTTGAGAGTATAACTTTGTCATTTTGGTTCAATAAAGTGATGAGTTTAAACATGCTTTAAGTCAAAACAACACTCTATTTATAAAACTGGTGCAGTAGCATTGAAGAGAAAACAACACCAAAATATAAAATTCTAAAACTTTTATGGCATTTTATGGCATTTAGAGCCAGTTTCTAACAACTTTGCAAACATATCATGGTTATTAGTTCACCAGCTCATTGTTCCAGGAGCGGCTCATATTTTGTACTATAGCTTATGACTAGAGACTGACAGCTACCCTACTTAATATAATTATACTGCCCAGTAAGCTTCTTTGGTAGTGCATCTAACTGAACATTTCATGTTGGACTTGTAAATACTAGGGCATACATGATTTTTAACTATTATACATCTATTCAAATGCAAGCAACACATAGTTAATCAAGTTAGTATTAAAGATTTCAAAAATTACCATACTGAGAACTTACCCAGCAGCTTGTCCCTGTGGATCTATCAATAAAGGCCATTTATTTCCTTTCTTTACCATTAATGCATTAGCTGTAGAATGGGTATCTAATGGTAGTCCTTCATTCTGCCACATTAATATCTGGAATATAAATATGTCATAAATCAGAATCAGGGTCTATAACTAGTGCTGTCATTGATAGAAAATTCTGATTATCAGGGTCAATAGCTATGTGATCTACATATAAACAACCAATGATATATACAAACATTTTTTTTCCAACAATTTCTCTTTCTACTTATATAATTGAATGACGTCAAATAGCGCATAAAAGCTATCACCTTTCTTTCACCAAAAATTCTTATTAATTCCTGTGAATTTTTATTGTTAGCTACAAATCTCCTGCACAAAAAATAAAATTGGACGTAATATAGGTCATGTGCAAGAATAATTTGTTCAGAGGACTTAGAGTAAACAATTACAACTCACTGGCTTTTCAGAAAATGAAATGTAGCTATTTCATCCTCTACTGATAACTTTCCCATTTTTTAGCTGCTGCAAGAATTCGAATAAAAACAAGCATTTGTTTACATTCTGAAGATAACCTGATTAAATATTTTAATTATATTAACATCTGAACTCCTTTGAGTAAACATTCTGCAGCCTAACTCTACCTACAGTAGTTTAAGCATTAATATTTATGACTTGCATTCCACAAGTACAATGTACTTATACTTTAATTTGTCTTAGAAATTTAAAGTAAAAGTAATGAAAAACAACTTATAATAAAACTTACTTGATGTGCATCCACTGTATTCTTTATCAGATCATAGTCTTTAGTAATTGGTATATTAGCATCCTTTAACTTTTCCACCCAGGAATTAATTAACTGTTTACGATATTTAGCAGTAAATGGTCCAAGGTAACATATACTGGATGAAGCTATTAGACTGTCTCCAACAATACCCTGTAACTTGAAATCTAATTCATTCACTGACTCTGCCCATCTTACCTGTAAATAAAGATAAGTAAAGAACAATAGTTTATAATAATGTTAAATAAAATCACATACAGTAAAGTACTGCTACATAAAACCCACCTTGGCCATGGCAAAATCTTGCAATTTTTATGATTTTCAAGTCCCAAATGTTTAATTTGAGAAAAAAGGTCCCTATATTATATTAAGACCACTTCACTATTTAGACTAATCATTTTGATGGTCCTAATAGTGGAACTTTACTATAGTTAAATATGTATATGTTCAAATATGGTTTAGAATTGTAGTTAAGCATAATAATAAATCGTTTGAAATCAAAGATAATCACTATTTTTTTCCAGATGCTACAGTAAGACAAAGTCAGCCATTTTGATGTTGTAACAAAGCAAATGGTTTGATTGATAAGTTCACATTGACCAAATTCCAAATTGTTTTTTTTTTTGCTCAAACTTTCCATCTAGCTAATAGTAATAGGCAACTTCTTGTGGGAAGAAAAATCATATGTATTCCATTTTCTAAGTGAGATATCGCCGTCTGCAATCTTAACTTTAGTTTGAAATGCTTGATTTGAAATCACAGGAAATTAGTTTTTATTTATTTTTCCCTTTTTCAACAATAGAGTTATATAAAATGTGCTGTTCACCAAACCATCTTTTCTGTTGGATTCTCATAAAAACAATAAAGGTTAGTTCAGTATAGTTGTGAGTCAAAAATAAGTCATAACTACAATCCTCAATCATAAATGAATCAAATAACCAAATAAAGTTGAATGATAACCAGACACTTTATCAGCTATAATTATATAATATCTCAATAATGACAACTTTGTTCATTAAAGTTATGAGTAATCAGAGCAATATCTGTTAATTTGTTTATTAATGTAAGTTTATCCCTTTTATCAACATATTTTCAGTCATTTACAAAGAATGGTTTACCAAACAAACTTTCTTGGAGTCTTTACCAGTATTTGCTTGCATGACAACTTCTCCCTTTCAGTATGGTCAACATAGTTGTTGGACTTTAATAGAAAAGTATCACCTACAGCTAGCTACAACAAATCTTAATCTTGAGATTTGAAACCAATTTATCTAAGCTAAATTGTGAAACAAATTAATCCATTTCATAGGGATGTTACAGTATGATTCTACAGGCTGTAGTATCAGTAAGTTATTATGATAATATGGTAATCATTGGATAGCCAGCTCTGTGTTGGTTCAAATCCCATCCAAAACCTACCTTGTTGTTTCCTTGAGCAATAAATTTTATCCTACGAGCTTGATCAGTACAAGGGGACCAGGAAGCGGACTCAAAAGTAATAATTTAAGTTGTAAGAACTTTTTTCACAATCTAGCTATAATAATTAGTACAAACTATAGTTGTTATGATAAAAAGTTTTCATTAAAAGATACAACAGGGGGGATAGAAGGCACAAACTAGCTACCCAAATTTACTACCAGTCTGACATAGCAATCACACAGTCATACCTGCTCCAAATAATTATAATCAATTATACATGATATAAAAATAATACAAACTTTTTCATCTGCTAATGCACCTATCAGAATGCCTGCTCTTTGTAGACGTAATTCTGTTGTTTTCTGATGTTGTTTTAAAGATTCTCTTTGATTCACACTTTCCTCATATTTCTCGGTTAATGTATTCAAATGTTCCTGGATCTATAATACAACAAAATATATTTAAGTTCTGCTAATTTATGATGTGTTTTTATGACCCAAATGTTTAATGTATTCAAATGTTCCTGGATCTATAATTCAATAAAATATAGTAAAGTTCAGCTTAATTGACCACCTTAGTTTTCATAAGATAGTAAAAATTTTTGACAAAATTTAAGTCCTAGTACTAAACTTGGGAAGAAAAAGGTCTGTCCCTATATTAAGACCAATCCACTATTAAGACAAATGATTTTGATGGTCCTACTAGTGGAATTTTATTTAAACATGTTTTAAGCAGTAAATCAACACACTTTTAATACATTTTTTACCAACCAGCTCACCAATTCAGCATTGCTCAATAATTTTTCAAGTACTTGTTACTATTTCAGGAGTTGATAACTGCATGTATAGAGGTCAATTGAGGAATTGTCAATGTTTCATGAAAAGAATTTTACTAATGATCTGCTGAAGCAGAAAATTAAACCCAGATTGTCATATTTGAAGTAGACCTTGCTTCCTAATGCACCATGACAGAGATCACATTTCTAGACAGTGTCCTATCAGGTTATCCGGCAGAGTTAACAACAAGAGCAGTCCACCGACAGCGTGCTCGACTATTCCGGGTATTCATGTAAACGACAGCAACAACAAATCAAAACTCATGCTGGAGTTATGCAACTTAGTATTTGACCTTCATTCCTAACCCTGTTGACATGTGTGAAGTTTCAAGTAAATCCCTTCAGTAGGTTCAAAAATAAATGTTGCACCAAAAATTTTAACCAAAAAAAATTCTAAGTATTAGAGGGCCATAATCCAGTCAAAATTCTTGCTAGAGTTATGCAACTTGGTATTTGATGTCAATTAGTACCCCTGTAGACATATGTGAAAAGTCGAGCTAAAAAGTAATTTCAGCAATTTTCATTAGGCTCTTATGAGAGCACCTTGCTGTTCTGCATTAGAATAATCATTGAAATATAGCCAATGTCATATATTATAATCAAAGATGGTACCAACCTTTCTTAAACTTGCTTGTTTCTGTGATAAACTATTCTGCGCTAGTTTTAATGCTTCCTGAGCTTCTAGTACTCTCTTTTGTTTAGGCTTCACCATCTAGAAAAAACAACAACAAATAGTTCATATCACAATACTTTAAAGTTCCACAATAATAAGTTAAAGCCCAACATGGTTATTGCAAAGCCATGCGACTTTAGATGACTAAGTCCAAAGAAATTTTTACATGTATGATCTACATAAGCAAAAAACCAACTTTTTTTCTTTAATTTCTCTTTCCTAACAAGTAATAATAACTACAACCATTCTTGTGCAGAAAAACCCAAATTGATCATGTGAGTTTTGATCATTAGCTCCAAATCCTCCTCACAAAAATTGAGTTGAGTGAAGAAATAAGTCATATTAAGAGCATTAGTAGTAAGAGCATTTTTAAAAGAGCGTAGTAACTACAGTATTGCGGGCAACCCTAGATATGCAAAAATTGTTTGTGCAGAGGATTAAGAGAGTACACAATTACAACTCCTAGGGTAATGTGAGCATTTTTGTATGAAGAAATGTAAATATTTTACAAACAGAATTGTTTGTTTATATTTTGAGGATCATGTGACTACATATCCTAATGCGATAACATCAAACAAGTATTAAACTATGATATACTATATGCCTACCTTATGTACTTCATTATAATGTTCTAAAGCTAACACCCATTCACATATAGATTTACATGAATTAGATACTTTACCAACAGTATCTGGATTAAAATCTGGATGTTTTGTGTATTTCTTCAATTTGTGGAATACCTACAAATAACAATAAAATAATTATAGCTTTTATATTTAGATTATAAATTTGTATTTCATATTTTTCATTAAATTCAGCCAGCACACCTAACCAGCTTTCTTGAGGATTTTTCTTTTCCAAAACATGCTTCCATAAAGAGCCAACAAGTTCTACCTCTTTGTAAAATTTAAGCAAGTACTCAATTGCCACAAGTACTTTACCCAGATAGCTTGATTCTAAATCTAGCCAGCTAACCATTGCACCACAACCATGGCTAGACAAGTATACATGTTATTATGATGATAAAAACAATGTTAACATGCTTTTCTGGACAATTTTATTTACCAGTACTAGCTTACCCTTCCAAAACGAACCAAAAGCTTTTCTCCATATGGAGAAAAACCATAATAGTCACATTTCCATGAAATGCTATGACTTTTTAAGGCTAGGATAAACCAAGGCCACTAGATTCAAAGTTACACTGCACAACTGCAGAACAAATGAACTCAACAGCACGCCAATTGATTTTTTGTTGGGTTTAAAGTCATGGCAACACATTGTATAGGTCATATCACAGCAGTCAGTCAACCTTCTCACTGTTCCTGGAAAAGCAAAAACTCCAGATTTAGCTGTTTACCAATTACTAGACACATACTTCTGTCAATGACTGATAGCTGTCCTACATGATTTAGAATGAGTGGTAGGAGGAAGAATGGCCCTCGAAGTTATTTCATGACCAAGCATCACAAAAATATGCCCAACCTGGGAAAAGAACGACCCCTGGATCAGTAGATTTGTAGTGTTTTGCGAACTAGACCAGCCAGGTGGGATAACGGCCAATTAATGAGACTAATAAAATATTTCTAGTTTTTACCTTATCTGGTAGACTATTTTTATCAAACTGTAATAACTTCTTTAAGAAGTTTGGATCACCAAGCATCATTTTAGCTGTAGGCCAGTCTGGTTTCTTTTGAAACAACAAGCATACAGCATTGAGTACAGTGGCTACAAGATATGGTGGTGATAGATATACACGTATCTCTGATATAGAAGCTTTATCTAAAGTCTCCAGGGATGCCACGGCATTCTTTAATGCTGGTATAACTGATTCTAAATCTCTCTGACATTCCTACAAATAATAATAGAAAACATAACAAGAAATATCTTTAAATAGATATTCAGCGCTATGAAGGGTTAACTTTGTTTGAAGTACAAAAAGTCATATCAGCTGTTCAGTCATTCTGCCAGGAGTGAACCATGACAAATGTACATTTATACAAGTATAAATGCAATCAATTAGCATAGTGAGTCACCCATAATGCACAGAATAAATAGTCAGCAACTATTGTCCATGCTAGGTATCTATTTATCACAAATAACCAATGGTACCATATCCTTTGTCCATTTCTCTATACCAGACAAGAATTCATAGAACGAACAGGTATGGTAAAGCAAATTGTACAGGTTAAAATATAAGTCAAAAGTAGGCTTTGTTTGTTTGGGTTTTACGGCGCACCAACACAAAAAGGTCATCTCGCACAGAACATAGGCTTTGACAGCTGCACCAAAAATGATTGATTTGGAAATTAAGTTGATGTTTTTTTCCAGCTGGAAAACTTTGTATTGGATGTAACCATGCAGAACATAGTTGAAATTGATTATAATTGTAACCAGGAACCATGAAATTGATGGACTGTTGTTACATAACTGATTTTTTATAATCAATACAAATAATTTTGAAAAGTTAAATATTACAAAAGTTTGCATTATTTAAATTGCAATGTTTTATGGTGTTTTGTCAAACCCCTTCACAAAAATAATTGTTTGCTTATAACCAATTTGATTTAACTGCAAAATAAATGCATTTTAGTGTTGTTAATTCATCTTAACTACAAAGGCCCATATAATAACTTATAGTTAAATTTTATTCAACTGTCAGTGGTTCATACATTAACCCCACTGATTTAAATACTCACAACAGAACTTCTGAACTCATGATTGATAAAATTAGTTATAGGTATCTATCTCAGGGTAACATAACAAATATTTAAATCAGGAGGGTTAATATATGGGCCATTGACAGTGGAATATAATTTAACAAAACTGAAATTACTGTAGGTAGAAAGATTCAAGACGATGAATACCTCAGAATAGTCTTGTACAATTTGTGTTTCTTTCTTCATGATAGCTTCTTCATGTTCTACTATAGATCTTACTTCATTCACAGCTTCTCTATCCTTCTCTAATTGTGCTAACAATACTTCTGTATCCTAGGTAACAAAACAATAAAACATTAAATTAAAGCCAAAACACATATATTCATAAAAAGAATCTGTGAAACAGTTTCTTTCATGCTTTAAAATGAAATGTGGTGTTATAAAAAACCAATCACATCAAAATGACTCTATCGTTAAGAATAAATGACAACATTTCAGAAGAGAATGAAGTCATCTTATATTTCTGTAAAAAATTCTAAAGACCCCTTAGAAACAAGAGGGTCCTGGGGACTCTGGACCCCTCACCTGAGAAATAGATTCTGAAAGCATTGACACAAAGTCTTTTAACACTCATACTTACCTGAATGAAAACTGTGACCTTAAGATGATATTACATGCCAAATGTAAAAACTCTAGGTCTTACAGTTTTTGAGAAGAAGATTTTTTAACATTTTCTCAAATAACTTCTGTGACCCTAGAGTGAGGCCAATTTTGACCCCGGGGTATAATTTAAACAATTTTTGTAGAGGACTTCGACATGATGCTACATGCCAAAAATAACAAACTCTGGGCCTTACTACTGTCCATTTTTCTTTGGTTTTACAGCATCTACACATTTGAGTGTCCAATATATGCATACCGCAGTATAGAGACAAAAATTACAGTTATAACTTACTTTTTGTTTCTGTACAATGGCTGGTCCCAGATTCTTTAATTCTTCCTGCATTGTTCCAACTAATGAATTAGCTTCTGATAACTTGAATAATCCAACCAGAAGACGATTTCTGTAATAATGTTATACAACAGTATGAGCTCAAACAATTTTTTTACAACATGATTAAATTTATCTAAGACAAGAAATACAATATAAAATTTTATATTTTCACTGCAGTGAAATAACAATGAATAATAAAGGCAACACAATACAATGTATTTAGATGGTACATTACATTGTATAATGTTTTTACATTGTGAATCGAAAGAAAATGAATTAATTTATTGAAAGTATATTGATTTTATGAATGTTTTTGTTTTATTTGAATGAAATGGACAAAACTGACTATTTTGCTCTATCTTTACAGTTGATGTGTTGTTTGACATCGGACAAACTTTAGGCCTTTTTGGGGGAAATATTGGACTATTCCATTAATTGTAGGTTGACTTTCTTCTAATAAAAAGTGTGTACATATAGAATAATCCTTTTCTTGGGCAGATAATTTTGACAATCAGGACTTTTTTAATGAGTGTTGTGAGGATTTGATAGCTTTGACTGTTGAACAGGCCTATTCTCTATACATAAAATAAGAAGGAAAAGTTGCGTCTGGCACCAGTGACTAGGACCTTCGGTGAACAAACTTCCTTTAATTAGTAGACATAATATCAAGGATAGAATCATAACGAAATCATTTAACTTACTTATTCTCAACAAATTCTGTTTTATTTTCTTTCAGTAGTTTAGAATATAATCTAATAAGTTCCATGTAACTACTAGGTGTAGAGTAATAATGTCTTCTCATTTCTTCCCAATATTTTATAGACATAACACCAATACTTTTATGCATATCTACACACATAGCACCAACTTTCTTCTTTAATTCCTGTAAAATCATACAAAGAACACTTGTTACAGTAAGTCTTTAATAGGGAAATAATGGGCACGTTCCGCAAGGCAATCGCTTTTTGAAAATTATTTATTGTAGCACAAGAGGTCTACCGAACAGTTTGCTTCAAAGTAGCAAATCCAAGATGGTGACTTTCTGAAACAAAAAGTTCAGAATTGCAACAAATGAAAAATATTCAAATCGATTATCACCATGCTTATTCTATTTAACTGCTTTGACAAAATATATGCATAAAATGAAAAATATATAAGTATTCTTGAAAAAAAAACAAAGTCCCACAGGGGGCAGCCATTTTGAAAAAGGCAGAAATGTTCCGAATGTTACGGCTAGCAAGAAAAAAACTTGCTACGTTTCGCTAGCTGGCGATTCAATTTGCTCGATTGTAGCAAACCATTCGGTAGGAAATTGCTACAAAGCGCTAGCTAGCGATTGCCTTGCGGAACATGCCCTATGACAAGCTATGAATCTAGAATTTTGTAATGTAACAGTTTAAGATGTATACACAGAAAAGTTCTGCTATAAAGACCACCTTGGTTACAGCAAAATCATGTGATTTTTTATATTCAAAATTTGAAATTATGGGGTTTTCCAAAGTTTGTTTGTACCATAGTAGTCAGTGCAAAACAATGTAATTTTACATATCATTGCTAAAAAGTATGCAACACAGTTTAAATCCTATTGTTCTGAGAACACACCTTTTAATTTTAACTATGTTCCACACAGGTATATCCTGTACAAAGATATTCTGCTGTAAGAACCCCTTAACTTGAGTTCTGAATCAAACCTACGGTCAAAACTGATGTGAATCAAGAAACAAAGTAAATTAGTAGTTTAAGACCTTAAAACAAGTACCAACCTGTATATCAGTATCTTTATCAGCTATAAATTCAGCATTTTCAAAGAATACATCAGCTACACTTAACATAGCCTCGTCGTCCCATTCATCATACCAATCTATTGTACAACAATTTATTAACGCTGGATTCATACGACAACGTTGACGAAATCTTCCACCTTAAATATATACATGTAGTTACATAAATATTGACTGACTGAACAAACCTCAATCTTGTAACACAGAATACTCCCAAATATTACCATATTCTCTATTTAATGCCCTATAGGGCATCTTATTTGTTTTTTGTTTGTTTGTTTTTTTTTTAAATTGGTTTTCAACGTCGTATTCAATACACATTTAGGTTATATATACGACGGCCAGCTCTTCCTACTATAGGTTTCCTGGAAACTTTTCTATCACCAGTACTAACTTACCTTACCACAAGGCCGACAACTCATGTATAGGGTATGACATACTGCAGCTGGGCTAGAACCCACAATCTCCGCATTCGAAGCATCTTATTTGAAAGAGGGTATTATTAACCCTAAACTGGTCAATCTCGCACTTTTGCCTGTCTGGACCCTTTTTGAAATGGCCGCCACAGGCCATAAGTTTATATTTTTGAGTAGTTTTTATATGAATTTTTTTAGGAAAGTAAATTTAAAAAAATGTCCTGTTTTTGGCACTTCCCCCATCAAAAGATCTCTCGAGAAGGTCCCAAAGGAGGGATGTGCCACCAATTGTGATCATTTTAAAGTAGCCTGGACCTTTGTCTATAACCAGTACTCCCCTTCTTGAAATCCTGCTACTGCTTTTCATGAATGGGTATAACCATCACAGGTGGATTTTTAACCAGCAACCCCATCAAGACACTAGATTTGAAGTACTGCTACTGCGCCACAGCCCCAGGTTAGTACATATATTGCTGGCTAAGCACAAAACCGTTGTAACTCAATATAAAAAAGAGTAAGTTACTACCGTTTTGCGATAGAATCTGAATTTAAAAATCTGATAAGAAGCAATCCTACCTGCAGGACTGAGAGCTAATACTACATGAAGATTTTCTTTAACTCTTTGTATAAAGTAACTATAAACAGATTGTCTAGTATCAGGTATGTCTGCTTGTGTAGCTGATTGTTTTAAATCCATTGTTATACCATCTATTTCTTCATTATCAAACAAATCAGGTACTTCACCACTATTTAATATACAGTTTATATCTTCTAGAAAACTCTCCTGAAAAAATGACCAATCAATAGCAGGGTTTTAGGTCATGTGATCAACAGACTATAAATATAGACAAGTCCTTGCAGCAGCCACAATTTTTGTGCCACGATTTTGAGCTAACAGTAAAAACTAACAGGGTAAGAATAAGAAAAGGGAAAGGAAAGAAGCAGTTATTTCATTTACTGTCATTCAATCATTTTTCTGGAAAGATAACATAAGAAGTAGAATTCCTGGAATCTGTCAAGCCTTCTTTTATATAAGAACACTAGATGTGACTTGTGATTTTAAACTTATATTAAACTTAAACTTTTTCATTTGATTAAACGCCTATTTCTGTATTACACACTCAATGGCGTTGTACAAAAAGATATATTATAAAAAATAAATACATGTAAGTAAAAACCCTCCACCATAAACACATAATGTACATACAATAACACAAAACAAAATAAAAAAAATTATCACACATGATGTTATATAGTGTGTAAGTGTATTTAATTTTTTGTATTGTTTTTATTGAGCTTTTATATTTCATATATTTTGGACCTACATCATTCACAGATCATGATTCAACTTAATTTTACATTTTATCATTAATTTTTTATTAGTTTTTATTTATTTAATATAGAAATTTGGTGTCCTGAACAGTATAACATGATGCTACTGTTAACCAGACATGTCCTGAACAGTGTAACATAACGCCACTGTTAACCAGACATTTCCCCAAAGGTGTCGAAACTTATATGCTTAAAATGCATGTGTAATGGATAATTCCACTTTTAGAAGTCATTAATATGACACAAAAAAGGATAGTTGGGTAAACTAAACACATTAACAAGCGTGATTAATCTGTTTTAGACTGCTTATTAGTAGCAAAAACAGCTCAATTCCAAATAATAGGAATGAAAAGTAATATGAAAAGTAATTTTTATTTATATATTTTTTTTATTGGATTTAACGGCGTATCAACACATTTTAGGCCATTTCACGGCGTCCAGCGCACCTAACCTAGCTTTCCTGGACCTTTGTCTATAACCAGTACTCACCTACCCTTCCACAAGGCCGGAAACTTCTCCATATTACCTAATCAATGGAGGAAACTTGACATTATTGTCTAATTTTCATGGAAGGGTATAACCTCCCCGGGTGGGATTCAAACCTGTACCCCCCTCGGGACATGAGATTCCGAATCCCAGCATGCTACCAATTGCGCTATCGACCGGGGTTACGAAAAGTAATAGCTGTGAGCCTGAATCATAATGGCAGACAATTAAACAATTCTGACAAATTTCAGATTTTAGTAATTTTGACAGTTTTACATTAAAGTTTTAACTATACTCTACCTTAACAATATCCGAATCTGTTAACATAAATATAATCTTCTCTCCTTTAACACCAGATTGTAAGAATACTTTCTTTAAATCATCTCTAAATTCTAATGTACCATATCCTCTTTGTAATGTAAGTTTAAACATTTCACATCCAGCTATAAAACAAGCTAACTGTGCAACAGTTGATTTACCACAACCATCTAGACCAACCTGTTATAAGTATAACAATATAACAATTTACAGTAAAGTTATCCTATAACCACCACCTTGGTTATTGCAAAATTGTGCACTTTTTGACAATATTCAATTAAAAATGCTTAATTTAAAAAAAGGTCCCATTATTATGAACTTTCATTAATAGACCATCATTTTTGGTCCAATAACAAATTTCTGTACTCTGATTAGTTGATAAAACAGGACCATTATCAGTTATAATGAGTATTGCTAAAACTGAGGGCAATTTTTATTTCAATGCTTTTAAACCCAATGTACACTTAATCAGTTCTTCATAGTGAGGCATAGCAGAGTCTTGTACATGATGGTATGTTCCTGGCATAGGTTGATTTTATCATGTATAAAGTTGTCACATGTTGTTATTTGATACAGGGCACATTATTTTTTGGAGAGCAGATGTATTGGTCCGAGGGTGATATTATATAAATAACACATGGTAGTGAGGGTGACAGTACAGATTATCAACACGAGGAAAATAATATCAACCTCGGCTAGCGCCTCTGTTGATATTAATTTTCAAGGGTTGATAATCTGTACTGTCAACCTCATGGCATGTGTTATTTGTTTTATTATACCGAACAAAACTGTAACATGTAAATATTTATTGAACAACAAATAACAACACAGTAAAGAAAACAATCAGTACAATAAAAAAAACTGAATTATATCACTAATATACCCTGCCGTGACCGGGATTCGAACCCGTGATCTCCGGATTCGAAGTCAGACATGCTAACAACTACGCCACGGTCGCGGCTATTTATGGCTACTAATCGTTAATAAGTGGTCTCCCTTAGATAGTAGGTAATATTACCATGTGATCGAACAAAATATCACCCGCTCCGGTATAGGGCATTAGCATAGGGAAATTCCAGTGAGATATAATAAAATAACATATTATACAAACCAGTAACATATGTCCTCCAGGTTGACTGAATATTCTAGCAGCTCTACAAATATGATCTACAGCATCTCTGAAGAATACCATCTGTGATGCCTAGAATAATAAAATACATTGTTTCATAGAATGTACAAATATAAAATTTTACTGATAAAACAGCTAAACTTTGGTATACAGAACTTAGGGAGTAAAAATGTGAGGAAATCATCATCAATCCCAAATATTTTAACAACATTAGTATTGGTAGTGTTATGAAGACATGTTCAAATTTGACCAACTTTGTAGTGATGTTTACTTTTTTATATATTTTATCAATGTCTTTTTCCCATTTATTACAGTGGCAGGCTAACCAAACGAGCATTCTTAGGCTCTCCTTTACCAATTAAGCTGGTTTATACTATTCTATAAGTCAATAACTTCTCACATTGAAGAGGAAAATTTACCGAAGTGTAAAATTTCTGTGAAAAGGTTAAAGTGATCAGCTGGACAAGAAAATGAACTTGAATCACTGAATATTTAGTCAAGTGTACTAATCATTGTACCATAGATTATAAATTAAGAAAATCTTTTTCAAGTCAATGTATGATGTACATGTATCATGAAGTGAATAACAGATCCAAGTAAAATTCAAAGATAAATTCAAGTATGGAAATTATTTCAACTACATGTAATTAATTAATGATGCCAGTTTCTGTTAGTAAGAAAAATGCATGAATTCATGGCTAGCAATCAATTATGAACAATTTATGTTATTCAAGCATGATTTCAGAAATGAATCTAATTTATTTATCATATTATTTACATGTTATTCAGTTTAAGACAAACGACTAATCTTAAAATTACATTATGGCATTCAGCTAATACTTTATCCAGCACTCGACAATTAATTTCAGGAATATGTGAAATATTTATTGATATTCATTTCCATGCACATTAATGTTTACTGGAAGGTTTGGTGAAGTAAACATGTAAAATGAACTGTGCAAAGTCAAATAAATATTTACTCTCCATACATGCTTAGTGAGAAAGCAAAAAAAATGAAGTCATTGAATAGGGGATATATACAATTGCAGGAACACAAATACATAATTCTCAATGTATATAAAGAAACCTAAATTCTAAAATTCTATAAATTTCTGCAATACAAATAATAGGAAAAATATCAAAGCACACAAAGTATAATTTCAATTTTTTTTAAAGATCGCTGCTGGAAAAATCCATACAAAAACAACATATAAAATGTAAAACTTCAACGGATTCCAAAGTATTGAAATGATCTTTTATATACCAATGTATAAAAGAGGTAAATACAATGTATTAACATGAAATTTTAGATTAGTCATTTTGTACTATGCATAGCTAGCAACTTGATCAAAGATTGTCTTGGGGCTGCTTGCCAATGTCTAAAAGATCTTCTAAAAGATCAGTAACTGTTGGTGGCAGGCTAAAACACAAGACAAAACCTTTATATATATGTGGTGCTTTTCACAAAATTCTTACGTAAAAAAAATCTTCGTAAGTTAAAAGCAAGAAACATTAATAATACCCTCATATTTTGGCTTATCAATTCTAAATATTATACAAATTGTGTAGAATTGTGTATACCTTTTGAATATCATAACGTAGTTATGCTTTTAATCCGTCTGACTTTGAAGTGCTAATTATATGAAACTGACTTAAGATGTTTTTCGTATGAATTTTTGTGAAAAGCACCACTGATTAATGAAGGAAAATCAGAAGTCAGATTTCCATGAAAGGGTATAACCAGCTTGGGCAAGCATTGACCTAGAAACCCTTTCAGAACAATAGATTCAAAATCCTGCATAGTCAACTGTTCCACAGACCTGAGTAATGTACAGTGTACAAATAGATCAATGTTACAATAAATCACAAACAGTATAAGAATTTTTGTGAAAAGCACCACTGGTTGATAATTTATTAAAGGTGAGGACAAATGATGACAGTGAAATGGTCAATAAAACATGAACTGTAAGTTTAATTGAATGAAAACATGCTTCATTAATTCTGTTATTGAATCAAACAACATTCTGGTGGGTGGGGTAATGTGAGATGCATTATGGGTAATGTTGAGATGCATTATGGGTAATAATTATAAAACGATATTTATATATCTCACCGTCGTCTTCTCTAAGTCATACTGTTTAGAATAATATAATCATACATGTTTATAAAAATTGTACATGATTGTTACTCAATATTGTCAACGTGCAATATTTTGTCCGACTGTACATACATATGGTTCAAAAGCCCAGCAAGGGCTTAAGTTAGTTGTTTATAGTATACTTGCTGACTCAAAATACACAGCATCTTGTTACATAATAAAGTCTGTTTTTTCTCAACTGTAAAAGTTTAAATAATTTTATCATGCCTTATTAGTTCTATCATATGAAAGAGATGGTGCAACAGGCATTTACCACTAAGCTAATCCTGTTCCACTTGATCTGATAAGATGCAATCAGAATATCAAGATAGTTAGACAAAGAACATTTTTACATAAGAAATCACTGTGAAATTATGTGTGTTTTGATAGTTGAGAAAAAACGAACAATACATGTACCTTTATGGGTGGCCAAAATATTATTGAATGATACTAAAATCTAGCAAACTAAAGTCTGACTGAAAACAAGGTGATATCTATATTACAGCTAAAGTTAGTACATAACATATAATACTACGACAATCAATATGCTCATACAGGTATTTGAATGCTTGACTTTTATTATAAATTTCTTATAATAAGGAAATGACACTACTTTTTGAAATGAATATTTGTAATTCAACAAATGAAGTTATAATTAGAAACAAAATGTAATTTTATTTCATACAAATTATTTCTTGATAAAGGCTTCGGCCGAAATATTGATGACAACAGAGTTTTTTGGGTTTTTTTATATATGATTAGACAATTGGAAAAATTAATCATGCCTACAATTACCTTTATGAGATTAAGGATTGTTGTCTTGTATAAAACTTATTATCATCCTGTTTACGATAACATGAAAACTTGAAATGTTGTTTTATATAAGCCGTGTTCTATCATGTTCTTTGTTATTTATATACATTATGATATATATTATAATATACATAATAACTGATTACATCATTTATTTATCAGAGTAACTGTACTGTGATATACAAGGAGACAAAATTTTCTTTCCAAATAGTACCAACTTTTTTCTATACGTAAAATTAACCTTTGGGAACCAGGGCAGCATATAATCAAAAGTCTTATAATAATTTAACAATACAATATAGAAGGATGTAAGACTAAAATCTGTCGCAAGACCCTTGATTAAACAGGCCCTAGAGCAGTGTATTATCATTTTGGCAAAATACAACTGTTTGAAGTGGTAATTTGATGCTAAATGGGAATAAAATGGCAATTTCAGGCCATTCTGCTCTGCAACAGCATTGCTATGGTAACCAGGGTTTTGACTCCAATGGCTACTTCTCACAGCCAAATACATAAGAGACACTCTAGCCAAGATGCATCTCTTTCATAAAAAAAACAGACAAACAAGAGAACTCTAAAATGTGTGTTTGGCCAAGATAAAACTAGTAACGATTTAAATACAAATATTAATCTGATTATTACTATGGGTATGGCAAGCAATCACTCATAGCTAAAGGGATTTAAATCTTTAACACTACAAAACATAAAATGTTAAGAATATGTTATAATATCAATCATAAAAAAATAAAAATGAAATATCTGATTGACAAAATTTGGAAACATGAAAAAATAAAATTGAAAGCTATTAACTAGATTGTAACAAATTTGTAAAAGAAAAGATAGAGAAAAAAATTCAAGTAGAAAATGTAATAAAAGTAATAATAAAATATCAGTATTTATAATTTTATTATGGTATATTTCCATTCCTCAACTGTCAAAGTTTGAATAATTTCACAGAGACAGATAATATTCTCTTACATAAATACAGAGGTGATGTTAACTCACCTAGCACATAGGCAGATCTAGTGGAAGGGTTAAAGGGGGTCTGGACCCCCTGAAATTTCCAAAATGTACCTGTCCATTAGTGTATTCTTAAAACTGTAAACCATTTTAAAGTAACATGATGCAATTTTTCTCTGTGCTTAACATAGATTCTATGGTTATGTGGTTTTAATTATTAATATGCTGTGTTATTCAGTAAACATTGTATAATGTTGTTGCGGTTCAAAAGTTTGGACCTCCTCTAGAAAAAATGGACCCCCTAAAAAAAAATACCCTAGACCTGCCCCTGTAGCAGGCATTCAACCATTAAGCTTTTAGTCTGTTCCACCTGATTTTAAATCTAATTATCAAAATTGGTGTAGGACAAACATTTAATCACACAAAGTCACCATGAAATCATTATGTTTTGACAGTTGAGAAAAAAACCCATAGATAATCAATCATATGAGGTCAGTTTCCTTCAGAATTGCTGCCTAGCGCTTTGTCCTCTGGTATCCTTCTTACATCAGAAGTAATAAGTGTGATATCAACTCAATGGTACCAGGAGGCAAAGAGCTAGCTAGCGATACACTCAGGAAAGTGGCCAATAGATTCAATACTACACTGACTACATCATGGATCAAACATTTCTTCTCTGTCTACATAGGGCACTATTGTCTTAAGCAGTTACTTATATGGTATGCATTATACATATGGTTGTCAGTATAATAAAGATGATAGCCAATGTGTGGCATGTGTCTTGTACTACCAATCTATTATAAAACATAACTTTACTATCACTCAGTGATGTTTAATATAGTGATCCTGATAAAATTACGGTATTGTTCAATTTTATTCAACTGTCAGTGTTACATACATTAACGTTGCCAATTTAAATATTCACAACAGTTTTTTTTGTACTCACAATCCATTTAAATCAGTGGAGTTAATGCACACTCCACTGACAGTCAAATAAAATTAAACAAAATATGATTTTTTAACATAGATAGTAAACCCCTGCCCCAATATTTAAAGCAATGAATGCAGTATTTGTTGCTCTTGAGGCAGCAAACATCAGAAACATAAGAGCATCAATCAGATTAAAACCTGATCTTACATGCTGAGCTCTTTTATTGGACAGGCACACAATCAGAATATGTTCAGCTGACCTTTGATATTACAATATTCATGAGGCAACTTGCAACAAATTGACCAATCACAGCCTGTGAAGAACACACAGCATCAAAATAGCTTGAAATTACCAATCTAACAAGAGCTGTCAGTAGAGACAGCATGCTCGACTAAGTAAGTATTTGTCACATGAGATGTGGTTGATGATAAGGAACATACATATTTTTAAAATTTGAAAATGATACCTTAACAAATCTAAAGAAACAAAATTTCATTTTTTTAAAGACATTTTTAAGTTCATTTAGAAAAAAAATGTATTTGGAGTTATGAACCTTGTCACATGAGATGTGATTGATAATAAGGAACATAATTATATTTGAAGTCTTAAGTGGATACTTAAATAAATAAAACAGTTGCAGTAAAACAATTTTTTTTAAAGAAAACTCTAAGTTCAATGGGGGGGGGGGGGTTAAT
The DNA here is from genome assembly GCA_025267735.1 of Mactra quadrangularis. NCBI lineage: Eukaryota > Metazoa > Mollusca > Bivalvia > Venerida > Mactridae > Mactra > Mactra quadrangularis. The sequence goes on along the minus strand of CM046301.1, from coordinate 21,811,628 downwards.
TCTGAAAGAATTGTATTTAGAGTTTTGAACCTTGTCACATGAGATGTGATTGATAAAAAGGGACATATATTTAAAGTTTAAAGTCAATATCTATAGAAATAAAACAGTTACATCGAAAACCAACATTTTTCTAAAAGAAAATTCTAAGTTCAAGGGGAGATAATTCTGAATAAAATGTTTTTGGAGATATGAACCTTGTCACATAAGATGTGGTTGATAATAAGGAACTTATATTTAAAGTTTGAAGTTGATACCATTGGAAATATTAATAAATATTTTACTGCACAAAAGCTTTAATCAGAAATATGGACTCGGACGCTGACGCAAGGGCGAGTAGGAGAGCTCTCCATTTACTTCGTAGAGTCGAGCTTAAAATAGAAACTACAAAATTCTGATACTATTAATAGTGTTTCATTAGTGTTTCAGTTGGTCAACATAAAGGTCATCTGACAATGACCCCTTGTACTACGTCAGGAGATTTTTTGACTATCTTCGATAAGATATCTGTTCATGGAGATTGAGTAGAAATTTGAACTGTAGATGAAAATATTATTCTACAAATATGCTTATTTTGATTCAGTATGTGATTCAATAGATTCCAGCCAAGTGGGATGAGAGTGTAAAAGCAATGATTCCCCATACTATAATATTCAAATACAGATCCTGTCCCCTAAAGGGTATTGTACTGATTAACATAAAATAACATAAAAGCAAAGTTCATAATGGGGTGTTTTAAGGACATGATCTTGGCTATAAACAAAACAAAGAGGTAACAAATTACTATAATATAACTCTCCAATAATGTACATCTACAAAAATCACACAGAACTTAAAGAAATATGATAGATGCAACTATGATCACTCAATATCATACCTTTCTTATGAATACACCATATGCATTAACTGTCTGTTGTTTAAATAATAAAATATTGATTCATAAATACTATAATAAAGTAACCAAGAATATCTGCAAAACTGTTTAAGTCTTAGGCAGACAATCTTCTGTGTTACCATCAAGGTTAGAGCGAAGACAAAGGAACACTGTTCTATAGTAATGTACAAAACTTTACTTAAACACTATACCCATTTTTAACTAGATTTCATCTTTAAATAAGTCACAACTTGAATGTATGTAAAACAATCATACACACTCTGGTAGATTATTTCTTTTGATCATTATTTATAACATTAAAAACCTTCACAGCTGAAACTGGGATAAAACCTGGAAACTATCAGTACTAATGCATAAAATTGACACTCTACCATGTTGCCATAATAACTTGTTTGAAGGGTAATTAAGGTGTACAGGAGCTTTACCATACGCTTTCTACAACAGATCTATGAAAAGTTGAGATAAAAAAAAGATAAAGTGCAAAACCAATCACCATTAGATTTAATATTCTTATCACCAGAACATCAGAATACTGGTGCAAATGTGAGAACATTGCTAACCAAAAACTATTGTTTATTCATGTTGCACTTCTACAACCGCACACCAAAACTTATAACATTTGAAATCAATGTTATAAAATCTCCTAACCTTATGCCTTTGTTAAACCTACAAAAACTAAAACATTTAAATCTAAACCTAATCCCCAACACAAATACCAATGAAATCAAGTCAAAAACCAAATTTTAATATGCAAATTGTATCTATCTTTTGACACCATAAAAAACTGGAAACCTTTACCCAATGTGTAATTCAACATCTACTTTGGCTTTCTGTAAACATTTCATATTGCTTAGACAACTAAAAACAACAATAGCAGGGTGAGTCAGAGCATAGATGCCCTTAGTATGAGCTGTTGTAAATGCCTTTGCCCTCAAGTGTGACCTTGACTTTTGAGCTACAGACCTGGAAATAATGTGTGACATATTGGCTTAATGTGAGATGATTTGTGACACATATTTGAAAAACACTTTATTAGAAATTATGGTTCAGACACAAAATTGCTTGAGGAAGGACAAATGATGCAAACCAATATAATATGTTCCTTCCATTTTAACAATGGCACAAATTGCTCAATACTGTGTACCAAGTTTAAAGAAGTTAAATAGTTTGCATCTGAAAACCAAAGGTAATCAGTAATACAGACATTATAATTTTGATACAACCAAGATACAAATGAAGTAATTAGTCTATGTATGTTTGGTAATCAGAGAGTACTGGCATGACCTGGTAGAACAATACATAATGAGTTGTTTACAGAAGGCCATACATGTATAAAACACTTATTATTTAAATTGTGTAAAACACATATTTGTAATCCCATACCACTTCTCCCTCTTCTAGTTCATAAATCTGAAAAAAATAATTCTAGAAACTCTGAAAACTAATTATCACAGGACCATGAAATTCAACACATTTTAATCAGTTTTTAAACCTGTACATGTTGTCTGTGGCTCACAGTTAAATCATATGCTAATTGCAGTGCATTTGATACCTTAGAAAAGCCATGTACTTAACAATGAAAACATGTAATCAATTTTTTTTAAAGAAATCCTCCTATGAAAATGTCATTGGAAACACATTTTAAGCAATCACACTCTATTCATGTTGTTTTTTTAGTTTTAAGAATTAAATCAAAACAAAGACAATCTATCACTTCAAAAATAGACCATATTGAAAAGCAACAGTATAACATTTAAAATTGGCAGAACAGAAATGATGGAAGACTTGGTTATTAGTGGAAATGACAACATCACGGACCAGTTTGTTAAGAAGCTAATTAAGAGCAATAGAGAGGATTGTTGATAGCAAGGCAAAGCTGGCCATCATTTCTTTGATATAGAGATACTAGATTCAGATACAACTGCCAACTTCACCACAAAAACCATGGTCAAAAGCCGAGCATGAACAAATGACCCTCTTTCTGTGGGGGTAACTGATTTGAAGATATTGATCATCATTAATCCACCAGTAAAGTGGGTAGCCTTAGATTTAAGTTGTAACATATGAAACCTATGAAATATGTATATGAACAATAATAAGGTTCTGATAGAGTATTAGTAGTAAATCAAAACATCAAGTAATCACAGCATGTTAAAATACCATAAATACAAAACACCTAATATTTCATTCTTTAACATCAATAGATTTCACAACTAAATTCATTAACATACAATGTAACATTCACATATGTTCAGCAACTTTAGCTTGATTCTTGGCAAACACTCAAATAAGCACTGCAGCTCAATCTAAAAAAATTCAAATTATGCAAACCAAGATTAAACAAAATATTCATATTTCAGTAGAGTCTAGAATGCCATATATTGCTAAAGTGAGAGCTAATAAGGTTTGAAGAAAATTAAAGCAAAAAATAGGGCCTCTAAAACGCTAACAAGGTTTTCTTTAGTTTTGACCTAGTGACCTTTTTTCTTCTTGTTTGACTCATTATCAACTTTGTCTAAGATATCATTGATGTCAAACTAGGCAAGACAAAATTTGGAAAAAAATGACCACTAGAAAGTCAACAAAGGTTTTCCTATAAGTTGACCCAGTGACCTAGTTTTAGACCCAACATGACTCATTATAAACCTTGTCAAAGATTTTATTGACTTCAAGCATCAGACTAGGTAAGATAAGAATTGGAGCCAATATTTGGCTTTTAGGGTGTTAACTGGGTTTTCTTTTCATTTGACCTAGTGACCTAGTTTTTTATCCAACATGACCTGTATTCCAATTTTATTGACATGAAGCTTCTGACCATCCATGTTGAAAATTGAAGCACAAAATGTGACCTCTGGAGTGTTAACAGTGAAAAAGTTGATTGATGAAGCATGTTGCATAACAATGGACACAGGAAAATCTACCCAGTCAAAATAACTCATTCTGAGTGCTTCATGCTCAAATGAGCTAATTAATTAGACAAAAATAACATTTGCCCATAATGTATAAACAAAAAACCATTTGTCACATAATGTATGTAAAACATTTTTTAACAAATCCACATCATAAAAAACATGTAATGTTATCACATACACATTAACACTGGCTACCTTTCTGCCTCCCTGTAAAACATCCATAACATATACAAATTCTAATTAACATAATGATAAATGTGAACTAGCAATAATATCGAAGTCTAGAAAATATATATATGGCTAGGTTAGACTACTGTGGAATAAATAATTATGTAATATCATTGTTGAACTAAAAGTTATGTAATATTATATCATATCTATATTCAAATAGTGGTTTAAAAGGTACAAGGTCTATATAAAAAAGAAGGCTTATATTGACAAGAGAAAATCAAACAGAGTTCTATCTTTGCTCTTCTTTGAAAATGAAATTATTTGTCATTTATTTAAAGGCTTTAATGAAATTTTAACTCAAAACTTTTGATGAGCTGAAAACTGTCTGACATGAGTACTTGCAAGTTGTATAAAAAATTTGATAACAAAGTAATTATCATATATATGTATATCCAACAACATTTACACATATTTATAATTAACTCTCAAAGATAGAATGTTTTCACTGAAATATATTTTGATAAGTATAATATATATGTTAACAAAACCTTATAATTAATTAGAATTTAACTTTCAAAAACAATTATTAAGATAGAATATCATATTGTAATATAAGTATAAATATCTAACTTATTTAATCAGGGACCAGGTTATCACTGGTTTATCAGTTTTTGGACCGATTTTTTAATTTCAGACCGACTGAGATTTAAAATTTTGTATAAAAATTGGTCAAGATACTATCTTTTAAACACGCATTCTTAAATTGTTTTCTATACAAATCAAACAATTTAAATTAAATGGTCAAAGTCATAATGTGCAGTACTGTAAAAGTGCGGTTCAGTCTGGTTCTGGAATATATTCTGACTTGTTCAGGAACAAATTAGCGCAGATTGGGCTTGGTACATTTTTCTGGTCCCTGTATTAAAAGATACATGTTTATATAATGGCATGCACTAGCAGAAAAATATTCTGGCATTATTAAACATAATTAAATTCCACGAGAAAATATTCACCTAGAAAAAAACAAAAAAAATGTTACCTTTGTATTGCCGAAGTTCATTCTCATGTAGAATTCTTCTAGAGTTTGTCGTATTTTATTCTGGTCTGTGATTGGTCGATATACTCTACCATGTGACTGATCGTCAATATCAAAGAAATCACCAAATATTACATGTTCCTCTATTAGCTGTTCTGCTGTCCACTTTACCTACAATTATATATAAATCATACATACATGTTTTTTCATTTAAGTCATCATCATCATCATCATCATCATCATCACCATCATCATCATCATCATCATCTGGTTTAGTTCAGGACTGGTCTTTGATTATTCCTTTAGCAAGGTTGAGGCCAGTCTGTATCGTATAGAGTGAAGTCTTCTTTCCCTGTCTGGCGGTCCTGAGGGTTGGATTACGTATCAGCCAATTGCACTTAACCAGATAATCTCAGTTTAACTTTGGTCTACCTTGGCTCCAATGCACTAATTTAATTACACTAACACATATCAAATCACAGCCAAAAAACTAAAGTACTGGTTAAACCAATTTGAGCTTTTAATGGATATATATGTAAATTTAATAATAGTATTGCATTTGGTACAGTAAATTTCTGCTATTGGAACTACCAAAATTGATGGTTTAAGTATAAACAAGAGCTGTCAGAGGAGACAGCATGCTCGACTTAGTAAGTGTTTGTCACAGGAGATGTGGTTGATGATAAGGAACATACATATTTTTAAATTTGAAAATATAACCTTAACAAATTCAAAGAAAAAAAAAAGAAAAAAATAGAAAACTATAAGTTCAAGGGGGATAACTCTGAAAAAAATGTATAAGGAGTTATGAATCTTGTCACATGAGATGTGGTTGATAATAAGGAACATATATCTAAAGTTTGAAGTCAATACCTGAAGAAATAAAACAGTTGCAGTAAAAACAAACATTTTTTAAAGAAAACTCTAATTTCAAGGGGAGATAATTCTGAAAAAATATATTTGGAGTTATGAACCTTGTCACATGAGATGTGGTTGATAATAAGGAACATATATTTAAAGTCAATACCTAAAGAAATAAAACAGTTGCAGTATAAACAAATATTTATTAAAGAAAACTATAAGTTCAAGGGGGATAACTTTGAAAATAATGTATACTGAGTTATGAACCTTGTCACATGAGATGTGGTTGATAATAAGGAACATATATTTAAAATTTGAAATCAATACCTAAAGAAATAAAACAGTTGCAGTAAAAACAAACATTTTTTAAAGAAAACTCTAAGTTCAAGGGGAGATAATTCTGAAAAAAATGCATTCAGAGTTATGGACCATGTCACATGAGATGTGGTTGATAGAAAGGAACATATATTTAAAGTTTGAAGTTAATATCTTAAGAAATAACAAAGATACAGAAGAAAGTATTTTACTGCACAAAAACTTTAATCTATGCACAAAAACTTCAATCAGTTCAAGGGGAGATAATTCTTAAAAAAATGTGTTTGGAGTTATGGACCTTGTCACATGAGATGTGGTTGATAGTAAGGAACATATATTTAAAGTTTGAAGTTAATATCTTAAGAAATAACAAAGATATAGAAGAAAGTATTTTACTGCACAAAAACTTTAATCAGAAATGTGGACGCGGACGCGGACGCCGGGGTGAGTAGGAGAGCTCTACATTACTTCGTAAAGTCGAGCTAAAACAGGGCCACAATCCAGTCAAAATTCATGCCAAAGTTATGCAGCCTGATATTAGTCATCTTAAGATTACTCCATAGACGTATGTGAATCCCTTCACTGGTTTCAAAATGAAAATGAAAACCTAGAATTTTAAAAGAAAAAAGTGTCAAGCCCATATGACACACAACTATGTAGGATAGCCTAATTATTCCCTGAATAATCAAGCTAAAAATTTAATCCTCAAGTATATACTTACCTTAAAGTAGTCGTGTAAGTTATCAGCTAAAAATTGAAAGAATATACCACGATCTTCAGTAGATACCAATCTATCATGGAATACTCTTGTAGCTTCATGTGCAAATAATTGAGCACAATTATCTTTACTTACAACTACAGAATTATGTGCTTGTAACATTCCTTGAACAACCTGTCATAATTAGAAATGTTTTATGAGTCAATATATGTCTATATCTTTAATTGACAATGTTACTATTATATAAAGATCACATCTTACAGAGTGTGATAGAACGTAATGTTCACCCTTGACAAGGAATGTCAACCTCAGCTAAAGCCTCGGTTGACACTTATTGTCTCAGGTGAACATTCCGTTCTATCACACTCTGTAGAATGTGATATTTATTTATCATACTGAACAACATAAATCAGAAATTGTTGACCTTTTAATAGGCACAAACCGTTTAATTTTATCTTTTTTATTTGCTTCTGAACTTAAAGACATTTTTACGCCATTAAGTGTGTTGTTTTGAAAAAAGCAAGGGTCTGCGCAAGGGATGTAACCCAAATTGAATGGCTAAACTCTGGTCTGGGTATTAGCAAACTCCAACGAATTAGTCTCCAATAGCTTTAAGCGGGCCGATAGGTGATGTCAAGAGGGCCGAAAGGTGATGTTCAGAGGGTAACATTACAGATTGTCACCCGGTGATGTCACATTAGGCTTTATAGTAAACAATCATGTGAGGTATAATAATATATCATGTGTATTGTGTTAAGAATCAATCATGCAGACCAAAATGGTAACAATACCTGTAAAAATGCACTACATTCTAGGACTTTGAAATAAAAATATTTTGTTTTCATATAGAAGTATTAATAAGCAAATTTGAAAAAAATTTGTCAAGCGATCACAAAGTTTGGTGAAAATAAGTCAATTACAGAACATAACAAAACACTTTACTTTGTTACAGTTTACACTGTTAAAACATGTGAACACATACAGCACAAACAAAACATGAGAGGACATTTTTTAATTTCATTAATGTCTAGTGTCTATGTATACATGTACAATGACAGTATGCATATGCTATCATCAAATTCAGCTTTGGAATCAAATGCTGACTGACCATTAATAAGGATATGATGATCAACTATTTGTATTAATTAATGAACAAGCATTTTTACTAGTTTTGTTAGTGCAGTAGTCATTTAGAAACATGACCAATTAATAATTATATTTTTGAAAATTACATGACTTATTATGTCAGTTAGAGCTGTCATCCATTCCAATGATATTGATATATCGTCAATATTTTTTTTCTGATCATTAATCGATATGGATTTTGAAATATTAATAATGAAGCCTATATAGGTAAATAAATAAGTGTTAAAATTTGCTAGACAAACCTGCTATCATGTCCGGAAACAGGTGAGCGGTCATAATATGAAAGGATAGGTCTAAAACATTGATGGCATCCCCATTAATGAAATAGCCCTATTCCACAGATGGTACATTGTTGCTTTTCTTTCAGGACAAATATACATGTATTATGAGTTTATGACAACATAAATGGTCTGGATAGTACTGCAGTGAATGTATCGATATATATCTATGTATCGTTAATATTTATTTCTTGATGTATCGATATCGTCAATATGCTTCAAGCCCAATCAATGACAGCAAATGTGAGTTATACATGTATACCCTATAACTAGAAAATCATGACAGAACAAAACAACAGTTTAACTTACCTTAGATAAATCTCTAACATTAAATGTATAATGTGATTTAGCTGGTGTAGGTAACATGTTACGACACATGCAGTAATATAGTGAGATTGACACATTCACTAAGGCAGATAGACTTTCTGTAACTTCTTGAGCAAAATCACCATCTTGTAAGAAACGTCCTAGTTGTACTTGATATATATGTTGTAATGAACGTGTTGATGGTTGAGGGAATGCCAACATACTGAAATATTATCAAATATAAGGTATCATTGTATCACAAAGCAAAAAAATTACAGAGGAAAACACATGTTTGCTAGGCCAGTTCGCAAAATGTGGCCATAAATCAGATCCTCCTAGATAGATCGTTGAACTTATCCCAGCTATCATAACAACAAGCAAGAGCTCACAGGGTGATTGGGCTCAGCCTAACTGTTTTGCATTAGGTTTGGTGAAGATGTTAAGGAGATCAGTCCATCTCTGAGAGCAGACACACGGTTGCCCATTAAGCCAGCAGTCTAGCAAGCCTTCTGCCATAGGTGTTCACATTATATGATTCTAAAATACCATAACTTATATAGTTTATATATTATGTATACATGTGCATATGCTTTTCAGGTTGTACAGCAATTAGGCAAGTATAACCCAAGGAGAGCAATACTGACATGTAAGGAGCTAAAAGCATTAACTCATAAAATTAATTTAGGACCAATATATTATACTAACAGAGAAGTTTGCATGTTTGTTTTTAAGCTAATGCTACAAGTCAACAAGTGTCATTTACTATAGACAACCAGCTGAACTAACCAGTCTTCCTGAACTCTTCATTACCATTCCTTGCTTACATTTTCACAAAGATTTAATTCTAATTTTAATCTATGACCAATCATGACAGGACTTAATGTCAAGCATATGATCAAATATCTTACAAAAATATTGAAGTACAATATAGAAGGATTTGAGAGTAAAATAGATCCTAGGACTATTAACAATACCGGCCCAAGCATACTAACTATTGTCATTCTTTCCAATTCATTTACATTAGTGATGACAATGATTCAATTGTTATTACTCTTGGTCTAGTATTGGGCTGTGGATAGTTGAGCAAGTGGCAATCCGAACTGAACCATGGTTCATGTGTAGCGATTCACGAATCAGACCATGAATCACATGATAATGGAAAAACATACAGGAATTCATGTAATAACAAATTAAGTGAAAAAAAAGAAGCTTTTACTATAAGGGAAACCATGTACTCCAAACATTACTATCAGACATGTTAAGGGCATTTTCAGTGATAACATTTTTGTTCAAATGTGTATCAATCAAAATTTTGACACAAAATAATTCGGTTCCTACATAAATTAAAATTTCGTTAGTGATGTGACTCGCCTTCAGTGGTAAATAAGCTGAAAATGTTCTTTCATTTTTTTCCAAAAGGAGATCGCTATCCAACAAATATTTGTACCTGATTTTCTGGTGAAGATTGCGAATATCCGAGTGCTAGGATACTTGCAGCAGCCCTAGCCTAGTTTTACCAAAGGTCTGATGATCTTTTTATAGTACATGTATAATACACATATTGATTTAAAGATAACATTGTGTATATTTCAAGTTTTAGATATATATATATAAGAATATAAAACCTACCAGAAATTCTTTAACAATCTAGGACTAACAGGATTTCTTCCTCCACCAGGTGGTCCACATGCTGCTACAACTGTTACATCCATTATATCCTATAATTATTATAAACACAGTCCAGAATACGTTTGCGAATCCGGAAATCTTGCAAACTTACTTTTTTTATTTTTCATTCGATAATTTCAAATTTTCAATAAATGTAGATCTACATATGGGCATAATACGAGTAAACTTTCATCCAGATATCTTTACTAGAAATATGTTTAATTCTAAGTCATAATATTATCTTGGTGAAAACATCTTTGGAAACAGTTACATATGGAAGTCACTATGTAGTATTTTGAAAAGCTGCTTTTTGTGTAGAACAAGGTAGTACAAATAAGACTTCAGCCTCTAGTGCTCCTGATGTATTAGATAGGGAAAAACTTTGTTGCTAGCACTTCAATGTAGCAAACCATTTAAAAGTTCAAACTTGTGTTTTATTATTTTACTGTGTTTAAGATCACACAAATTACTAATTATGTCTGATGTTTGTTTGCTAAGATTCAAATGTTCAGGCTATTTCCTGCATAAGCTTATCTTATCTTATTCAGCATCACCTTATCAAAAACTCAGTAGTTTTCAAAATGAGTAGCTCTCTGAGACAGTGTTCACATGGAGATAACATCCATACCAAAAAATTCTTCTTTTAACTTTGCAATGTAGAATATTGATAGGTCAAGGCTTAGTTTGTTTGTTTGTTTTTGTTGGGTTTAACACCATAGCAACACATTGTATAGGTCATATAATGGCGGTCAGCCAACCTACCCACTGTTCTTGGAAAGGCTAAACCTCTGGATTTAGCTGCTAACCAACTACTAAGCACACACTTCCATAAGTGACTACAAACTGCCATACATAATTAGAATCATTGGTAGGAGGTAGAATGGCCGTACAAATAATTTCATGACTAAGCTTCAGGAAAGTATGCCCTGCCCGGGAATTAAACCCACGACCCCTCCATCAGTAGAATTTTGTGCTACCAATTGAGCTAGCCGGGCGGCTTGGATAGGTCAGGGCAAAACTAACCTTACTACACATGAATAAAGAGTGCTGACTAGTTTTGAGCTGACACATCAATATGTATTTGAATATAAACTTAAATATTCCTATTTTGACAAATAAACATACCTTCCAGGCATTTTTCTCAGTATGATAGAATCCATTTAATTCTAAGAATTGTCTAAGAAGTTCTAATGGTGGTTGAGCACCATATTCCTCTGGTGCAGGCATATTTAAATCATCAACAAATAATATAACCTGTAAATATAGTAAATACATTATACAATCAGGATAAATAGTCACTGTCATGTGATATCCAGAAAGTAAATACACACTTGTTATTCATCTAATTATTGTCCAAGATAGAAGATTCAAATAGCCAATAAAATGACATTTCTTGGCCCAACAATGCCAATATTAACTAGTGAGTAGTATCAAAATGACAAAACAGTAATTTTATTTTTGAAACTTTTTTTTTTAAATTGGCTTTAACCTCGTATTTAACACATATTTAGGTCATATATACGACGGCCAGCTCTTCATACTATAGGTTTCCTGGACACTTTTCTATAACCAGTACTAACTTACCCTACCACCAGGCCGACAACTCATGTATAGGGTATGACCTATCCCGACCGGGCTAGAACCCTCGATCTCCAGGTTTCGAAGTCAGACATGCTAACCACTATGCCACAGCAGCGGCTTATTTTAGAAACAAATAGGGCTGTTATTCTGATCAAAGCATTTAATTTCAATTCTCGAATCATTTGATCATTTATTTATAAAAAATCTCAGGAAGTACTTATAGATAATTAATAAAAATTCATATGCTTTGCCAAGTGCTAACATATTTAATATTTTAAAGTTGTTGATATGATACAAAATAGATCATTGAATAAATAAACATGCTAGCACACAATATAAATCAGTTTACAACCTATATTTGTATGCAAACCAGTTTGGCGAATGGCAATGGCTGCAGTTATGAATCAAAATGGTCATTGATTTACTGATTCTAATTGATTTAAGCAAACGATTTCAGTTTTAATTAGTCATGACAGCACAAGAAACAAACATAAAAAAACTTATCTTACCTTTCTTCCTTTAGGTGCACCAAGAGTATTTCTTCCTTTCTGTATAAGATTATGTTTAATTTGTGCTTGTAATCTAGCAGATGTAGTCTGTGCTGAGAATTGTATCATAGAACTAATGATACCTGTAGTTGTTCTAGGTTTAGCTCCCAGTAATACATCCATTCCGACTCTATCTTCCTCCTCGTTACCCCACTTAGTTAGATTACTAATATTCTCAAGGAGGGAGGAACCTTTATCAGAGTAGTTTAGTATACTACCAAGAATTGTTCCATTCTTTGTTGAAGTTCCACCTTCTTTACATAATCTCTTCAATGTATAATTTATAACAGCTGATTTACCTACACCGGATTCACCTGTGAATAAAAAACATAGAAATTGAGAAAACTGTAGTCCCAAGCAGCAATTGTACAAAATAGTGACATGACATACATATAACCAGTGTTTTTCAGGTCATTTCGATGATGAAATTGGGCCCCATTCCCCTCCCAAAAATGTATGTATTTTCCCTATCCCTAAAGCAATATTTTCCTGCCCTTTAAAGTCTTGTGCTGATAACTTCAGTTTAGGCAATTTCTTTAGTATGATGAATATAATGCTTCAATACTTGAACTTTTCAATAAGAAGACAGAGATATTCCTTTAATAATGTTCTCTGCTGGTGAATGTTGTCTAAAGTATTGAAAATTACCCCCCCCCCCCCAATTTCATTTTTGTCGCTTTTTTCACTAAAAATGGGCATTGCCACCTTTCCTTTAATAGTGAAAATAAATGCTGAAATACAGTACAGATCTAATTAAGTACAAATGTATTACAAATTTACTTTTTAAGTTTTACAATATACATGATAAAAGAACTTTTAAGCTAGACAAACATTTAGTATTTCAGTTTCAAAAAAAATAACAAGAATACTGTAGGTTTGACACACCTGGGAATTAACTTATGGGAGCTTGAAATCTAACTAACATATCAAGAAGTAATACAGTAAAAGTCCACTATAATAACAATTATCAAGATTTGAGCATTTTTGTGTCGACACCGGTTGCCTTAAGCCAATCAAAATGATGCATTTGAGGTCACATGATGAAAAAATGGACGTCGAACAGTCAAAATAGGAGTGCCTGTATGGACTCGTTGACGCCATGTTTTGGTGGGTTATCTGTTTGTATTACCAGTAAATACCATTATTAATGTATGAACTAGTACCAGTTTCAAGAAAGTTGCAATATAACACCAGAAAATATGCATAGCTAATTGTAAAACTCGCATTTGTTGAAAAAATGCAAACCTATCTTCCCTACTGCGGGGAGAATCTAAATTAATGGTTTTACATATCGTTACCATACATTTGCGCTAATTCCTGGAATTCTATAAATAGACTCAATGGTTTACATATCTTTACCAGCTGCAAGGCTGGCTAATTATTGTATTCTATAAATAGACTTAGGACATTTTGATACGCTGAGAATACACGGCTAAACAGCGATTTCAAGAATTTTGGAAATGCTAATACTTATAAGCATTGGAATTGTCTTTATACAGTACCCATCAAAAAGTTTGGAGACAATTTCACTTTGTAGGCCTACTGATTAGTAGCTCTTATCTAAAATAAGATAATTTTTTATGTTGAAATGATTTTTAGTTATGCTTTTTTTGGTTATCACTATGTTAATAAATGAGATAACAAAAATAGCATAAGATCTATGTTATTGAAATAAATAAAATGAACTTGGTTTTGAAGGCTTTAGGATGTCAGATGCTGAATCCTATAATTGTGTTGCATTCATGAAATTTGTTTTCATTTTATCACAAACAATATCTAAATATATTAAAAATATTGATTCTACAAAAATAATCATCAAAATTCAAGAATTGTACTATTTTTTTTGTCTCCAAACTTTTGGTAGGTACTGTACATGTAAAGGGACCTTTCACTTCTAACATTATGCATTTGCAAATAATCAAAAATTGCACACTTTTACAATGAGATTTCAAAAATGGTCACATATTTCTATTAAAGAAAAAGTGAACATAAATATTCTACATACCAGTTATAAGTACAGGGTGTTTAGCAAGTAATAAAAGACTTGTAAGAAATGAGAATCTTATCACATCAACTGTAGGTACAATACTTTGTTCATCACCACCAGTCTTCTTCTGATCCATTGATACACCCATTGTTTCACCTAGAATATGAAGTTAAAAAAAGTTGAAGAGCAATTTAAAATCATTTTTTATAATAATTATACATGTTGCTGACTTAACAATTTTGTCCCATAGGTAAATTTCTTGCTCTAGGAAATTAGCAGTGCCCCTAGAGGGGTTCAAACCCTAGACCTTACAATCCCTAACCCTGCTCTCTACCACTGAACCACTGCTCCTAGTTTTCTACATTTTCTGAGAGATTAGTTTATGAAATAGCAACACTTTCAATCTGAATGAATTATACAGAAAAACTAAACCCAAAACTGCATATTATACAAATTATTACATGTATATCATTGTATAGCACTTAAATTTCTCAGTGTCTATACTTGGCATTTTCTATGGGTTATATGACACTAATTTGGTCATAAACTTGAACATTGTTTGATTTTAATGAGAGTCCATCCACTCCATAAGGATGCATTATGTTCAGAACTCAGGAAATGACTATTCATCCCTAAAAAATTGATTTTTGCTTGGTCTTAATTGAGTCAAATTTTTAAAAATTCTGAAATGTTAGTTTCTTATTTGCCAAAATGTGTGTTTCAGTCAATGCCAATGATGGGTTATCTCGTAATTGCTAATTCAGCACTATAAAGTTAGAGGCTTCCCAATGTTAGTAAAAATGGTTTTACTATGTACTTCTTAACTGGTGCATTGATGAATTAGATCATACGTCAAAGTATGGTGTATTGTTATGTCTCCATCAGCATACAAAGATAAAATCATGATGTAACTGCTCTTACCAATAGTAATAATGGCTCCTTTTTCAATAAGAGATTTAGTAGAAGGTACTAATACATCCCATGGTACAAAACCACCAGATTCCATATCAATAAAATAACTATATATAGTTCTATTACCAGTTGGTAAACGTACACCTGAAAGAGATAACAGAGTCATTTAAAATCATAATAAAAAAACAAGCTACGCAAGTAATATCTTCCAGTGGAATTAGTTAATAATGTCTCTTACCATGGTCATCAAACTTGTATTATTTCAATAGCCATCATCCTGAAGGCTACAAACTACAGTCATATAGAGGATATTTGTTTGTGTTGGTGTAAGATCGATTTTTATTTGACTAGTGTGCTAAGGATGTAATATTTTCAAGAGTGGTGAAGCCATGGGTGAAAATATAATATCATTAGCTCACGAGTGAAATAAATAGATCTTACACTGAAATTAACAAATTTTCTGTTTATTATATGCTTCAAGTATATGTCATCAGAACGGGGCATCCAAACAGTGATAAATAACAAATTTATTTTCATTATTTCAAAACAGTGGAATATTGATTTTTATTTCACTGATAAATCCTGGTATTCAACTGAGAAGCATACAATAATTCTTATCATCTTGAATTTGTTGGGACCATTGAAAAAAATCAAGTATTGAATAGTTGAGATAAACTTATCTTAAGGAGATGATTCTGATCTTTTCAGTAGCCATATTTACTTTATCAAAGGGTGTACTTAAAAATGGTAAATATATCTGTCTTTTGAATAATTTTGAAAATTTATATGACTTTGAATGTTTAAAAGTTGAAAAATAGCCATTTGATAAGCTTCTTTTACTGCAGCCTAGTCAGGTAGGGTTGTCAACCAATACAGAAAATCCTAATCCTAGACTCCGAGGCTATGGTTATGATTCTGTAACTCTAGCCACAGCCAAAAATATTATTATAACAATTCAAATATTTTATTACAAACCTAGTGGAGGTTCAACTTCAAACATTTCTCTCATGAAATTATCAAACTCATTACAAATATTAAGTTCTTTTTCAGCTTTATCTTGGCCCCTTCTTGACCCCATATCATCTTCATCCATGTCTTCCTGACGTTTAAAGTTCCCACCTACACTCCATGTGTAAGCAAATACATATAACTTGCCAAGTAGATTAAGTAGGTTGTTAGGATTCTTCATCAAGTAATATTGTCTTCCATTCATTGAACTATAACAGAAATAATAGCAACAAAGTTTCAGAAAATTTTTACTAAACGATTCTACAACTCTACTACATGTATTTTATACTTTTGCGAATATCCTGGAAAACTTTTCCTTTTCAGAGTGTTGCAGAGACAAGTTGTAGTCGATTTTTGAATAGGAAAATCGTTGAAACGTTTTCTAGGGTGTTTGCAAAGAGTATAAAACTGACGTTTGAGATGCCCAGCAAATAGTATACACTTTTCTGCTTTATAACTTTGAGTAGGTATCATTGAAATCTAACAAGAACTATAATACGTACAGCTTTTTAAATTCAGAGTTGAGGTAGTTTTTTACTGTTTTCTTCTTGAAATTATAGCATTTGTGATGTCATAGTCACATAATATTGCCATAGTGGTATTGATCCAAAACAGATTAAGTAAATAATGAATATCAACTAGACTCTAACAAGCTATATTTGAGTTGAAATGAGACACATATAAAAGATAAAAATGTTACAACAATAAACTATGATATGTGATTATTTAGTTGAAAATACTTCAAAGTTTTCTTCATAACCAATAAAAGAAATCAAATTCTCTACAAATCTGTAACGTTTCTGAAAAAACACTCCTTTCATAATGAAAACTAATCAAAGCATGATTTAAGAATAAAATCAACGCTTCTCAACGAACAAAACATAATTTAAACAAAACAATAACGATAAAAAATAAACCAAAATCCTTTTTAGTATTACATTAAACCATCAAAACTATTTAACATACCGGTAATCAATGAAGACAAACAGGGCTGCCAACAAGTAAATAATAAAATCAGCTGAAAGGTTTATATTTCTGTCATTGGTCAATCATTGTTTTGATCACAGTTAACTTTGCCAAATGACAGTTGCTATAAGTATGAATCAAAACAGACAATTCTAATCAAATTTAAGCAAACTGATTAACATATTATCAGTTTTTTAGTAATTATGACAGTGCTAGGTGAAATCAGCTGATTTGTTGACAGCCTATTGTAAACTGCTCAACAACATTATACCTAGACCATTTCTTAGCATATCTTTTCCTAACATTTTTATAGCATGTATTTAAATATTCATCAAATGAAGCTGGCACTGATTCTTTACTTTTTGATTTCTTGAGAGCATAGGTTGCTATCTTAGCAATGTTGGCTCTCAGTTTCTGTCTTCTTTTTTCACTGTTAAAATAATTCATTTTTTCTGAATACTTAAACATAGGTCAAAGGCAATATTACAAGTATGTTATTCACTATTTTTTAGTCTTATTTTCAAAAAGCTAATTTGACCAGCCTATTGAATGAACTTTGGACATCAACTATTTCTTAGAACAATCTTGTCAAATCCCATAATGCCTACAGTTACTACTTTTTGCATGTGGTATCACCTTATGGTCTGTTACAAGATTGCTTGAATTATGCCCTATGTCAATATAAACCTCATTCTAGGAGTCAACAGTTTTAAATAAGCAAATTTTAAATAACTCACTCTAAAATCATACAGCCTAGAGTTACTATATTCTGCATGTAGCATTATCTGATCAAGATTCTCTACAAACCCCGGGCTTAGCACAAAACTATCATAACTCACTCTTTTTATTAATTGAGTAACGCCAGTTTTGTGCTAAGCCCCTGATACACATTCTTTAATAAAACATTAACCCAGTGCTTGAATTTAAGCTCCCATACTGGCAAAATGCGAGTGGAATTTGAAAAATGCGAGTAACTTTTATTTCAACTTGCAAATTTTCTCCAGGTGAAAAATCGCCGAAAAAATATTACTGTCTAAGCTAATGAGGCTAAACTCAGCATGGAAACGACCAGATAGATTGAAAGTATGACCTTTGGCTCTACTACTTATCTATATCACTACATGTTACAATGAGTGTCGAAAGTAAACACATCTAATATTCTTTGTCTACCCCACAATAACACCTTCTATAGTTGAATATAGCACTCTGTTTTTATACTGCATATGTGAATAGTTACACCACTCAAATTTGAAAAACAATGCGAGTGCTTCTTTCATTTTGAGAGTTGAAATAAAGTGAACTCGCAAAAATTTGCAAGTCCATTTTTTTGTTAAATTCGAGCCCTGATTAACCCCACCCCCAAGGGTCACAAAGTTTTCATAGCACCGAAAATAAAAGAGTAAAAAATCTTGTGTCAGACACCCTAAGGATCTATTTCTTATATTTGAGCAGTCCAGGGTACACAGGGCCCACTATTTTTACTTATAATCATATTGATGTAAATTTATCATTTAAAATCAAATTAGCAGAGGGTTGGTAAAACCAATTTAAAGGGATATACAGGCAAAAGTTCAACTTCATATTTCCTAATTTTGAATTACATTTTTATAACAGTGAATGCAACAAACACACT
Organism: Mactra quadrangularis; assembly: GCA_025267735.1. Lineage (NCBI taxonomy): Eukaryota > Metazoa > Mollusca > Bivalvia > Venerida > Mactridae > Mactra > Mactra quadrangularis. The sequence goes on along the minus strand of CM046301.1, from coordinate 21,792,690 downwards.
GTTATATTACTTGGCAAAATATTTCTTTATTTTCTCGTAATACTTGGGGCGTTTCCACGTAGACCCATGTGGGTCAGGTTGGCTAAAAATAGATTGGTGATTCCCTCAGTATCCTACTTTCGTTTTCAACAATGTGTACGCCACATGTTTTAATTGGTTCGGTTGAATGTTATAAGTGACAAATGTTATTAGTAAGTTATTTCTTACGTTCTTAATACTGTTTTAAATACTAAACTTGGTTCTATACTTTTGGCACAGTCATTTGCCTGTATATCCCTTTAAAGGCCAACATTGCCACTTCTCCCAATGCAGGAATCATTTGACTTTCAAAAAATATCAACCTAATTGTAAATGCACAATGAAGACATTAAATAACTCATAGCATATATGTCTGAAAAAATACCATGCCTGAATATTCTTGTGCAGCAAAACATAAACACAATTTGTAAGTAAAATCAAAATTAAAACATTTTACAATACTAATGCTACTAGCAAACAATTTTCAGAACTCACATACATGAAGAAAATATACTGTGTTGGTGCAATAATTTATCTACATCTATCATAGAATGAGTGAACTTTACATAACAAACTATATAATATAGTGAGGTTACGATGAAGAATACAAAAATTATAAAGTGTACAGCATTAACTACAATAGATCTACATATACATGTATGTCCAAAGAGGTTTCTCTGCTCTGGATCGTTCATGGAGTTAATTTTCTTCAACTCAGAGCAAATATTTATTTACCTTGAAATTTTCGGTGACATCACGTCACCTTCTTCAGCTGACTGATTTTGACCGGTGAAGGGTCACGTGATACGATAAAATGAAAAAATGTGATGTAATCTATTATATCAAGTGTAAAAATTGTAAAAATGACTATATAGGTGAGACAGGGAGACAACTGGATGTGAGACTCAAATAACATCTGCTATTTATGAACATTGCACTAACAAAGGACACAAGATCGATCCCAGTAATACAAAAGTGATAACATCTGAGGAGAACCTATGGAAAAGGAAAGTTAGGGAAGCTATTGAGATCAAACAACAGGGACTGGAGCTACCATTGGTTTACAACAGTCTCTTCGTATCATGTGACCCTTCACCAGTCATGTGATCAAAATCAGTCAGCTGAAGAAGGTGACGTGATGTCACCGAAAATTTCAAGGTAAATGAATATTTGCTCTGAGCTGAAGAAAATTAACTCCAAGATCTACATATGTTTTTTTTAAATGGAACAGTTATTTCTCTACAAAAGTGTTCTTATGAAGGGCACATTTACCCTAATTTTTTACATAAATATGCAGTTAATACTATAGAGCAATAATACTGCCATTTTTGAATGTTGCTTGCTCCCAATCATTTATACAGTAAGTGCATGTTGCATATAAACTATCATGATACAATGCTACTATTGCAATAACTATCATGATACAAACTAGCTGGTGATACCCAGCTCTACAAAACATGCTTAGTGTCACCTCAGCTTTTCGAGTAAGAAAATAAGATTTACTTTTTTACTTTTATGAAAGATAATGTGCAATAATTAAAAATGTAACTGTGCTAACTATAGTGCAATTACAATGCAACTGTGCTAACTATAGAGCAATTACAATGTAACTGTGCTAACTACAGCGCAATTACAATGTAACCGTGCTAACTATAGTGCAAGTACAATGTAACCGTGCTAACTATAGTGCAAGTACAATGTAACCGTGCCAACTATAGTGCAATAACAATGCAACTGTGCAAACTATAGTGCAAGTACAATGTAACTGTGCTAACTATAGTGCAAGTACAATGTAACCGTGCTAACTATAGTGCAAGTACAATGTAACCGTGCTAACTATAGTGCAAGTACAATGTAACCGTGCTAACTATAGTGCAAGTACAATGTAACCGTGCTAACTATAGTGCAAGTACAATGTAACCGTGCTAACTATAGTGCAAGTACAATGTAACCGTGCTAACTATAGTGCAAGTACAATGTAACCGTGCCAACTATAGTGCAATAACAATGCAACTGTGCAAACTATAGTGCAATTACAATGTAACTGTGCTAACTATAGTGCAAGTACAATGTAACCGTGCTAACTATAGTGCAAGTACAATGTAACCGTGCTAACTATAGTGCAAGTACAATGTAACCGTGCTAACTATAGTGCAAGTACAATGTAACCGTGCTAACTATAGTGCAAGTACAATGTAACCGTGCTAACTATAGTGCAAGTACAATGTAACCGTGCTAACTATAGTGCAAGTACAATGTAACCGTGCTAACTATAGTGCAAGTACAATGTAACCGTGCTAACTATAGTGCAAGTACAATGTAACCGTGCTTACTATAGTGCAAGTACAATGTAACCGTGCTTACTATAGTGCAAGTACAATGTAACCGTGCTAACTATAGTGCAAGTACAATGTAACCGTGCTAACTATAGTGCAAGTACAATGTAACCGTGCTAACTATAGTGCAAGTACAATGTAACCGTGCTAACTATAGTGCAAGTACAATGTAACCGTGCTAACTATAGTGCAAGTACAATGTTACCGTGCTAACTATAGTGCAAGTACAATGTAACCGTGCTTACTATAGTGCAAGTACAATGTAACCGTGCTTACTATAGTGCAAGTACAATGTAACCGTGCCAACTATAGTGCAAGTACAATGTAACCGTGCCAACTATAGTGCAATAACAATGCAACTGTGCCAACTATAGTGCAAGTACAATGTAACTGTGCTAACTATAGTGCAAGTACAATGTAACTGTGCTAACTATAGTGCAAGTACAATGTAACTGTGCTAACTATTGTGCAAGTACAATGTAACTGTGCTAACTATAGTGCAAGTACAATGTAACTGTGCTAACTATAGTGCAAGTACAATGTAACTGTGCTAACTATAGTACAAGTACAATGATATAAAGTCTTCTTTTTACAGTTAGAAGGACAGTGATGCCAATAATGACATCAGAAGGTGATAATGTACAATATTTTATAACAGCTCACACACTGATATAGTTGAAAAAGATGAAAGTTCTAAGACAGAGCAAAGATAACAGTATGCAGACACACTCAAACAATATAATCAATCACACAATTTATGTGTTGTATATAATACCTTTCTGTATTCTCAGTCTCTAACATTAATGAAGTTTCACTAGTAGTTTTCTTAACACTATAGAAGTAAATATAAATAATAACAGTACTTTTTATTTCAGTTGGGTTTAACCCTATATAGACACATTTTATAGGTCATATAACAGCAGTGTTACTGGAAAGGCTAAATCACTGGATTCAGCTGTTAGCCAGTTACTAAGGGCACACTTCCATCAGTGGCTGACAAATGAGGGTTGATTGGTCAGGTAATAATTTGATCAAGTTGTATTATCTGTCAGTTAATTAATAATTAAAGTAGAGCAACTTGAAATAGCCCACATTCTAAAAAATGCCCCTTTTCACAAAAAGCTCTACAAGGTCAATTTTTTGCCAAATTAAAACAAGTTACGGGTTAATAAAGTTTACTGTAAAAACTAGTGTGAAATGTATAATGAAAGAATCATCTTACCCAGCAGTTTTAGTAGAAGCTTGTGACACTGATTGTTGCTCATGTATAGGATCCATTTCTTCTTTTATTTTATTATGCTTCTTTAATTTATTTCTACGTAGCTTTGTTTTAGATGTACGTCCAGAACTTCTACTAGAAGCTCGACTCTCACCTCTCTCTGTTGACTCTGAGTGACCATCCTCCTTATCTACATGTAAAAAATGTTTAATGTTAAATACCGTCCATTTTTTCCGGTCAAATTGTAACCAATCCTAATGAAATTTGTACTAGGCCACAGAAAATCAATTGTTTGATTCTTATCTGGATTTTTGAAAAATTGGATATGTCAGTATTTATATTTTTTAAATTTTTGACCATAAAGCATAGTATTAAACCATACATAAGAAAAATGTTTCGCATAAAAATAAAATTAATATGTTATCTACAACAAATAAAGTTGTATTGCTTAGATTAACATGTTTACATAGAACATTGTTCAGATTTGTCTCAAATTACCCTAAAAGTCAACTATACAAGAATCTATAGTGGCAAGCATAATTCCTATGATAAACCAAATATTAAAAAAATATATATATCCTTTTACAATCAAGATCATTTCATTGTTTTGAGGCTCAAGATTTTATCAATGGACAGACATTTCTGCACAAAGGGTAAGCTTACATGCCTTATCTACACTCTAGTCGTGGAATACACTGTCATAATAATACCTACTTTAATAATAACAAACAAGAGCTGTCAGAGCAGACAGCATGCTCGACTAAATAAGTATTTGTCACATGAGATGTGGTTGATGATAAGGAAAATACACATTTTAAAATTTGAAAATGATACCATAACAAATTTAAAGTAAAAAAAATAAAAGAAAATTTAAGTTCACCAGAGACAATTTTGAAAAAAAATGTATTTGGAGTTATGAACCTTGTCACATGAGATGTGGTTGATAATAAGGAACATATATTTAAAGTTTGAAGTCTATACCTAAAGAAATAAAACAGTTGTAGTAAAAACAAATATTTTTTAAAGAAAACTCTAAGTTCAAGGAGGGAATTATTCTGTAAGAAATGTATTTAGAGTTATGAACCTTGTCACATGAGATGTGGTTGATAATAAGGAACATATATTTGAAGTTTGAAGTTGATACCTTAAGAAATAAAAAAGTTAAAGTAAAAAATGTTATACTGCACAAAAACTTTAATCAGAAATATGGACGCGGATGCAGACGCTAGGGCGAGTAGGAGAGCTCTCTATTTACTTCGTAAAGTTGAGCTAAAAATAAAAGTAGGAAATCAATGATTGGGAAAAGTATGAAAAACTTGAAAAGATTATTATAATCTATGGAATCCTAATAATTACAACTCTTATTACATTGTTTACAAACAAACAAAAACATAAATCAAGTAACTCTTCCGAAAAAAAGACTCAAATCAAGTACTAAACAATTATAAATGGTAGAATATAATGTGCAAATGAAAAAAACATAATGCACACCAATAAAGGATCAACATAAATGACTAATTAAATATTACGTCTAAAATATAAAGCTGATCAGTAATAGAAATTAACAAATGGTCATAAAAATAGAAGTACAAGGATCATGACAACCCTGAATTGCTCACCAGGCCAACATACCATCAAAACATCTCATCATAATGAAATGACTTGACAAAAAGCATTATAAGACAGAAGAGGATAAAGGTCCCTAAAACATTGGACTTCTATGCTCCAAACAATAATATTTTTAACTGTAGGCAAAACTTTGACAACAGGCATTAGGCAGTCTTGTTTTGGAAGGCAGACATCTAAAGCTAAGGAGTGGTTTTGTGGTAAAACAATCATGCACTAACGGATCCAAAAGTCCAGGTTCAAACCCCAATAGTGACACAGCTAATTTCCTTGAGCAAGAAATTTACCCATAGTTGTTCCACTCCAGCCAATTGTAAATGGCTGTTGCGAGGGATTACCTGCCAGTAGGTGATTTCAGTGATCAAGGGTTCTCATACAAAATTGTAAAGTCTGAACACATACATGAAAGCAGAATATAAGCCACACTTTATTTTAATCAAATTTTGGCCAGAAAGTCCCAAATGACAAAATTTTAGAAGAATCTTTGAAGAAAAATTTCATATGGTGCTATCAGCATGCAACATGTCAAATAGAGTCTACAGCTTCAGACTGGAAGACTACTTCAAGGCTTTTTATTCTCACACTAGAAGACTGGTCAAATAATTGCTGAAACACGTATGGATTGCAGACAAGAAGTGATCACAATAACTCATCTTGAGTACTTTATACTCTGATGAGCTAAATAAGTTCATAAAATGAATAAAATATCTACAACACTATCTACAAAGCAAGTCATATCTATGAGGTTGTTAAATGAATAAAACCTCTTTTTCTTCTGTACAAACTGGTCCTAGATTTGTCTAGAATATTGTTACAAAACTATGAAAATATCTGATAAATATTACAATGCAAAAAAAATAATTCTGAAATCCATAAAAATTAACAAACACAATTCAATTTAATTTTTTAATTGGATTAATGCAGTTTGTTAACACTTAAGTTCAGAATTAAATGGCAGTTGCCAAATCTGCTGCCAACTTTTCCTGGAATTTAACCAGTATTCACTCACCCAATCTTCATAAACAGGTACCCTATAGACTGCTGCTGAGTAGGATCTCCTGACGTAGCCAGATCTTACATTAACAAGTCAGCTAGCAGAGAATTTTAGATAGAGTTTTAATCATATTTTCACTTACCCTACCATAAGGGGTCAACAACTTTGCTTCATATGTAGAAATTTTTTTTTTGTTGGGTTTAATGCCCAACAAAAGACATTGTATATCTAGTATCACAGTGGTTGTCAGTCAACCTACTCAATGTTCCTGGAAAGACTAAATCTCTGGATTCAGCTGTTAACCAACTACTAAAAGCATACCTTCCTCAGTGACTGACAACTGCACTACATGATTAAGAATCATTGGTAGGAGGAAAATAGGCATAGAAATAATTTCATGACCAAGCTCCAGGAAAGTAGGTGGCTAGAAAATTTAATATCAATGCTGAAATTCATGTGAGGACATGTGTGGACAATAATCAAATTTTGATTCCTACATATAAAGTTGAGTGAGCTAACCACTGCACAATGGCAGTGGCTTAAATGTGTCTGTAACTCCAAAGTTAGTATTCAACTTTACATGATTCTTATGAAAGCAAGCGTTCATGTAACTACTTTACATTACATAATTACAATTACATAATTTAAAATCCCTTCACCATAGTAGCAATGCATTAAAACCTACAAAATTTTATCAAATCACCAAATAATTACCTGGATTTCCAAATCCTCCATTCTTACTCATGAAGTCAAAGAATGCTGACAGTATATGACATAAACATGAAACAAGGTTCATATCTGGTGCTGGAACACATTGAAACTTGTGATGTTTTTGGAAGAATCTTAATCCTTTATCTATACTGTAATCAAATAATGCCTGCAGGTGGCGCTTTCCACTATCAGGTAACTCTCTAGGTAAACGTTGTAACCAAGTTTTGACATATGGTTTCCAACCTAAATCTACTGGATCCTGTGAGAAAATTGAAAAAAACATAGTTTGAAATTAATGGTGTATTAATAGACATTATTTGGAATAAAAAATTTTTTCTTTACCTGTGGTGCATGTAAAAACAAACATTTACAGTTATAAGGAATGTTGTATTGTAATTTTGAACAAAATTATGTAAAAATCATTGTTTGAACATTGTCAGCATTCTACAACAAAAGCAAGTGAATTAGAGCATAAAAACACCCTGAAGAATAAGTTGTTGTAAAATGACCATTGCCCCTGTGTGACCTTGACCTTTTAGCTACATTTATGACACATCATCTCCATATGGGGCTAAATTGGTACAAGTATTTTGAAATACCCTTCATAGTAACAAAATTATAGTCCAGACAAAAAATGCTAACAGACAGACAGATGCACTTATTTATGCTCAGACAGACAATGCAGACCATTACCTAAATATCAACCATTCAGGCATATAAAAATTGATGAAATCTTTGTTACTTACCATGTAAACCATAGCACATCTACTAATAGTTGCAGGACTAGCTTGTGATAAATTATCTACTTCAAATATAAGTCTCATTCCAGGTGCTAAACTGATTCTTTCTCCACTAGCTAGACATAATACTTTAGAGTCATCTAATACTGTATTCAGATTCTCAACCCAGAGTGTATCCACTGGACCATCTAGTACTAACCATCTCCAGTCAGTCTGTATACCACTATTGTGATCTTTCTCCATGTTTTCATTGTCAGTAGCTATCTCACTACCACCACCTGTATTTGGCTGCAATAACAAATTTGAATGTATTGATTATATGAGTCACAATTTTCTCTCGATATTTTGCGGTTATTTGCTGTTACATGTATTTAACTTTCCTGGATTATTTCTTTTTAATTACTCACATACTGTTCATCATTAACACAATAAAATACATGTATTTTATAATACTCTGGGGTCCTAAATTTTCTTCACACATGTAATTTTTTAATATTTTCTTTTATTTTTTATTGAAAAATTATTGCAGCCACATTTTGTTATTTTGATTATAGTTTTTTTTAGGAGTATAACCCGTAGCAACACATTGTATATGTCATATAAAAGCATTTAGTCAACCTACACACTTTTCCTGGAAAAGCAAATCTCAAATTAAGCTGTTAACCAACTACTAGGTGAATACTTTTGTCATTAACTGACAACTGCCCTGCATTATTAAAAATCATTGGTAGGAGGGAGAATGGCCATAGAAAAAATTTCACGACCAAGCTCCACGAAAGTATGCCCTGTCTAGAAATCGTACCCACAACCCCGCATTTCGTGTTTTTATTTTACATTCACAATTCATAAAGAACATAATCGATGGTTTATGTTAAACTGAAAAGTAGTTTAAAATTTAATTTCTCCAGGTAAAGTACAAATGTACATGAAGTATGTTTGAAATTTGATATCAAATAGATCAGAAATAGACCATAGATGAAAGTGCTAAATTTTTGGTATCCAGAAATCTGTGGTTTTTGGACATAACATAATTAATATCACATTTCTTCTTCTCCTCCATCATATCAAATATGCCCCAGTTAAGTCTAGGAACAGTCAACAAAATCATCCAATCATAATACAACAGTGTACATATCCAGATTATTTATATGTGCACAACACCATGCATTTCTACTCTACTACAATGTACGTATTCATAGAGTGCCACCAACAATACTGACAACCATGTGCATAACAATATCATATATTGTGCATGCAAAGCATACTTATTATACAATAAATGAGATGGGAATATGACACTAGGGGCACGTTCCGCAAGGAAATCGCTAGATAGCGATTCGTCCTCTGGTACCTTTCTTGCACCAAAGGTATTTACTATGTGACACCAAATCGAGGGTACCAGATGACGAAGCGCTAGCAAGCGATTTCCTTGCGGAACGTGCACTAGATAAAACTAATCATTCCCTTCTGTAGAAACTACAGAAAATACGATTTGTGAAATCAATTACAATTTTCAGTTATACATGTACATAGGTGAACAGAGAAATTATAATATTGGAAAGTTTTGTATGAGATTAACAATAAAAACTTTGGTAGAATGACTCTGATTGATACAAACATGGAAGACATTAGTAAAATACTGACTGCTACCAATTATTTTTAACTCTTTAACTGTTACATCATTATAATGGATTGTTTTTTCAATCAAATGGAACATTTATGTTTCATAACAAGAGCAGTCCATGACAGTGGGACAATTGGTAGTGATAAGTTAAATTTTAGATTAATTGAGGTTGCTAGGATTACAATCAAAATTCAAAAAGGGAAGTAATTCAGTCAAACTTCATGCCAGAATTATGCATCTTGGTATTTGATCTGATAATGACAACAATAAGACTAGATAAGAAACAAATATGATAATGACAATGCAATACAATGATGATGATGATGATGATGATGATGATGATACTGATGATGATGATGATGATGATGATACTGATGATGATGATTACAATAGATCAACAATAATGATGATGATACAAATAGATAATAACCATCACAGTGTGCAGTACTCTCACAGATATATACATACTGTTATCATAGTACCATGTATACTTACATTAAATATTCTAACAAATTTTCTCACAGGTTTCTTTACAAAGAAAATATTACCAGTAAATAAGTACATTATTACTATGTCATAATTAGTAGGGCTGCAACGATTCGATTCGATACATCGAAACTCGATTGCAAGGGTGCCGATTCGATTTCGATTCGGGACCCGCGAGTTTCGATTCGATACTGACTTTTAAAGTGTCTACGTAAGTTAAAACGATAAAAGCAAAGGCGCGCCTAAAAGTCAAAGTATATGCTGACAGTGAAACTGGGTTTCACTTTGTTACATTTCTGTTAAATTTCTATTACGATTTTATGTAGCATGAATAGAAACTCTGAACAATATTACATTAATAATACATTTTCGCGACCTTTACATTCGTACCCAATCCATTTCGTACTTGAATAAAGCAAATATAAAAAAATTATCAGAGTTTCGTGTTATCCAATTTTAGTAACACTTTAATTTAAATAATATTTTTTAGTTTTAAGCTCAAATATGTGTATAAATGCATGTTTGTAGTAAATTGTATTTATCAAAGAATCGAATCGAAAAAAATCGAATCGAAAAAAAAGTATTGAATCGCATCGAATCGACTTTCCGGTGAATCGTTGCAGCACTAATAATTAGATGATTAAATATAATACAAAACATCATTGATTAATCTCAAGTGCTAAAAAATAAAAAAATAAACTAGCATTTCACTGTCATTGGCTTCATCCACAAGCTTGAAGCCTGGGACCAGTGAGAATTGATTGAGGCTGAAGAATTTACTCATTTCTGTGTAGGGCTAAATGATAAATTTGCTCTTTACTACATAAATGAAATCAGGCTAGTATTCAAAACATGAGGTGAAGACTAATTTCATAATTAACATTCTCATTAAATTATTTTAAAGTAATGGTACATAAAATTCATCAACTAGATATAACAATTTTTAAGACACATAAAACTATAAAAATACATACCCTAGTTAATTCTGAAGCAGTGGAACCACTAGTACCTGGTCTACCATCTAGAGTATGTTCAGTTTTTGTTAATTCTTTAGTAAATTTACGTACACACATAGCAATGAGACCATCAGTCCAATCATAAGTATTAGGATCTGTTTCACCATACAGTTCACCTAACTTAACACATTTAGGATTTACTGTAAATACATCACAGTGTCCCTTCTTGGCTCGGTTATGCTGTAATTATAGAAAATACATACATAGGTACCTTTCATAACAAAAAATCCTTTACATGGAAGACAGCATTCTTAGATTTGAAACAATCTGATTTAAAGCCAATCTAAAATTTTCTGCATACTCTCTTATTTTACCTTGAACATCCTCAGTACTGGTAGTGTTTAGAAGACCTTTGCTATCATAATATCCAAGGCCCCACTTACTATGAATCATCCAATCAGAGCCTGCATGGTCTAAACAGCAAGGATAATCTTATGTACCAAGTGTTCAATACAAATAAAAGTTATGCAGTAATTGGTTGACACAAAGGTAATCCAAATCTGACCCAGGGCAATGTCCGGCGATTCTATGACAGCAGTCTATAGGATATCTATTGGAATTGGAATTTGGCATTACTTCGCCCTAGAATACTATAATTGTTATAATAAAATACTTCTTTATTAAGCATTATATATACACAAATTATTGCCTTAAACTAGACAAACACGAACAAGAGAGAATATGAAAATTCATGAAACACACAAAAAAATACAAACAGAAAAAATGATGGGAAAACAATTTTTGTACAGACAGTAAAGAATAATAGCTTACCACATAAGAAACCCCTTTCTTGCCATCGTCCTTATCTTCCTGAGGTGATATAGTAGGTAATAATACGAGAGCTTTCTGTAGTATAGATCTAACAGCAGTTTTACCACCACCTGTAGGCCCTACTAACATTACACCATGTCGGACAAGTATTTGATTATAAAATTGTTTTACTTTATCTATTTGATGTGGCCACACTTGTAAACCTTGATCTCTTGTTGACATTGATATAGCTTTCTGTAATTTTAAATATAGTTGAGATTGATAATCTTAAACAATATTTACTGAACTTTTTTTCTATAATGTGAAGTCAAAATAAATTCTTGTTAGATAATTTTTTATGACCTTACAATTTAACTACATGTATTTCTAGTAATAAGTACTAATCAAGAAGGCAGTGTAACATTGGTCTACAAATTTTGTCCTTCACTATATACTGACTGGTTCATATAACAAGACATCAGCAACTCCTCCTCTGGCTATAGAATATACTCAGCGGCTACCAACAATCAAATCCAAATCTAACAGCTATCAGTGTTTGACATTAACAATGTCCCAGCCCAGGAAGAATCCCAGTGATTCCATCAGGATCCCTGAAAAATTGCAATGTTCTTGCCAGAACTGGAATTTCCATGAAATGTTAATCACAATATGTGAGGACGTAAATCTGTAGTCAAATTTTTGTCTCTTATTGAGGAAATTTAAAAATTAAGGAGGGATCTCTAATTAACTGACAGGGCACTCCTTCAGGCTCCCCGATATAAACAGTAAAAGTCTCCAGACAAAATTCCCAAGAGTTAAAAATAAGTAAACCTTACCTCAAGTATACCATGATCAGGTTCAGGAGGTGTAACACCAGGAAACAAATCTGCTAATATATTCTCAAACAATGGTACATCTTCTGCTAAAAACTTGGGTAAGTTAGCATCTCTCAATGAATGGATTAAAATATAAGCTTCCTCTTTCTCTGTTATCTTTAAATTATTTAAATCAGCTCTAAAATAAATATACAAATACATACGATAAAATACATGTTAACCATGCTGCTCTAAAAGCCTTCAAAATAGACCTAATCCGGAATTCAAATTTATGGGTTTTTCAGTCCGTGCTCAGACGGTACAAACAAAGTTAGTTACACATTATTGCTAAATAGTATGAACTATGGATTAAATCCTATTGTTATTTGTACACGTGTCTTCATTGTAATGGTGAAAGTTTGTTTGTACCAGAGGGGAAAACCCAAATATTTGAATTCCGGATACAGTCTATTGAAACAAGATATCTGCTAGGTTTGGCATTATATGCTGCTGGGAATCTTTAAGTCCTGTCAACAAATAAGATCAAGGACACTCTACCTACTAGACAGTTTTTTTTATATATTTTAAGTTACAACTAACTATGACCACTAGCCACCAAATATATTCTTGGCCAATGGGCAATCAACACCAACTAAACTAACGTGAGCTAATTCATTAATGGCATTCAGGTGTAAGTTAACTCACAGTAGGTCTAGTAACCGTTATCAAATAATCTGACCCACTGACAGATGGTTAAGTTCATCATGCATCAACAACAGACATAAATCATAGAAAAAAAGGATTATTGAAGTCTTATGAATAACTTATGCCAGAAAAATGATAAATACTTACTTTTGTTGTGCATGAAGTCTACCATGTCCAGCCATTACTAAGACAGACTTTATAGCTCTCATACCAAAATCATAGTGATCTTGTTGGGACAGTTGTCTACTAGCTAACTGGTATAAGCTTACAATCTTTCCTGACAATGATTTAGCATCCTGGAATCCTTCTGAGAACAACATTATCTCAGCAATCTGAGAATAGTTGGGTACCATCATAGCTACTGGTCTAAATAATGACTTCAAGTTATCTGGTAGTTCTACTCTCCCAGCATATCTATAAAGAAAACAAATAAAACATATGTCATACTAGGGAATCCAGCACTGTGCTCCTTAACAAGAACTTTTGAAACATAACACAATTGTTAGGCAAACTACTTGTGAATCAGTTGTGCTTCAAACTAGCAAATCCAAGATGGCCACTTCTTTACTTCAGTGCTGTGCACTTGCATGTGGCTGCCATCTTTGTCTGCTTTGGAATTCACCTCTTAATTGCGTTCACCTACTATTTCCTGTCACAAAAGTTGTGTTTTTCAATATAATTGCTTGTCTTTTGAAATTATCCTTTTCAAGTTGAATGTATGAATAATTATTTTTATTAAAATATATATCATTAGGTAGAGATTAATACATTTTAAATAGTAAAACAATAGGCATGGCTTATAGTTGTACTATAAATTAATAAAGAACTTAATAATCAAAGAAGTAAGCTAAGTGTGGTTTGAAGTTTGCTTTGATACATATGTTCAGCCAACTTAACAACTTGTAGGATAACCCCTCATCATTGAAATCACCTTTAGGCAGGTGATCCCATATAGTTTCCATAAACATCTGGGTGGAGTGGAACAAATGTAGGTGAATTTCTCACTCAAGGAATAAGCAGTGACCCTAGTGGGGTTCGAACCCAGATCCTCTTGATCCCTAAGCACGCATCCTAGGCTATCGCTTGATCACTTCTCCTACAATTTACAAAAAAGAAGAATGAAGAAGACTAATACATACGTAGGATTCATAGTGATGAAATATCCACAAGTATGGTTCAACTTGATCTCCTTGCCTTCAAAGACAAATCTGAGAGCTCCAGCATCTTTAGCCGTCTTTATTGTAAGAATCTGTTGAGCTACTACTGATAATACTTCTAGATCAATTCTGTTAAATTCATCAAAACAACACCAACTTCCAGACTGAGATAATCCTGAGAAAAACTTTCCTAACATTTTATAGTCTAGTCCTTCAGAACAATTGAATACTACACATTGTTTTCCCATTGCCTGAAAAACAAAAGAAAATCTGTCTGCAAAGAATTCTCTTGAAAAAATAGAAACTGAAACGAACATTCAATTTGATAAAAGTAGCAGCCACTAACCCTAACCCATTATACAGGCCAGCTAACAATGAATTTTTATATCAGCTGAAAGTGGTCTTCAACTTCTGAAAACTGGTCAATTTGATCTATAATATCCCTTTTTTCAAATGGTCATATGTACAGAAAAGTTCCACTATTAAAGCCATCAGAATGGATGGTCTTATTTGTGGTATGGTCTTAAAATTGGGACCTTTGCCTCTAAATAAAATCACTTGGTACTGAAAAAATGGCATGATTTTGCAATAACTAAGGTGGTTATAGCATAACTCTCATTCTTTTCATTTTATAAAATAACTCTATATTATACATCAAAAAAAAATAATTTGATCTCATTCAAACAGTTTCAAATTGATCAAAACATGTACAAGAAATGTAATGTGAAAACCACAATAAAGTCAGATTTTCATCAAGATCTGACCATAAATGACAGAGATATCCAACATATTAAAAACTTTAATGCAACTTTTATATAGGGAAATAATCCATAATAAAGCCAGGTAGAGTTGTGGTTACTTCCTAATTCTGTTTATCACATGGTATGTGTTTTCATTGTATGAACTTTCATAAAGATCTGACAATAAATGACAGAAATATATGGTAAAGAATAAACTTAAACGCAATTGTTAACAACACCAGATGCCCGCCCGCCTGCCCGACCAGGTTTCACCAAAGTGTTAAGCCAAATTTTTACGTTGAAATATCAAGCTAAAAATCGCTAAATTGTCTTTGGTCCTGTAAGACTTAGTTTGGTTCTGTAAAATTTTGAGCTTCAAGGGACTTACTGTCCAGTAATATTACTAATAAACTGATGAGTTTCATGGTGACTGCAACTTACCTTAGCAAGATCTTTGACTGTTTCTGTTTTACCAGTACCAGCGGGGCCAGCAGGGGAACCACCAAGATGCAAGTGTAGGGCACCAGTTAATGTAAGATAACACCTATCAGTTAATGGTGTTATAACAAGACGAGATGAACAACCTAGGTACTCATAACCATATAAGAATGATGCATTACTTTGATATACTTGACAATTGTTTGTAGTCTCATCCCATTCATAACGTAGTTGTCTGAAATATTCAAGTATATACGTCAAATTTATGAATTTAAAAGTTAAGTGAAGTTTAAACAACTGTAGGTAAATTTCTTGCTCAAGCAAATTAGCAGTGCCTCTGGTGGGGTTTGAACAAAAGATCTCAATCTCGATTCCTAAGTGAATGTCCTACAAGTGGAAAACTGCTTCTACATAATGTATAATAAGTACTTAACACTAGTGCTGAATTTCTTCGAGCTAGTTGCAACTCTATATGAGTCATGATACTGAAGTTTGGGTATGATTCACTTGTGCAAAAGTAAAATTCAAATGAAATTGATTTGCTTTTTAATGCTTTTAATCAAAGTTAAAGTTATCAATACAATGAATCAATACACACTATACCTTCTATAGCAAATATGATGATACAATTTTTTATACATATTAATAACAAAACATCAAGGGGTGATAATGCTGGCTTTTGGTTACTAATTTAAGGTTATAGCCTTACATAAAACAGAAACATGTTTATCTCTATAGATTACAGGTGTAGGACACTCAAGCTGAAAGATGTCTACCCCTGCATCTGGGACATACACCGCAATATAATTTCAAATCTGAATGAAGCACCTAATCTCTGCCTCTAAAACTTCTTCAAAGGAACAAAAACATTAATGGATACTGTTTCCAAGAAAAAAACGCAATGATTGAGCTGATCACAACAATGCAGTTCCCATTATAAAATGTTTGCTTTAGACCCCAGTTTTCAGTAGTGACCAGTCTGCACTTCTACAATCAGAAAATCTGGCTTTATCATTAATTTTAATGACTAATTAGGTAAAATGGAGATAAACACCAACTAAAATCTGTTATATTGCTGACCCGGAATACTGCTTTTTATACAATTTTATACAATCCTTAAAGGTACTCATTCACAGATATCAACTTAATGGCAACTTTTTCTAAAACTATCAAAATTGTATGAAAGTATTTTGGAAGCAGTAAAGTAGTGTTCTGATAATGACCATTTTAGTGCAAATTGACATATAAATACAAATGATGGTGTTTCATGTAGTAAATATCTACCCCGTATGTCACGGTATAGACACTTTTAGCGCAATTTTGTAAATTTTATTGTATATCTCTTGCTACACATATGCCAGTTTGTCTTAAAATAATAAGAATTAAATTTTGAAACAATTACAGAAACTGAATGGTATTTTGAAATTATAGAAAAAAATAAACCAAATCTGTGAACTAGTACCTTAAAAAGATTGTATAGGTACATAACAAAGGCATTGCAATATAACCTACCTTGTCCATTCAAAGTTTTCTCTCGTAGCCACACCAGCCTTTATCATATTAAATAAAATATCTCTATTATGTACATCTATAGTAAGTAAAGCCTCTATACACATTGTCTGGAAAGGTTGTATAGGACTTGATACAAGGCCAGCTAGATCACTCAATGATTTCATCATCTTTTCTAACACATCCTTTAATGCTGCCTTTGGGTCAGCTTGATCAAAACTTTTAACAACATCTTTGTTGAACATGATTTGAGCCTGAATTGAGATACAAGATTTGTGCATGAATATTTTATATTACAACAATATTTAAACAAAGCACCAATAGTGCTGTCAGACAGATTTTGGTGGAGTATATAAACACAGGATTATAGAACAGAAAGAAGACATGCAAAGGAACTTTCCCATACGTAAGCCAGACAAGATGTACTTTAGTCGCCCAAACAGCATAATATTATCTGCTCATTAATTTGTAAACAGGACTACTTTAATTGAAGTAGTAATTATCCCATTGAATTTCTCATTAATTGTTAGCAGTAGATTGTAATGAGAATCTGTTACAGTCCACTACTAAACATGGGTAACCCAATATAAAATATGGATACATGTACTCAAATGTTTTGTACTATCAACAACTTCACTACCATACATTAACAAGCCAACTTTACTGGTTTTTCTATATTGTTTTCTCTTATCAATTAATATTTTCACAAGGAGTTCACAGCATCTCTTGATCTCTATGACTTAATAACAAATTACTTTCAACTACTGAAATCAATTTTTCATACTTTTAATACATGTATAAGATCACTGGATAAATTAAGACTCAACAATTTATAAACTATGTCTTTAATTAAATGAACAATATCAGGTTATTTCATCTATAAAAGTAGTTAATAGGACAGAAAAAGGAAGATTGTGTTAACTCAATGTGTTAGCAAGCATAAACAAGATGTCAGAGGAGACGGAATGCTCGACTTATCTCAGTTAATCAGTGAATGGGTTTTAATAGTAAGGAGGAAGTAGTAATGATGAATAAGTATTCCAAGTTTGAGTTGAAAATCTTTGATAGTATTGAAGTTTGTAAAATCTTTAACCTTGATTTTAGATGTTTTTTAAGTAAAAAAAGGAGAATAACTTTTAAAACAGTGTGCCAGGGTTATGGGCCTTTATAGTAAGGTTGAGGTAGTGATGATAAATAAATATTCCAAGTTTAAGTTGAATATCTTTGACAGTATTGAAGTTATTTAAATTTGTAAAAACTTTATCCTTGATTTTGGATGTTTTCTAAGTAAAAAAGGGGCATAACTCCTAAAACAGTGGAGCCAGGGTTATGGGCCTTGATAGTAAGGTGGAGGTAGTGATGATGAATAACTATTCCAAGTTTGAGTTGAATATCTTTGACAGTATTGAAGTTATTTAAATTTGTAAAAACTTTAACCTTGATTTGCAACGCCAACACTGACACCTGGGTGACAGTATAAGCTCTCATTTTCTTCGAAAAGTCGAGCTAAAAATCAGCTTCAGACCATAGTTACATACTGAAACCAGTTCAACTTCATAAATTATTGC
Source organism: Mactra quadrangularis (assembly GCA_025267735.1). Taxonomy (NCBI): domain Eukaryota; kingdom Metazoa; phylum Mollusca; class Bivalvia; order Venerida; family Mactridae; genus Mactra; species Mactra quadrangularis. The sequence goes on along the minus strand of CM046301.1, from coordinate 21,774,238 downwards.
GACATAACAGATACCCACGAGTCAATCCCCCCTAGTCACCCTCTGAGTGTTCACAAAGTCAAACCCCCTAGTCACCCTCTGAGTGTTCACAAAGTCAGACCCCCTAGTCATCCTCTGAGTGTTCACAAAGTCAGACCCCCTAGTCACCCTCTGAGTGTTCACAAAGTCAGACCCCCTAGTCACCCTCTGAGTGTTCACAAAGTCAGACCCCCCCCTAGTCACCCTCTGAGTGTTCACAAAGTCAGACCCCCCTAGTCACCCTCTGAGTGTTCACAAAGTCAGACCCCCCTAGTCACCCTCTGAGTGTTCACAAAGTCAGACCCCCTAGTCACCATCTGAGTGCTCACAAAGTCAGACCCCCCTAGTCACCCTCTGAGTGTTCACAAAGTCAGACCCCCTAGTCACCCTCTGAATGTTCACAAAGTCAGACCCCCCTAGTCACCCTCTGAGTGTTCACAAAGTCAGACCCCCTAGTCACCCTCTGAGTGCTCACAAAGTCAGACCCCCCTAGTCACCCTCTGAGTGTTCACAAAGTCAGACCCCCCTAGTCACCCTCTGAGTGTTCACAAAGTGAGACCCCCTGGTTACCCCCTCAGGTATTCACAAGGAAGGACCATTTTTTTCTGGTCATACAAAAAGTTACATACCACAGTAAGAACAACTTGTCCAGGATGTTTTAATACCCATTCAACAAGTTTGATACCTAACCAATCAGCAAGACCAATCTTTAAATGTCTGAAAAAAATATGAAAATATAATCTAGTTGTACAGAACATTGTATTAGGCTTATTTGAAGATGTAGCTTTTTTCACTTCAATAAAGAGAAAACCACAATAAAAAAATGTGAAAGCATCATTTCAATATCGTCACATTTAACTGTGCACTTTCACTGGGATTGGAACAATTTATCAAAATGTATCCTATATAACAGCATGTTCTTAAGAGTTACATATTTATTTCAATGTTCATTTAATCTTGATAGAGAAAAGTTCTTACAACACTATATTTATAATTCTTCAGTCAACTTCCTAGATCCCCAAAACTGAGCTGGAAGGATAAAGTGCCTTGCTCTAGGAAACAAGGTGGGTTCAAATGCAATTTGAACCAACACAGATGTAGCTATCCAATTATTACCAGTCCAGCATTTAAACTATTTGGCCATGACAAATTCAATACTGATGATAGTTGTCAGATGTCCATAGGTATTAGTAGTTTACTTTAAAACTGGTTAAAGACACTGTCACATAACAGACAAATACTAACCTTTTGACAGTTTCAAACATATGAGCTTCTACATTACTTAACCACATTTCTACAGCTCCTTTGGCACGTACACTCCTGAAAAAAGGTAATAATTCATCATAAACAAGTCAAAAATAAAGAAAGCAGCAAGGTTACAAGTCTACTGATTGAGGGGTCATAGGTTTCATTCCTGGGCTTGGCAAACTTCCACCAAGCTTGGTCATTCTCCCTAAAGGCTTCTATAACTGATTTTAAATCATTAAGGACAGTTGTCAGCCAATGAAAGAAGTATGCACATAGTAACTGGTAAACAGCTAAATCCAGAGAATTAGCCTTTCCAGGAACAGTGTATAGCTTGACTGCTTGCTGTGATATGACCAATGCAATGTGTTGCAAGGGTGTTAAACCCAACAAAAAAACAACAACCCAAACCAATAAAGTGCCATGGTCTGTAGCTGGGCTTAAAATCACAACCATTTATCATTAATGCCTAAGTCCCATAAAATCGTGGCTTGTTGTGAACCCATACGTGCAGACAGCCGTAGGCCTTGGGAAGCCTTGCATACTAAGGTGACAGTTCGCACACGGCAATAAACAACACACCCGTACAGAGACGTAGCTGGAAAATATGCAAGTTTGATCCATACTCGTCCCCGATTGTGTCAACGATTTGACTTTGAAACTGATACGTGTATCCTGGTCTAATCTCTTGGACCGGTAAAAACATAACAGCACGTACGGGTACGCAATAATTCGTACGGGTCCTTGTGGATCTTGATCGCACGGCACCCGTACGGTGCCCTCACGGCTATTTTTATGTTTATGGGACTGTAGCATAAGATAGTTATAGGGATTTGAAATCATTAACTTTAATCGCTAGGCCACAGAGGCAGTTTACACGAGGAAAAAGCATGTCAGACTTGTAAAGCATTTAAATATGAAACTTTATTTACAAATATAGTGTTTATATGGGTCTAACAGGTCTAACAGCATGCTCAGCTAGCATAGTCTATAACACACAAATCTACATTGTACTGATTAAGAGGTATGGGTTCGATTCCTGGGCAGAGCATACTTTCCTAGAAATTGGTCTTGAAATAATATCTACAGCAAATCTCCTATCACTGATCTCAATCATTTAAGGCAGTTGTCAGTCACTGACAAAAGTATGCGCCTAATAACCGGTTAACAGCTAAATTCAGAGATTTAGCCTTTCCAGGAACAGTGAGTAGGCTGACTGACCAGGATACAACCAATACAATGTGTTAAACCTAACCCCCTAAACAAATGAAAATAAAAAAATGTTCAACATTATGGTATAGTATACTCTACCTAGTCATTGTAACAACTTCTCCTTCAGCAGATGTCATAGAATGTACAGCCGGGGGATTTCTTGGTAATGTTTTAATTTCTAATGATTTTATATTACCAAAACATTTACCAAGATGAGGCTGAAATACACACAACATAATACAATACAATCTTAATGAACAAATATCTTATAGACCTATGTCTTATAATAGACTATAATCTCATCACACTGCTCAGGGTTCACATTCAGACGACCTTTGTGTGACCAATGCATAGGTTTTATCAAGACATAACAAATTAAAGAGCATCAGAATTTAATAATTTCTATGGTTAGATCTAGTTTTCCAAGTTATTTTGACATTGCATGTTATTCACAGGATTGGATGATTTGTAGCATGTTGCAGCATGAATATTATAATAGCAAAGGTCAGCTAAACATGACCTGTACAGTGAGTCTGTCAGATCTAAAACAAGGGAGAAGGTAAGCAGAGAGTTTTAGATAGGGTTTTAAACAGATTTAATACATTCTTGCTTTTATAACACATACAACATGATTTTCACAGTAGCAAGTACAAAATATAATAAAGACTAAAATCTTTTTTAAACATCATTTGTAAAAATTATGCTTCAAACAAGTAACAAATTTGTTACAGACAGTCATTTAACTACATCACACATTACACTAACCTGAACAGCATTTGGTTCTTTAGATTGTCCAAGAATTTCCAGTAATTCATCATTACTAAGAAAGTAGAATCTTGGGAATGATAATCTCTTGGAATCTAGATATTCCTGTAAAGATAGAAAATAAGAACATTATGTAAGAATATCTGAAAATGATCTTAAAGCGTGCTCCAAGTGTAACTGTCATAGTGGTTTGAGCTCAGTTGGAAGCATGCAAGTATACTGATCAAGAGGAAATGGGTTCGATTCCCAGACGAAGCATACATGTACTTTTGTCGAGTTTGGTCATGAAATAATTCCTACAAACATTCTCCCTATTACTCAAATAATGTAGGGTAGTTGTCAGTCACTGACAGAAGTATGCAACTAGTAACTGGTTAACAGCTTAATCTAGAAATTTAGATTTTCCAGGAACAGTGAGTAGGTTGACTGACTGGCTTGATATGACCTTTTCAATGAGTCGCTTTGCCATTAAACCCGACCAAAACAAACATTTCTTGTCTTTGAAATGTGATGAAATCAATGAGTTAATTATTCTTATACAAAGTTTTTTATTTCATACATTTTTAATTTTATTCTGAACATCCATCAACAAAAGAAGGGTTGTATACATAAATTTTTACTAGCTATGTTTCCTTGATCCTGGTGTACTACTTTATGAATGGAGTAAAATTGATATTATTGTCAAATTTTTATGGAAGTGTACAGTCGATTTTTTCTCAACTGTCAAAACTTGAATAATTTCACAGTGACTGAATGCATTATATTTATACTTGAGGCCTCGTTGTGTTTGAATTATTTTGACTATAAGCCAATCGAACGATATAAGCAGCTTTACTTGATCAAAATACAAATTTTCGGAAGATCATGAGAGTAAGCAATCTCAATAAACAGAGATCCTGTAGAGCGTTGTCGAACAGGATCTCTACTTTCTCAATGCAAGGTCACGTCAAGATGAACTTTGTGTCGCTCAATCAATGCATAGCTTTCATCTGGATGAAAATGCTATTAATAACATTTTAATTTCGTAATTTCTATTTTTAGACCAAGGTTTGCATGCTAATTTAACAGCTGTACTATTCACAGTCTGCGATTGGGTGGTTTATTTCAAATTGCGTGACGTAGACGATGTAAACAAGTTACGTATCATAACAATTTCGTCATGAATATTATGATAAGAAAGGGTCACCTGAACGTGACCTTCGTTTGGAAAAGGCCAGATCTAAATTAGCGAGTATGCGAGCGGAAAATTTTAGATCGGGTTTTAATCAGATTGGAGAGTAAGATGATGATAATTTTAACATACAAACTCACCATGAAATTATTCATGTTTTGACAGTTGAGAAAAAAGAATTGCAAATGTATATAATGGCCCTATATGGGATTCCAGAGCATAAATTGATGGTTGCCCACAAAACTGTAGTAAGGCGAGTACAGGCAAGTTACTACATTCTTGCAGACAACCCTCAATATGTTAACTTGCATAATTAGTTATAATGGAGATACATTGTAGTAAATCAAACAAAGCAGATTAATTCACTTACCTCAAGACATTTCTGTATTTTTTCAAGAGATGAGTTACAGAATTGTAATGTTTCAAGCATACCAGTTTGTGTGGCACATTTCATAGCATTAGGTCTGTCTTGGACCTGTCTCATGATATCCTTCCAGGATTTATCTACTTGTGAAAACATTGTATACTCTGGTTTTAATTGTCTGAAAATTAAGATTAATACTATATCATAAAAACATTCACACAATTTAAAACATTCACAAGATGTCAAATAATGTCTTAGCAAGTAACAACTATAAATGGACCATAAAAATCAGTTGAACAGAAAAAACAGTAGGTCAACTATGATGTGACCAAAGTTTGTCCAGTCTACTCACAATTTTAGGTCATTTTACGGCGTCCAGCGCACCTAACCTAGCTTTCCTGGACCATTGTCTATAACCAGTACTCACCTACCCTTCCACAAGGCCGGAAACTTCTCCATATTATCAAATCAATGGAGGAAAATCGACATTATTGTCAAATTTTCATGGAAGGGTATAACCTCCCCGGGTGGGATTCAAACCCGCACCCCCTCAGGCACAAGAATCCAAATCCCGGCGCGCTACCAACTGCGCTATCGAACTGGGTTATATTGATAAGTAAATGAAAATCTGTCTAACAATATACTTACTTCTGGATATCAGGAGTAGAAAAGATTTGTTCTAAATATAGCCAGTTTCTTTGACAAGCCATCCATTCTTCTAATGTTTTAGCAAATATATTTAACTTTCTTTCCCATTCTTCAACTTGAGGCTAAAAATAAATTAAATTCATCACTCTTTAAAATTTCTTTAAAAAATCAAGACAGAAAATAGTTAGACAACCTAAACAGAACAGAACAAAAGTGATCCTTGAAACTTGGGTTACATTTTTTTCACTCATCTATCTTGATAAGGCCAAGTTGAAAACAAGTGCAGTTTGTTAACTTAATTTATCAAAGGGGTATAACTCCAGTTGATCCATAACTAAGCCCCTTTTTAAGAAATGTGGATTATTTGTGATTTTCCAGCTCTGAATATATTTGAATCTCATCTGAAACACATCTTGTTGTTTTCCAGAAACTTTATTCTACATGCTAGCCGGGGGATCGGAAATTTTCCAGAAATGATTACTCTTATTGTGAGACCTTGTTTCATTATTGTGCTGATATAAATCTGCATAAATTAAACTGAAAATATATTATAACTAAATCACTGCATTAATATTACCTTTATAGGACCAACATATCTTGAACCTCTGATGGTTCCTATAGTAACCTGACTGTCTTCTAATTGTGTCATAATGTCGTCTGCTCCAGCTATTATAAATGTATCCCGACCTGTATGAGCTATATAACGGAAATCTGTATTCTTCCAGAGATCTACAATCTGAAAATAGAACATACAAAATACTTAAAATTATGATTTTATTTTAATTCTAGAAATTACTCATTGTGACAAGTTACTGATCTTTGTAAGAATTTTAACAGAAAATTTGTAATGTGTACTAATTCACATTTGGTGAAAGTTCAAAAGCTCAAACCTGGCTAGCTCAATCTACCCAGATAGGTCAAACCAATGTTATGAAAAAATTAGACAATGCCTTCAGAAATTCTGACAATTAAAATTGGTAGAGAAACAATGCAATAGAACATATACTTGGAGCAAGTTTTTTGTATAAACAGTAATGTTCAGCTAAAAAATACCACCTTGTTATATGTTAAACTATGCAAATTTTGATTGTTTTATAGTCCCAAATGCTTAAATTGAGCAAGAAAAGGGTCACACTCTATTAAGACTGTTCCACTATTTAGACCATCAACTACAATGGTTCTAATAGTGTAACTTTACTGTAGACATAAAATTGTTGTATAAATAATGTACCTTCTGTAACATATTTTCTAATGTAGCTTCATTACTGGCAGTTGTTGAAATATCTTGTATCTTTTCTTTATGTTTAAATATCTGTAATTAATAGAATACAATTAAATATAGATATGTAATGCACGGGTTGTTTTCATTCCTATGCCTGACTTGTCGGGCACATACATTTATGCATGTGAACAATTAAACTTTTATCCTAACTTGTATTTTTGATCAACAAACTTTTAGAAAGTTCATGTTGATCCCCGACAAGTTTATTTTCAGGTTTTCTGTAGACAAGTGGGAAAAACATCCTACACCTCTGAGAGTCATAGCAAAATGATATAAAGTATTCCATTGGATATATCTTGAACCATTGCAGTAAAACTTAAAACATACAAATATTACAGAAAGAGAAAAGTTATCTACACCATCCAAATGTAGGTCTCAAACCTGTGACAACTTGCCTGCATATCAGATTCTCACACCAAGAATATATAACATAGCTACACAAGCAATGTTTAACCAATCTCACACTAATATACATGTATACAGTAGGCAACACTGATACACAATCTAAAAACATTTCTTTTGATTGAAAGGAACAGAAAAAAATTAAATGTACAAAGGGTTCTAATAGGTTCTATTGATTGTTAGTAAAGGAAAAGTTAAACTCCTTAAATATGATTTAGTAACTCACAACATATTAACAAAGCGTGTAATGTAAATTCATTTATACTGAAAATGTATAATATACATCAGTGGACAGTTTCCTTAACATACCATTAGCTAGCAGCTACTGTGCCCTCTTGTAACCTTGATTTGATATTACATGGTTTTTACTTTGGTGTATCAAGGGTACATAGATGCGCTTAGTAGCAGTTTCCTTAGGAAACTGGCCAAACATATCACTCTAAGACAAAAAATTCAGTCAACACTTTACAATCACTAAACTAAATAAACATCTTAATCGTCATAAACTACAACAAGTTCTAGTATATAACTTACATTCATTTCAAGAAGACTTCCAAGTGTGAAAGATTTATCTTTTCCTATGGATTTACCAATCAATCTTTCAATTTGTTGCCAATGTCGAGGTCGTAAGAACTGGTTACGTAAACTTGTGATCACAGGCATACCTTGTTTAAAGTCCATAACTTTCTCTTTTAAACGTGGAACAACTTCATTATGAGGTAAACCTAAAAATCAAGAAAAATGCAGTACAACCTACATTATGTGGCAAGAGTAAAGAAAGGTTGGATTGTTTGCTTACAACAAGTGACCGCTTAAATCTTGTTCAGACAAAAATGCTTAGATTAGTCTATTCTGACATTCAAATATAACCACAATTATCGATTGAATGAAACCACAAAGATTGATGGAATAACTCTATTACAAGTTAACACAACATTTGCTTTAGCAAGCTTGAAATATGGTCAAATTCATCTTCAGATTAACTATCATTATAATGATAATCAACTAGTTGTAATAATTCACAAACAGGTACAATGTAAGGAATTTACAAATTTTCTTTTTGCTGCTTGTTTCCTTTGTGTTGTGGTCATTTAGATGCATGACCAATAAATAATGCCACTTTCAGAAATCTATACCTGTCAGCTTAAACCTTGATTTATAGACATACACCCCTTAAAGTTAAATTGACAATGTGTTTAACTAAACAACCAACCTTTCTCAAGCATAAAAACAGTCTGAGAATATCTGTTAACATTTTTCTGTAATGTTTCAACAGGTAAAGCATCAAATGATGTAGCTGTCCATTCATCAACTAGTTTAGTCCATTCTTCCTGTGATTGCCATAGCAGACGACGTAGTGTAAGGTCTCGTTCTACCTCTGAGAGATCAGCTTGTATTTCCTGGGCACTGTGTTCATCTCTTTTACCCATACTCATATACATATATTCTCTGAAATAATGATATATACAGTAATAACACTATAACAACTGTAACTTGATAAAAATCCATGATCTAAGCTCTGATCCAGCCCACTACCTTCAAAGTTGTAAGTGAACACTTTACCTCATTGCCATAAAAGCTTGGTTGAAGGCAAGGAAATACAAGTACTGTATTATACTAATTTACATCTCTGCTATATACAACCCCTTTTCAAGAATTTGCCTTCAGATTCTGAGAGCCTGAATGTCTTTGGGATATCTAAGGGTGCAATTACAGAATTCCTAATGTTTGGTGAATTTATATTTGGTGCCATTGAAACTTGAAAAAATACATGGTCTGAGCTAGGATCAAACCCAATACCTTTTAAATTTTAAGCAGACACTCTACCACATTAACCATAAAAGCTAGCTAGAAGGCTAGAAAGTACAAGTGCCATCCTAAACAAAATATATATATAAATCAAGAGACATGAACTCTACTCACTCTCCAATAAGTCCTTTCTTAGAGTGTGATAAAGAACTTCCAAATCTTTCCTGGTAACTACCATAACTTCTAGCTCTAACAGACAAACTCTGTACTTCCTCTTGTAGGAATTTTATAGTTTCCAGGGCTCCCATGGCATTGGTATCAATATGTAATAAATCTGGATCTCTGACTTGATTTTTAAGATCCATCAATTTATTACGTATCTGATATATAAGTGTGTCAAGATCGTGACTAAACTTGCGTATGTTTTCATCTTTCTTGGCATCACAATACAGTATAATGTTCTGAAATAGACATTCAGCATTTATATAGATAGATATGAAATAAACAGAAATACAATGTTTTTGTTTTTAGTTTACATAGTTTATAATCATTTTATCAGTTATAAAGGACATAGTTTATAATCATTTTATCAGTTATAAAGGACATAGTTTATAATCATTTTATCAGTTATAAAAGACATAGGTTATAATCATTTTATCAGTTATAAAGGACATAGTTTATAATCATTTTATCAGTTATAAAGGACATAGTTTAAAATCATTTTATCAGTTATAAAGGACATAGTTTATAATCATTTTATCAGTTATAAAGGACATAGTTTATAATCATTTTATCAGTTATAAAGGACATAGTTTATAATCATTTTATCAGTTATAAAGGACAGTCACCTAGCAAGATCTGCTACTTTTCTCCATCAGCACTTACTTGTCTATCAATGAAGAGCTGTTCCTGCTCATTTACTAGTGTAATTTTTGTGCAAGAGTGTGACTTGCCATATCAGGAATTAAACCCAAATCACTAGATTTAAAGTATAGTTCATTAATTATGTAGCCACGAGTAAGACTTAATATCTTTATGAAACCAGTGATTATTATAAAGCAGAATAGCAGGGTGCAGTATCTTGTCTCTTTTCTCTCCTTCCTGCACTTTCCTGCCCTTTCCTGCTTCTCCCTTTGCAGATCTATTTACTTTAAAACATCAACCTTTTGATGTGCCCTGCCCACTTTCACTGCTTCCCTGCTATGGTCTACCTTCAAGAATAATTATTAATGAAAGTGACTCTAAACTTACCTTCAAAGTAATAAAATCAGGTCCTAATGTCTGGTACAAAGCTAACTGTTCATCTGTAATCTGTACATTGTAATCTTTAGCAATTGTAAACAATTTATTTACTATCTCAAATTCTCTTTCAAGGGCAGGTAACTCTGAGGACATTTTACCAAGGAATGATAAATGTTCAACAAACTCCTCCACTGATTTTGGATAATGATCCAACTTCTTGGATGCTCCCTGTCAAAATAAAGAACTCATAAAAATTCTTAATTGAATTAAAAATTCATACCAGCTCTCTGACCAAATATTTGTTTCAAATCATTATATTTGTAAGCAACTAAGATAATTAAAGTTGTGAAATTATCAAGAAGATTGGAGGAATAGGACTCAGACCTTTTTTCCATATATAACAGGGGCCGTTTACAGGCGCCTTCCCTACCTGAAATTTCTTTAAAATCATGCAGTTTTCCCAAAATTTTGAGTTTACCTTGGATTTTTTGTTCCCCTATAAACTATAAAATGAGGTAAAAATTCCCCAAATGTTCTACATAAAGAAAGACCCAAGGCCCCTTGCCCAAATACTGAAAAAAGCCCTCGGACTTATACAAGTAAACAGACCATTGGCAACAGCATGAGCAAAATATTATCAAGTTCTGCTTCAGACATCAGATCAGATTTTTAAAACTATTTGTACTACATCACAAACTTGTATTTTTACATTTGGCAAATCATTTTTTAAGTGTTGGGGTCATTTGGATATCCTGTATACCCATGCAAGATAATACAGAATGACCACTGAATAATCATACCATATTGAAGATGTGACTTCATCTATGAGTTAAAGACATATAACCTTTAAATTGATTTGTTCCGCAATCAAATCTTAATTAAAATTAGTACAACAAATTTAACTTCAAATGATAAATAATCGCACTGACATAAAGGAAGTAACAAAAATCCTACCTTGATAATAGTAAGAAGATCTTCATTCCTTTTAATCGCAATGATAGGTAATGCCTTGCTAACTTTGTTTACTATATTTTCAGGGAATGGTAAACAAGATTCACGGTAATTTTTACTATGAACATGTATCATAGCAACACGACGTAATACTGTCATTCTCTTCATTTGACGTATCTAATAAAATAATCATATAAAGTAACATATGATATATGATATATATCAGACAATATCCAGAATTCAAATTATTTGGGTTTCTCTGAGGTAAAAACAAGTTTTGACATAGGAACCCTTTGAAAGAACACTGTGCAAAATATAAAATTAGGGAAAAATAACAGTTCATCTTAATTACAATACAACAGTTACTGTGCTTTAAATAATTTAGTCTCAGAATAATACATATCAAGGAATATTTGCCTTTCAGTCTGAAAATTTCAATTTATTGAAGCATCATCGTGGATCTCTACATGATCTAGTAGAAATTAACATGTAAGAATAAAAATATAATTTTAAGAAAATGGGGAATTTAATCCCGAAAGCAGAATAAAGAATATTCAATGGGACAAATTCAAGCCCAAAACAGTCTAAAAACACAGTATATCATACCATATCAGTATGTGCAGATAAGACTGTACTAAACTCATCTGTAGCCCATTGTCTACGACTCATTGATTCTTCTATACTCAATCTTAAACATTTATCTACCATAACACAGAAATTCTCAAAATTCTGAAAAATAATTAAAAAATATTTATAAGAAGAGCTGTCAGAGGAGACAGCATGCTCTACTAAGTAAGTATTTGTCACATGAGATGTGGTTGATGATAAGGAACACACATATTTTGAAATTTGAAAAATGATACCTAAACAAATTTAAATTAAAAAAAAAATTTTTTAAAGAAAATTTTATATTCACCAGAGACAATTTTGAAGAAAAAATAGAGTTATGAACCTTGTCACATGAGATGTGGTTGATAATAAGGAACATATATTTTAAGTTTGAATCACTTGAATAAAGTGCATGGAATGGTTTGCAAGTAAAATTGTTCATATTGATGCATAAAATAAATAACAAAATTAAAGTAAATCCTAACTTACAGTAGCATATTGTTTAATTAATTCCATCTCCATGGAAACATAAGTATTTAATTCTCCAAGTAACATTTGGTATTCTTGATCATCACTAAACATAAATTCAAGGTCAGGCCAAGGTCGTATCAACTCTAGTCTCTCCTCTTCCTCCTCTTCATCATAGTTTAATTTCAGATCAAACATCGGAGGTCTACAGAATACTGCAAGTCTTGGTTCTCTTGTCATTGATATAAATTGTGCTGTTAAATATATAATATAGCACAAATGAAACAAGTGACATTGGAATATTATTATAATTATTATATACCACATTGGTATAGTGCCCCTTTCATATTGAAAATATGTTCAAAAGGGCTTAACAACTACATGCATAATTCATGAATTAATGATATAAAATGGTTAAGATTTTTTTAAAGAATACAAAAATAAAAGAATAAATACTGATTAATTCTAAACATCAGTGATCGTCATGTTAATAATTTAGGGACCATAATGGTTCATAAACAAGTAGGTTTTTTATTTTTTCTTAAAAATATTTGGAGACTGGGCACACTTGAGTGAGTATGAAAGGGCATTCCACAAATTTGGTGGAATAAGTTCCATTTTGGCATAGAGTTACACAGGATAAAAGTAGGGTTGTTAAAGATTTTCAAATCTGTAATAGTAGGGCATTTTTTCAATACTTTATATATAGAACAATGGTGGAAATTTTATCACAATTTCATTGAAAAGGTAATGAATAATTAAAAGTAATGTCCAAATTTTGGGAAAACTGCATGATTTCAAAGAAATCACAGAAGGGGAAGGCATTAAAAAAAGCCACCGCTATATAAGGGAAAAAAGCCCTAAATAAGTTAATCAATAACTCAAAATTTGTTTATCAGAATACTATGTCAAATCTGTTTAAAGAGAATTACCAAAATCTCTATATCTATTATATTTGTACTTGTTTTAACCATTCAAATATTTGGTGACTTTTCATATTGATGTTATAATGATTAGTAGAGGTTATTAAACAGGGCAAGTGTGCCTTAAGGAAGATATCGGCAGGAATGCCGAGGAAAGTGTGCCGATATCGAATTAAGGCACACTTGCCCTGTTTCATAACCTTTTCATTACATATGTTGACTTTTGCATGAAATGATGATTTTTTAAGAACAAAAAGACATTTTTTTCTCAATGTAACACACTATTTTGCACGTTGACGTTATGTCACATGTATTGTTGTTTTTTTCAATGCCAAAACGTTGGAATCTAATGAGTTTTTTTTTAAAACGTACGTCTAGTTGTTGATAATTTTATTTCACTACGAAAACAAAACACACTGCGTAAAATTGAATAGCTTCTTGTTGCTAATAACATAATGAATTTCACGTGTAAAGTCTGCCATTGTTGGACTGCAGGTGCGTAATGACCGGAAGTTGCCTCAATATCGATTTTTGGCACACTAGGAAGTGAGCCAAATATTGATACTTTGGCACACTTGCTCAATACTGGAATATATTGCCCACATTGAGACTATATTGGCACACTTCCTTGTCATTTTTGTAACTATTTATAGTAACATATGCAATAATATAACATATTTACCTATTGTTCCTTCAAACATTGATATAATCTGTCTAATTCCTGATTTCACTTCAAATTCATTAGGTGATAAACTCACATATGTCTTTCCAACAGGTTTCCTACAATACAAGAACGACAGAATTAAAACATAATGCTTGTAAGAAAAAATCACTAGTATTGTGATAGAAAACTTTATATGGCTACTACATTTAAATTGGTGTTCTCTCAAGCTAAACCAATGATAAGAATTAGGTACATAATTATATAAGCTGCAACTTTTAATTATAGATTTTTATAAATGATTTCATATAATACTTATTCGACATGGTTTATTATTTCAAAAATGATAAACCAAAATATAGTTATTATCTTCAAGTCACATATACTAAAAGTAGTACCATTATATCAGTAAAGTAAATCTAAAAAACTCTCAAAATCAGAATTTAATGATTTTTCTAGAAAGCCTGATTATCCATTATTTTTCAGATCTGTACAAACCCTGCATAACATCAGATACAGACTCTATAGTGTCCGGGACAGCTCTATATGTACTCAAAATAGTCTCCATACATTTAAATCATCAAGGTAAATATTTACTTACTTTTTCTCTTCAGGATAAGCTAATTCTTCATCACTTCTATCATCATCATTATGATCATCACCATAATCCCCTTCCTCTCCAGAATCATCACTATATCCAGATTCACTCTCTGATTCTACAAACATGTTATAATATACAAATATAGAATATTTAGGAGCAAAACATTTTTTATTTGTGGTGTTTAACATCCTCTCATGTAGTTCTGGTTTCCAAAACTTTATAAGCTGCTTTTTTAACATTTTGATTTTCATCAGCCTGTTCATTGACAGTATAATCACAGGTTTGCTGAAGACCTTAAGCTACCGGGTACCTCTCATGATATTTCTTTGATATTTTCCTCTCATATTTCTGCTCCAAAGATAGCTTGATAATGATAGAAAATTGTTTCTTAAAACTTAAATGTTTCCCAGAAATTAAAAAAAATCATAATATGAAAGGTTATTTCGGGCCAAAACTTGACAAACCCCTTTTTCGACAACTTTAACATTTAAGTTGACCAACTCAATGTTCCTAGAGGTGCTTAGATCTCAAGACCAACTAGATCTAAGCTTTTCACAAAGCATGTTCATTTACCATTAAAATTTAGATGACAACTGTCCTGCTGGATACAGCAGTTTTTCATAATGAAAAAACCCTGAACTATGCTTGAGTACAAACAAATACAATTTGTATCTTGAGACAAATCAAAACATGTTTCTATTGCAGCCCAGACACTAATTGTATTATGTCAATCCTAATTTAGATGTATTCGAAAGATTCAAGGAGGTCCCCAATTTTGCCTGCTCCTCCCTTAATATCTAGTAATAGATATAAAAGGTCATAGGCTGGTAAGTTTCCCACTCCAAAGTTTATCAAAAATTAATTATTTATCATGGCTGGATTGTCTCGTCAAAGTTATAAGTGTCTCAAGACAGTTTATTGTTTATTATGTGTCAATGATGTTTAAGCTCTAGATGAGTCAGGCTCTACTGTTACTTGAATATTTAACAAAAACAACTTTCAGGCTGCCACGAAACCATAAGATAGGAAAGTGAGAATTAATATGAATATAGCCAACCAAACAATTGGTTGGGTGAAACAGTTCTCAGGATTTAACAGACAAGTGTCAGACCCACGACAAACAAGCTTGAAAATGATTAAATCATTTACCTGAATTGTGATCTTCTTCAAATTTAACAGTTTTCTTGTTTGATGCACCATCTAAGAATGCTTCTTTAAGATATGATGATTGTGATGAAGCTGTTTTAGTGATATCAGCTGATGTCGTACGAGCATCACGTGCATCTTGTGGTACACTTAGTACTAACTGTAAACTAAATACAGGCGCAGAGAACTCTTCTACTACATCCTGTTGTTTTATTTCTTCTAATACCTGTAGTCATATAACATAGTTTTAATCATTAGATTGAAATGGATTGAATCATAAGTGGTCAGACAGCTCTGAGGCGAAACACTACATATACTTGTAAGGTATAGTTCACTTTTTCTCAACTGTCAAACATAAAAAGTTTAACAGTGACTTCTAGCAGTAAATGTTTACTGCTGTAACTGCGCTACTACCCAAAATTCTAACAGTAAAGGTTTACTGCTGTTACTGCGCTACTACCCAAAATTCTAGCAGTAAAGGTTTACTGCCATTACTGCGCTACTATCCAAAATTCTAACAGTAAATGTTTACTGCTATTACTGCGCTACTACCCAAAATTCTAGCAGTAAAGGTTTACTGCTATTACTGCGCTACTATCCAAAATTCTAACAGTAAATGTTTACTGCTATTACTGCGCTACTACCCAAAATTCTAACAGTAAAGGTTTACTGCTGTTACTGCGCTACTATCCAAAATTCTAACAGTAAAGGTTTACTGCTATTACTGCGCTACTACTGAAAATTCTAACAGAAAAGGTTTACTGCTATTACTGCGCTACTATCCAAAATTCTAACAGTAAAGGTTTACTGCTATTACTGCGCTACTACTGAAAATTCTAACAGAAAAGGTTTACTGCTATTACTGCGCTACTACCCAAAATTCTAACAGAAAAGGTTCACTCCTGTTACTGCATTACTACCGAAAACCTACTACCAAAAGTTTTAGCAGTTAAGGTTTACTGCTGTCACTGCGCTACTGCTGAAAATTCTTGCAGTAAAGGGTTACTGCTGTCTTCACATACATGTTTGAAATTCATAATGTTTCCTTTAGTTAAGCACAGTTGTGGCTGTTCATTAAGTCAGTTTGAACGATAAAGTTCTATGTATCAGTATTGTAAACAAGTGAAAATAGTCCTCACCTCATCAACATCAGGAGGTCCCTCATATAATTCTGTTTGATCAAAATCATAATGTGGTATAACATAACCAGACTCTGTAACATCTTTAGTAGGTGGTGGTACCTTAGACATTGTAGAACTTGCTCTTGACATAGGTCTAGAATATAATAGTAAACATTATTTTATATATTTTATATTTTACGTCATTATTCAACACACTTTTTAAGGCCAAGAAAGTCCTGTGTTAGGGTCAACTGTCTGAAAAAAGTTAGGTAAGGTAGGCTCAAAGTTATTTTTGAAATTTACATATATCTATTTTGTAAAGATGGCATGTTATTGTGCTTTTAATTTTGGACACATTAGTTTTGGCAGAAACACATATGTCTGCACAAGCTTCCGATAAAGCACTATTTACAAACGAAAACCTAAATAGACTGTAAATACTGAGTTTAATATATTCTTGCAAAAAGGTCAAGCTCAGGTTAATATTATCAGACAATATTTTCATGAGACTGATCACCTTGTGCCAGAAGTCTTGAAGTTCATGTAGTAAGATGTAAAAATAAAGAAAATAATAAAATAAGTAGATTCAAACCTTGATCTAATGGTGGTACCAGTGGTTACAGAACTCTCTGATCCAGCTAGTGATTCAACATCATCCTGTATAAATAAGTTTATATACATTTATTAAAGTAATACATCATAATATTATCAAGTCCATTAATTTTTTCCCAACAGTCAAAGTTTGATATTTTCATGGTGACGGAATATATATATGCTATATATCAGTAGCATGTTCAATTACACAAAACGTTACACGTTACAGAACGTTACATAACGATACATTCGGAACTCCTCGGGCAATCGCTGCGAATAATCTTATCTAATAAACAAATATGCGATCGTTAAGGAAATGAGTGATGTTTCAAAATTTACAGACTAAAAACGACACATCCCCATTGCTTAAACGATCATATGTATGTTTACTTCAACACCGGTAGTTTCCAAATAGTGTCTAAATATGTCCAAGATTTTTCGCAATGAATGGCCGAAGAGCTCCAAATGTAACATTACAGAATGTTACAGAACATTCGCGGTAACTGAATGCAGGGCTGTTGTACCAGATCATAAAACGCACTATCATGACATCACAAATGTTAGATGACAAACATTTTAACACTCTTAAGTCACTGTAAAATTATTCATGTTTTGACAGTTGAGAAAAAACAAAAACACATACTTGCATGCCTATAATATATTGTGACTATAAAATAAAATGCAATATTTAAACTATTGATTGACCAACTTTAAAAAATATTATTCAGAATTTTTAGACATTCTTATAAAAGTGAAGAGCCTTATTGATAAAGTATTATAAGGAGAAAGTATTATATCTGAAAGAAGCAAATACAAAAAAAAAACTAAAAAAGAAAATTAAGAATACATGCAACCTAATTGTCAGGTCTGGTGCCTATCATGGGATATCACTTCAAAAATTTGTATACAATTAAAGGTTTGTCCATTTCATATTTTATATAAGCCACTGACAAGCAAACAAGTGAATATTATAACTAGTAAATATGAATATATATTATAATATATTATTTAAAAAGTATGCAACAGTTAGTTAAATTCACGGGTAAATCATTCTTGCATTCAACATTGCTAACACTTGGCAAATCTCTAAAATCAATTCAAGACTAAATTTAAATACTTTATACTAAAGTGTTTGCATTATTGAATGTAGGATAGGTATTATTATAAGGTATACATGTAATATCAAGATGTGCTGTAAAATAAGGAAATTAGAAGGCAGATATAATACATTGCCCAAATATGCAAATAATAAAAAACTTGTAAGTATGTATACAATTCGGAAAAAATGTAATCAATTAAAAGCATACATACATACATACATGCATATAATGTATGAAAAATTGGTGAGATCAATGTCTCATATTATTACATAGTCTGGTGATAATTCTAAAACTTAGGAAGAGCAGGTAGACAGAGCAATATGAACAGAGCATATCAAAGGCTTGATGTTTACTACAATACTGGACATTCAACAAACCATTCATATTCTTATAAAAGATTAAGGGCAGACAAATTAAAACAGGAGGACAATTGTAAAAATGAAGATCATATTTTTTCACAACTGTAGTAAGAAAAAATTATATTACCTGGTAAAACATTAAGTGGAGTGAAAACTAAAGGTTTGCTTTTATCAGTTATTTACTGTCACTGATTCTGCTAACAAGCCTTTCTGGTTGATTTTCACCATCAACTAGATTAGGTTTCACATGAGAAATTAACAAAATCGCTAAATTAGGGACGTGACTTAGCATTGTTTAACTGGCATGAATGGTCAGCATAGTAATATCCACAGGACCATAACCATGAAGGTTATATGACCATGATTGTTATATGGTCATGAAGGTAATATGGCCATGAAGGTTACATGACCATGAAGGTTATATGACCATGAAGGTTATATGGCCATTAGGGTTTATGGTCATGAAGGTTATATGGTCATGAAGTTATATGGCCATGAAGGTTACATGACCATGAATGCTATATGGCCATGAAGGCTACATGGCCATGAATGCTATATGGCTATGAAGGTTATACGGCCATGAAGGTAAAAGGTAAAATAATGGTTACAAACTTGAAGTTAACTGGATACAAACCTGTACTTAAAATACATTACAAATTTGACATTGAAGTTTATTGTTTTGATAAGATTGTAAAGAGAAACAAGTATACATATATTGATATACAATAATCTACATTGATACAGTTATAATACAAGACAGAAGAGAACAGATTAGATTCTAATTCATACATTAAACCTTTATAATAATGACAGTACTTGAAAGATCACAAAACAGATATAAGATATAATGATTGTAGGACTAAAACAAACACTATGCTATACATGTATTTATAGCCAACAACAATGCCATCACATTTCTTCTACATAACTATCACGCAAGTACAAATCTAAAACTTCAAAATTGCAATAGGTACTTGGAACAAGAATTTATTGGGTTTTTTTTCAGCTGAAAAAAGGTTTGTTTGTTACCAGATGCATGTAGAAGAAAGCTTTTTACAAATTATTGCTGTAAGGCACTCGGCACCAATAAAATCCTATTTGTTCTGCAAGGACACATTCTGTACAATGTCTTCTGCTGGAACAAACCATAAACTTGAGTTCCAAATAAAATCTGTTGCATAGCATCTACTTCATTCTATAGTCTATGAATTATCATAATTATTCAAGTTTGTGACATAAACTGAAATGTGATTCTCTAACTGAAGGTTAATGATGGATGCAATAAATAATTGCAGCAAAAAGTGGTGCTAGAATATAACTTAAAGTTCTATATACAGTGACTTACCTAGACAAACCATAATTTGCTTACATGTAAATTTTAGGATGATAAGTCTTACCTTTTGCTTACATGTGAATTTAAGGGTGCAACTTTATAACTTAAAAAAAAACTAGCCTTAAAGCAGAATTTTTATGTGAGGCAGTCACATATACTTTCAAATAGAAAAGGAAATCAACAACTTACACCAAAGTTAGATATTAATAATATAGGATAAAAACTAAGTATAAAGCTATGGTCTTCTAAACAATTAAATTGTATGTTTATTAGTGACTTTACTTAATAAACTTTATATGTTGTTATACATGCGCTATCATTGATACATTGGGTAATTCAAAATTACAAATTAAGATATAAAAATGCATCTAGATATAAATATGCAGACATTTTTGACAGAACATGCTAAAGTTTTTTCCCATAATTTCAATATGTGGCAGAGATTACTGTAAAGCAGTTAATTTTTGGGCTTAATTACCTGACAAGTTTGAATATAGGGTGGACAATCATAATGATTGTCTTATTTAATGGACGGATATGAATGACCTGAAGCAACCAATAATTTATTATGAGCATGGACACAGAATGTGTTGTTTATCTTTATTTGCAGATGTATTGTCTTGTGGCCAGAAAAACATTTCTATCAAATATTTTCAATAAATAAAAATTTGTCAATCCATAAGATTGATCTAGGTCTACATAAAGCATAGATGTAAAATTGTGATGGTAAACATTTTTGCCAAATATACCAAGTTCATAAACAAATAAAGATGTGACAAACAGAAATGACATACAGACACAAGAACAAAACGAATACAAAGGCCCCCCCATATACAGTTCCACCCCTCCTAACCGCCACCCCTTGTAAGCGGTCACCCCCTGTAAGCGGCCAGCTTGTGCCGCGACCGCTGAAAAACGCTCTATAATGCACCCCTTTTAAGAGGTCACCCCCGTTCTTCAGCCAAAAATTCCCCCACATGAGCGGTCACCGGGAGCCTGACGCTTATGTATATTGACATAATTGCATTCGTGTGGGAAAAAGTACCATCATCAAAAACTTTTTGTTTGTGAGAAAAATTTTTTCATAATTAATAGTTTTAAACAAAGAAAGGTCAAAATTGAGGACATTAAAACGCATTTTCCGAAAATAGGCTGCGTTCTACATTCGATTTATTTAAACGAGGCCAACAATCATACACAGTTTTCGAAGCCCCAGTTATTAAATTATTTGTTGGTTAATAGGACTTTTATCTCATTAAAGACATAAAAATTGCGTAAATTTCAGTTTCATTTTTGTATTTTTTAACTATTACAGCATTTAGTCTGAAGGACTTAATTACCGATTTTTCCTCAACTTGGTCGTATATATATCAGCAAGTATTTATTTTTATCTTTTCAACAGAAGTAAAGAATATTACACAAAATGAAAATATTTAACTGTCTATTGTGTGACCTTGTCTTGTAGAGCATAAAACAAGCATACAACTTCAATTAAAACAACATTATGTCATTAAAACTCTACCACTAGACCCCCCCCCCTCTCTCAATGCCAAACCCCCTCTTAAGTGGTCACCCCGCTAAAGCAGCTAATTTGGCTGTTTACCTTGGCTGGCTGCTTAAGAGGGGTTGGACTGTATTTGTGTTTAAGGGTATGATAAATATAGCATATCTATGAGTGTGTAAAGCCAATAATACATTAAATGTGTACTATTATACAAAATGAGTATGTCTACAAGTATATACAAATTATAATTTAAATATAATAATAACTAGCAAACTAAAACATATTAAACAATCTATAGTGTGTGTACGGTACATTTCTAAATTTTGCAGCCTTCATATATTCCTTTCTAGCTTGTAGAATAACCTGTCTCTGTAATAATGGAATAAAAACATACAATACAAACAGTGACAATGACTCTGGTAAGCTTATTTAATAAACTCCATCAAGTAGGTGTAGAAAATATGGGCAAAACGTAAAAAATAACTTTGTCCTATCCATGTAAATCAGCTATCCAGTCGGCTATGCTAGCAGCTTTTTAAGAAATCATAATCTAAAGCCCCTTTATAAAAAATATCAATGTCTGTATATCACAAAGAAAGTAAACATATCTGGTGCAAAATATTTTAAACAGCTCTAATAAAGAAAGTGTTCTTAAATGAAATTTTCTCTTAAATATGTCTAATGTATGTTATTTATTGCATTTCAAAATTAAAGTAGATCGAAACCGAAAGTAGAATTTGAATCGTAAGACTTCAAATAATAGTTTTGATCACATTTTGAGTAAAATGAAGACTTGTGATAGAAAAAAACATCCTTTTAATTATATAATTGAGCTGTTAAAGATTTTGGATCAATCATTTTGTATGTGAGACCAGCTATCAATTAATAACTAACAGGGAAAACTTTAATAATCACATTTTTTTCATCCCAAAAAACTTGGTGATTGTATCTATCTGCCTCTACAATGTTAGCAAGGATTGTTAGTAAACCCAACAACCATAATTCTGTTTCTAACTGATATTACATAGTTTACACTATTAGAGATCAATGTAATGTGAATATATCTGAAATTCTGGATAATAGGATATAACATACAATACAATAGTGTATTCTAAGAGAAAATGTCATATTTTAATCTATAACAGATTTCAAGCTTCCAAAATTAAATCTAATTCAAATCTAACTGCAGTGAATGTGCCATCATTTTGTCAATGGCATACTCTTGTTGTAGTTCAATTTCATAATGATATACCAAATAGCTTTTTCTAAAGAATTAAAATAATAAAAGAATGTTTTTTGTTTTATGGCTTATAGTTAACTTAACAATTGTGTTTGTTTTTGTTCTTTGTTTTTTATAAGCCATGTCAATCCACATCTAGGGTATTGTAGGTAGCCCAGCTTCCTTATCAGCTTTCCTGGACCTTTGTCTATAACCAGTGCTCACCTACCCTTCCATAAGAGTGACAACTTCTCCATTGACATTTTTATGACTTAACTAAGAACAAAAATCCCAAACATAGGATAATAGTACGGTTCACACAGAAAAAAATATGACAATTTCTCAGTCACTATTACAGACATTCTGAAAAATGTTGAATTTACAATGAACAATATGTGATCAGTTGATATTTACTAGCCTGGAAATATTTAACCTTAAACCGAAGCAATATTTGATCCTAATCTCAATTATTTTACCCAAGTTCAAGTTCCCATTAGTTATCTATTGAATTTTTACATTTTACCTGAGATTCAGACTGGTGTGGCAGTCTTCCAAACCCAACAAACTAATTTAAACATAAGGCAAAAATAACTCTATTTTCAATCACATGCATTTATTATCAGCCAAATGTATATGTTTGGCAGGCATTTTTTCAGAATGTCTGTTATTAACAAGATATGTGTTCTGGATAATAGTTTAAATATTTATCTCTTCTCGAGATCTACCTGATCAAAGATGAATTTTTTTGCCCATCTTTCATACTACAACAAATATTATACAATATTATCTTCAACAATAACACACAACATTGACATTACTTGCTTGAATCTACTAGCCCTAAGACCAGGACAAGTTAAATTTGTTCAAGCTAGTATTGTAAGCTTAATTTATACAATTGGGTACTTATGATGGATGCACTAAAGCTTACAGCATAGTTAGAAAAACTAGTAGACAAGACATATTTACTTTTCCAGTAAATCAAAATTAATATTTTTTGTCTTTATATAGAGATATAACTTCTTTTGCTGCAATGCAACTACATTTGATGCAAAAACAAGGAATATAATATTTCTGAAAAATGAATGATCATGCAGAGACAAACCATGATTCTTTTATAAATTGCTTATATAATTACACTAAATGAACTTCATCAAGTTCATATTCCATCCATGCATGCACAATGTAGTGATTATTCTAAAATAGAATAGCAGTGTGCTGCCCCCTATCTTTTTCTCAAATCTTCCTATGCAGAAATAGTTTACACAAAACACCAACCCTTTGATACCCTCCTGTCCCTTTTTAGTCACCCCCTCCCCTGCCCTTTTTGGAGTTCTAAAATAATCACTACATGATGGTACCTACACTGGTGACTAGTTAAAATATCCATGTCTCTTTTTTATAATATTATGGAACATACTAAATAGGAGTACTTAAAGAGAAATTTAGTCATGAATATTGCCATGCAATCTTCCCAGCAATAAAACAAGAAACAAATACAGTATTCATCTCTCCATAACAGCTATCTTTCAACAATAGTCAGCTAAAATAACCTCTATCTTCCAGTAAGTATGACTCTTCTTCCAACAGTCTCTCAAACATTCATCAAGTGTAGCACAATAAAATAATCAACAAATGAAAGTCCAACAGTTCTAATTGACATTTTTTTCAAAATTCATTCTTTTCATCTGCTATTTATAGTAACAAACGTAAAACAAATTAGTTTAAGAAATTATTAACAAACAGTAGACAGAGGTCAAAGATTTCTTATACTTATGTCAGTGATTGACAAATGCTCCCTACATGATTTAGAATCAGTGGCAGGAGGGAGAATGACTATAGAAATTATTTCATGATCTAACTCCAGAAAGTATGCCCTGCCCAAAAATTGAATTTATAACCCCTTAATCAGTAGATTTGCGTGGTACTGATTGAACTAGACCAACAATTGTTTCATTGAATGTGCAACCAGCTTTCAAATAATTTACAACATAATTTTTGTTAAATTTTGTGAAATGTCATTAGAACCATTAAGGTTTCATCTCTTGTAGTACAAAATGAACATAAAATACCTTCTCTTCCTCCTCCTCTGTTACATTGTATGAAGCCACTAAATGTTCCAGTAATAGACGGGTTGCTGTGACAACAAGACGACGTAACATTTCTTGAATCAAATAATCAATGGAACGAAGAAATGAAGCTAGACGATTCAGAATCTTTCTCCAATCAGCAATTTGAGCATAGGTTGGTCTATCACCTGTAAATTTATAGAGAAATCTACATCATTTAAAATTATAAATATTGAATAATTAAATGAATAATTCAGTGACTGAATTTTGACTTTTGAATGGAAAAAGATAGTATTGCCTGAAAAGGCAGCATATAGAGGATACTTTAGGCACCGTCAGCAATTGTCTCTCGTTTGCTTGTACGGTGCACAAGTCAAATATTATTCAAGCTACTGACTTGAAACTTCACAGGTAGATAAATCTCATAATGAGGAAGTGTAGTGCACAAGAACCATAACTTTTGTCAGGCTAAACATCAGACTCCCAATGTTCTAGTCAAAATTACAGTCAAATTAGTTGTTTATGGCATACATAGATGGCCATGTAAGGATTGCCTGTGTGTGTACTGACTTTTGCAGTGCTTGACTGCAGAGTGCTGTTAAGGGGCACTTTATTACATGGTAAGTTTATTAGACAGGAGCATTTAAGTCAATACTTCCATTCCAGCTTAGATGTTCTAGGTGACGAAATAAACAAGTATTCAATGGGGTAACTTTTCTGAAGGGCAAGCCTATTCCATCATGATACAAACCATGAATTATACATCAATCATAAAAGTATAATATTTCTACTTACTTTTCTTTTCATCCTCTTTCTTGTTAGCTAAAGGTGTTACACCATATTTAGCTTGTATTCTTAAAGCTTTACTGTTTAATTGTTTAGGTTCATCTTGTGGTACCTTTATTTTAACTTTCTTTGGACTACCAGGTCTAATACCATGTGTTATACCTTCCATCTCAGCTACAGTCTGTTATAATAAAAAATATAGAGGTGATTTGTTTATTTCGGTGTAAGATCGATTTTTATTTCACAAGTGAGCTAAGGATGTAATATTTTCACAAGTGGAGTAGCCACCAGAAAAATATAATATCATTACCTCATGAGTGAAATAAGTAAATCTTACACCAAAATAAACACATTTTCTGTTTATTATATGCTTCAAACTTTTTTTTTTAAAGTTTAAGTGTGATATGTCATCACAATGGAGCATCCAAACATTGAAAAATAACAAATTTATTTTCATTGTTTCAAAACATTGGAATATCGATTTTTATTTCACCAATAAAACCTGGTATTCCACTGGAAAGCATATAATAAATGGGTATATACAAAAGACAATTTCCGTTCACAGATATCCAATAGACAACAATCATACAATTACTCTACATTAAACAGGGAGTCACAAATTAGACTTAAGAGTATAAAGTAATTTTCTGTTTTAAAGACCACCTTGGTAATTGCAAAATCATGAGATTTAGACAGTTTTTAAGTCCCAAATGCTTGTTTGAGAAGAACAAAGATCCTATATCACAAACAGTTTCACTATCATGTACATTGCTTTTTATAGTCCTAATAATGAACTTTACTGTGTGAATTAAGATAGAACATAAAAAGGATAAGAAAATGTAGAACATATAATTACACAAGTACAATTTGTAGGTTAGAACAAATCAAACTGGGTATAGACAAAAATATCAGTAATTTACTTAGAAAGTAGTCTGTATATAACTTCTTTATCAAAATACAGAATAATGACAACACAACACTATTCATTTGATTAAAGAAATTGATCAAGGAGATGGTATGGTTAAACATTGGGCTGGTTTCATTTGGGCAGCATACTTAGCAATGGTTCAAATTACATTCCCTGATCATTAAATTCGCCTTTTTTCAAATGATCCCTCACAGCATCCATTTGCATCTGGATGGAGTGGAACAAATGTAGTTAAATTTCTTGCTCAAGGAAATTAGCACTGCACCTAGTGGGGTTCGAACCCAGAACATCTCGATCCCGAACAGCATGCATGTCCTATCATTGGCCACTCCACCTACAAAAAATAAGCTATAAAAATATATAAACTTACCGCACAAGATTCCCAAGCAATGTCAATGATTTTATCTCTAAGTGTATTTAACTGTTTCAAAGCCTCAGAGTTCTGTGATTGTTGTACTGCTTTAAAATCATCTAAAGTTAGGGTGAGTGATTTATCTAGTTTAATCAAACAGATGGCACTGTCTCCTTTACCAAGACCAGTTAAACTACCTGATGCTGTCTCACATAAACTACGTATATGAATCAAACAACCTTGTAATACTTCATTGGCCACAAATAACTGTTTATATAACTTGTTTCTACAAGAAAAATGTATGTTTATGTAAAACAATAACAATAAGAAAAGGTGGACAGTGGAGACTGCTTTAGTGACCCCCTATTCCTAGCAATGTTAAAGTTTTTAAAAAATAGATAGTGGTTTAATGTCTGCTTCTAAATACAAAACGTATATGTTTAGCTGACTTCACAATTTTGTACAATTACACCTGATCATTGAATTCACATTCAGGCACACAGTACCAATTAACACCTTGGTTGAATGAAACAACTGTGAGTGAATTTCTTGCTGTTGGTAAGCATTCCTAATGTTTTAAATAATGTGGACATTTGGTCCAGCAAAATGAATTTTTTTTACTGGAATGTTTAAGTTAACTGGACTGATATAATCCTCAATGATTTGTAAAAATATGCTGTCAATTTTAATGATTTTGCATAATATATAACAATTAATACACGCTGAAAATATATCTAAGGTACCGGTAAACAGTTTTTAAGGAATTTTACCCTGTTCCATATACAAAATTTCATATTACTTAATATACGACTTTTATTGAACTAGAAAATGGTGGCCATAAGAAGTTAGTGGACCATAGGACCACTCACATTTTAAAAGTCACTGGGCAGATGGCAATTTTGGAGGACTCTGGTCAAGGTTCACTGGAAAAATTAAAAGACTGTGACATAAATAAACTTACTGGCTTTTGTTACTTTTCTGTAATCTGATAGCTTTCTTCCACATCTTAAATGTTTTCCATTTTCTAAATTTAACAAATACGGGTAGATTATGTATGTTATAAAATAATCTACGTTCCCAGAGCCACCATAATATAGGTATGTTAAATGATTCCCCTTCAACATCTGTAGGGTCTTGTACTACCTGTAAACAGTAAATCAAATATTAAATCAAAGCGCTAATAGCACTTTCAGACATTGGGTTTTGATGGCGTATATATAAACACAGAAAAATACAACGAATTGAAATGATACAAAAGGAAATTTTCCTTACATTTACAGACCACAAGAATACTTAGCCAGATCTTCAATTACATAAACTGCATCATAACTTTCCCATTACATTAGCCAGAATAGATATATTTCAATTGCACTAACAGGATATCTTCTGCTTGTTAACACTTAATTAGTAATGTAGACTACATTAATTGTAGTAGTATCCCTTTAATTGCCAATGCCCAGCATAATGTAATCATCCGTGGCACGGATAAATTGTAAAGAGAATCTGATACATTCCATAACTAAAAATGGGAAACCCAATGCAAAAACAATGGTAGATATATATTTACCCTAGTGACAAATGAAGCACTAACAGTCCAGTAGACTTTCTCAGCTCTTGATTCATTAGGTGAAACAACTTGTAAATCATAAGGTTCATATCGACCTCTTCTATCATGTCTGTTTCTTGGTAAACAATACACAAAATCACCATCATCTTGTTTTATCTCTGTATCCTGTTAAAATATATACCGGTTCATGTCAAAATATTATAAAATATGTTCATACACAATTCAAGGACCATTTATTGGGCATTCAAGGGTAGATTAACATGATTAACAAAGTCTTCTATGGCATCCTGGTGTCAAATAAATCAATAACTCATACTTAATCCAATGATTTACTACAGAATAATAGAACCAAATCAAGAAATTGAAATTGATTTTGTTTTAAAATCAGATAGTCAATTAACCAGATAATTACAATTTAGTCAAGTTTTCAAAGTTATTTTAGGTATCCCTTCTACAAGGCCAACAACTTCTTCTTATACTAAATATAAACTAGAAAAAAATGGTCAAATTTTCATTGAAGGGTTTAGCAAGCCTGGTTGTGTTTTGAACCAGCAACCCCTTTGGGACCCTAGATTCCAAATCCTGAATTCAGCAAACTAAACCAAAGACCTAGGTTTTACAATAAAGATAATAACTTAATTATGTTAGAATTTCAGATATAACCGGTACTTATGTCAGCTTTTTAGAATTTCAATTAAAAAGGATTTTCCAGGCTCAAAGAAATAAGTTTTGGTTTTTGTAGGAATTCAAACCCCCAGCTGGCTATACAAAGATAACAAAACATGAAATGTAACCATTCAGTCATACCTACTCATATATTCAGAGATTAAGTATTCCTACCTTAGTATTCTCAGGGATATTTTTAAGTTTTTCCATTGATTCTTTACAACCAGGTGCATGTCTAGGTATTTCCGTCTTCCAACCTAGCTTTTCACGTAGTTTATGAATATGATGCATAACATCATCATTTTCTGGAGCTGTAAGATGAAATAACATAATTGTTACAGGTTAAACAGAGAAAAGTCATTATATAAAATATGAAGCTATCAATTTTGTGGCAGGTACAGTGAAACCTAATTTAACAGCTACTTTCTAATTAAGGCCACTTCTCTAAAACCTTTTGATGGCAGCCACAACAATTCGACCACCTCTTGCATTTTTAACAAAAGTGACATTTTTAATAAAAAAAATACCTCTTAACAACAGTTAATTCATGATCATCCTGCCACAAGCTGTGGCATGTAGGCTTTGGTGAAGACTTCATTTTGTGATAATACATAGAAATTGCCTCAGTAATGCATTAGTCCTATAAAATCGTTGCTTGTTGCGGAATCATACGAGCAGACAGTCGTAGGCGGTGGGAAGCCTTGCATATAAAGGTGACGGTACGCACATGGCACAAAACAACATACGGTATGGAGCTGTATCTGATATGCAAGAATGAATGAAGATATGCAAGTTTAATCCATACTCGGCCACGCTTGTGTTCACGATTTGACTTTCAAACTGATACGTGTATCAATTCTGAACACTAAGATGTACAGGTCAGAAAATTGTATAATACATCTATGTACATGTAAACACATCCTAAAAATGACAAATGGAAATAAGTGGAATAGAATTTACAAGAGCTACTGGTCATATTATTTCAGATATTTATTCTCTAACATAATTATACTCTTAGGTTGTGTGGGGTTGTTTAATAGGAAGATATTCAACAAAATCAGTGAGACTGAAATTCTTCCTGGTTTAAGTTCTAAGATACTGTGATAGTTTGTTTTAGTTTGTTTATTTGTTTGTTTGTTTGGTTTAAACCCGTAGCAACACATTGTATAGGTCAACCTACTCACTCCTCCTGGAAAGGCTAAATCTCTGGTTTTAGCTGTTAACCAACTACTAAGCCAGACTTTCGTCAGTAACTGACAACTGCCCTACATAACTAAAAATCATTGCTAGGAGGGAGAATGGCCGTAGAAATAATTTCATGACCAATCTCCATGAAAATATGCCCTGTCCTGGAATCGAACCCACAACCCCTCGATCAGTAGACTTGCCTGCTACCAACTGAGTTAGCTGGGCAGCTTGATAGTTTGTTTTTAGATATACATGTATGTATACTATAAACTTTTGGTATGACTTTACACAATTACATTTCTGCTAATGTAAGTTCATGTATTTAAAAAGATCTCAACACAGTTATGAAAATGTAAAAATGACAGAGCATTTTATAAAAGTGTATTATAGCATTTTCATTTTACTCAAAATAAAGAGTATTTTTAATAATTCATAAACTTGGTAAATACGGAGACAAACCCTACCCACACAGCAAAAAATCCAACCATAGTTAAATTAACATTGAATAATCAACAAATAAATAAATAAAAAAAAGACTAACATTCAAACATACAATATAAGTTAATCATAAATGTTGTGTGTACAGCTATATTCCTTTTTCACACTGATTTCACTGAAAGAGCATTCAATGACTCTAAAGCAAAGCAAAGCAAAGCCACACACAATTAAATATTTATTATTGTATGCATAATCATTAAACAAAGCACCATAACCTAAGTTTATGTATCAATATGGAGATCATTATGATGAAGTTGAAATATTGTCAATCCCCATCCCAAATTTTCAACAAATAACAAGGTTGATTTAAACAATACATATCCCTAACTTGCAAAGAATATGAACATGAAGTTGAGTCTTAGAGCCCTCATCCTAAATTTGCAAAAATATATGTAACAAGTAGGGCTGTGGATCGTTGAGCTAGTTGCGATCCGATCTCAACCACGATTCATTCGAAGCGATTCACGAATTGAACCACTAAATTACTAGTGAATTGAGAAACATTCAGGAATTCATGTAATAACAAAAATAAGTGAAAAATTACAGAAGTTTTACTTCATGGAAAACCATGTACTCCTGAAACAAGACGTTTGATGGGCATTTTCAGAGATAACATTATTGTTTAAATGTGTACCAATTGAATTGTTGACACAAGATAATTCATTCCCTACATAAATTAAAGTTTTCATGAGTAATGCGGTTCGTTTTCAGTAGTAATTAAGCTAAAAATGTTTTTTTCCCCAAAAATAGACTGTGATCCAATGATTTCGAAAGTGACTAATATTTGTATTCAATTTTTTGGTCAAGATTGCGAATATCTGAGTACTCGGTTACTAGCAGCAGCCCTAGTAACAAGGTTTGGTCCAAGATATGGGTCAGAGGTCAGATCCTTCAAATCCTAAATTTTCAAGAAGATGAATCACATGGTTGGGTCTATCATAGGAGTCTTACATTAAGTCACCCTCCGTTAAATTTACCATGACAAAGAAATAAGTCTCAAAATGATATGTCTGTTATCTAACCAAGACACCCCTGCCCTTGGAAACTACCTGGAATCAGATCTCCTGATCTTTTATTTAGTAACAATCTTTCATAAATATTACATGATTTTTGATTATCAGCAGTTGGCAATTAAACAACAAACTCAAAATTTCATTCACATGCAAATCATACACATGCTGGGCTAATAAAATGTAATTTTATTGAACATCTTCTTGGTATTTTTATAATTAAAGAAAGTCAACAAAAATAATAAATTATTGATTTAAAATACAGCAATTACCCAAACAACAAATACATGAATGTATATAGTTGATCTTAATTAGATTTTCAACAAAATACAGACTGCAAAATGCAAGTGTTGCAATCAAATTATAGGCACCAAAATGCAAGTGTTGCAATCAAAATGCAAGTGTTGCAATCAAAATGCAAGTGTTGCAATCAAATTATAGGCACCAAAATGCAAGTGTTGCATCAAAATGCAAGTGTTGCAATCAAATTATAGGCATCAAAATGCAAGTGTTGCAATCAAATTATAGGCATCAAAATGCAAGTGTTGCAATCAAAATACAAAGTGATCATTCTCCTAGAATACAGTTCAAAACACAATCACTATACAACAACCATAGTACAGTCTTAATGGTGCAGCGAAACAAAAACAAAGCATTCTTAAAAAATTAAAATATACTTCATTGACGTAATCAAAGTTACTTATTATAGATCTACTATCAATTGAAATTCGATAAAAAATTGAAAATTTCGACATTTAATAATTATAAAGGATGTGCACAGTCAACAATATTTTAAATGAATTTAATGCTTTGTCAACACTAATTTTGTTCATTTTAAATCATAAAATTGACCTAGCTTAGCTTTCCTAGACCCTTGTCTTTAACCAGTACTCTTTTACCCTTCCACAAGACTGACAACTTCTCTATACCTTATTATTAGAGAAAAGTCAACATTATTGTTGAATTTTCATGGAAGGGTATAACTAGCCTGAGAAGGGCTCAATCCAGCAACTGCTTCGGAACACAAGATTCCAAATCCTGTGTGTTTAATAAATTTAACATTACATACAAACCAAGAACTAAAAATCATAAAATACATTTTATGTACAATAAAATTAAATAAGAAAAATCCAATACAAATCATAAACTTAAAAATTCAATCTAGGGATCTCTGCATTGATAAAAAAACTTCCCAATAACAAAAATCATGCTAAAACGCAAATAAAAACAGAAAAAAAAAACACCAAAAAAATGCAAACTGAGACACTAAAATATAACAATACATGCCTAGATATAAGTATTTATCTGAAAATAAAATTAGTGAAAATACAAATATCACCAATTGGACTAAAATGAGTATATACTCATGAATGGCCATTAAAGATCAGGTAAATCAAATATCATCTATGATGTTCTGTATGTGCCAACGTTATACATCTATAATCAGGGATTGACACTAACTGTTTTTACTAGGAATCCTAGTCAGTTACTTAGCTTTTCCTCCTTAACATAAGGGATGCCTCCAATAAAAGACAAAATTTTTGGATACAGATTTTCAGCCACTCATTGTAATATACAATTTATGGCAATTTTTAGGGATCTTTACAGAACCACTAGCTGAGAATCACTGGAAATATTACCAAGTTTTTGGGATCCTTAGGATCCCTGAACACTGTTAGTGTCAAACCCTGCTATAATATAGTATGATATAATAATATAATGTAAATAGATTAAGTAAAACTTTACATACAGTTTATCATACAAAATAAAACTGATACATAGTTAATAATTTAGTCATTTTATGACAGAATATACAGTCAAACTCAACCAGTAACACAGGTAAGATTTAAAATAAAACCAATTTCTAAATAACAATATGTTTTTTTTTTGCCCTGCGAAGTGGCAAATTCACTGCACTATACTGAAAACTGGGCCTGAATCTGTTATAGGGGCAATGATACGAATTGGCCTTGGTCCAATAACAAATTTCTGCACTGTTATTGGTTGGTAAAACAGGGCCAATATCATTTATGATTATCACTAAAAATGACAGCCATTTTGTTTTTGAGCACATTCAAACCTAATTTACAAATATTCTTCCCTCTAGAGACTGGTAGCAGTCATTCAATCTTTAACATAGTAGGGGTTTGTACATAACAATACCTTCATGGTATAGTTCGATTTTAGCCTGTATTCTTTTGTCATAACTTGTAGAAAAAAACAGGACAAAACTAACATAAAAGGAATGCTAGGTTATGGTGAATATCTTTAAACTTGATGTCCAAAAACGTTTTGTAAGTAAGTACTTATTTGATAGAATTGTCATTAAATGATTGTTTGATATAGGCCCTGATATTTTTCTGAGGGACAGTGGTATTGGCCCAAAGTCATAGTCTATTTATAGTAATACAAAGTAATATACAAAACTAATACTAACCTGTGTCATCATACATGTTCTTTTTTAAATGTGTCAATATTTTACTCATATCTTTCTTTACTGTTAGTCTTGATGCAAGTTTGGTACCAGAGCCTGGTCTAGACCCTGCTCTTGAACCAGGCAAGTGACCTGAAGTAGGGCGGGACACCTGTCCAGAGGTTGGTCTGTCTCGTCTCTCAATGATTGGTATTTCACCAGTGACTCTCATGATATCATCCTCAGTCATCTTTGTCATATCTCTAGATTCCATTAATCCAGATGGTTTAGTTTCTGATGTAGGTGATTGTATATTTAGTTGACTAAAAGTAACTGTCTTCTCATCTAATTCTTGGTCTACTGGTGTAGGGCCTACACTTTCTATAGCTGTCAATACAAATATGTATCATGTCAATGAGTATATAAGTCATAGGAAAATTCATTGAGAGCCTAACAAACCATGTGCTTATGTGGTCATCACATTTAGCTCAGTTATATGTGAACTATGTGAACTATGATTTCTATAATAAGATCTAATATATAAATCTTCTGAACTTCCTATCAGCTCATTTTAGGCTGAAATTTAACTATTTCGCTTTCACTAGTAGGTCATTTGTTTAAAGCATGTCAGACACCACAAAACTCAACAGTTTTTATTACTGGACAGTAGGTCCTGTGAAGATCTTTTACATGACTAAACAAAGTCTTACAGGACCAGAGATATTTACATATTTTGATTACTTGAAAACTGTGTGGATGTGATCAAATTAGTTGCCCGACAGTCTGTCTTGAAAACCTGCAGCTCTAGACAGACCTATCTTTTGACAAGATTTGTCCTTTGGTCTGCCGTGTGTCACGGTAACTGATGCAAGATAGAGCAAGATAGAAGTTTATTCAAATTAATACCAGAAGCCCAAACAGCAAATACATACAATATTGACAAGTCAACATAAATGTATAAATTCAGAGTTAAAACAATGAAACACACTACATTAAATGCATAATGCAGCATATTTATATTAGCTAAGATTTTTGTTAACCCAGATCCATATTTATAGCGAGATATATGCTGTGACACTACAGAAAACATGCATTTAAGGTAAAAACAGATACTCATTTAACATCTTCATTTCATAATTTTGCAAATACATGTCATCTAGTGAATTTATTCCATAATAACACCTAGTATTAAATAAATTACACCTATCATAAATTCAATTTTGACTTCAACATTTTTATCATTTATAACAAAAAATAATACAAACTTTGTTTGATAACGGTGGGTTCAGTTTCGGGTCCCATTAATTCTTCCAGTTCAGCAAACACATCATCATCTCTTCCTTCTGATTGTTCAGTCTCAGATATAATAGACCCAGGGGCAGCTACTGGCTTTGGTTTATGTAACCTAGCAATAAGTAAAAATAATGAGGTGTTTTCAATGACAAAGTTAAGTTATATAAATGTTCCAATTTTATTGTGGGGTTAATATGCAAATATGCATTAGCAATATGAACATGCTTGCAAAATACTTGAAAATGACAAAAATTAACCGAGAGGATTTTCAGCATTAAATTTATTTCGAAATTTTAATTTGACTGAATAAATCTTAGTGTTAAAAGAATAAACCAATTCCCTGTCTGAATTTGGTTTTAATAAAAAAAGCATTAAGTAGTATTTCACATTTTTTGCACATTGTTATGAGTATGATATTACCTTCATAATATTCAAATTACCACATTCAAAGAGGCCTGTATTGTGTAGTATCTAACTATGACTTTGTAAGTCCCCTGTTTTGTAATTTGTTTCAGTCACTTGTGTGTTTAAATATACGGTTTTAGTGTTTGAAGAAACATCTAAGTGTAGTTAACTTGGTCAAGGACACACTAACCCACAAACAAATTAATAGACAAGACAATCACAGTTAGCCTCTGACATATGAAATAGTAACAATAAGGATGTCTTACATATCAACAGATAATATAGGTTGATCAGACTGGTCTTTATTTTGTTTGGCTTTGATTATATTCTGTCGTCTTTGATAATCTCTTTTAAACATAGTTGTCCTAAAACTTGATGTATCAACTGTCTTCCCAGATGGTGGTCGAGGTTGCATATTAGGCTGTAAGTAGAACATACATCATCAGGTATATAAGAATAAAACCAATCTGATTAAAACCCGATCTAAAATTTTTCCCTCGCATACTCGCTAATTTAGATCTGGCCTTTTACAAACGAAGGTCACGTTCAGGCGACTTTTTCTCATCATAATATTCATGACGAAATTGTTATGATACGTAACTTGTTTACATCGTCTACGTCACGCAATTTGAAATGAGCCGCCCAATCGCAGACTGTGAATAATACCGCTGTTAAATTAGCATGCAAAACTTGGTCTAAAAATAGAAATTACGAAATCAAAATGTGATTAATAGTAATAATAGTGTTTTTGTCTAGATGAAAGCTACGCATTGATTGGTCGAAACAAAGTTCATCTTGACGTGACCTTCCACAGAGAAAGTAGAGATCCTGTACGACAACGCTCTACAGGATATCTGTTTACGGAGATTGGAATAAATCCTGACTAAAATTATAAAGTATTATACATCCTATGAAATGTATGTGACATAATCTGTCAGTAATAGCTTTTAGTTTATACTAATTTATTCTAACTTGATTCTGGAACATGTTCTAACTACTTAGACTAATCATTTTCAAATCCACATTCTGGTTCCCCAGTACTGAGCTAGAAGGATAAGGTTTCTGGCTTATGGAAACAAACAGAGTAAGTTTTGTGTAGGAGTTAAACCAACATGTAGCTGGTAATCGAATGACAAGTCCAGTGTTGTATGTCAGTAATAGCTTTATACACTTGAATAAGGGACTTTAGTCAGTTATTTCCCCTTGTATACTCTTCAAAATAGGTAGGTCTAATTAGTTGGATTACTCGGATTTTATCCTTACTTTTCAATGTTAATTTGCCTAAATTAATCTTAAATATCTTTTTTGTATATCATTTATTTTGTTTGAAATTCAAGCTAATTATTTTTAAGTTAAAGAACTATCTCAATTCCATCACTTCTGTTAATATCTTCATTAACAAGAAAGATATTAGATGAAATATTTAGTTACCCTAACATAGGAATTCAATGATAAAATCCGAGGATTCCAACTGTGAGGACCTACTTACCAATTGGATTGCTTCAGATTTTATCAGGGAAAGATAACTGACTAAAGTCCCTAATTAATAACTAAGATTTATAATCACCATTTCTTGTGATGGTGTATTTGGTACACTTGCACTCTCTCTCTTGGTCATTTCTGACTCTTCACCTTCTTTTTTTCTTGGTAATACTTTGTCTTTCCTCATCATAGGGTTAACCATTTTCAATACCTGCAAAAATTGGCCAATTTTAGTTAATTCTATACCAATTAACAGAGAAAATCATAATTACCAGGAGGAAGCAACATCATGCAATACAAAGTCAGAGATAGCTAGTCACCTGTATAAAGAAAAATACCTGAATTAACCAGTCAATAAATATTTATCTCCAAACTGTAATTTTTCAAAAATAGATATAGATAGATGTATTTCAGCATTCAGATTTATTTTGGCATTTGGTAGCATATAATGGTACAAATATTATAATACATTTAATATGGAAAAGATGAATGTCCTTTCCACTTTAAGGTTTAGCCTGTGTTTCGACGCATTTATTTCTGTATACTCTCCAAACTAAATTGAGTGTTGATGTTTTAGTTTTCTAGTTACTTCCCTTTGGTCCTTCTATAAATCAACTAAAAGGGAGGTAACATACCCTCATATAACATACAACCTAAATTTGCATTTTTGGACACTTCTGGTTCTGGTGCTTACCACTTGTTGCATGGTGGGATATAGGACTAAATCACACAATAGAGAATTTTTGGTGAAATGAAGCGGACACTGGCAAAATGGAAATTTAATTGTTTAGATATATAGCCTCTATGACCACTAAATTGCATGTTTTTTCCATAAATAGGCAATGCCTATAATATAAAGTTCTGGAACCACTGCATGCTTACCAATACCAAGGATAATACAAAAGAAAATAACACAAACTAATACAAGCAAAAACCAATACTATGTCCTCTCCAAGAAATCATCAAGACATGAGAGCAAAGCATAAAAAACTTCAGTGAAAAATAAATTGTTTCATTAACCATAAAGGTTATGTGCCATGTCATATCTAATAAACTATAATATCGTGAATAATGTATTTTATACCTGAGAATTAGCTGGTCTATCAACCAGTCTTGCCATTAACATTTCAGCTTTACTTCTTGGATCACCTTTCCCAGCATTCTTTTTCATTTCAGCTATGGTCTTGGACCTATCTTGTTGCAATGTGTTAGCATAGCTTACAGCCTAAAATAGAAGGTTACATATGCATTGAATTATTATAAAAAATATTGAAGTACTTCGATAGGATTAGACACCAGGCTACCAGCATACATATGCTGGACTACTAGTCTAGTTATTTGCAAGGGGGGGGGGAATAACTAAAGTTCAAAACAGGAAGCACTTAACATAATTTTTACTACTTTGCTGTACATTACATTATTGTGCAACTGTAACTGTTAGTAATTTAACCAATTTGATTTGAACCTTTTAATCAATGACTTTTTTTACATTATTGTGCAACTGTAACTGTTAGTAATTTAACCAATTTGATTTGTACCTTTTAATCAATGACTTTTTAGATTGTAAGTATTGATAGATATAAAATCGGGCAATCTATTTGAATTGGATTTCTCCTTAAAAAACTCTTAAGTTAAAATTATATATGCTACTTTATTATTAATTAAATGAGAATGATTCTTTACCTCATTGGTAATTTATATAGAATAAAAGCAATTCATGTAGGGCAGTTTATAATTGCTGACGAAAGTATGCGCCTAACAACTGGTTAACAGCTAAATCCATAAATTTTAGCCTTTCAACAAACAGTAAAAAGGTTGACTTATCGCTATTTTAAGAACTACACAATGTGTTTCTACACTGCTAAATCCAATCAAAACAAAACTGTTTTTAATATTAGAAATATGGGGTATGCATCATCAACCTATTTTGGTTGTAAATATTTCTATATTGTATTGTTATATTACCCTTAGAGTTTTGACAATACAATACAATACAATACAATACAAACTTTATTTGTATTGTATTGTATTGTATTGTATTGTATTGTATTGTATTGTATTGTATTGTATTGTATTGTATTGTATTGTATTGTATTGTATTGTATTGTATTGTATTGTATTGTATTGTATTGTATTGTATTGTATTGTATTGTATTGTATTGTATTGTATTGTATTGTATTGTATTGTATTGTATTGTATTGTCAAAACTCTAAGGGTAATATAACAATACAATATAGAAATATTTACGACCAAAATAGGTTGATGATGCATACCCCATATTTCTAATATTAAAAAAATACACTGTCATGGTAAATTAATGGTAATCTTAAGACATAAGTAACTCACCTTAGTAGGATATGCTGGTTTGAATGGTGAATCCTCAGGTACAAACAAATCAGGTTCACCCAGATCCTGATTCAAGACAGTGGATTCAGAGAATTGTGAGCTGGCATAACTAGCCTGAGACTCACCCCTTACTTCTGACATATTGTCTTATGGCTCCTGAAAATATCATGGATGAATAAACAAGCTTATTATGAGTAATTCAACAAAGAAGTTAACACTAGTGATTGGCAATCAGTAATTATAAATCAAACCAACTAGATATCAATTGCAACTTTGTTACTGTTCTCGAATACTTCACAGATTTACTATATAAAGTCAATCTACTGCCATTACCATTTACTGATGTGTTCGTAAACAGTTCCAACTTCTGTCAATTTTGATAAATAATGATTTACTCTTTAATAATTACTCCAGAAATAAAAAAACTTATGAAATCTCGTGACAGACTTTATTGCAAAAATAAAAAGACTAAAAGGCCAGAAAAAATTAATAAACTTAAAAAACTAAAATCATTAATTCAAAAGAAAACGAGAAATGCCTACATGAGTTATATGAATAACATAATCTGTGATAAATCTGAAAACAAACATGGTACCACCAAGCGTTTCTGGGGGTTTATTAAAAGCCTAAAAAAGGACTCTTCAGGAGTTGCTCCTCTTAGAGAGAATGGCCATATTAAAATTACTCCTAAAGAGAAAGCAGATGCCCTTAATAGACAATTTTCATCTGTTTTTATAAATGATACGTGTCCAATGCTGCCTGATCTTGGACCTAGCCCTTACCCTGACATGCCTGAAATCATTGTGTCTGAAAATGGTGTTTTGAAACTGTTGCAGAACCTAAATATTAATAAGGCAGCTGGCCCTGATGCCATTAAACCTCGGATATTGAGGGAATGTGCCCAAGAAATTGCTCCGATTCTCACTGTCTTGTTTCGGAAATCTTTAGACACTGGATTTATTCCAACTGATTGGAAACAAGCCCTTGTAGTCCCTATTTTTAAGAAAGGTGAAAAATTCCTACCAAAAAATTACAGACCAGTGTCTTTAACCTGTATAGTCTGTAAAATGATCGAACACATCATAGTCAGTAATACATTAGACCACTCTGATCACCATGACATCCTAGTTGATAACCAGCATGGATTTAGGGCAAAGCGGTCATGTGAGACCCAGCTGGTTGGTTTCATACATGATCTGGCTAAACAAACACAAAAACACCAAGTTGATGTGGCTATAATGGACTTCAGTAAGGCTTTTGATGTTGTTCATCATGGCCGCTTATTACACAAACTGAAACATTATGGCATCCGAAATAGGACATTAAACTGGATCCAGGCATTTCTTGGTTATGATGGTTCACATCGCAAACAACAAGTCATAGTAGATGGTGCTACATCAGACACAGCAGAGGTCCTGTCTGGAGTTCCTCAAGGATCAGTGTTAGGCCCTCTTCTGTTTTTGATGTACATAAATGACCTCCCAAGTCAAGTATCCTCAAATGTCAGGCTATTTGCTGATGACTGTGTCATTTACCGTCACATCAAATCTAAGCAGGATTCCCTTGCTCTAAAGGAAGACCTGAACAGTTTGGCAAGGTGGGAGGAAACATGGAAAATGGCCTTCAACATAGAAAAATGCCACATTATGCACATAACCCGCTCCAAAAAACAACATGATACATTATATACTCTCCATGATCAACCTCTTCAAACAGTTAATCAAGCTACCTATCTTGGAATTGAAATTAAAAATGATCTATCTTGGACTCCCCATGTAAACAAAATAACTAATAAAGCAAGTCAAAGCCTAGGATTTCTCAAACGAAACATCTATTGGGCAAAACCTAAAACTAAGGCAGCAGCATATAAGTCTCTAGTCCGACCAATATTAGAAAACTGTTCCTCAGCCTGGGATCCATACTTACAAAAAGATATAACTAAAATAGAAAATGTACAAAAACGAGCAGCACGCTTCGTAACAAACAATTATAGTAACACCCCTGGCAGCATAACACATATCTTTCAAACCCTACAATGGACATCTCTAGAAAAAAGAAGAGAAACTAGCAGACTAACATTATTTTATAAAATTGTAAACAAACATGCAGCACTAAATATCAACAGCTATCTTGAACCATACACCAGGCAGTCTAGACACTATCATAATCAGGCTTATACACCTTTAGCCCCCAATACAGATATTTATAAGTATTCGTTTTTCCCCCGTACAGTGATTTTGTGGAACTCTCTCCCACAGGATGTAGTTAGTGTTGACTCCGTTAATGGATTCAAATTAGCACTAGCTACATCTGTTCACCCATAAGCACAAAATATTCTTTTATCTTTTAACCATTTACTAACAGCCTTCTGCACTTTTTCTGTACATAATGCAGGTCATTAAGGTTTTTAAATTATTAACTGTAGGTTTTTGCACCTTTTTTTATCACAGCTCTAGTCCAACTGGGTGGATTGAGTAGCTTGGAAGGACTAGAGCTCTATCTTCTTTATTTTAACTCCCATGCATGGCCATAATATTCAGAATTGAATGTTTGCCATTATAATAGATGATGATGATGATGATGATGATGTAATTTTTGTTTTGATCTTTTGGAAGAACACCAATTAAATTCTATATATTGGGGTATCATTCCAAATTGCACACACTTAAACAACAGCAATAATGAACTAACAAGACACCAAAAATAGCATTTAAATTTTTTTGGAATTTCAGTCACAACTTTCAGCCATTTATGGGCGATTAAATGGGAATATTCAATGATAAACTGTATCTCTTTGCTACGTTCGGACTTAGGTACGCTTTATCTGGGGACGTTCGATTGTCACTTTTCATAACTATTTAGTACAATCCTACGATTTTGAGAAAGTCATAACTTAAACAACGAATAAATAACTTACAATTGATGTAAAAATTAATCCTCATTTATTACACACGTGTGTTATCACCAAATAATCAAATGTAAACAACTTCTAAACTATCAAAACGAATTTGTTGACGGTGGTCGCCATCATGGTTTACATTGACGATACCCATAATTCCATGCGAATCTTAACAGGTGCTCGTTAAAATCAAAGAGCTGTAAGTTTCGAGTTTTCAAACTCCTCGCAGCGGTTATTTCCCTTTATTTAATGAAATAACCACCGACACCAACTGAAAATTTGAGCCGAATTTTTGCTCATGTTTTTTATATATTCTTACTTTGCTATAAAATGTTGAATTTATTTAGCAAATTATGATATTCAAAGCACATTATTACACCAAAGACTATTTTTTCGCTACACTACGCCCACCATACTTTAGGCAACTGGTTTTGCATGTTTTAATGTAAACACTAGTCATGTAGAATGTGAAATGCATGATGAAAGTGGTTAAGTAGTAATGTGTGATGTAACTGCTGGAAGGAGTTTGAAACTGAACTAATAGTCATTTCAGTAACATCACAAATATTGATAACTAACAGCATCATCATTGTCATAGACACAGTACTAGGTTGCTACTCAAAAGATATCATTATAAAATATAGATTAACTTCTGGAGTAAACTAATAGTGAAAATATTTGTGTTACCTAAGATCAGACTCAGAAAATAATTCTAATTTACTGGCTTTGTTATGCATAGTTAAATAAACAATAGCCTACTCCTAGCTTCAAAAAGCAAATAAAAAAACAAAAATGGAATGAAGACTCCCTCTATGGACAAAATGTACATAACTCTACAAATTAATTAAAAAACAATGTAAATTATGAAACCTACCTAGACATTCTTTCTTCACCCTAGCAGGTCCAGCTTATCCATTTCTTTCATTTTAGGACTGGTGTGTTACAATAGCTAAATAACCAATAGATGTAGGTCGATGGAACTTCACACAGTAAAGAAAATCCACATTTCTTTACTTATGACCTTGGTGATGAAATGCATTCTAAATCTACAAGTTTTTTAAACGGCTGTCATTGTTTTGACCATCATGTTAGTGTGAAAGTATAAATAAAAGATATAACAAGAAAATCTGTGAGCTAATGCTCACTAGTGATACCCCCGCAAAAATCTAAAAATATGCGACAAACAGGAAGTAGATGAGCAAGGAGCATGAAATCGCTTTACACCACATG
The DNA here is from genome assembly GCA_025267735.1 of Mactra quadrangularis. Lineage (NCBI taxonomy): Eukaryota > Metazoa > Mollusca > Bivalvia > Venerida > Mactridae > Mactra > Mactra quadrangularis. The sequence continues at coordinate 21,730,421 of CM046301.1, read as the reverse complement.
GGACTATGGGATGAAGCAATATGCAAAGTATTAGGCTGCTGCATGTTATAGTTGCTGAGAAAACTGCGACGGAAATTTTTGTAACGGACGGACGCACGCACGGACAAGGGTAAAACAGTATACCCCCCTCTTCTTTGAAGCGGGGGTATAATAATTTGATAGAAAGGTATCAACTTGTTGACAAGGAATCTGGTCAAGTTATGGTCAAATTATGGTCAAATTATTTAAATATGGAATGGCATGCATCATGAACTGGCATGGAATTCACTATACTCATTGCACAATCTCTTTTCTTCAACTTAAAAGCATATTGATTACTAGATTTTCTAGATTTTTAATTTGACATCCATTTCACACTTAATTGATACAGATATATTAAATAACAGGTATCTGAACATATATCTATATGATTTTAAACTGCAGAAATTCTGTCCCTAATTTAGTTCATGCAGGGTATGAAAACAAACCACTGTAGTATATATTTACTAAGGAATAGTACAATGAAATGTGAATGTCGTTCATGTGCCACAGAGACAAATTTAAAAAATCTGAGAGCTCTCATACTAAAAATCATTAAGCTTTTGGGTTGAGCAATAGAAATTGTATTATGAATTCCATGATATATGGTTCATTATATATACTAATGGACAAAAGTCTTGTCCGGTCTACAAAACCCATTATATCTTTTTTATTTGTTATTGCACACTCATACATTTGGTATCGTTAGAAAGAGAATGTTATTATGCATTGAGTAAAATAAGAATTGTGAAGTTTGAGCCAGTTCTGTACGTACAGTAATGTGTTGAAAATTGACATTGAGGATTTGCAAGTTACAATGATAGCGTTGAGTCAGTTTTAAATGAAACATTTTTTTCAATAGTGTGTGTGACCCCCAATAACCCGAATGAGTTTTCTGGTCTTCCGGCTAGATTCCTTTGCAAACTTGTAGCATCAATGCGTAAAAGGAGCACCAAACTCATTCGGGTTAATAGGGGTCACACACACTATTGAAAAAAATGTTTCATTGAAAACTGACTCGACGCAATCATGTTGTGTTTTAAGAGTTATAATAAACACAGTAGGTCCTACAATATAACAGCTCTAGACAGCACTTCTAATGAAGGACGACCACTGAAGCGACATATTAGAATTCACCGTTGATTTTGCTCACTGTTCTACCTCTAATGAACGACACCTCTGCAGAGCAGTAAAAGGCCGTTGCGATGCATTCCCTTCGTTCTTTTTTACCTCCATACAGCAAAACTATATCTAGAAAATTTATTTGTTATTGTTCTTAGTATTAATTATTATAAGCTTTGATGGAATAAATTCTGCTTTAAATTAATTTGAGGTTTAAGAGCCAAATCAGACATTTACTTCAGAAAACACAATAATAACTCAAAATTTAATATCATTCGCCACCAGACTGGTATAATATATATATAAAGGTAAAATTTTGATGGTACTGGATTTTCCCCCATGTGTATTGCTTTATTCTGCATGGAAGTAATCATTGCCCAACAAATTTTTTAACTGTTTTAATGAATTTTCCAGAGAATTTTTTAATTATCTGAAACATTTTACTTTTGTCAATCTGCACAGACTAATAACAGTGTTTACATTATGGAATGGACAACAGCCTGTTTTCTGTGTCGAAAACGAACATTGTGTCGGTGAAACAATTCTACCTCTGCAGGGCAACACCTCAGCAAAGCAACACTTTTCCAAAATCCGCCGAATGCGGTTCTGCAGAGGTTGCACAGCATTACCAAGAAACATTTCTTGATAAGCAGTGGTTAGTAGAGTTTCATGAAGTGGGAGGTCAAAGGTGAGTAATGATAAAAAGTTATTACTACTAATGGTAACAACTAGTTAATTATTGACTAAGTTTTTTTAATAAATTCAATCATAACTATGAAACAAAACAAAGATAAAATAAAGAACTTTTTGTTTATTTTCAGCCAATATTTACATAGAAGTAATATAAATATATTACTATAGAACATACAAAGCTCAGTAAAAATGAATACACTGGTTATAACGTATGGTTTATAAGTATGGTAGATATCAAATAGTTAACAGTTGAAATGTAGAAAATCTTAAATTGACCTTTGTAATATGTTAACAATGCCTCCTAGCAGGTATTTATAAAATAAAGATTTTTATAATGGTTTATGTTTGCAAAATAAAGTTTCTTTAGGATGATTTTTTTTCAAAAGGTAAAGAGCTAAGAGTTTTTTTCCACCTGAAATATGGTGAAAAATACAGATTCATGATCAGTACACAGTAAATGCCAACTCCATACAGTATATTCTTTGGTCAGGCTAAAACAGCAGCACTATAAAACACTAAATATTAATTCCAAAATAACTGTCACAAGAAACTACACTGTATAATTCAATGTTGATATCAAATAAATTTTAAAGAGTTAAAAATGTTAAATTTTGTTTCATGTTTTTAGTGTTGAATGTTTTTTTTTCATGTTGAAAATATAAGTTTTAATATAAATCTTAAGTTTTCTAATGAAAATTTTTTTTAGGATTTTTGTAAAAATGAAAGTTTTAAAGGTTTTAACTTTCTGTTAGGAGGCCTGTGTTAACAAAGAACATTATCCATTCACTTACACTGAAAACATTAATTATTCCTTCAATAAACATTAAAACACAAGTGAAATCAGTCAATAATATGGCACATAAAAACATACATAATTATTGGTTGATATATGGTGTTAACAAATTGCTTACAAAATGCAATGGTTACATTTCTTCATACTTATCAAGCCAATCTGAGCCAACTTGAGGTCAGTAAACAACAAAGAAAGTAAAATATGTTTATTCAAATTGAATAAAAAATATTTGAGTAGAGGCTCCCACTCTTACAAATAATGAATAGGTCAGAACAGTTGATACAGACAAAAAGTATTATTTAAACTCTTATCAAGTGTTAGAAATACTAATTTTACAGCCAATACTCTGACTTTTGATATTGAACATTTCACCTTAATGTTTTGAAGCCTATCTCAAATTGAAAACCTTAGTAAAACAAGCCAAGATTTTGATGGGACAGAGTTCATGTAATTGTTAACCTGTGGATACCAGTAAATTTTTAATAGCCAAATTTTAAATTCCAAATAAATACATTAAGGATGCATAATGCATTAAGATTTCAAAATATAAATATTAATGTAAATGTTATGTTGGCACAAGTTTGTACATATTTTTTTCTGCCTTCATATCGCAGACTTAGTGCAAAATGGTCATAACTCACTTTTTTTAACTTGCGTTACGACTGTTTTGCGCTAAGCTGGCAATATATATGTTTTACAAGAACAACTTAACTACTGCCACTCTTTGTAACAGATCTACATGTATAACACAGAATTACTATAAAACAAACAAGAAAACTTATAAAATCCATTTGAATATAAAAAAAAAACTTTAATGTCATGGTAAAAAATTTCAATTCTCATGAAAACATTGTACATGATTTGTACATGATTTAGAAACAAATATCATATAAAGTAATTCAAAACATGATCCGTAACAAAGCTATATAAAGTAAAATACATCTGACAAAAATAACTATTACCAAACACATTGGCAGTTCAAGAAAAATCATTTGGTCTCAAAGTCTTAGACTTATAGGACCCCAGAAATAAAGAACCATTTAACTTTTTAGCCTGAACAGCCTTTTGTAAGCTGTCTATCATGTAAGGTTCAAAAACATCGACCCAATAGACTATAACCAGAATACAAATATTCGCCTGCCATACAAACAAACTTTCACTGTTACAATGTTATATGTGTACAAAGAACAATAGATTTTAATCTGTGTTTCATGCTTTTCAGCATTAAAATGTAACAAACTTTCTTTGTACAGCCTGTGCATGGATAGAAAAATCCATTAATTGGAGTTTGGAATAAGGTGTATTTACAACATTTTCCGTCAACAAATTAAGATACAAAAGTGTTTGTCTAAAGACGTCACTCTGTATGACAAATGTTGAACAAATTTGAAAACTGCATGAGAAAGCAGTCATTGATTTTCAAATTCCAACCATTCTGTAAATATTTATGAGAGAGAAATAGAGGATATTCGTCAACTTTGGTGTAAGATCGATTTTTATTTCACCAAGTGAGCTCAGAAAACATATATTCACGAGTGGCATAGCCACGAGAGAAAATGTCACTTTACGAGTTCTTGAGTTGAAATAAAAATCATCCAGGGCTTTTTCAGGGGGTTTTGGGAAAAAGGCCCCTGCCCAAATTGGGAATTTTTAATGCTGTAAATAGTCCAATTTAGGAAAAAAAATATTGACAAATCAACCCAATATGGAAATTTCATCATTAATTTTTCTGCATTAAATCTTTATATGCCTCGCTTTGGTGTCTCTGAAAGTGTAGCAGTGCTCTTAAAGAGTTTGTTCTGACAGTTCAATGAGGCATTCAATGCAAATTCTCATGTATTTATTATTTTTACATGAAATCTCATGGTTTCTAATGTAAAGGCAAAAGACATTCGGTTCAAAGGGAATAATAAAACAAGATTGGGAATTTTTTCCTTGAAATTGGGAAAAATAGTCATTATTTGGCATTGGGAACGGGGCCCATATTCGGCCCCGTGAGATAGGCTGAAAAAGCCCTGTCATCTTACACAAAAGTTGACGAATATTCTGTTTCTTTCATGCTTAGTTTGGCCTTTTATTTGAAGTATTTTACACAAATTATAACGTTACGTCATTTCTACTCTAAGATGACGTCATTTATCCTCTAATATGACGTCATGAATGATGAAAATATAAGGTTTTCATCATTTATTTTCATCGAATAATGTGACGTTTCACCGTAGAGCATGAAAGAAAAAGTTATATTCTGATTAAATTTTTTTAAAGTGTATGAAAGCAAAAAGTCCTAGATTACCAACTTAAATTGTGAAAACTAGTAGCCCTGCAACTTTAAGCAATGTTAGTTATACTTAAGATAGATTAACTATCTTAAAGGAGAAAATGGTAAAAAATGTTTTAACAAGTCCTTTTAAAGTTTCACAAACCTCAAAGAATACAAGTAAAGCCAAAAAAAGGTAACACAGCCACAAAAATTGGCTGTTTTCAATTTGTCTGGAAGTCACACTAGAGATGGTTTTATGTTTTTTCTGTCTCTCTTCTAAATTTTCTTCTAAGTTTGTCATCACAGATTACACTCATCTCCTTAGTTTTTAGATCGTTTTACTCTACCAGAATATTTTCCTGCAGTTTTACGTTTCAATCCTTTGTTTCTAGCACATTTTTCTTTATTGTCATCTGGTACAGTTTTGTTACTGAACTCTTCAAGTGGAGGTGTGTACTCTTCACTGTGGAGGTGGGTTATTGCTTTGCTACTTTCCCCTTTGTCACTTTTTCCTTTCAAAATTTGAACTTCAGCAGTTAGATCAACAAATTTTTGATTCAGATCACTAAATTTCTTTTCTATTTCATTAATATATAGCCCTTGTTGAAGGATCTTCTTTTCTTGTTCAACAATTCGTTTCTTATTACTTAGCCAGCCTATTTTCACTTCAGAAAGTACTTTATGTAGTTGCTGTGAACTGTTAGTGGCTGCTTTTACTTGTTGCATAAGGTTAGACATTTCATGTCTAACACTAGGGCCCCTTGCTGGTGTAGGTTGAAATAAGGGAGATTGTTGATACAGGAGAGAAGAACCTGAAATAAGTAAAAGACATAGAGATGTGTCTGCTAAATAAACAGAGTTTGACACAAACAGCGTCCCAGGATTCCAAAGATAAAAAAATTGGGAGGAAGCCCAGTGATTCTCAGATAAAAATTCCATCAGGATCCCTGAAAATTGCTACTAATTGTTTATCACAATTAGTGACTGCAAATCAGTATCCGAATTTTTTGTCTATAATGTTAGGGAGGAATCCTTTAGTAACTACCTAGGGATTCCAAAAGATTCCTTAGGAATCTCTTGTCATATCAGTTAGTCACTTAGTGTCATACCCTGATAAATCATCAAACAATATGCTTTCACTTTTTGTAAGGATTTTGCTTGTAGTAAAATTCCTCTTAAATATAGTACACTATCAGTACCCCCTTGGTGGATTGAGCAGCTAAGGGGCCTGGTAGCTTACTTTTTACTAACACCCCACGCATGGCCATAATAGTCAATAATGACTGATAGCCATAGTATCGAAGAAGAAGAAGAAGAAGAATATACAAAAAATTAAATATTCAGATGACTGTCTTTATGTTAGTATGAAGAAGCTAAAACATTATCTGACACACTGTAGTCTCAATTTCCTTAGGGAAATGGTAAACAGCATGCCCACACAGCTAGCTCCGTTGGTAGCACACAAGTCTAATGATCTATTTTGGTTGTGGGTTTGATTCCCAGGCGGGGCATTCTTTTGGTTTTTTGGTCATGAAATATTGTTTATGGTCATTCTTCTTCCAACCGCTGATTCCAAGTAAGTTGTCAGTCATTAACATAAGAATGTGTCTAGTTAGGAGTTAACAGCTAAAGTCAGAGATTAAGTCTTTTCTGGAATGATAAGCAGGTTGACTGACTGTCATTACACTTATATCTAAGATTTACCACTCTGTAGTCTGATTTCTGGTCACACAGTACTTAACAATAAGGATACAGTCTGTTAGTTCTTTGCTCAGAGACACAATGAGATGGGCTTTGGGTGGGTTTGTTCCAACCAGAGATGGCTATCAAAATGTTGTCATTGCTCATAGGTTACTGATTAAAGCAGAAGAATTTAATGACAACTACTTACATGATTCAGAGAAATAAGGTAAAGCTACAGAAGGTAGTTTGTATTTTAATCCTGGAACTATTTTTTCATCAAAATGTTCCATGGCCATGGAGGAAATATCTCGTAATTCTTGAAGAAATTCATGGGATCTAGGTGCTTGATCACTTGTTTGAAGTCGATGTAATATTGACATAAGCTCATCTAATACCTGAAAACCAACCCAACAAATTAACAATACATTGAATTCAATCTGTAAAATGCTTATTTCAAGCCCTATTTACTACAAATGGTCATTGGTAGAGGGATAAAGAATAGAGGCTTGCTCCAACCACAACTTTTCACATGAAAAAGTAGGGAACTTTCTTCAGAGGATGTGAGTCTAGAACTCATATCAGGAAAGATGAACAGTCGACTTTGTTGAAATATGCGTATTTATAAAACAAAACAGAACCAAATAAAACCACAAAAAAGTCCTACTAAGTTTAAGATTTATATGTCTATTGTACAGGTGAGATTTCAACTGTGTCCCTAAAAATACATCATATCTGTAGGAAGCTTTTTATATGGGGGCAATTATTTTTAGTGGGACTTTTAAGGGTAGTTGGTAATCAAAATGATGAAGTTTTTTTAGATATAGCTTAACATTTTAAATTATTACTTTCAAAATTATATGGAGCTAGTCATACCCTACTGTTTCCACAGGTATATATATTTTGTAAGTTATTTATTGTTAAAGTATGTAAACATCTTAAATTTCTATATGTAAAAAAATTAATAATACTAATGTATACCTTTCCAGGAATAAAACAACACAATCCAGTCTCCATGTATCTTGAGTAGGACATTCCCAACAGAGACAACCTAGTCTCAATTGCAGATAAAATATCAACGTGTCTAGCTAACTGATGATTACGACGTTCAGATTCTCTTCTGGGTAATTTGTTCTTGACTTCTTTCTGTATCTGGCCATGTAATTTGTCCACCTTAGCAAAGCCTCTGTTTAACCTTTCTTGACAGAATTTGTTGAATAATTTACATACCTGAAGCAAAATTTAGATAAAATTTAATGACAGTAGCCAGAGTTATGGAACAGTAACCCACCAAAAATGGGAAGTTAAACATGTTTCTATTCATTTCTGCATAAAAAAGACATTTTTAAACAACTTTACTTCCGACAGATGGTGGAAACCTAAGTAAACAGAACATAGCAGACAAAGACAGCCTCGGACATCGGTAAGCTGTGCATTCATCTATAATCAGGATATCTTTGTAATTACCTATGTACCCTGTTTGCTTCTATTTCCGGGGTACTAATCAAACAAACATTCTTTGTAACAAAATAAAAGCTTATCTTTTCAAAACATTGTAATCAGTTTATTCTTCAGCATCTATTGCAGCAAATATTGGCTAAAAAATGCATTATTTATTCGTAAATTTCATATTTTAGCCATGTTGACTAACTTGATTTGACCTTCACCTTTTACAGGAGACTGATTCTATTTCCACGGTATTTAAATTCTATGCCATACTGTTAAAATGTTAAGGTATTGGTTGAAATAAACTTAACTAAAATGATAAGGAGATACTTTTCTACACATTTGCACTTAACAGTATGAAATCTATCAAAACGGAAAGGATTCAATCACTTTAAAGAATGAAGGGTGTGTTTTTTTATTCAACAATGTGAAATCTATCTATAAGTTTCTACATCTATAAGTTTCGAAACGTCTGTCATCGATTTGACCATTATGTTTCGTGTGGTAGTAAGACAAAGGATAAAAGTAAAAGATAATGATTAGAGTATTAATAGAAAGGTAGAAAAGAGTCAGATCAAAGATAGAAACTTAAGGAGAAGAAAGTATCCAGACTGCTTCAGGAGCTCAGAATTAGACCAATCCGGCTAGCGTAGCGCCTAATGGGTATTTACCCAACCGGCATAGCTCCAACCTTCATTACACCCTAGAAATCGTTTTAATACATAGGTTTTTTTGTATAACACTTTTGCAAAAACAATGAATCTTAGAAAAAACAATCCCAAGAACATTTGGCGATAAAAATATGTAAATCTGTTTTTCCTAGGTGGTGCGGCGAGGTTTTTTATTTTTGAAAAACAGAAATACCGCGATACCAAAATTAACGCGAAAATAGAAGCAACGGGTACATAGCACTCAGTCTTTCACTGATTATTTGCATACAGATTATATGATCAAGTACCGATGTATCCAGATACAGTTCCTCTTCTTCTCCCAGTATTGACTATACTATAGTCTATAGAGCAAAATCCCCTCAGGGACATCATGATCATAGCACAAGTTGGCTTAAGGTCTTCAGCGAACCCGTGTTTTTACTGTCAATGAACGCATCTGACGAAAATCAAAATGTTAAAAAAGCGGCTTATAAAGTTTTGGAAGCCAGAACTAAGCACAAGTTTATTTCCATAGCTTCATAGGTACGAATCGGTCATGGTCCGAAACCCTCCAATAACCAGGTGCAAAAATTGACAATTAGTAGACCAAAAACTTACAATTCTAGCTTCACTTGTTTCATGATATGTAAGATAAGATATAATAGTCTCAATTAATTCATCGGGCAAGTGTAACAGACCAATAGTTTCGTTGAAATCCATCTTCGCAGTCTTTATAACTTAACACAAGAGTTGTCGTTCTTGTCACAAATTATAAGTCGTGCGACTAAAAGATAACCATATCGATGTCGTCTCAAGTTTGATCACGATAAATTCGTGTAACCGTTCGTATTCACGGTGGCAATGCCGCGTGACAATAAAGTAAATAATGCTACGGTTACTATAATAAAAAAGGTTTTCAATCGCCCTCAACTTAAACATTTACAGAGCTGTAAGTCGTTTTAATCTTGTCAGATTTCCATGATAGCCTGTGCGAGGCTAGGCAGATGTTTTTTTTAATTACTATTCGCTTCGCATCGCATCTCTGGACCAAAGCCAGTTTAATACTTTTTGCAAACATATGTGAAAACTGATGATTATTTTCCAAACGCCAACTATTAAAAGAGAATGTCGACGACTTGCAACTGTACATAGCGCGTAAGTTCTCCGGAGTGTCAGCAAAAGGTATAAAAACTCAAGGCGTTAGATGTGATGCTTATCAACTAGATAGTACTGGATAAAATGAAATCAGAAACAAATGAAAAATATATTTCAGAATTTTGTGGATTAAGAGCAAAAATGTATGCATTTAGGTGTGAAAATAATGATGAAAAACGTGCAAAGGGAATTTCAAAGGTAGGCCTAGAGGTTGTTAAAAATTTAAATCTGGATGATTATAAACAGACATTTTTTCAGAAAATAAGCAAAAAATCTATCATGTATACAATTAGAAGTCGTGAACATATTGTTTACTGTGATGGATTCTACTATATGTCGCCGACCATCCAAGTCATGGGTCGTGGTTTCAGCAGAAAAACAACAAGTCTTGTTTGGTAGTTACTTGTTTAATATGGTTGTATTGTAGACGTGGATAATGGTGATAATTTAGTTAAACCAATGAAGTATATAAATAAATCTGAAAATAAATACAGCAGTGAATTAAAAGGTAGTCAAGAACACGTGGTCATGATATAAAATGAGTTACAATTTAAGGAATAGTAATTTACGAATGTCCTTCATGACTTTAAAATAGGTGTGGTTGCAATAACTGAAATTTACAAATAATTTTCATAAATTTCAGTTTTCATTTTAATCCTAATGAAATAAATAAGTAAGTTTAATAGAAAAATATCAGAAAAGTGGTTTAGTTATATCTATTTTTATGAAAAAAGTGAGTTCAAACATGTAAACTTTTGTGCAAGTTTACATAAAGTACAGTGAAAACAGTTAAAATAAAATCTTATAATCAGATTGTGTACACCCCCGTACAGATGCACTAAGAGTTAAAAATACAAATAAATTCATACATTGTCTGAAATCAGTATAATAAAATATCTCTGTAAACTAAAATTCATAATTTAAATACATGTCCAAAATATAACTTTACACAAAAGAAGTAGTACAAACAAAAAGTACGGTGTCCAATAATGGACACAGGTAATGAAAGGTACACACTTCAAATAGGTATAATTCACTAATGTCATTATTGAACGGCCTGTTAGCGGAAAACGTTTCAGGCAAACAGCAAACGGTTTAAGAATATAGTACACGAGTATGAAACAACCTGAAACAAAATGTTCCAGTATATTGTGCAAATTAGTAACTGCCATTACAACGAAGTCGGCGGTGTTACTCCCGTTGATTTAGATCAATAAATTTACACACACAAAAACAAGTAAACAAGAAAACAATTCCTCCTCTCCGAATTCTTCTAATAAATTGAAGTAAAGATTCTCTTGTCCGCTATCTTTAAACGTTCGCGCTCCAACGGATCGTTCAATTACGGTGAATGACTAACGTTAAATGCTTACTGAACGCAGGGCTGATAAAGAACTGGGACTGTTTCATAAGAATCTTACGAAAGACATCGAAATTTCCGAAATAAACGGAACTTACGTTTACGATGAGAGCATTTCAAAGACGCACTCGAAACTTAATTCTTTGCTACAATACGATCTGACTTAAGTCAACGTCAAGTAGTGAAGCCCTCAAATTTTGGTCACATGATTTGTTGTCAACAATACATTATAAACTACAAAACATTTAAATGATACAATATGTTCCACAAATTTCAACGAACAATTTCAAAAACGGAGATTAGAAGCTCTCGAAGAAAATGCACGAGGGCTATACCGAGCCACTATACTCTTGATTTTTCAATACACGGCCAATTTAAACAAAGGTGGTATGACACAATAAATGGTCATCTGCTAACAAAACATCGACCAATTTAAGACGGAACCGATGGATGTCAAAATAAAGTAATTAGGCACAAAAAAGTTCCCACGTGGCGTCAAATAAATACCTTAAAACAATAAATCATCAAATCTACAGACATATATAGTAATAACTTCATAAAGAATAAACCATTCTTAAGACATTTCATCGAAATCTTGCAATCTTTAGATAAAAGTTCAGTTCGCGTATGTACACACGTTTTTGTGATTAGCCCCTCACTTCCGCAAAGATGTGTAATGAATAAGTTTTTAATACACACAAAATGGACGCCCAAGTTTTGATTACAGAGCCCACTTATTTGTTTGTTCATATATGTAAATTCAGTCACAGATATAGAAAATGTAAGCCTCAGTGCATCTAGAGTAATATTAGTTCATTCAATATCTGCATATGTATTCTGAATTTGTTCACTAGAATAAAAGGAAACTTGCACAGAAAATAACGTATTTATTTCTGTATTCACAGGTGATGGGAAGTACCTACGATAACATTGCCTGGTCCAAAAGATTTCAGGCAAGAGGGATAATTAAACAATATGATATTTTTAGCACTGCATTCACCCTAACCAACTTTTGGAGGGCCGGTACTTAAAGGTACCTTTCTGTAATTTCAACTATTACATAGTCCTTAACAGTCTTGGTAATGAAAGATTTAAAAACAATTTAAATTAAGCTGAAGACGGAAATAATGACATAAATTAATAAATATTCAATAATTTACAAAAAGAGTGAAAATCAAATAAATATTCAATTATAATTCAAAATAGTGAAAATCTATCTAAATACCTGGTTCGGTTTAATACACAACCAGAACAACTGGTGCAAGCAGCAAGTGAAGTATAGTGGCAGAGTGACTAAAAGTTTATCGTGCGCGGTTATCGGAAAAAATGGTCACGTGACGGGTGGTACGATAATGAAATGAAATGAAGTGTTAAATATACGATGTTTTAGTATAGTTAATGAGATGGTGATGGAAATACTGACTGACTACGAATACACTACATAGAAAAACTAACGATATAAATCTACCTATGACATATACTGGTAGAGGAGACATGGTCGAATGTTTTTCTTGTGCTTTAAGACTTAGTTCATGGAAAAAACATGATAATGCATTACAACAACATTTAATAAGTTCTAAAAATTGTGTTTATTTACAAATGATATATGACAAAGATAACCAAAATCAATATTCTTGGTCGCCATGGTCATCTCGTGAAATCTGGAAATAGACAAACAATAAATAAATTAAACGTGACTGTTGAGGTTAACATATCGTGCAATTACAGCTAACTATTGAGGTTAACGCACTGATAAACTGAGGCTAATAAAATATGGCCGTTGAGGTTAACGCACTGATAAACTGAGGCTAATAAAATATGGCCGTTGAGGTTAACACACTGATAAACTGAGGCTAATAAAATATGGCCGTTGAGGTTAACACACTGATAAACTGAGGCTAATAAAATATGGCCGTTGAGGTTAACACACTGATAAACTGAGGCTAATAAAATATGGCCGTTGAGGTTAACACACTGATAAACTGAGGCTACCATAACAATCAATAAGTCTTTGACTTGATTTGTTATATATCAGTTGTAAATAAACACATTTTTTAGAACTTATTAAATGTTGTTGTAATGCATTATCATGTTTTTTCCATGAACTAAGTCTTAAAGCACAAGAAAAACATTCGACCACGTCTCCTCTACCTGTATAGTAGAATCCAGCTGATGAGAGTTGATATTTGTCTGGTTGAATCTGTGTAGACCAAGTCTCAAATGTATCGAGTCTATTTTTAAAATACTTCAAATCAGGAGCTCTGAATTCAACACACATTTTATAATCTTATATAATGACTGTCAAGGAATGATAACAGAAACTAAATGGATTGTTTTAGATCACACAGCTCCTTAAAGGAAGTCAAGTTGATAGTCACGATCTTACTTCCATTCTTCACACTAATAAAACAACCAGATTGTCTTCTCTTAAGAGTGAGGCTAATGTCATTGTCTAAATGACAACATATTTTATTTGAAAAAGGATGCCATTGCACCTCTTTGACACCACAACGTTGTAAGTAAGACAGTGTCTCAGTGTCGAGCTGTAACTGAGATTGTGCCATGTTCACTTCTTGAAACTGAACACCTAGTTAACTAACATGTATTGAACTGAGCTCAGGGTCTTGATTGAGCAAGAATATATAGCTATAATATTGAGCTAGAAGTTTATGAAACTACTGAACCATGTAGTCACAAATAAATCCGAATTAAACTAGACACCTGTTGTTTACAGAAAAAGCACTGGTTCTGTCGCAGGACTATATCTCCACAACTAGCACATAAAGTATGACCACATGGTGCCAAGGCTATGGAAACGTTTTGATTCATACATATATGACACTCTGTATTTCTATGGTCGGTAGAAACTTGTTGTTGATGTGTTAGCTCAGATTTGTTGGTTGTTTAGTTTAGATGTGTTAAATCCGTGTGAGATATATACCTTGGAACATCAACTGTGATATTAGACAATAAAACTGTCACTAAGTTATTTAATTTATTCTGTCTAAGAGAATCAAGGAATACTTGAAAGGCTTTGGGACCTCGTCGTAGAAAAGTTGCAATTAATTTTCTATTTCTTGACGTGGTAGTTACTTGGCATTCGATATCTTCTCTCATACTCATACTTAAAATGTTATTGTCCATCAAATAATCCATAATGCTTATGTACTGATCATAGGTGATAGAATGGATCAAAGTGCTCCACAATTTTCTAATGGCTGTTCTATGTTTGTCTTCCATAGTGTTGATTTTCCCACCAAAACTTGACTAAAATTTACTGTTGACAGTATGTTGTCTTGGTAACATATAGTGACTTTATGGTTTTTGAGCAAGACTTTGTACAATGAATATTGAACTGACTTAACACCAAAACTCCACAACATTGAAACAAAACCCTGAGGAGTGATTGAAACATACTTTGAATCAGAATTTTATGAAACTATTGAACCATGAATATTGAAATGACAGTAGGTTGCCATGGTAACAGTAGCTTTACGGTTTTTGAACATTGAACTGATTTTCCAACAAAACTATTCAACATTGAAACAAAACCCCGAGGGGTGAAACATGTAAATGCCGTGCGTGAACGTGAAAAATCACTACATGTAGCGATCTGTTTCACACTCGCGTTACAGTGTCACATGCTACAAATTCGCGTTTCACGCTCACCGCGCGCTTACGCCGAAATGGAATATTTACTATAGAAAATCGTTTGTTTGATTTTTCATGCACGCGCTTTACGTTTACGCTACACGTTCCCGTATAGATGGAATACCGGCCTTAGTCGTTGACATAAGGACTTGTACACGGATTAAGTTGACCGTTACGTTCATAATTATGTATTCTAAATTATAATTAAATTTATATTTTGTGCGAACTTGGATAAACTTGTTTTTAATTACGCTTAGAGTTACATAAACAATTATGGGAATAAGTAAATATTGGCGATATTTTGTGATTTGCGCGATATGTGTCAGTTTAATAGTGCTCTATTGTGTGCTATTTGGTTTCCGTAAGTTCAGTGTCAAAGAAAACAGGATGTATGGTGAACAAGGCTATAACATGTATGAATGGAAACAATACTTGGAACTTCACCTGAATGATGATAATAACGCATTTAGTACGTTGAAAAGAAGTGAGCATTTCACTGTCACGGTGCCCTCTCGCGATCTCACGAATTGTACAGAAAAACAAATAAAAATATCAAAACGAAAACTGCCTGTCACTGGACTATCCAGTTTTCCTGGTTCAGGAAACACTTGGACGAGACATTTAATACAACAAATGACTGGTAGGTACAAGTAGTATAGTATGATCATGTACAATAGTGAAAATGATCACTTTTGAATATTTCTAGTTTTCAAGCTAAAAAATGGTTTTAGGTCAATTCTCTACTATCATGTGTATGTACAAAGATTGAAACAGAAGATATTACACATATAACCCATATTTTGGTTATATATTGCTTTAGGCATAAACTGTTTTATATTACAGTGGACATAGACGAAGTTTACATTGCTATAGGGTTTTTATATATTTATCTTTTATAAAAATTTTCACAAGTAATAGATACTTTGTGTCGGAGAGTGTTCACCAAAATTCAAAATATAGTGCTCAAGGGTGAAGATATAATCAAAAAACTTTAACTTGAATGCATTCATAATCACAGAACATAGCATATGTAGTTGTCATCTAAATTTGATATATCACCATATAAAACACAGGAGATCTTATCTCAGTTTAATTTCAAAAGAGGTAATTTAACATAAAGATAAATAAAGCAGATATAATGCTGAGACAAAGTATATATTTGTTTCATTAACTCCAATACACTGTGATATCATCAGTTACATAATCATAACTACAAAACTTATTTAAAACTTAATAAACTGTAATTAAAAATGCTTTGAAGAATTTTTTCACAAGATAAATCTGTAGATATGTGAATGTTTTCACACCATTGACCATCAACAGAAATCAAATAAATAGACAGTAGAAATAGGATTATTATCAATCTTCTTTTGAATTATCAAGTGAAAAGTAAGTAATAATATTTTCTATGTTTTTAATGTTTCTACTTAAAAATATTTACTAAATTGTTGTTGATTGATAGATTATGATGTACTATTTCATAACAAATGAAGAAGAAGAATTCACTTGAATTTTTCAGTTGGGTTAATTATTTAACTATTTTAATTTTAGATATTATAATGAATGAGCTGTCTCATCTATGTCGTACTGAAATTTATAAATTACTAAAGGGAAAATCTGGGTTAGAGGTTTATGACTTTTTGTCTGTTTATCCTACTAATATTTTAAAATTGATTGTACAAAATTCTGGATTTGAATCTATAGATCAAATATGGGATAACTATGATGTAGATGAATACCTACAAGAATTGTTCTCTCAAAGAAGTTTGAAAGATAACTTAAATTCTCATGACAAGCTTGAAACTTTGTGTAAAAAAAAACTTTGATAGAATTATGTAGTTATTTAAACACTGGAAAATTAGAAATCTTATTTCAAAATACCCCAATATCAATATTGCTTCAATTAAGATCATCATTTAATGGTTCTAATTGGTTTACAATTTTGGCTAGAATTATGCGTACTAAAGACTCAAATTTTCATCTTAATTAATATTTATAGAATGGCATTCTTCTTGAACATAGATGAGACAATCTCCATGGAGTTGGAATATGAAGCTCTTCTGGATAAAAAGATTGTGTATTTGAAAAAAGAAGCAGTGCGACCTCAGAAAATTGGTCTTGGTATTGATATTGTTCAAAAAATTGTAGATTTAAGTGGAGAGATCTCACAAATTGTAGAAAGGTAAATATATTTTCTATTTCATGTATTCATTTTCTTGGAGAAATTTCAATGATGATAAGGAGTAAAGAAACATGATGCATGATTTTTATTTTTAAATACTTGTGTTTTTGAATGGAGGTGTGAGTGCAATACATTTAATTTTAGATTCCATGTTTCGACTCAAAGTTTTCAGCATTTGAATTTGGTTTTATTCTCATATTTTTTTTGTATTTTGTTTGTTATCCTAGATTTGGTGATGGGTCAGTTGTACTCAACAAAAAATTCCAACTGTCAGGTGTCATCTATCTACAGCTAAGCACTTGTGGAAACGGCATGAGCATCGACATAAGACGATACTGCTTGATAAATGGAGACTTAATTCCTATGAGAGTGGGGGTTAACATTAATACTAATGTTTTTCACCCACTTATGAATGGTTTTGTGGAGATGTTGCAGGTAAAAATATTACTCTGTTCTTCTACTGGTATAATTTAATAGTAATAATAATAATAATAATAATAATAATAATAATAATAATAATAATAAATCCCCCCCCCCCTTTTTTTTTACAATTTATTTTATTTTCATTACAGGAAGCTGAAAGTATGGTAGATACAAGCTAGCAGCTACAAGATATTCCAGTTATTGATTTTTATTTGTTCCTTTCCAATTGACAATCAATAAAGTGTTTTGAATTATCATAATGTTGTTGTTGTTGTTTCCTTGTTTTGATTTGCTTTATCACACTAAATTAAAGCCAACAATTATATTATTCTCAGGTAAAGACAACTAAATGATATCTTTGCTTTTAATTCATGATTCAAGTCAGATTGATTTGACTGAATTAACTTTGATAATACAACATTTTGACAACAACTGAATATGTCAATTTAAAATATATTTTTCTAAGAGGTATAATGTTTCAACAACAACAACACTATTATTGAAGTAGTGTGTGTGTGGGGTATGGGGTTTTCATAACTATCATTAATGTGATGTGTTATTTTAAATTGACAAATTTAGTTGTTGTTATTTCACCTACAAAGTTGTTTGCTGTCACAGAGAGAGATTCATATCTTCAACTAACACCATACAGAGATACATAGTCAACATAGGCTATTCATCTACAGTCAGTCAGTCATTCACATGTCAATTTAAAATATACTTTTTCTAAGAGGTATAATGTTTCAACAACAACACTATTATTGAAGTAGTGTGTGGGGTATGGGGTTTTTCATAACTCTCACTAATGTGATGTGTTATTTTAAATTGACAAATTTAGTTGTTGTTATTACACCTACAAAGTTGTTTGCTGTCACAAAGAGAGAGAGATTCATATCTTCAACTAACAACATCCAGAGATATATATAGTCAACATAGGCTATTCATCTACAGTCAGTCAGTCATTCACATAAATGAAATAGTAATTTGATAAAGAAATTTGTATTTACATTAAACAGTAAAAAAAATACTTCCAAACATTAGATAATTTAACTTCATTTTTCTGAATTTCTGACTTGACTGAAGATGAATACTACATATAGAGTTTAACATAATACAGGAGATGCTAATGTATAGCTTCTTTTTATTCGAAAAGTATAAATAAAAGTACAACGTTACAAAAAAAAAACAAGTTCAATATATACATAAAAAATCCTGAGATAACTGCTGAGAAATATGAGGTAGCCTGAAACAAAGAAATAATACATGTATATCAATCACAGCATTACTTAATGTTGTATTGGTGAAGGAATATGATAATAGTCATGTTTTTCATTGGCTGATTTAACATTATTAATGAAAGATGGATGAATGTGAAAAACTAGAGATGGTCTGAACAGTCTTTTCCTTCAATTATAATTTCAATTCCATATGCATGAATGTGTCTACATATTTCCTCCGAACTAATCTCAGCTCTCAATATCTGAAAAAAGAATCATCAATTAATTTTGAGTATTGACAGTCAGTGAGCAAAATGATTAATTTTCAAGGAGTAGTTACAATGCTTAACAGTGTAAACATTTACCATGTAACAACGTTAGCAGTGTAGTGGAAGTTGAGACTGACTCATGACAGGTACCCGGGTAGCTCAGTTGGTAGAGCTACGGACTAGTGTACCGAGGTCGTGGGTTTGAGTCCCACCTTAGGCGTACTTTTTCCTCCTAGTTTACAATAATGGCAGTAGCGGTAAACGGTTTGATGTGTCTCTTGGCTCAGTAAGGGCATTAAAATAATTTTTAGTTATGAAATTAGGAGGGGAGGAGTGTAGTGGGAGTTGGGACTGACTCGTGACATGCGCCCAGGTAGATCAGTTGGTAGAGCTACGGACTAGTGTACCAGGGGTCGTGGGTTCGAGTCCCACCTTAGGCTCACTCCTAGTTTACAACAGCAGACAGGGTAACACAAAGTCAGTGGAAGTGTACAGTTCAATCTTTCAACACTTTTTTAACAAGTTTTTTTCTCATCTCACACATACATATTGCACAACTTCGCAGTACATACAGATAAAAGATCATATCAAAACTAGAATTCACATTACAGCATGGTGATATAGGCGAAATACCTGCAGGTGAAATACAAATGGAAATTTGCCGCGGCCCTAAAGCAGTGATATGGTAAAAATCGTCAAATTTTAATGCCTCATTGTCTTATAATAAACACGGTTTATATGCTTATAAATGATGTTTCTATGAACTTGACCATCACTGGTGATGATATCCACCTTTTTGAAGTTTATATGTGTAATACAAATGCAAATTTGCTGAAACATGGATGCTTACAACAATTGGGGGTTACCGATTATTTGGTCATCGCTAATACGGATGCTTACAACGATTGGGGTTACCGACAATTTGGTTAACGTCATACGACTCGATAATTTGATAGACGATATTTTTACAAGGTGTATTTGTAAGCTTAAATTTCGAGTTAAGTGTGTATTTTGGATTTATTAATGTGTAAAATACACAGATATGCGTTTTATCTGGAGCTCAGAAAGTTCTGGGTGCAACACAAGTAACAAATTGCTGCGGCCATAGAGCAGGGATTTGGTACAAAATGACAAAATCATAAAATTGTTATGCTTATTTTCGTATGATCAAAATGATTCATGTTCATATAATATTTATATGTTGTTTTCTTGAAAGTGAACATGAATATCAATGATTTCGACACTCGCAAAGTTCTGGGAGTAGTACAAAGGCATTTTCTTTGCGGCCATAGAGCAGGGCTTTGGTTCCAACTTAATTGTATATGTTTAGTGCCGCAGATTTCTTCCGTATGCTAAACATTTTAATGGTTAGACACCACTATTAAATACATTCGGAATACGTCGGACGATTTTTGCTCGATGGATAAAAGTCGTGGGACTAATTGTGCTCGATGGAAAAAAGTCGCATCCGTTTGTTTTGCGTCTTAAAAACACTCACAGTAAGAATTTTTTTTAAACGAAAAACATTTACTGTTTACAAAATATTGATTGAGTTTACTAAATATTAATTGAGTGAATATATATATATAGTCATAAAAATAAGATTATCACACATGTAATGTGAATATTAAGAAATAACAATTTAAAGAGAGAAATAACTGAATTTGATAACATTTGTGTAAATATTTCCTCCAAATTAAGGAAAAAAAGGAGTTGTCGTTCGTGAGCTGTTTCAAATCAGTACGAGGGGTGTTCAAAAAGTTTTGATACTGTAGAAATTTTGAAAAAGGCAATATAATCTCCCGTCTTCTGTATATTCTCATAAAGATAACATTCATACTAGTACATACCATGTACATGTTCACATTTTTTTTTCTTTTTTAAACTTGATGAATAATTAGTGGTTGAAAGAATGATGATGATGAATTTTGATACTAACATTTATTCAGTTATCATATTCGTGGCAGTAAGCATAGGTGTAATAGGACTATGTGCATTTTTGTTTTATTTTCGATTTAGAAAACATAAAAAGGACTACATCATTTTTGATGGACATAAAGTACTTTTGAAAAATTTGTACAAGGGTAATAATAATAATGACACAAGCTCAGCTGACAATGAATAAAATGGAAAATGAAATTAGAGATATTTCTGTTACAAGTCAAAATCGAAAAGTCAATTTTCAACTTCAAAACGATTTCCGTATTTCTGTTTTTCGAAATAAAAACGGTAACTCTGTTATAAATTTAAGAACGGGAACTCGTTCGATCACAATTTTTGACCAAGATTTTGTTGAACTTTGCGAATTGAAAGAAACGGTCTTGCTTTGCAACTCGTTCGTAAATGGAGAAAATTCCCAAAGCTATTAAATCTTACTTGGAAGAATTATACAATACACCTAGAAAAGGAGGGTCGTTTACAAGTGCAAAAAAGCTACATCAAGTTGTGAAAAGAGATGGAATATTCAATATAACATTAAACGAAATAAAACGTTGGCTAGCAACAAGAGATGAGTATTCACTACATAAACAAGTCATTAGAAAGATTAAAAGAAGAAGAACAGTTGTTTCCGGTATTGATGGACAGTGGGGAATCGATTTGGCAACAGTTACTAATATTGCTAAATTCAATAAAAATGTAAAATTTCTTCTTTTTGCAATAGATGTTTTTTCAAAGTTTCTGTTTATTCAACCTCTGCATTCAAAATCTGCCAATGAAGTGTTACATGCATTTGAAAAAATATTGAAACAAGGTAGAAGTCCAGAAACTGTTTATTTTGATAAAGGAACTGAATTCCAAAACCGTGTATTTCTTAACTTTTTACGAAAAAGACATATACGTTATTTTTCAACTCAAAATGATGACATTAAAGTATCAGTGTGTGAACGAGTAATACAAACTATTAAAGCAAAATTATTTCGCATGTTTCAAAAACAAAGATCATACAAGTTTATTGATAAATTACAAGACATCGTTTCGAGCTACAATGAAACTCCTCACTCAGCTTTAGTTAATGGAAAATTTTCCCCAAAAGATGTAAATAAGTCGAATGAAGCCTTTATTTGGGATGAAATGTACTACAAAAAGCCAGTTAAGAAATTGAAGAATGGTAAGCACGGTGAAAAATTCAAATTTAAACCCGGAGATCTTGTACGATTATCTTACAAAGCTCGAGCTTTTCAACGTGGATATCTTCAGAAATGGACCAGTGAGTTGTTTAAAATTTCAAATCGAAAAAAAGAAGATAACATAAACATTTATAAAGTCAAAGATTTGATGGATGAACAAATTGCAGGAACATTTTATGAACAAGAATTACAATTTGTAGAGAAAAAATCTAGCGACTTATATATAGTAGAAAAAATACTTAAGCGAAGAAAAAAAGCCGGTATTGTAGAATATTTGGTGAAATTTGAGGGGTATGATAAAAAATTCAATTCTTGGATTAGAAAAAGTGATATTGAAACGATGAAAAGGTAATAATGGATTTTTACATAATAGTAAATAGTGAACAGAATAGACAGTTTTACCCCAATAACTCATCATACAAGTTTCAATGTAAACTTGGACAACGTTTACGCTTTGATAAACCCACCAGAGTCGCATTAACAGAATTAACATTAAACGAAAAAACAAGTAGTGAAAAAGTATGTTTATTTATTTACTCTAATCTATGTGGAGAAACTTTAGTTGATGGAGAGAACACTACCTTGCTTCGAAGATTGATTGTACATAAAAATGAAAACACTATTTGTTTTCCATTTTATTACATTCCAGTTGTTAGAACATATATAAGCGAAATTGATTTTGAGATCAAAACTGATAAAGGATTACTTGCCAGATATTTATCAAACCCTGTAACTTTAGTACTTCACTTCAAAAGCGAAACGTCAACAACTTGACATGGAAAGTAAAAAGTTGTATATTCCAAATACGGAAAAATGGATAGAATACTTTCAAAGAGATGAAAAAAAGGCAAATGGAATTGTGTTAAATGATAATGAAATGAAATCGGATTTTAATCGAGACAGAGAATCTAGTAAATTATATATCATTCCTATTGAAAAAACGGAAACATCGAAAACCGAAAATACAATTAAACCAAGTAAAATTGAATTAGTTTCTCCGTCTCAACAAACAATTGAACAAGTCAAGAGCGAGATAAAAAGAACAAAAATGCAACCTATAAAAGGAAAAACTAAGCGTGTGAGAAAATCAAATAAGATTGAGAGAGCTAGTGAGCAACGCGTTCGGAGAAAAAAGATAAAGAAAAAGGAAGTAAAAAATAAAGTAAGGGGAAGAAAAAAGCCACAGAAAAATATATTTGTTTAAAAATGGCAGCGTTGAATCCTGATTTTTTCCACGAAGCGTTACCAAGTGAATTATCTTTATTTGATTTAAAAGCAACACAAACAGCTGTAGAAAAAATATATTATCACCAAATTCAACCAATTAGTCAAATTACAGATTCTTCACCGATTCAATTCACAGTGAAAGGACAAAATGGATTGGAATATATTGATACTCGAAACAGTTTTATGAGTATCAAAGCAAAAATAATTCACTCAGATGGAAGTAACCTAACAAATTCAGAATTGTGTGGACCTGTCAATTTACTAGCTCACTCTTTATTTGACCAAGTTGATGTGACCATTCAAGGAAAGTATGTGACTTCATCTACCGGACATTATCCATACAAAGCAATGATTCATACTTTACTTCATTATGGTAATTGTTCAAAATCGAAGCTAGCTACTCAGATGTTTTATAAGGATACTGCGGGTTCTATAGATGATGACGATATAAAAACAGGACTAAACCAAGGATTGAAAAAGCGTGCAAGTTTCTTCAGTGGAAGCAAAATCGTTAATATGATAGCTCCGATTTATCATGATTTATTCGACTTAAATCGATACATTATCAATAATGTAACTCTAGATGTTAAATTTTATCGTTGTAAGCCTGAATTTTACCTTATGACAGATTCAGTTGCT
Organism: Mactra quadrangularis; assembly: GCA_025267735.1. Lineage (NCBI taxonomy): Eukaryota > Metazoa > Mollusca > Bivalvia > Venerida > Mactridae > Mactra > Mactra quadrangularis. Next base: position 21,706,508 of record CM046301.1, on the reverse strand, counting down.
TCTAATTATAAGATAAATATAGAGGAAATGGTGTTAAATATATGTAAGGTTCAGATAAATCCAGCTGTTATTTATGCTCAAAGTTTAGCGTTGGAGAAATCAAATGCAAAATATCCATTCACAAAATCAGAAGTAAGAATGGTAGCTATATCGCAAGGACAGGTTAGTTTCAATATTGACGCAATTGGAATGGGAACAAAACCAAATAGATTAGTTATTGGATTTGTTGAAGGTCAGTCTGTAGCTGGTAGCTTCCATAAATCACCTTGGAATTTTCAATCATTTGATTTATCTGATATAAATGTAACAGTAGATAATATTCCTGCTTTGGGAAATCCAATTAGAGTCAAATTCGATAAAACTAGAGGGGATGATTGTACAGAAGCTTATCATTGGATGTCAAGATCTACAGGCAAATGGTTATTAGACAAAGAAAACTTGGTAGACTGGGAAGACTTTGCAAACGGATTCGCTTTATACACGTTTGATTTAGAACCTACATTTAGAGAAAGAGGTTTTCTTTCTCTTGTTAAGCAAGGAATCGTGAGGATATCAGCTAACTTTTCTAAACCGTTACCAGTTCCAGTGACTTGTATTGTTTATTCAGACAGTTTTGGATTATTTGAGATTAATAGCTCAAGAGATATAATCGTGTATCAGTAAAAAGAGTTACTATCATTCAAAAGATATTTATATTTCATGCTTTTATTCGATGACTGGTGTACTCATTTGCAAACGACTTACCAAATAACTAAATATTCTTATTTCATTATCTGTAGATGTGGTATATCTTGTATAAGTTGTATATATTGTTGTTGTTGTTGTTGTTGTTGTTGTTGTTGATCGTTGTTGTTGTATATAATGTATATGTTGTATATGTTGTTGTTGTAATTGTTGTATATTGTTGTATATCGTTGATGTTGTTGTTGTAGTTGTTGTTACACGTAAACTTTGATTGTATGTTGCATTATTACTGTTGTATTTAGATATTTATTTATATAAATATCATATATTTACATAAATTGTAACTAGAACTAGACTCATATAAGTGTTTCATGACAATATTTATATTTTATCTGCAACAGAAATGGCATGGTATGAAAAAGAATCATTACTGAAATTTGAGAATCCATGCACTATATCTATTATCGGTCCTTCAGGCAGTGGTAAAACTCTGTTTGTGAAAAGGCTTTTAGAACAAGCTGATGGAATGTTTACCCACAAGTTCTCCAAAATAGATTATTACTATTCCGCTTGGCAAAACATATATGATGAAATGATGAAATCGATTTCTGATATAAGTTTTTCAGAAGGTGTTCCATCACTTGAAGACCTAAAAAAAAGTCATATTGGTGGAAAACATTCTTGCGTTATTTTCGATGATTTAGCCGGTCAAATCTTTACACAAGCAAAAATGGAGGAGTTGTGGACAGTTTATTCTCACCATTCTAATATTACTGTAATTTTACTAGCTCATAATCTCTTTCCAAAATTTCCATCAGCTAGAACTATCAGCTTAAACACAAAATACTATATTTTACTAAGAAATTTCAGAGATTTACAACAATATCATTTTTTTGCTAGACAAATTTATCCAAATAAAAGTATTTTTTTCTTAGATGCCTTTCATTCTGCAACAAGTGAGCGGTGGGGGTATCTTGTTGTTGATCTTCACAATTTAACAAATCATGACTATCGTTTACGATCCAAAATATTTCCTAATGAAGACAATGTGATATTTCTCCCGTCGTGATTTGATATTTCAAAATGAAGGATATTTTAAAAACTGAATCACTTTTTCTTCATTATTTATCAAAGTTAGATCAAAAGAGTGTGAAAAATGTGTTGAGGAATATAACTAAACCACAAGCACGTGTTATTTCAGGCATTATATTCAATGCGATTAGAGGGACAATTGAACTCAAACAGAACGAAATAAAGTTGTTGAAGAAATTTAATTCAAATTGGAAGGAAATTGTCAAAAAATCAACAAGTTTGTCAAAAAAGCGAAAATTATTGTCAAAAAGGAGTAAAGAAGTAATTTTTATTATAAAAAACTCACTTAAGTGGATACCAGTATCAATTTGATGAAATAATTATAATAATAATAATAATTATGAGAGAATTGATTCTCATGTCAAAAGACAAATACGCATCTGTCATGGACACCTCAAAACGACAAATGTCTTCGAAGTATTCACAAACCGATGATATACCGAATTTTAACTCTTCAATAACAGAGACTGAAAAGACAGAAAGTTCTCCTCCGCAAGAATTTCCAGCTATGGAGCCAGATGATACATTACAAGTTGTACGTTCTAGAGTTAAATTCAATTCAAAGAAGAGAAAAAACAACAAAATAAAATGGTTACCATACTAATTTTTATTGATATTCATTTTATTGAAATTATACAGTAACGAAACCAGTAAAAAAGAAATACAAATTTATGTATAAAATATTTTAGCATTCAAAAGTTTTATCATTTTATATGTATAACATGTATTACAAATAAAACATCTTGTGTTATCAACAAATAAAAATAATAACTTATTTCTGGTTTTCTTTCTTTCTGTTTTTATTATTATTATTATTATTATTATTATTAATTGAAACCCTCAATCGACAGACTAGCGAGTGAGCTAGCTGGGTGTGATTTACTTAACTAAGCTAGCTGGGTGTGATTTACTTAACATGTCACTTTCTGCATGAAAGTTATCACACACACGCACAGACACCCTCACATTCGGTGAAATGAGTTTTCTAATCTAGTGAGACAGTGCAATCGACCAGTCAGTCAACTATTAGATCCGCTCGCAAGCCCGGTTCAGAAATGTAGAGGGGTATTTACTGTATCAACACAGAGACAAAAAGAATCAAATGGTTTGCTTATTAATAAAAACAATGACAAAAATATATATTCAAATAGATGACTTTGCTTGATATCTATCATGTACAAGCACTGACAACGATTTGTATTGGATATATTTGGTTACAAATCAGTTATGTATATTAATTATAACATCAATGACATCATCAACATTGAACATCATGAATATTCATATACCGATATGAAATAAAGCATAACTTTGGTATGAATGGTCCGATTTTAATAAGAATTATATCATTACAAGCCTGGTTTAAAATTCTATTTAATGAAAGATAGTACGCTTATCGACAGGTTTTAATACTAAATCAAGCGGGAGGGTGTGTATTCCATCATCACATACCATTCTTTTTATATAGAAGTAGACAAATGCACGTTTATCTTGCTGATATGAATATAATAAGTTGTCAAAAACCGAGATACCAGAGTTTTTTGCAAGCAACGGGGTTTTTTTTGTTATTACTTCATTGAATTCTTTAGATGGATCGATAAAATAATTATTGATTCCCTTTAAACTGTATTTTATTTGAGAACTTTCGAAGGATTTTATCACGTAAGACTTAGAACATAATCCAATCATAAATGATTTATCTTGCTTTGCTTCCATTGCAATAATTCCCATTTCTCTACTATCGTATTTCTTATGTACAGGACAACACTCTCGAGTAAGCCACACATCATTGACTCTAACCTCAGGGTAAAAATTATTATTACAATTACCATACAAATTATGTTCAAATATTGTACGAGTGTTATTTTTTATCACATCTTTGATACTTTCACCAGACAATGCAAAATACGCTGAATCTGTATCCACTTCAATATATTCAAAGTCTTTCCGTTCTATAAACTTATCCATGAAATCGTAATAAAAACCTAACATATGAATTTTAGCGTAATTTAAAATCGCAATTCCTAATTGAATTGGATGGTCAATTTTGATCTTTGGTTTTAAAAATTCTGTCTCAAAATAATTTTTGTCAATCTCATTTAATTTTATAAATCCTGGATTGTTCACGGCAATGCAAGATTGTTGAAAACCTTTAAGATATTTTACTTTTCGATGTCTCTCTTTATTCATTATTGTACCACCGAAAGCTGCATTTCCAATCAATTTCATTAATAATGCCATGATATTTAAGTTAGATTGTTTATCTCCTTCCCTACGACTAGTAGTGACTTGTTGACCAAATTGCTTGAAACAGTTCATTCTACCATACTCTATTACCTGATAAACATTAGAAATAATTAAGCCGTGTTGTATATACCATTTTAACAATGGAGTGAATAGTAAAATTTTTTCTGCCGACATTCCGCCGACTAAAAGACGTTTAGAATTTTTTGGTAATTTCAGGTTTTCAGCGTGATCTTGCATATGTTTACCTATTTTTTCAAAAGGAATCTCTGAAGTACAAAATATGGGACTCATTTCTTTGAAATATTCGTATGGGTTGAGATTTGTGTTTGGTTTAATCAAGCTTTCATCCCACGACTGAGGGACTTTAATATCACATTCAACGAATCCAAATAACTCATCATTAATAATACCTTTAATTATTTCATCTTGAGTGACTTCTTTTGGGTTGTTTTTGTAAAAAGTAGGCATTCTTTCAATAACAAATTTTTTCATGTCAGCGTTCGAGTTTAAACGTTCTCTGTATTCACATTCCCAAATAAAATTTACTTTGTAGCCTTGAGATTCAATAAATCGTATCCTTTCCATAGTTTTATTATATCTATCTATCTGTTGTTTCTCATTCTTACATTTTAAATCAGGGTGACCATGCCAATAATCTCCTAAAAATTCAAACACTTCTTTTTTCTCAATATCAATACCATCTACCAAAAAGGGGCCTATTCTAAATTCTCTACCAGTGTTCATTTTATGTTTTATTGATCTGTTTTCAGAATAAATAAGCCAATCCATCCAATCATACATCGAATAAACAATATGTTTCTTCTTAATAGGTTTGAACTCATCCTCAGATTTTCTCCTTACATATTGACCTACAGGCATATCTTGACAGAGTGCCCAAAGATATAAACTGTTAGCATCATAACCGTAAATCGATCGACAAACTTGCCGAATAAACGTCTCCCCGACGACATGTTTTCTAGTGAAAATAATGCTAGCACCCCCCCCCCCCCCCGTTAAATTATTCATGTAAGTATGATATAGATCTTGATCGTGTTTGTCAAGTAATGAAAACGAGGCTCCGGATTTCAAACCGCAGTCGTAAAGCATTTTCCTGGCAATACCAGGAATAGAGATAAAATCTTTAAAGACATCTAATTTTTTGTTAAAAAAAATTTTTTGGAAAGTTTCAATACCTTCAACCATAGGACCTACATCTAGCTCAGCATAGTACTGCAGAAAGTCTCGCAAATTTTTCATTTTGTTTTTTACCCAAACTTGTTTTAAATATTCATAATTTTGTTGAATACTTGATGAGGGAATATCATCAATTTGAAGTATTTGTAGTGCTTCTTGAACAGTTTTATGCTCCTGCTGTATAAGTCTTTCATATTTAACTCGAACTTTGTTTTCTAAAACATTACATCTTTTTAAGGTCGAATAAAAACATTCAACTTTTGGAAGGGAAGTTTCATCAAGTTTTGATGTATTGGTTAAATATTCATACGGAAAATAAAACTTTCTGTTAGATACATTAAACGTTACTAAAAATGAATCATACGAAGTACCAGGAGGTAAGTAATTCATCAAATCCAAAAATCTAAGTTTGTCGTTACTTATACAAATATAATTATTATTTTTCTTAACTATGAATTTATTGACTTTAGATAAATGTAACTTAAGATGAGCAGCTAATTTTGATTTAATCAGATTCAAATCATATTTTCCCGAATTAAACCCTAAAACAGGGAGTTGCGCACAGTATTTTTCAAACATATTTCTTACATATTTGATTTTTTTCTTCATTTCATGTTTTAATTTCAAATAATTATCTTCAAATTTTTTTTTATCTCCATCACAATCTTCAATATTATTGTAATCATTATCATCATCATTATCTTCATCATCATCATTATCACCACCGCCATTATCATCATCATCATCATCATCATCAACAGTATCATCATCATTATCACCATTACCATCATCATCATCATCGTCATCACCAATTATTGAACTAGAACTTAATGGTTGAAAAAGTTGAATATCATCATCATCATCAACAACAACAACATCAATATTATTAGTTGAATGTAAATGAATATTATCATTATCGTTATCATCAATATCAACATCACCACCATCAACATCATCATCATTATCATCATTTTCGGGAGAATGACTGTTCCAAATATTGTATTCAACCGAATTGATCGTATTTGTTTCATTTACGGTTTTTAAAAACTTAACATAAACATTTTCTTTTGACATTGCATGTAAAAACTCGGAAGACGGTGGATCATATTCTTCAGTTTCCATTGTTTTATCGGTTGTAGAGCTAATATCATCGTCATGAACGTTATCATTATCATCATCATTATCATAATTTATATAACATTTGTTTTCATTTTCGTTTTTTTTTCAGTCTTGTCTAAATCGTTCTTATCATTTAACCCCCATTTTTCTTCTAATTTAACCAAACCCTCAAATACAAATTGCCAACGTTCATGTGCGAGTTTTTCACTGTCATGAGAAATCTCAATCAAATATTTGATCATTTCACTCATCAACTCGTCTAAATTTTCATGAAAAATAAATTTTTCTTTAGTATATCCAGGAACGTTGCTGCACAGGCAAACACAAATTGGAACGTGAGAACTTGTCTTTTTTAAATTACTTTGATTTGTATTTTCGTCTGAGTAACGAGACATTGGAATCAAGATAGACTCTAAATCGAAAACAGAGAACCATGGGAATACTCTTATTTCATCAGGAACAGAAATTCCTAATTCCTCTAATTTCTCAAAAACATTTTTTTGTTGTTTAAAGTAACCACCTTTGAAGCTTAAGTTTTGTTTTTTCTTGAAACACGACTTTTTGTGACGATTTAATCTACATAAATACGGAAATAACTTATGACAATCGTCACACTTGAATTTATGAATATACTGTCTGAATTTTGTAATGTAACTTAAATGATTCTCATAAACATTTAAATACATTGTATTTTTTCCATCATTTTGCTTTTGCCTTGATTTATAAAATGAAGTAATACTCTCGTCAATATTCAGTGAGTAAATATTTATATCGAGATTAAAGCAAACTTCAACATGGCTTATATTATTGAAACAAATATTGTTAGAGCGAAGTCTTTCTGTTTTACAATACGAAAGCCAGCGCGAATGTAATTGTTTTGTCAACTTTTCAATGTAAACACTTTTAGATTGATGATATGCTATACATCTAAACATACATAAGTCATCATCATATAACTTTTTAGTGTTTGGATTTCGATCAAATGGAATGATATATTTATTTCTGTGTATAAACCTGGGTAATTTCCTGCCACAACCTAAAGGGAAAGAAGTACGATACACAGTATACAAAACATTTGTTAACATTATAGGCTTAAACTTTGTATCTGGTCTTTGACGCATTATATGGGTTAAAATATCAAGTTGATTGATCTGAGCAGCAAAATTTGCAATCCCTTCTCCTGTTGATGGTCAATGGTGTGAAAACATTCTCATATCTACAGATTTATCTTGTGAAAAAATTCTTCAAAGCATTTTTAATTACAGTTTATTAAGTTTTAAATAAGTTTTGTAGTTATGATTATGTAACTGATGATATCACAGTGTATTGGAGTTAATGAAACAAATATATACTTTGTCTCAGCATTATATCTGCTTTATTTATCTTTATGTTAAATTACCTCTTTTGAAATTAAACTGAGATAAGATCTCCTGTGTTTTATATGGTGATATATCAAATTTTGATGACAACTACATATGCTATGTTCTGTGATTATGAATGCATTCAAGTTAAAGTTTTTTGATTATATCTTCACCCTTGAGCACTATATTTTGAATTTTGGTGAACACTCTCCGACACAAAGTATCTATTACTTGTGAAAATTTTTATAAAAGATAAATATATAAAAACCCTATAGCAATGTAAACTTCGTCTATGTCCACTGTAATATAAAACAGTTTATGCCTAAAGCAATATATAACCAAAATATGGGTTATATGTGTAATATCTTCTGTTTCAATCTTTGTACATACACATGATAGTAGAGAATTGACCTAAAACCATTTTTTAGCTTGAAAACTAGAAATATTCAAAAGTGATCATTTTCACTATTGTACATGATCATACTATACTACTGGTACATGTACATATCTAATTGTAAATTTAACGTGTTTAGTTATTAGTTATTTGTATATACATTTAGTTTAATTGTGAATTAAAGTCATTCAATTTAAACTAATCACTCACCAATCCGTTTTCTGGCAACCCTGAACCACACCATAAAGAGAGTAGAATTTTCAACTAGTCGGTAGCGCAGTTGTTAGGGCGCCTGGATTTCGAATCTAGTGCCCCGAATGGGGTACAGGTTCGAATTCCACCCTGGAAGATTATACCCCTCTCTGAAAAGATGAGCAACAAAAGTGAAGATTGTGTAAATACAGTGTCAATTGTGTTGACTGTATTGCATATTGAATATGTAACATTAATATACTTTTAAAATTGAATTAACTGAATATTCGATACACTTGAACCTTTTTTGTAATTAAGTTTAATATTGACGTTCAAAAGTCATATGGGATAAACACAGTGGAATTGTACGTCTTAAGTAATGGTTCTGATTTTAAAGCACTAATTCGTTTGCCAATTGTTACTTCTACTACTACTACTTCAACTTTTATTTTTCCCAAGTATTTACAAGTGTACACAAACAGGAAGAGGTAGTAGTAGTTGCAATTAAGTATGCATTTATAACTAGTATGTCAAACCGTCAAAATAAACTTCTTGGAGACATAATAATAATTGAAGTGTGCCGATCAGTTATCCAAGTTAGGCAAAACATTCAACTAAAACGAATGTAATTCATACATGTATTTTATTTGCAATATCTATAAAAGAATTGAGCAGTCTTTATTTTTAATTATAATAAATCATATTCTCTCATTTTAGAAAAATATTAACACCCAAAACTCATTAATATCAACTTTCATAAACGAAATTTTTTATCTAAATATTAAAGCTATCTGTCAAAGTACAATGTACTATTTTTTATGATTTATAACTTATAATATACGATACGGGTTAAGTTATCCTCGGGTTGACTTGTCCACGGGTTGACTTTGTCCCTTCGTGCGGGTTGAGTTGTCCTTACCTGCGGGTTGAGTTGTCTCGGGTTGATTTGTTTTCGGGTTGAGTTGTCCCGATCCTGGGATTCCAAATCCCGGCACCCTACCAACTGCTCTATCGACCCGTGTTGTCGAAGTAAAATAACAAATAGTTTAAATGCTCGAAATCACAAACTTTCGCTAAAGTCTCGCAATGAAAAGGCGTGGAAATTTGAAATATTGTGCTAATTATCTCAAAAGAGTGTCTTGTTTGAGTTTTCATTATTTTCCATTGCACTTTTAACTGTAATCAAATTAAAAATTACAAAAAAATAAAGTTAATTATTTTCTTTTGGTGATTTCAGGTTTGGCCACATCAAGTGAATACTGCGATGAAAGCCTTCGAAATAATGGATTTCCATTTGAATGCTCTGACGACCGAAGTCACATGATTGTTGTAAAAACACATGAAACTAAACATTACCACCATTTTAACAAGTTGGTGCTCTTAATAAGGAATCCATACGACGCTCTGCTATCAATGTTTCATTTTACGGAAGCTGGTCACACAGGAAAACCAGACTCAGAGAAATTAAAACAACGTAAGTTGTTATTCAATCTCTTTCAATTTACATAACACCCCACAATTTTCCGCTACAATTGTTCTTGCGTTTTCTAAGTTGCTTACGAATACAAGTGTACAAAACGAAATATTTTCTCTTTAAAACAAGACAACTAAGGACTTTTCTTATAATTATTGTTTAAGGTCGATTTAGGTCTTAATGATTGATTCTAAACTCGACACACATAATACACTTATATCTGAGTTACTTACTTGTCGATCGAACAAGAAAAATATATAGACGGTTAATGTGACAACTTAACATATTTAGAGTGCATGTGGCTTTTAGTCTACCTACGATTTCAAAAATAGCCCTCTAATGAAAGAGTAGGACATTTTTGTTAATGCAAATCTAATGGTTGATTCATGTAGCTGAGTGTCTCCCAGAAACCGTAAGGGGGATGTATAAAATCTAAGTCGCGTTAAAGTTTGTAATTGAGGTAAAGGTCAACTAGATGCAAACTTTCTCAAATATTTTGTATAACCTATTTACAGCAAATTACTCAAGAAACAAGTTTTTGACTCGGAACTGTAGGTATATGTTTGTACAAATTTTATAATAACATTTAAGTCATTTTCTTGCATGATTACTTCCCTTTTGATATTTTAGTCGCCAAAACGTGACAATTTCAATTATCCAGCTAATCATTGATATGATTTAACATATACATGTAATTGTGTTAATAGTTCATATTTATGTTAAATATATTTGTATATGTGTATCTAATAACTTACAGAAAAATATATAATTTTCAGATCATACTGGGTGTCACAATTGGGTCAAAAGGTCACCAATTGCAAAATTCAACTTGATTTCTATATGTAGTTTTTCGTTAAAATTTCTTTCTAAATTTGACTTTAGATAATATACATCTCACGTACAGTTTCAGGGAGGCATCAAGCTACATGAATCAACCATTAGATTTGTATTAACAAAAATGTCCAACGGTTGTCAAAATTTTACTAAAAGATAGCTGGACTGATTGTCGTTGAAACTGGGTATAAAAATCTCTTAAATCCATACAATGTGTGTCGGTATATTGAACTTGATCTAAAACGTGTATACATTGAATTAATGAAAAGTACTGTTCAAATACTGTATGACTGGAGCCATATTTTTTTTGATTGAGAACTTATATAGTGTCTAATATGATTTAACTTGCATTGAAAGTGAGTTCTATCATCGTTTATCTGGACGAGCATGTCTATAGTGAGTTGTTAAATTGGAACTCAAACAAGAAACGCTTTTGAACAAAAACAAAAAAGAATGCGCCTATCGACATCGCTAGTAAAATCACAAATCATCGAAGTCAATATTTCCATTACATTGAATTATACATAATGCATAGATCACACATTAACCGATGATGATAAATCATAAATCAGGTCGCCAAGGATTCAATCCCAGAGAGGACGCGGATACTAATCTAGACGCTGATCTGACGTTTAGAATGTACCAATAATAATAACGAACTCTTTTTGTTTGCACTTCATATAATGAACGAACCACCGAGTATAATGAAGAGAGCACTCAATATAATGAACAAACTACTTAATATAATGTTATTTCAACACAACAACGTTTGTGAATGTGCGTATAAGACAGTCAAGGCTTTCCATACTTTATGGTGAAACGTCGCGTTATTCGAAGGGATGGATACCGTCAGGGACGAAACGATACCGGTACCAATGAAACGATACGGACCATAGGATGAACTAATAAAGAAACATCACTCATTGCCTTAACGATCGTATATTTGTTTACTTCAACAACGGTAGTTTCAAAATAGCGTCTAAATATGTCCGAGATTATTTGCAGCGAATTGCCGAGGGATTTCAAATGTATCGTTACGGAACGTTTTGTAACGTTTGCGGTAACTGAACACGCTACAGGGCTGCGTTCAGTTAGCAGTTAGCGTTAGCCAAACACAGTTATCCGTCCGTGCACAGGCGGTACAAACAAAGTTGTCTACACATTATTCCTAAACAACACGAACTATGGATTAAATACTACTATTCTTTTTTACACACGTTTTCATTGAAGCAGTGAAAGTTTGTTTCTGCTTACAGGCCGTTCAATTATTACTGTTGGCGAACGTTACAGAACGTTACAGAACGTTCGCGGTAACTGAACGCAGGGCTGGTCTAATAGTGATCGATCATAACATATAATTGACCGAAGGTTAAAAGGTCAAAACATAAAACAGTGAACTTTTACTGTATATTCATTATACGTATAATTAAGTTTTCAAAGTTAATTGATGGACTTGTTTCATAAGCATTTTTTCCTTTATGAAACGTGTTAAATAATTTGAATATTATACCACAAAGTGGATTTTTTCAATCAAAGATGAATCGTTTAAAAACGTGATGCGTGTACCGTATGTGGTTGGTCGCCGTAAGACAGAGAACTGATATTTAAAAAGCAATTTATGTTCCAAATGAACGAGTCAGTGTTTAATAAAACACGTATAGTTGAGATTAAGATAGATCACTGTTCTAATTATCTTGTTTCCATCATACACGAAGATGATGATAGATGATCTAGGAATCACCAATATATTCTCAACACCTCAAAAGAACAATAAAATATATCAGCTACCCCGATCTGTTCATATTCTCTGTTCAATACTCGTCAGTCTTGTGGTACTTGCATGGAAAAAGTCACCAATAAGTTGTAATCTGTAAATTCAACGATTGCACCATTTCATTGTTAATTTAATCTTTTTAAAGATCATATCTTATGTACCGCTACAGTGTGGAGCATTAATGAAATGTTCCTGATGAAATTAATGAGGGTCCGTCCACTCCACAAGGATGCACTATGTGCAGACATAAAATGTTCCTGACTTACAACACTACTTTATTAATCACAATGTGTTTAAAGCTCCAAGTCTCAAGTAATTAAACATTTGTCATATTCCATGCTTTCATTCATTGGTCAACAGGTGACAACAGTTAGGCGAGCATACTTTAGCACTTTGGTCTATGAAGTTATCTACTACGTATCTCACTCATCTCGATATGATTGCATATCTATAATTGATTTGTTTACAAGAGAACCCGAATCGTCGATCGCGCCGACCGTGGACTGACTTTGTTTCAGTCTCCTGCGCAATGGGTAGTGTAGAGTTGTTGTGTTTTGGTACCTTTCTCCTGTGGATTCTCGATGTTGTCCAAGTCAATAAGGTTGTACAGCTAAAAGATTTGAAAATTACGCATATTCCATACTCGCCTACTTATACCTTGAAAAATTACTTTTTGGACCCTTGCTCGCGCGATTCCTCAAATCCTGACTCTTCATATTCTACAAAGGATTGGCTTTCCCATTCTTTCCAAGTACAGACATTCTCGTACCCAGAGGCTATTCTCGATCGAGAATCTTGATAGCCTCTGGGTACGAGAATGAGTACGGGTCAATCAGTACTAATTGATTTACAATTACTGAAGTAGTTTTTTTGAAGTAGCAATTTTGTTCTTATCAAGTTGTACAGTGTATTTCATTTTTACCACAAAATTCCATCTAAAGATTTTCAAAGAACTTTATGAACCTTGTTTATAACATCGTTCATGTCGTTTGTGGGCTTTCATTTGTATTTGTGACGTCAAAATTGTTTACAATATGAGCAAGAGATGCTTATTTGACGTAGAATTGTCAGGAAAAAAGTGAAATTTATGGTAGGGAAAAATTTATGTTGCTAAGTCTTAACACTCCCTATCTGTCACACTGAAGAGAAAAGTATCGTCTGCTTTGATAATAAACTTTATGATATACTTGTTAAACCTAAATAATGATCTTTGTAGAAACAAAAGAAACTATAAATTTTATACACTCGATAACATATGAGATGATGTCATCTAAAATAAGACAAATCAGCTAGGATCTACTAAAATAATCATAGAATATAAATTCTAAGTAATTATTTTCCCCGCTCATAATTATATATACCTAGATGATACAACAAGGTCATGTTCAGTAAAATTCTACTTTTATAAAATGGCAACTGGTATCAAATTGTAGAATTTTTTTTTTCTGATTGCAGGTTGTGATAAATTATTTGACAGACTAGTTACATGGTTCATCAGTTTAATAGGAAATACCATCAACGAATTCCATGGTCCAGTCTATATCATTCAATATGACGAATTAAAAAGAAATATGGAAAAAGAGTTACAAAAACTGGCTGTATATCTTGACGTAGACGTCACTGAGCGAGATATAATTTGTGCGGCTCAACTACAAGAAGGAAACTTTCATAGAAAAGGCAATTTTTCAGAACATTTACATACCTTAAAAAATGTATATTCAAAGGAACAGTTACTTACTCTACGGCAAGTAGCACGTTTTAGCGAAAAGCTGATCTTAAGAGCGTACGGACTATCGTTAAATATAGGAGGTGAGGTGGAAGAACATTTGTTTTGAAGTAAGTCCGTCAAGGACAAAAACTGTTTATTCCGTAATGACACGTGTTGTAATAGATGGAAGAATTGAGTAAAACTATAAATTCTCAGATCTCACTTTTGTGAAAAACATAAAATTGTATATTGAAGTCAATACGACAACTAGATGCATAACATTTGAGAATGAAAACTACGAGTCAGTAAGGATTATGTTCGCTGTTATTTCAATTTGTTTTTCTCTTGACCATGTGACTTTACACTGAATACACTGGTTGAAAATAATCTTATACCAATATTGACGGATGTCCTAAATAATGGGATTGTATAAGTTCATTACGAGTCTTAAGTTGACTCAATCAGTGTTTTTAAACCTAGAGTCTATAGACGAAGTTTACAAGACTTTGAAAGTTAGACTTTTTAAAAGAGTCATTGTGTGTGACTGTATTAGAATTACTTTACCCTCTCATCAATGGTGCTTAACATTTTATTATACCCCCGCTTCGAAGAAGAGGGGGGTATACTGTTTTACCCTTGTCCGTGCGTGCGTGCGTCCGTCCGTCCGTTACAAAATTTCCGTCACAGCTTTCTCAGCAACTATACCATGCAGCAGTCTGAAACTTTGCATATTGCTTCATCCTATAGTCCCATGTGGTGTAAAGCGATTTCATGCTCCTTGCTCATCTACTTCCTGTTTGTCGCATATTTTTAGATTTTGGCGGGGGTATCACTAGTGAGCATTAGCTCACAGATTTACTTGTTTTTTATTCATTTTATATATGAACCAATATAATAACATACAATACACCTAAAATACATAATTTTTAAGTTTTCTCTGGCATTATTTAGTGAGATTTTGAACAAAGTTTGGTACAGTTAACAAAGATTTATGCAATTTAATACTCACCATGCTTTGCACAAATATTTCGTGCCAAAATGTGTAAATCCCACCCTATGCCTCGCTTGAGTGCATCGGACTGTATCAAATTATTTTTCTTTCTACAAATCGGTAGAAAATGACACAAAAATCACCTCTGCAATTTTTTTAGGATCCATAGGCGTTATAAAATAATCAAAATTTGAAAAGTGATCGGTTAGAACTTTTGTTAAGAGTACACGGGTTGGCTCAGGCAATGACACTTCTGTTGTAAATACATGGGTTAAAATCTTGGACCAGCAGATCTATATAACTGAAGCTTTTAGCTTTATATAAAGCTATGTTTTTGAATTGGTTAAAACTTTGTTACTAGAGATCTAAACATCTGCTTTATATCGAGTTATTCCACTGACCACAGTCATATAACTGATACTGAGGTCTTTTCTATGGTTCTGCAATGTTTATTGAGTAAGAAATGTTTAATTCCACCAAGGTGTGATCAGGTACCTGTGAAAGCAGTTAGGTCTATGATCCCATTGTCACCTGCTTGTAGACTCCAGAAGGAGATTAATTGATATACATCAGAAAATCTCATTTATCTTATAGACCGCTGTTTTAAAGGATCTCCTAACTTCCCACGGGGGGGTCACATCAAGATGACGTTTGTGACGACCAATCAATGCATAACTTTCATCGAGATGAAACACAAATAATAGCTTCATGATTTTTCTTTACTATTTTCAGACAGAATTTTATGAGCTAATTTGACAGTTGTGTTTCTCACATAATGTGACTGGTCATGCGATGTAAACAAGCAGGGTGAATCCAGGATTTTTTTCTAGGGGGGGGGGGGGTCCGACCTTTTCTAGGGTGGTCCAACCAAAATGCAACATATTGATATTAAAAACTACATAACCATTAAATCTATGTTAAGCACCGAGAAAAGTTGCTTCATACTACTCAAAAATGACTTACATGCAAGAAATACATTAATGGACATGTACATTTCCAAATTCTAGGGGGTCCGGACCCCCCTGACTCCCCGCTAAATCCATCCATGACAAGTCACTAAGCACAATGGTTTCATTATAAATATTATAAAAGCAAATGTCAGCTGAACGTGACTCACGTTGACTGTAATATAAATAAGCCAGACCCAAAATGATTGAATATGTGAATGGATAATTTCAGATAGGTTTTCATCAGCTAGTAAACTTGTTACCAAATGACTGGATATTGCAACATAACAGTCATGAAAACATTTAACATGAAATCAGACTGTTAATACATTATATAATAAATCACAACAAACAAGTAAATAGATAAGAAAAATATATTTATTATATAATATATAAAATGACTTTAACTTGCATAGATTTTATTAAGGCTATTCTGTAACAAAACTATATGAAACAATTATATTTAACAAAGAAGACCCTGACATACATGCCCGATAACGTGATCCCTGGGTGACACTAAAGTTTTCATATTTAACAGACAATATTTCAAAAATAGCATTACATTCACAAGTATACATGACTATTCTTCTTTGTTGTAATACATTTTTGTATGAATTGATGATTAAATTTAAGACTTAATTAATAAGGCAGTTTTTATAATACAATTCAAAACGTTTCCTTTGAACCTCTTAATGACAATATATAAGTAATATATGTGAGCCTACAACAAGCATGGTAAAATGGTAAAAACATGTGAATCAAATATACATGATGAAGGAGTACATGCTATATCAATGACATTCAGAGAATATTTAGTAATTTTGAATACAAGCACTTTAGATATTTTTTTTATTTAATCCAAGGTTTAAGTACATGTATATAAAGTAATGTTTTTTTCTGAAGATTTTATATTTAATATAGATCATATGTAACATATGATCTATATTAAATATAAAATTTTCAGAAAAAAAACATACTTTATATACATATTATGTTACATAAAGATTTGTTCTACATGATAAAGAACAAAAATTATTGGACATTCCTAACATACCGGTAAGTGTAACCCACTAGCCTGGACTGAAAAAATGATGTTGGCAACTGGGCTAGTATATAGTTGGGCTTTTTGGTAGTTTTGACCTTAACTGCATTATAAAACAACTGGGTCATTGCTTAAAGATATCTAAGGTTATGAGTGCATCATTTAATAAATTAATTCATATACATGTATATTATAAAACAGGTTTTTAACAAGATTGAATCAAGCAGCATATATTGACTCCTCGAATAATTTCAAAATAAATCCACAGAAAATTTGTTGCATATGTATTTTGGAGACTTGTGATATGATCCTAGAGGGAGAAACTATTTATTTAGATATGTTCTGGTTTTAATATATATGAACAATATTACTAATATATATCAGGGGCGGCGAAATCAAACGTCCGTATTGTCCGTGTTGTCCCAAGGCAAGTACGGACAAGTGGATTTTTTGATTATCTTATTCAATAATGTTCATACGGACAAGTTACTTTTACCAGTTGGCAATAACGGACAAGTTAACAATTTTAAGATTTCACAGGCCCTGTATTATATATATATATATATATATATATATATATATATATATATATACTTATTTATCAAGAGTAAGGTCGAAAATTTTAATTTTAACTTTAAATTCTTCACAAGGTCGACGTCAACGTAAGGTCGACTTGAAACCTATTCGCCCTAACGTTTGGGTGCAAATATATGTACCAAATAATGCATATTATTCTTTAAAAATCAAGTGACACGTTCTCATTAAACCAATTAATAATATGCAATTTAATTTTTTTAAGCTCTGCTACATATTCTTGCAAAAAAGTGCTTCAAAGTTTTGGGGGTGTATATCAGCGTGATATATATACACACATTTATATATACAAAGTCGAATAGGCATTTTTTGTCTTAATATCTCTTTTTTGCGGACCAAGATGTTAAAAGGTCATCTTTTGTTTGAAAGTTTTTTAATTTACGGTTATTTTTAACAACATATATACTGGGGTATATTACTTTGCCATAGATATATTTAACATATAAACTTGTGAATCTAATATATACCTCCGTGTAGAGAATTTGTGTACGGAAACGTGTGTTTGCCTCTCCTGTTCGCAAATATACACGAGTATTGGTTGAATTACGTCTAAAATTGTATCACAGTATAAGATGTGTGGTGGCATATGTTTGCCATCTGATGACCAAATAGTTGCAAAGTAATACAATGGTTACCTCGATACGTGACTAGTTACTTTCTTAGTAAATAAAAAATCATATTAGGAAAAAAAATCAATGTGCTTCCAAAACAGTATAAGTTATTTTTATAAAAAATGGCATTTGACAAATCAGACATGTCTTCGATGATTTCGGGGATTCAGGTACGCCGCCATTTACACCATACAATTGTAAAAGAAACTCGTTGCATAGCCTAAGCTAATGTCCATATATAATGAGAAGAATTGTTGTATCTCCATCATAAGAATGTGATGGTAGGTGAATCTGCCGGAAATAAATATGAAACTTCAGAATCGATATCCAGCGCATCTACCAATGTACCACGGCGGCGGGCCAACGATCTAACAAGATGTTCCATTGAAAAGTTATTCATCACTGTATGCACTGCATGCGGCAGGTTTTCGCTTACTGAACATATTTGAAAGACGACTTTCAATATTTCTATCATAAACTGAGGTTCCTTTTACTTTAAATGATCGGTCAGCAATGGACAAAATGATGCTTGTAGCGCTGTTAAGTGTCGATTAACGTCGCAACAAGGACGCTAAATACATCACAATTGTCCTGACAATAAATGGAGCAACGCTGACGCTGTTTGTCGATTAGAAAATGACTGTTGCAACCTCGATGCTTAATGTTGCGCTTTGGTAGGAAGAATTAGTATCGAATCTTTAAGCCACCAAACGACGACAAAATCGTTATTATCAATCTAAAATAAGTAATACATGTACTATCAAAATACAATATAATACAAGTAAAAAAATGCTGCTAAATGCAGCAAAGGGATTGTCACGGCATACACAAAAGAATGATTAAGTATAATCTAAAGGTAACTCAAAAGAGCATTATATTGAATTGCCATGTTAAGGTTTTTCAGTAATTAAAAGGTAACTTGTCAAAAACGTTTTTCTGTTCAAATGTAACAATCTCGTTCCAAAAGCCTAGTAAGATTCTCGATACTAGTTAGATTGAGAATCTTGACAAATTTGGAGTACGCGAATGGTCTGGATCTAGACACCATCTTTATGCCGACAGGATGTTTGGTTTTAGTTGGATTTATTTCCAGTAATTCATATTTGCATGACGCTTAAAAAGATCGGCAGAAGGGAAAACATAGTTCTTCAGAACAGTAGCTATTTACATGACTTATCGCTTCTGTTTAGTCAAGTGCTCCTCACATTGCGGATCTGTTCTTACCAATCCGTGTAACCAATCATCTAACTAATGCATAACTGTCCAGCATCTTTGAATTTCGACATTTTGATTTTACAGGCGTGAACATTTGTTGCATTTATTGCATTTATTTTTTAATCACGAGACAGTCATGCAATCTAAATGTGTGTGTCTTTGCCTTGAAATAGAAATATCAGTTTGCGCATACATGTAGTATTTAAGCAGAGGTAGAGAGTCAGCGAGTGAATCTTTCAAACCAGTGTATTAGAGAGTAGTCATACCTTTACTTGTTACGGAAGAATTTTGTTGCCGGATACACGAAAGGATTTAATATATATTTTAATTCCGAAAAGATGCACTTAAATACAAAAGGCAAGCTATTTCGAATAGAAATCATTTTTCTTAATAATGAATTCACTCGGACTCGAGAAAACATACTCCATTCGAACAAATTAAAAACTGGCGAGCTTTTCACCTAGGTGTAAATGTCCGTCAGTTTAACTCTCTTAAAATTACCTGGTCCGTCTGGTCAATAGTCCGTCAATTTAGTACCAAACTTTTCATAATTAAAAAAAGTCTTCAAAAATAATCTTACATCTGCTCGATCTATAACCAGAAGCAAGTTCAATTACACAAAACGCTACAGTACGTTACATAACGATGCATTCGGAACTCCTCGGTCATACATTTGTTTACTTTAACGCCGGACATTTCAAAATAGCGTCCAAATATGTCCGAGATTATTCGCAGGAAATGGACGAGGACTTCCGAATGTATCGTTGCGGAACGTTCTATAACGTTCGCAGTTACTGAACTCAACCCTGGTCCGTAACTCTTATGCTCTTAAAATTAACTGGTCCGCTGCACTTAATCATAGTTGGAAAAGATCGCCAATAGAGCTCAGTAAGAGTAAGAATTAAGAGTCAATGTTACACGATTACGCTTCTTTATTTATACAGTCGGCTAATAAGAAAAAAAGTATATTTTTAAAATATATGAATCATATCAAATTAGTTTTCAAATGATAAATGCTCTAACAGTTGAAATATATAATATTTACAACAATATGTGATGAAGCAATCGACGATTCTTTTAATAGTTAAAGTCTGCAAAGTTATTTCTTAAAATATAATTTCGATATTGGTGTCTTATCTTTTCAAATAAAATATTGGCAAATATCAATAATATATGTACTATACACACACTATGATACGCATATTTGTTAAACTGTATCCGTATACTAAACTGGTCTCCTGGTCCGGTTGGTTCGCGATTTATACCTACCCCATTTCGTGTGATTCGAAAGGATTTGCGGAAATATGTTGATATAAAACGCTGATTTTTCGTGTGTTGCATTGTTGCAAGAAAAATTGTTTATATGGATTCCCCCAAAAATGATTTTTCTATTTAACTTTTAACGGAAATGGGCTGTACTATGACTGCATTAAAAACAATAAATTTGTCGGCAGTGGAAATCGAAAGGATTTTTATCATTTTTTATCACGTGACTTTTGCCCATTGCTATCAAAATCTACCCACCACAATATCACGGCGTTGAGACGCCGTGAAATCACTGTCTAAGGGTTATGATAACCATCTCTCTCTAGCGGGTTTCCTTGTAGGGGTCAAGCTTCCAAATATCAGTTTCTTTTAAAAGTAGGCTACTTTTATGATAATCAATTTAGACAAAGGTAGTACCCTCTCAAATTGCTTAAAAAGTGTTTGATAAAACTTACAAAAATGTAAAATGTTGGATGTATGATATTGTTTTTACTTGATTTACTCGAGAAACCAGTGCGTACGCAAGTATCCAAACTGATGCTTTAGTAAACGCCTCAATTCAACATTATTGTTGTCCGTCTTTTATTAGTCCTTTGGGATGTGTGCAACGTGATGTATGTCGTTTTTATGCTAATATACAAAGTGTTGACGTTGCCAAAATATAGAGACAGTCACAGGACATGAATGCTGGTTGATGTGATGTGCCCATGAGATTACCTTGGCAAATAACGGATTGTCACTTAAACTCGTTTTGATCTGTGAAAAGCCAAAGGGCGTTACATAAATCGAAACACGACTCATCACTGTACACTACATTCTCCCAAAACCATGGCCGCAATGATAAAAGAGTGAAAGGATAGACGTTGGTGGCGATGGCAACTATTCTAACTTAGGAACTATTCGGTGGTAAGGTTCACGCCAAACATGTAATTTCCCGTTTGTCGACTTATTTGACGTACACGGTTATCCTTTCTCCACAAAATACGAAGATACTACCCATGAAAAACTATTATGCGTACATATAATATATGTACATTAATATAGTAAAAATAAGTACAAGAGTCTTCACATGCGGCGATATTTATTTCGTAGTTATGGTTTACATGTTCCGCCAAGTATTAATTCTGGAGAAAATACTTAAGTTTTGAAAGCCCAATGCTACCATCCCCGCACTCATGAAACTTTATAACGAGTCATATTATGTTCATCTTTAGAGCAAGTTTCAAACTTGGTAAAGCTTAAAACTGTGTATATGTAGTCACTAGACGGGCTTCGTTGTCATCAACGCGGGAGCCCAACTCCGTCACAATGTGAGTGGATTTCTGTCGAGCTTATGTCACGGATGCCTGTCGATAGTGTTACGGATTTTCGACGAGCACTGAAGAAATAACGGACAGAAAAAGGTACTTATTTTCCTATCGATAAGAAGCCAATGATAAGTAATATTTGTCAAGTGATGATTTTAAACTCTTATCAATGACTTTTTTATTGATGGATCAACCAAAATGCAAAACCTAGATGTCATCGATTTTTCCCGTCATGTCACAGTTTATATGACAATACTTGCGTTAATGTAACAGTATTACTGACAATAGTTTTCAGTTTTTTCAGGCTTCCCGAGCAAGATGTAGATGTTGTCCCGTGTGTTTACCACTGAAACGGAAGCCGTTCATAGCGTGGCTTCATTTCATCCAATATGTTCTGTTAACCATTTTGATTTTCAACGATTATGACAAACTTAAACCAATGACGTACAAGACAAATGCTTTGACATTAACCCAAGTAAACGTTGATGTTTTAACAGAAACATCTAGGTGCAAACTTGAATGTCCGTGAACGTCCAGCTTATAACTGAAGATAAGCAATTCATCTAAAAGTGTTCATAGATAAGCATTATTATATAAGCTACCGAGTCCTATGTTCTTTCACAGATACATTTGACAAAGATAGCGTTATGGTAGCTTTGACTCGGATTTTAGTGACACCACTTTGCAAAGTGATACTTGTGATATTGTTTTCTAGATGAATTGCATGTGTCTCTAAATGTTGAAGTTTCTGACAACAATAACAACTTTACGAAGCGTCTGACACATATGAAAAATGTCCATTCAGGTCATATAAAGTAGTAATTCAAGTAGGCACCATAGAGCTGTTCAAATGAACCTTCAGTTTGAATATACAGGGTGTCCAAAAAGAAAGTTTACAGTTTCACCCATTCGTCATTATATTAATGAAAAATATACCATATTAAAGTGTATATGCTCAAGTTTTCAATGCACCTTAACTTGACTCGCTAAAATGTTTGACATTGCCATATAATGACATCAAGTAAAAACTTGTAAGTATTAGACCAAATATAGTACAAATGACAGGGATAAAAACTTACACCTATTGTCTAAACATGTACAAGTTTGTGTTGATCTAGCAGAGTATTAATATGTTATAAATTAGCATCAAAACTATACTCAGCAAAAATAAAAACCTGACACTTTATTTCTGTCAATTAATTTTTATATATGTGTGTTAAATTAAAATGTTGTGTAGTGTGTATACATGCACTATCGTTGCACTACACACCTGTTTTGTCTTGTCCGACTATTGTCAATAATACCAGGCGTAAATTTTCAATTTTCGCATGTAAACCTCGTGCAGACTGAACTGTGTCAGATAGACAGTTATTAAAGGCACTACACATGTGTTCAGTATCAATGTAGTGTAATTCACACCTAAAGTTGATTGCTTTCATGATGGCACATTTGTCAAAAGAGAACGAAATCAAGCAATAGGAAATTAGGAATGCTGCGAGGTGGGGTATCCGTTGTTAACGTGAGTAGAATGTTTAAATGCAATCGCAACACAGTTCATGAACTTGTAAGACGCTAAAGACTTACGGGTGATGTGCATGATCATCCAAGGTCAGGTAGGCCAAGGGCAACTACCCAAAGGGACGATCGTGCCATCGTTTTAACTCACTTACGCGACAGGTTCAGACCGGCGACCTTGATAGCACCAACGTTTAATGTTACTGCTCAAACCATTCGTAATCGGTTACGGTCATGCCAGCGTCCTATTAGAGCTCGACGCCCATATACAGGCGGTATTCTAACTTTACGCCATCGTCATGCTCGTATTGGTAGGACACGCGCGCAAAGTCACTGGCGGCGACGTGACTGGAATACCGATCTGTTTTCAGATGAGTCTCGTTACAATCTCTGTCATGCTGGCGGCCGTGCAAGAGTTTATCGGCGGCAGGGCGAAAGGTTCGCACCTGTTTGTGTTCGACAGCATGATCGTTTGGTGGTGGAGGCGTTATGGTGTGGGGCGGTATAATGGGTGGATAGAAGTCCCGGCTTTTTGTTATCCGCGGCAACTTAAACGCCCACAGATACCTTGACGAAGTCTTGAATGCCGAAGCCATTCCATTTATGCAAAGGAACGACCCAGTTGTGTTTCAACATGCCAACGCCCGTCCACACACCGCGAGGATTACACGCGCTCGCTTAGCTGCAGCCAACGTCAACACCATGCAATGACCAGAAATGTTCGGCGAAATCACAGCCCACAAAACATCCACGAGCTGACAATTGCGTTGATTGCAGAATGGAACAACCTTCCGAATAACCTTGTTCAACATTACGTCAATTCTATGCGTCGACGCGTTGACGCACTTCTTAGAGCTAGAGGAGGCCACAACAGATATTGAATGAAATAACAACACAAATTTAATTTACAACTGTTGATGAAATGATTAAAACATTTCTACACGTAGTCAACGTGGTACAGCCACAAAAACTGATAAATTTAATATTGACCCTTACATCAGAACATGTGTAATTTAACAAACCAAAACGTCATTAATAACCAACAAAATCCATATCAATGTTGTGCATACATCATTCTATCATGCCCAACATTTGTTTTTACATTTCAGTCATTTGGTCTTTAAAAATTTAAGAAAATATACACAGTCAGGTTTTTATTTTTGCTGAGTATATAAAGTTTCTTTTTGGACACCCTGTACAACAATGTTTTTGATTATGATGGTTTTGTATTCATATGTTTCTTAATAAATAGATACTTTCGTTACTTCACATGTAGATTTTTAACGTCCTTTTGTTTATCAACAGTTATTATTAAACATCCTTTTTTAAATTAATGCTTAGTTTTTTTTTAAATAATCATGTAAAGGATACATGTATACTTGTACATTTTTGCCTTATGTTTATGTTTTACTATAAGTTAACTTTTATTGTTTTGCTACAATCAATGTTAAGCACGATTTGTTCAATGTTTCTACAAGCTTTGAATTCTCTGACTAGTAGAATTTTGTGAATTCGTGCCCAGCTCCGACCAAGACTTTTTTATGTAAAAGTATGGAACTACTTGTGTCAAAAATGATCTAGTACTGGTTAGGAAGATGTTTGGTGAGCTGCATACATTACTGTTTTGAGTTTTGATTAGTGTACATGTCATGAATCAAATGCTGTAAACTTTAAGTTTGATCAACAGACTTATTGTTATTTCAGCTATTTAGATAGTCCCGGGACAAGCTGATAATTTGTTCTGATCTGTTATGTTTTACATGGGTTGAAATAGTTAAATGTTTTTACACTCCAATGCGTCTGAGATCATCTCTAACTTTTTCTTTATTAATCACTTTCCGACGTGCACTTAATCCTGCCTGTAACACTCGAGAGAGGGTTCGTCTTTTACCAGATAAACTATTTTTAAAACTAAATCAACATCCTACTGCTTCTGGACAATTCGGTATGGGCTAATCTGATGGCTAACTATCTAATATCACTATTCGGAACTCCTCGGCCATTCGCTTCGAATAACCTCGGACATATTTAGACGCCATTTGAAAATCCCGGTGTTGAAGTAAATAAATACACGATCGTTTTAGCTATGACTGAAATTTCGTTTTAGTCCGTAAATTTGAAATAACACACGTCTATGATATCGATGAACAATATTTACTTTAATCTATAACAAAGAAATAGGCATAGACAAAGATCTTTGTGTAAACTACAATAATTATTTTGCGTAACCGTTACGTGCTTTGCCTCGTGTAGGTAGTAAAATCCCAAAACTTCAGGGAAGACCCCCACGAAACCTTCCGAGACTATTCACTCATTAAAGGTCCAGATGTTTCCGAATGTAATATTATTACAAACCTTTACGCAAACGTCTTAAACCGGTTACGTAATGTTATGCTCTTGGGAAGTAGCTGTTGCGGTTGGTAGGTATCTTTTTATGAACTATGAGTTTCGATTTGCCCAGAGACCAACTACCGACCCTTATCATTGAGATCACTTCTGGGAACCAATGGTCACACGAATTGGTAATGACTGATTCGCAATGTAAAGAACATGCACTTGATTGAATAGAAGCGATAGTCATGCAAATAGCTTCAGTTCTGAAAGATACGAACAGGAAGACCAAGTTACCTTAAAACCTTAACAGTTAACATGACAATTCAATATTACGCTCTTTTAACTAAAGTTTAGATTGTGCTTAACTGTTTTTTGTTTGTTTTTGTTTGCTCTGACAATCACATTGCTGCCTTTCGCAGCAAATTTTTTACTTGTATACTAGTTTATTGAGGTTTATATACTTGCAAAAAATCTTAATCTATACTCATTGATGGACTTATTTGAGATCATCAGTGTAGAAATGAAAAACGATATTAACAGTGTAAGTGTAAATTTAAAAAAAGATTATATCCGTTTAATTATGAGATTAATTTTCTCAAGCGACAAAAGAAAAATAAGGATGCATTAATAGACTTAATTCGGAACTCAAATTTGTGGGTTTTTCCGTCCGTGCGATGTAGGTACAAACAAAGTTTGTTACACATTATTGATGAAAATCACGAAATATGGATTAAATCCTATTGTTCTTTGTACACGTGTTTTCATTGTAACAGTGAAAGTTTGTTTGTACCTACATGGAAAAACCCAAATATTTGAATTCCGGATATAGTCTATTATTGATTCTTTTCCCGGACAACAGATATCGTAATTGTATACTCTGAATCATCGGCACCAAATCGTGTGCTAATGTTTCTATTTAAGTATATATAACCTAATGTATGCGTATTGTTCGATTTAATGTTCAACACCCACTATTTTGAACATGTCACTCTCTCTAAGTTTCAGGATAATTATTCTTATTTTCATTAGACAAAAAGATTATTGTAGATCAGGGTCAAAATATACGGATTTATTACAATTGATAAAAGATGTGACTTATTTTTTTGTAAAAATGGTAAAAATACCACCATCACAAGATACGTATATAATGATATTTTTTGACTTTCGACGGATTCAACTGAACAAATATACATGTTTAGATTGGCAAGCTCAAGCGGATGCAGATTATTTATTCCAGCAATTCGAACTAACGACCGCTGTTATTTATGCAAGATGCAGTCATATAGAACATCCTCAAATACGTTATGTGCATGTTTTAATGATAAGAAAGTAAAAAAATATGTTCAAAAATCTGTCGAACCATTTGCTTTAACAGGTTGTTTCCAAGTTTAACAGCATTGCATTATCTCACAATTTCGTTTACTTGGAGCTCAAATATTGTTCTTTTTTTCTCCACTGTCAAAACATAATTATTTCACGGTGATTGCGTTTGAGAAAATAATTGTCGTAATGCACCCATGAGTTATAAGATATTTTTGATAACAATAAGTCCATCAGTACAAAAACAATGCATTCAGTCACCGTGGAGGTCACCGTGAAATTATTTAAGCTTTGGTAGTTGAGATAAAAAACGGACAATTTTGACGACGAATATTCGTTTTTTTATTAATTCATTCCGTAAGTTCACAATTGCCCATCTAGATTTCTTAACTTTGATTGACTTCGATGGGCAATGTGCATCGCGTTTAATAGCGAGTTACTACAGTCTTGAGGGCAACCATTGATTTGTGTTACTGCCTCTCTTAATTAATATGAAACACAGAATAATGCGGATGGCCTGAAGTATACGATATTTGCGTCGTGAATTTTGTGCGAAAGCTAATTAAAATTTAAGAAAACATGTAGCCATTTTATATAGGGTAATACATAATTTTGTGCCGATATACATAATGTGCAGTTAAACAGTTTATAAAATATACAAATCATCAACCATTTTGAATCATAGTGAAAGGTAGTCTAAGGAATAAGTCTTAATCGCAGACCTAGAGAATGTTTTGGCTACAAAGTCTGTAAATCGGTATCTTAACATGTCCGAGTTAAATGTTTGTACTGTTTTGATATTCCTTTTAATCTGTATGAAATTATTTATGGTCTGAGCTTTGAATGTTATATATAATCTATTTAATTGTGTGATTAAAGCGCCATCAGGGTATACATATTTGAAATTGGTCAGGAAGCTCCGTAATGGTTTACTTATGATCGACGTCAATAGGAAACAGCAATCAGGGAATTTGCACAATCTTTTTACGGAATTCGACTGTACACAAAACACTAAATTCAAGTAAAGGGGCCATTCACAGTCCCGATTTGGCAGATATGCCAGAGGTAGACATTGTTGAAGAGCTTAGCTTAGCTTGACATTTGACAACTTTATTATTCTGTCATCACTTCTGTTAAGATATCTCAACGTTCGCAGTGTGTTACAAATACGGGCATAATGAATCTAGATGCACTAGAAAACATATACTCGTATGTCTTATGTGTAGTACATATCATGCTGGTGCACTTAAAAGCTGTACTCTTAATGTCAAATGTTCAAACTGTGGGGGATAATCATTTTGCAACATCCCTTTCTTGCTCCGCCTGGAAGACAGAAAAAGAGGTTCTCCGACTCAAAGTTAATCTTTCCATGATGCACGCAAGCTTGTCGAAGGTAGGATAACCATAAAAAGATAAGTCACATTCCGCAGCTGTCTCAAAGCCAGTTAAGATGATTCATTCTGCAGTACGGGTCAACTTAGTAAGTGTTCTCCTCTGAAATTCATTCCAGTAAAAATCCCTCTCCTATCTTTTCACGTAATACGTCTATAGCATTGAGGATGATAACATGGGTTTCAACACTCCTAACCGAGCTTCGGCCCTTAGGCCTGTTATGTTTTCAAAGTACGTTTTCAGTTGATGTTGAATCATGAGTCAACTATCCTTCAATTGAATTGCGAGGTCCTAAGTCGAATTGCAACGGTCTCCTTCTTTTAGTATCAAACTACTTCCTGAAAGATGTCTGCCGTCACGAATGATTACATATCAATTAACGACTATGCTTCTGATATTGTCATTTGTACTGACACCATGAGAGCATCCGAAGGCTCAACAATTGCGTTGCGAATTGTGACCCTCAACAACAAATTCGGTTACAAAACTAATTTGCAAGCCGTAGCAATTGAAGTAACTTTGCACAGACCTATTACAGTGTGCTCCTTACATCTTCCTCAAAATTTATCTAGAACATTTAACTAAACAACTCCCAGAATCATTCTTTCTACTCGGCGATCTTAATGCCCATAACCCAAAATGGGGCAGTACATCTACGAATATTTAGGCAGCATTACAGAAAAGTTCATTGATAATGTAAAACACCGCCTTTAGAATGACACGTCTCCAACCTATTTACGTACAGCCACTGGTAGCTTGTCTTGCAAAGACCTAACATAATGACATTATGATATACTTGGATTTCACTTGATCAGTGCTAGACGATCAATATGACAGTGACCACCTGCCATTATTGTTAACTTCGAACGACTCTGTACCAGTATATCATCGCTCTAATTACACATTTTCTAAAGGAACCGGGAACTTTTTAACAAATTGTGTTCCGATCAGTTTATTCCAACTCTACAGACAAAACTAATATTTTTGTGTACACTCTATCAAAGATAGTAGATTAGTGTATTTTAAAAACTTCAATTAAGCATTGTAGTAAAATATAAAAACATGGTTCAAGGATGATTGCAGATTACGATTGACGATTTAACCGATTCTTTTAAGCATAGTATTATATTATACTAGGCTAGTATTCCATAATTCCGTGCTCCGTCGTCCATGTTCGTGTCCATGTCTGCTAAATTTCATTCAACAAGAATACAGTTGGATCTATTTCATACGTTTGACCCGTGTCCGCTTCCGTATACGTGTCCGCGCCGTTTCGCTCAGCGAGCGGAATTTCACGTACACGGAGGGATCCTTGATGCATATTTTGCAGGAAACACCATTCAAATGCAAAATACCAAGTGAATTGCCAAAGATATTTGAGAAAAAGTAATTAAAACTGTTTGGAAAACAATGCAATTTATGATTGCACTCATAGCGACCATAAATGCACGTCGATTGAATGGAATAAGCGGAAAAAAATCACCGAAGATAGAAGGCCTTGTCTATTTCGTTAAGCAATTACAGTTCCCAACATTAGCAAGTGGTGAAATTTAACACTTTCTACATAAAAAGATTCTGCAACAACCGCGAAAAGACACTTAATTAGCTTTCACGCTTAATATACTGACGCCTATCACGAAAATATGAAATACCCCTAACGGACGTGAACAATACGGACGCAGTCGCGTGCACGGAAGACGGAGCGCGGAACTATGGAATAATAGCCTTAGGATCCTAAATACATCTGGCATACTTTTTAAGGTTAACTCATTTGGAAATTTATTTCAATTGGTACCATCGTATGCGACACTTAAGTATCTGAAAATAAATATTTATTATTAATATAGGACTTAAAACCATTATAATTCGGTTGCATTAATAGTATCATCAATTGCTTTCGGCGCGATATAACCTTTCTGTGTTGATGCGCCGTAAAACCAAAACAAACAAAACAAAGTATTACAGGTCGTCCACGTAAACATTGCGTATATAGATATAGCCAGTTTCCTTACACACCAATATTTAGAAATATGATTAGAAAACAAAGCCAAAATCGAAGATAGAAATTGGGGTCTATGGGGGTCAGAAAATGACTGTTTGAGAAAAGGAGAAACGTATGGCAAATATATAGTACATGTACTCTACTAGAGGAGTATAAGACAGAATATGATACTTTCTTCTAAAAAATGTTGTTATTGTCTTTTACAAGGTAGCAACACGTTGTACAGGTCATATCACGGCGATCAGTCAACAAACGCACCGTTTCTAGCAAGTCTAAATCTCTGGATGTATCCATTAACAAATTACTAAGCACATACTGCTGACAGGGGCAGACAACTGCCCTATATGATCTAGTGGTAGGAGGGATAATGGCCGTAAGAATGATTCCATTACCTAACTTCACGAAAGAATGCTCCGTCTGGAAATCGAATCCACGACCCCTTCAATAGAGGACTTGCGTGTTACCAACTAAGCTAGCCGGACAACTAGCTTCTATAGCTATACAATACTTCTCAGAGGCCTCTACGATGAGGTCATACAAAGGATATATAATGCATAATAAAGGAGAAGGACACATGGTTCAATTATACAGGAAGTCTTTTCCTCCTAATCACAGTATTACTCTATGGAACCAGGCCTGCGGTGAGAGTTACCGAAGCTTGTCCTACAAACTCTGAGTAGCTCAAAGCACTATATTCTTTCTTTGAGATGTTTACGTTTGCGATGCCATCAAAGTCAAGATGGTATATGAGGGGATCCAGTGCTTTACTACAATGGAAGAGCGGACTGCCATTGCTGAGCAGAAGATGATGATGTCATGCTGTTGTGCTCTGGATAGCAAGCATGTGACGGTTGTATGTCCTTGGAATACTAGCTGTTTGAGATAAAATAAAATGCATTCGTCCCGATTGTTCTTATTGCCTTGATTGATGCCGACTATAAGTATAACTATAACTCTGTGAAGATTTGTTTTAGATTGTTGCTATTCTTGCACACATATTCCGAGTTTCTTGATGACCATGAACCGAGAGTCACGTGACGCTTTCGTGACGACATGCATACACATCTCGCATGTCCTGCGGGATAAACTTAGTAAAACTATGAGTCTTTTGGATGACTTCGTGAGTAGATCGGAAGCAATCGCATGAACTATAAACGATGTGTGTGTGTGGATCGGATGCGATCTAGTGGCATTCCGTAGGGATCGTACTTGCTTCGGGTGCTGATTGGTTGTCGGTCCCTAAAACAACCAGCACCCAAAGCAAGTTTTATTCTCTTTGTAGTAAAGCACTGGAACACCTCGACTTTGATGGCATCACAAACTTTGAAATTTGATATTTATAAAGGAAATTGTATTTCGTACCAGGATGACCCCGAAATTCGCAGACAACCAATTAGCACCCGAAGCAAGTACGATTCCTACAGAAGACCATTCGATCGGATCCGACCCCTACACGTATCATTCTATATTCCACGCGATCGCATCTAATCTATTTAAGAATTTACTTGAAAGACGCAGATTTTTATTAAGGTGTAACCCACCGGACATGCGAATGCCACAAAATAGGTACACGGCGTCCAAATGTTAGTTTGGTGTGTAAGAATGTAGGACGAAAGCGTCACGTGACTTTCGGTCCATGGTCGTCAAAAAAACTCGTAACATATGTGCAAAAATTGAAAAGGTCTTAACGCGTCTGGTTATTTTAAGTTATACATATGGTCAACATCGATCAAGATAATAATAACAGTGGGGAAGAAGGCCTTCTTTCTTTCAAAACGCTAGTATTCCAAAGACATATAACCGTCCATGCTTGCCATTCAGAGCACCACAGCATTGACATTTCTTTTCAAAATGCTCATGGCAGTCCACTCTTCTATTGTAGTAGAGCATTGGATCACCTCAGACATGTAATCTCGACTTTGATGGCATCACAAACTTGAACATTTGATATTTGTAAAGGAGATCGTATTTGAAGCTACTCTGAAGTTGTAGAACAGGTCTATTACTGTCGCCGTAGGTCAGGAGTCGTAGAGAAAAGCATGAGACTATGAAAAAAGAGACCTCCTGTATCACTGCACCATGTGTCCTTCTCCTGTATTATGCATAATACATTTAAATCTTTTGTATGCCCTCATAGTAGGGGCCGCTGAGTAGTCGTGTGCTGTTATAGAAGCCAGTCGTCCGGCTAGCTATGTTGGTTACACCCAAGTCCTCTAATGAAGGGAAGGGGTTGTGGATTCCATTCCCAGAGGAGCATATTTTCGTGGAGTTGGGTCACGAAAAAATTTCAACGGCAATTCTCTTTCCTACCACTGATTCTAAATCATATATGGTAGTTGAAAGCCACGTAGAAGTATGTGCTTAGTAATTGATCAATGGCTAAATCTGGAGATTTAGACTTTCTAAACACGGTGCGTTTGTTGTTTTTTAGAAGTAAGTATCAACTTCTGTCTTAACCCCTCAAGTAGAGTACTATAGTTGCCGTACGTTTCTCTTTTTCCCAGGCATTCATTTCCTGACCCTCAGTAGTCTCAGTTGAGATGTGCAAGACTAATGAGAAAGATGGTCGGGGGCTAGTCTTTGTCTTCATATGTCAATCATGATACATATACAACAGTTGAGTCATTCAAAATGCTTACTCTATCCACATCGTAGAGCCTTCTCGATGTCATCGTACCAAACTACGATTGTCACACGCTGGTATCATGGGGTCTTCGCGTAGTCGTGATGCCTTTCTAGGACAATCACATATCTCCTTGTTTCCCTCGTATTGTCTTCTTGAGGCGAAAATGCTAGATGGCACCGATGACCACACGGAGCAAAGACGAATAATACGCGATTGGCATACAGGCTTTACGACGGCCTCACGATGCACAAAATTGGCATTCAAATTCAACACAAAATTGAACATTTGCAACGAATCCGGCAATTTTTGGCATGATAAAATTATGCACACGTAGTTGTCGCCGCAGTCTGAAAATTCAGCCGGTGATCATACGATGGCAAAAGATGCCTTCACGAAAAAGGCGATCGTATAACGATCAGACCTCAATATAAAATTTTCTTTATTCGTATGTCTATTTAGTGCTAATATTGGGACAGTGTAACGCCTAATAAAACTATACGTCTATGAGGAGACTTCGTGAGTAGATCGGATGCTATCGCGTGAAATTTGAATAAGACACGTGTGTTGATAGGATGCGATCGCGAGACCTTCTGTGGGAATCGTACTTGTTTTAGGTGCTGATTGGTTGTCGAGCAATTTTGGGGTCATATCTTCGTGCGAAATTCAAAATCCATATTCGTATGTCCATCTGGTGTCGGGACAGTGTGATGCAAGCTTAATAATCAAGAACTTCTTTAACAGAGAAGGTGTTTATTCTGCGGTACAAATAAAGTTAAAACAAAACTTTTTAATCATAAATTTTAAATGTTATTACGATGAATGACGCAAACTTTTTCATCAAGTATACTTCAATACTGATTCTTTAAAATTTAACGCTAAACATTACAATCATAACACTACTTTACTACAGAGCGATAGACAGAGAGACAGACAGAAACACAGACGGATGGACGGACGGCAGACAGGTAGATAGGCAGCCAGGCAGACAGGCAGGCAAACCTAAACATACCAACATCTCTACATTAACCTGTGCCAAAGTATTGTCGACTTGGCTTTTTTTATCGAGATCAAAGTTTGAGTTTGTGCGTTTGTGATCTTTTGTAAAAATTACAGTTCTTGAAAAAAAATCTTAGTATAAACTGAGTCGACCACGAAATGAAGTAGTTTATTAAAGTCGTAACCAACTAAAGATATGAATTTTTGGGAAAAAACTCTACATCTGATTTGCAATAACCGTACGTGGAGATTTTAGACACAGATATTTTACTATACATGTACATGTAAATATATTCTCAATCTGAAATGTTCATAGACCACAACGTATTTCATTGAAATGTTATACAAACAAACTAAATTTAAAACAAATATCACATTATGAACGACTTAACGACGCATTTTTCTACATTTTAAAATCATATCGATATAATGACTTCATTATCGTCGGCCCTGTGCCGACGATTGGTACAATTATCAAGATTTGAGCATTTTTGTGTCGACACCGGATGCCTTAAGCCAACCAGAACGATGCATTTAACGTCGATCAGTCAAAATAGGGATGCGTGCATGAACTCGTCTTCGCCGTGTATTATCCGATTACCTGTTTGTATTACCAGAAAATATCATTATCAATATATGATCGCGTACCAGTTTCAAGGAAGTTGCAATATAAAACCCCAGAACATGCATAACTAATTGTATCATGTTCATTTCTTGAGAAAAAAACGCATTTGTTGAAAAAAGCCCTAGTTCCGGGCAAGTTAATTTTCTCAAAAATAACCAAGGGGGCCGCCATTGAACATTAACATCAAAATCTTGATTTTCGTCAATAAATTAAAGGAAGTCAATTGGTAATGCGTGAAGGACGGAGTTTAATTGTAAATCTATGTTATTATAGTGATTACAGTTGTTTGTTACTTAGGAATCGATCGCATTTTCTTTTCAAACCAAATCAGTGGAGTGGTTATATATTCGGACAAAAATGCCTGTTTTTACTGAACGGGAATTTCGGATAAACAAAGTAAATAAAGTTAAGACTAAAATACGAACGTCTTCTTTGACATTATACAGCAGGATCAGAGACATGGCTAAATACAAAAT